>CM060989.1:121544385-122761885 GCA_030765065.1 Deroplatys truncata
AATGTATGAGTGGAAGAGAATAGCTTCATGTTTGACAATAAATTTTACCAACAGACTACAGGCTTAGCCATGGGTAACCCTCTGTCACCGTTTCAGGATAACTTTTTTTATGAGTAACTTTGAAATCCAAATAACTAAGGCTTTCCCATATAGGTTCTGTTATTGGTATAGATATGTTGACATTTTTTAATTCTTCCAAAAAAATTAGTGGAAGATGCGATGAATCTGTTGAATTTGCAGGAGGAACCAATGAAATGTATGGTTGATATAGAAGCACAAGGATGCTTACCATTTTTGGATTTAAAAATTATGAGAAGCCAATTGGGAGTAGAATTTGGGATATGTAGAAAACCAACATATGTGAAGAATTACATAAAATGCAATAAATTCAATTCAAAACCTCATGAATATGCTATTTTTCACAGTTTGGTTAATAGACTGATGAATACCCCATTGACAGAAATAGAATATGAACACAGATATATACATATACACCAGGCAGCAAAGTTATACAAGTTTAATATTAGTTTCATAGATAAGTTAATTAACAAACATAAAATGAAAAAAAAATACAAAAAGAAATTACCACTTTGGAATAAGTAGAGGAATCAACACAGAATACTGTAAATTCACATTTCACACAAAATGTTTTGGAAATTTAAGAAACTTTCGAATAATTGATCACTAATTTAGTACCACAAAACAAATACATCAGGAATTTATTAAATCATCGTTTGAAAAAAGTACACCAGAAATAAAATTATCTGGGATTTATCAAATGAATTGTCAGGACTGTAAAAAGGATATACATTGGGAAAACAAGGGGAAATTTGGACACCAGAAAGAGAGGAACATATGAGAAATTTAAAATTCAGATACACTGATACATCGGCCATAACTTGTCATTTTTGGACAGAGAATTACAACTGGAACCCCGAATTAAATTGATAAAATACATAAATAAACCTTCGGAAATAGATATTTGGGATAATATTTTTATCACAAAACATAAAGGGGACCTTATGAATTTAAAAATTCCCACTAGATGGCAGCTCCCCTACTGATTAATCCCGACATGGCACTAGAGCATCAATCGACCAAGACACGTTGATAGGCGGGTTACTCTCTGAAACAAGCTTTTTTTAAATATTGACTCAATTTTAAACTTTTACTATGATTATGCTCTGCTGTTTGAAATACTTCCTAATTCTGTATATCTTTTAAGCACTCTTTCCGTATTGCCACTGCATCTTTTTATGTACTTTTCCATGAAACTTTTAAAACATAAATTAAGTGATTTGTTAAAGGGACATTAGTGCACTTCAGCATGTGGTATAAATCTGCAAAGGATTCATATTGTGTGCTTAGGTATGAGTTACAGGGTGTAATTGCACCTTGTTCATTTAAACCCACCAAGTACACCTGCTGGAAATGCCCTTTACTATGACAGTGTTGTTGAATGTTAAAGCATTTGTTCCCTGTTACCTCTGAATGACACAGTGTGCATTTTGTTTTTTCACCATTAATATTGAAACACTGACAGCCACAATATTTAATATATTCTTGTATTTTCTCTTTGTGTGGTATTGTGATTTAGGTATATTGTATATCTGCTTAAACCTAACCGTGTACCCTTTAGTATGACTAGAGGAGAAATATAAGAGTACCTTCCCTCAAATATACCCATACAAATAACTGCAAATGCAAGTAGAGACTGTATTAAGGTTGGGAGAGGAGGGTTTCAAACCTCAGACGTTACTGCATAAAGTCAATTTGCAGTTCAACCAAATTTCCTTACATTTGGCTTCAGCTCTTGCGCATTTCTTAGCCTAGTAATGAATAATAAGGTTGCTCTACATGAACGATTTTTATAACTATACTGTTGTTAGCAAACAGAGATTCTCTTTTAAAATGTAATTCTCTTTCATTCTTGATCATGGTAGCTAATGATACATCATCAACATTTCAGATTATGCACAGAAGCAGTTTCTGGTGAGAGCAGAGTTGGTTCAACATTGCCCTTTGTTGAAGCCTCATGGAAAAACACAAGCTTTGGTTATGGAAATGACTTTCCTAAATGTGAAAGTCAAGTAAGTAATGTCACAAAAATACCTGCTGTAGAAAAACATGTTCACTCAGAACAATCTGGTAAATGTAGTGTTGAGGGGCAAATCTACAGTAGGGCTTTATCGATACATAAGGGTGTAAGGTTACACAAATGTAATATTTGTCACAAGAGCTTTCCTCAGTTGTCAACTTTGAAAAGGCATAATTTGATACATGAGAGTAATATGCCTCACAGCTGTGAAGTTTGTGAGAAGAGCTTTACCCAGTTATCATGTCTGAAAAAGCATAATTTGATACATGAGGGTAAAAAGCCTTACAGGTGTGAGATTTGTAAGAAGGGGTTTAACCGTCGGTCAAATTTGAAAAGGCATAATTTAATGCATGAGGGTAAAAAACCTCACAAGTGTGAAATTTGTGGGAAGAACTTCAGTCTTCTGTCACATTTGAAAGCCCATAATTTGATACATGAGGGTAAAAGGCCTTATAAGTGTGAAATTTGTGAGAAGCGATTTACTTGGTTGTCATCTATGAAAAAGCATTATTTGGTACATGAGGGTAAAAAGCCCCACAAGTGTGAAATTTGTAAAAACAGCTTTACTCTTCTGTCAAATTTGAAAAAGCATATTTTAATGCATGAGGGTAAAAAGCCTCACAAGTGTGAAATTTGTGAGAAGAGCTTTACTCACTTGTCACATTTGAAAAGGCATCATTTGATACACGAGGGTAAAAAGCCTCATAAGTGTGAAGTTTGTGAAAACAGATTTACTCTTCTGTCAAATTTGAAAAAGCATAATTTAATACATGAGGGTAAACATCCTCACAAGTGTGAAATTTGTGAGAAGAGCTTTACTCACTTGTCATATTTGAAACGGCATAATTTGATACATGAGGGTAAAAAGCTCCAAGTCTGAAGTTTGTGAGAAGTGCTTTACTTAGTTGTCAGATTTGAAGTAGCATAATTTGACACATGAGAGCATAAAGACTCACAAGTGTGAAATTTCTGGGAGCCTCACTCATTGCATCGTTGAAATTCCATAACTTTATTCATGATGGCAAAAAGGCTCACGAGTTAGGGGTTTGTGACCAAGAGGTTTGCTCATTTGTGTGATCCAAAAAGAGAATTTCACGTATGTATATGAAAAGTCACATAAGTTTAAGACTTTTAATAAAAGCTTTATTCAAATATCAGTTTTGTAATTACATAATTTGATTAGTCAGGGCAAAAAGCCATTCAATCACAATTTGAAATTTATGAAAAGAGATTGTCTTTTGTCACATTTAAAAAGGCATAATTTTTTTATTCACCACCAGCATAAACTTCACAAATGTGAAGTTATTTTGTGACCAGAGGATTACTCTTCTGTAGATTTTGAAAATTTATAATTTGCTTCATAATGAAGCTAATAAATGCAAGACATTTAAAAGTGATTTGTCTCATTTTAAAGGCAGAATGTAATTAGTGAGGAGAAATGGGCACACAAATTTATATGTGCAAAAAGGTCTCCATTGAGATTTATATTCTGTAATATCCTTAATGAGTGTAAACCTTTTTATTTCTTTCTTTTAAAATTTTCCTTGTACCTTAAATTTCTGTTGAACTGTAAATAATGTTTTTTGTGAATGTTTAACAGGTTATGTTCTGCACCAAGCTCAGTGCAGCGGCAAATAAAGATAGTTAACTCTCATTTGTTATCAACACTGTTGCTAGGAATTATAAGATATACATAAGAGTAAATAATTTCCTCTACAATTTTAAATACCTATTCCAAAATTTTATGCTATGAACACATAATGTGCGTAAATCCATGAGCAATGAGCTTCACCGATCTTTTTTAAGACAATCACAATGAGAATATGTTAGGTTATTAATCACTCATATCTTTAGCTCTTTGCTTCTTGTTCGCTTTGTGATTGAAATTGAGTTTTATTTATGGATGCTGTTTAACTGCTATGGTCCTTGGCGTCCCATTCTATATTGTGTTGTGAAAGACCAACAATTTTGCTCAGGGGCCTCTTTATCAGCCTTGAGGTTCTTTTACTAGCCATAAATTTATGACACAGAACCACTGGCTTTACTTCTCTTCTGAAGGAAGCCATGCATTTTCACGCCCGAAAAAAATCCATCACCCACCGCTGGGTTTGAACCCGCGACCTCGTCGCTTTGTGATGATTTGTGTTTTTACATTAATGCTGCTAGGTAGCAGATAGTGACAGTGCATGTTCCATCTGCTGGAAGTAAAAGAAATTTGCTTATGGAATCATTTGCAAACATTTCACTAATTATTATACAGGCAGATGGATCATTTTATCTCTGAATGTGTTACAGCAGTAGCCTAAACCTGCCCCAATTTCATCCAGTTTTAACAATCATGCATATAGCAAAAACGTTCCCTAAATCTAAGAACAAATAGCATAAGTGACTCTGGAAGGTTAGTGCAAACTGCATACAAATCTCTCGACATCAATTTTCATATGTGTACATGAAAATCCTGTGTTGTAAAGTGAACTTTTCGGCCAGCATTTCAGTGGGTAATGGTACATTATTTCCTGCCTAAATTGAACCTCCCTGCTCAGTAAATTATGCATTCATAGAATTTATCTCACTGTTATTGGCTTTTTTTGTGTTTACTGTTGGTCAGCATAACAATGCCTTTGTGAACTTAGTTGCTGAATGTGCTGAAAGTTATATAGGTATAAAAATTAGTATTACATACAGGGTCACTCTAAGTGTTTTTTTTTGTATCGTAAATGTTTAAACACTTATCTGGATGGAAATTGTCTTGTCAATTAAAGTACCTGGATTCCCAACAGCAAGTAGCAACTTCAAATCCAGGCACGCGCCACTTAAGGCATTGTTAAACCCAGCTTGCTGCTGGAGTTATTCCTGTATTTAATTGTATTTCTGAGCCAATTAAGTGCTAAAGTGACATAATTGTCTGAGTTAAGCACAGCACCTAATGATATTTGTTGTTGCTTTATTTATTTTTTTTGATGTAATTAGTCAAATTTACTTCAGCTTCCAAACAGGTGTCTGTGGAGACAGGCCAGATGTGTAATGCTTAGTAGCTATACCTAGAGAAAATACATCTAATTAAATAGCAGTGCTGCACACCAGTGGAACTATACATAGCTACTTGCTCCTGTAAGATTCCTGCTAGCATGGAACTGAAATCTGGTTGTTCAAATCCTTAGGTGTGCAATTAAAATAAAGCTGTAATCCAAAGAAATATCCAGTAATTTTAGGTTTTCGATGAATAATTGACACTAAAGAGTATTATGGGCTACTCTGAACTCAAAATCACATTTTTAATGGGGTGCAGAATAAAAAAAAATGAAGGCGTACTCACAGGACTTTCCCTACCCATTACAAATTCACATTATGCCTGGCATTCATGATACTTTTCATATAAACTGATTGCTTTACCCACATTGTGCTATTTATAATGGTCTAGAAATGAATACAAAATAAGCAATAAGTGCAAACTGTACTTAAATGTTTATTTCAGAAGCATCAAGGAATAAACTGCAAAAGAGAAGTTGAAAGTACATTGCTCTATGGTGATGCTTTGAAACTAGACTAATACTTGCGTGCTATCACAAGAAACAAAACACTTTCAAAAATTTGATGTGTTGCATTCCATGGCTTTCTCTAGTCCCTCTTCTACTACAGAGTATTCCTACAAAAGCTTATTCTGCTATCTACTTTGTGTTAATTGAGATAAACTTCCTTAATGCATTTTCACATTTCGTTGTAAATATAAGAACACAGTAGGCTAAAGCAATGTCAAGTCTTTTGGTTGCTGTGTTATAGCTTTGAATTCTGCTTCCTTTGCATGGACATGGGGGGAAAATGAATAGTGATTTGCATTTGAGAAAAGTATAAAGTATCTGAAAATTCATCCCAATAACAAAGAATATCCTGGAAAGGTAAACGCCATAAAAAATTTTATTTGACATGAATTGTCTGCCTTAACGAGATCTACATTTTTTGTGTAGTAAGATTTTGTCTATCTCTTATGGTTTGCCAGTTATGCAAAAGTCATTCAGAATGAAGAGGACTTCATGAGCTATTCCCAGAAAATTTAAGATATATTTTTCATTTGTCATGTAAAGATCTTACATATATGCTAGTTTAATCAAAATCGTTAGTCATTTTTTAAGAAAACTAAATATAGCATATTTTTCCATTGGGGATAGTTTGGCATGGGGGATATTCTTGAACATTTTTGTCTAGAGTCCTTGGAACTTAAATATCAAGTTTGCTATTAAATGAACTTGTCATTCTTCACTTATGCTGCTCACAAACAGACACACCACATATACCTTTTTCTAATTCTGGGAGTCTCAAAACATATATTTCTGGTGAAATCTCAGTATAAAATTTTTTGGTAGAATTCAATACTTCCCATACTTACTATAGGTAAGTAATAGAGAAAGTAAAAAAGTAGAAGTATCTCTGAAACAAGTGATCCCATGAACAATTTTATACAGACATAAATTTTGTATTTCAATGAGATGTGCATTTTCCTGTAGAAAGTATCTGTATATCTCTTATGGTTTACCAGTTATGCAAAATTCAACAAGAATGAACAGAAGTTCCAAAGCTGTTTCCAAAAAAATTCAAAATGTACTGTTTTTCTCCAGCCAATATCTCAATCAAAGCCAAGAGCCATTTAAAAAAATTAAATTTATTCCATATAAAGAATTGTTTGGGATTTCATGTAAATCTTTAGTGTAACTCTTGGAAGAAGCTTTCAGCTATGCTATCCACATACACAAGCGCGCACACTCTTTTTTTATTCTACATTTGCAACTTTGGATCCAGGGGACCTCAAAGGTCTATGTTTCCATTGGAACCTTGATATCAAATACTTTTTTAAATATAATACTTCTGCCTACCATAAGCAAGTGTAGGGAAAACAAAAATCTAAGTGTCTCATTTATTATGAAATTTTTGGGGAAAAAATTACAAAACAAAATTTTAAAAGCTTAGTATTTCTGACAGGTTTCATTATTTAAAATATTTCAATAGATGAATACTAGGAAATTATGTCAATTTTTCGTTGTTATATTTGTATGCAAACCAGTAATTAGGGAAAGCTGTAGTACTGATCACATATCAAGTATAAGGAAGTTTGTACATTATCAGAACTTTTACCTGTGTTTTTTTAAATTTTATTAACATACAGAAAATTAAATATAATTTCAAGCTTTTACAATCTCGTGTGATTGCATGTTGCACAGTGAGAGAAAGAAGAGTGGGAGCGGGAAACTGAGATATAATGGGAGAGAAAGTGGAAAATAGGAAGGCAGGAAGCAGATAAGGTAGAGGGAGAGATTAAGAAGAAGAACCACTACAGCAGAAAGGTGGAACTTTGGGTTCTGGTGATATATAATAAAACTGTAACAAATTTTCTGGCAATTTTGAATAAGTGATTAATAATAAGGCTAGATTGAAGAAAAAAGTGGCATTTTAAATGTGTTTCCTTGTGTGTCATTTCATTCACTAATGGCCAAAACTGATTCACAACATGTAGGTAACACTCAGAAAAAAGGGCTATTAAGGGAGGGGTTCTAGTGGTAAGTAAAATAAAAAATTCAAAATGATTTAAATCTAATAACATTGGAGTCGCATACATACACAAATGCTTCACAAAAATTGTAACATATACAGAATTAGTGTTGTAGATCCATTCCTACCCAGCAGCTGCTCCTGACTAGATTTACCTATTGCATTTTTTTTTAAATATTAGATAACAAAAGTATCTACATAAACATAATGCTTGTGAGAAGCACATCAGTTAATTTCAATTGGACAAATATTTAAGAAGCTATGCAATTTTATTACTATTATTTGTTTGTGTAAATTGATTATGAGAAACAGTATATTCAATTTCATTGCAAGCTTAAGAAAAAGGCTTAAGTTTGTGCACTGTTAAACCTTTTACTTATATTTTCATTTATTATTAATACCCAGAAATATAATTTTAATATAAAAAAATTAAATTCCATTTGATTTATGGATGCTCTTTAACTACTATGGTCCTTAGCGTCCCATTCTATATTGGGCGTGAAAAACCGGTAATTTTGCTCAGAGGCCTCTTTACCAGGCTTGAGGTTCTTTTACCTGCCGTAAATCTACAACACCGGGTTCACTTCCCTTCCAAAGGAAGCCATGCTAAGGATTTTTACGCCCGAAAAAAGAAAAAAAATCCATCGCCCTCCGCCGGGTCTGAACCCGCGACTTCGGGAACTAGGGGTAACCATTACACCGCGGAGGATGACTAAAGTTTAATATCGGATTTCAAAATATCACAACATTTAATTTGCAGGGGGGATGGGGAGAGTTGAAAGGGATATTATTTTTGATTTATTTACTTGCAATTGACAATATTCCGCTTACCTTTAACTAATACAATAGACTGTCTAAAGCTGCTTAATATAATGAACCTAACTTTTTCATTTCAAACAATTTTAAACGACATTGAATTTAACGGCCAATGTGGTGCAGTACACCCAAAGAACTTGGCCATTTCTACTTCGTTTTTTACCATGGAATGGTCAACTTCTATACAGCGGACTAACAATCAGATTCAATTTCCGGTACAATTTTTATTGCTTAAAATTAGTTCAGTGCGTGTATCACAAAAGATTTTGCATCGAATTGAATGTCCCGTAAGTTCGTTAATTAAAATTCATTATATGTAGAAGTTATTTTGCCGTATTATCTTAAAAGAAAACATAAAAAGCCTTTATTCCTACACTCCAGCATTTCAAAATTCCGAGCTGATTTCCTTGTTCAGTTCATACTTTTGTTCACTGTTCTTTTGAAAAAACCTTTAACTTCATTAGGTAGAGCTTATATTTCCTTGGTGTACGTTATGCTTCACGTAGATATATTATTAAAAGTATACTTTCGTCAAATTGCTTTACATACAGTTTGTAATGATCGTTTGAGCCATTGGCAGCAATGCGTAGCTGCTCATGTATTTTATACAATTGTCACTAGGTAGCACCTTCAGGACTACAGTCCAGTCTCCTGTACTCAAATCGGATACAACCTTAGCGAACCTTAAGTTTTTTCTCATATCGTACACTGAGCTCAAATACACTACAAGCTAGTCCACTAATATTATAAAAACGGCTCCATACCTATGCCCAATTTTGGACTAAACATATAGTATTTTTAAAGCTGTTTAATGTGCAACACAAGAGACTAGAATAATTGTGTTGGCAGCCTAGAATACTATACGTAAGAGCTACACAGTGTCATCTAGAGCGTGTATTCAAAAGAAATGGGCATATGCAGCTCTCTTTACTTAACTGAGCGTTTGATTTAGGAACACGATGATGTACCGAAACTTCTGTTGCATTTGATACGCGTTAGTTTGATAGGGTCCACTGTTTACTAGATATTATAAGCTGGCGAGTCGCGTGAGAATGAATAATTTAAACAGGTTCGTGCGCAACGTTAATATTTGCGAAAAGAGGCACTCAACTACTCACTAAACTTCTAGCAGACAGCTATAACAATTATGAAGTTTGACGACATTTTAAATATTGTTTATATACTGAATGTTCCTGATGTATATAACGCTTAAATGGTCATGTATTGGTTTTAGATTCGACTTCATAATAAATGGTTGACACTTCGGTTATAAAATATGACGTAAACACACATACGGAGATCCATCCCCAAATAACTTTCCCTTTCCCTCAGGAGTGTTATTTTAGTTTCTGTTGGGGGGGCGGTGGCAAGATTGCCTGAAGCAGTTGTCCGAATTTTCATGTGAAATTTAACATCTGAGAAAATCATCTTTTAAATGTGAAGTATGTGTATTAAAGGTACGATTCTAGTAATTAATAACCAGTGGCCTAATTATTTTTCGTTATTTGGGGGTCAATTGAACCCCCCTTATACGCTGAAATAATGCCCCTCCCTTTCGCTCTCCTATATCGATCCAAGTATATCGCAAGTCACTGAACCGGCAGAAATAAATCCATTGTTTGAAAGATACAATCAGACGACTGAAAGTGGTAATCCGTGGTGTAGTGGTTACTACTAGTTCCTGAGGTCGCGGGTTCAAATCCGGCGGAAGGCAGTGGATTTTTTCGGGGTAAAAATCCTTAGTATGGCTTCCTTCGGAAGTGAAGTACAGCTGTTGGTCCCGTGTCGTGGATTTACGGACGTAAAAAACCTCAAGCCTGATAAAGAGGCCTCTCAGCAAAATTACTGGTCTTTAACGCCCAATATAGAATGGAACGCTTAAGGACCACAGCAGTTAAAGAGCGTCCATAAATAAAAAGAAACTCAAGACGACTGAAAAATCCAATGATATCGCCGGGATTTGAACCATAGATCTCCCGGCTACCGTCCGGTTGCTCTAACCACTGAGCTACCATGGCAACATGCCGGTACGGCTAAAAGTCCCATTTTTTGGTAAACCACACAAGCAGATCTCAAATCGTATTGAGATGACATGCTCCAATGGCGACTTACAATGCTGTAAATACTTTAAGTCCCGGACTTCATAGTTTAGACCACTAATTAGGTCAGTTAATGGAATTAATTGTTCTTACACACAATCCGATGTGTTGGACAAAATTGGAAAGGTAGAACCAGATGACTGAAAAATTTAGTGTCAACGCCGGGATTTGAACACCCTGCTGGACAATTAGGTCAATTAATGAAAATACGAGGGCTGATCAATAAAGACAGACTGATTTTTTCTTGTAGCTTTCTGAGAGTTTCCTGTCTCTACCATGAATATTTGAAAATAGCGGAGTTTCATGTATAATATCCATAGACGGCAGCACTCTTGTATCGGTAAGTTGGTAGTAATGCTGTATATTGTTGACCCTACTTGAATTTCGCATACCACTCGAGACGAGAGGAGCAATAAAATTTTGTTTTCGTTTAAATCATACAGCATCTGAAACTTTGGAAAAGCTGAAGCAAGCATACGGTGAAGATGCACTATCTTGTGCAACAGTGTTTAGGTGGTTCAAGGACTTCAAAGAAGGGCGAGTCCTCTGTGCTAAGCAAGGTGGGCCTGGTGTTTCGGCTTCTGCTATGACTGAAGTCAACATCAACACAGCCTGCTGTGATTGTTGTTCTTTTTCACACTACTGCTACAGTAGCGTACTACACACCAGTATTTGGCTACACTGAGGGAGCACATTGCAAGGAAACATCCAGAACTTCATCAGAATGGGTGGCGACTTCATCACAACAACGCATGGCCTCACGTCGCAAATGAAGTCCAGGAATTCAACATCACCTGCGTACTGCATCCGCCTTATAACCCCAATCTTGCCCCCCTGTGATTTCTTTTTTATTCCCATCACTAAAGGCAAAGCTACGGGGCATTCGATTTGAGAGCACTGAAGCGTGCTGAGGAAAAGTGAGGCGATTCTCAAAGACCTGACAAAGAGTGGCCTGCACCATGTGTTCGAGGACTGGCAGAGACGCTATAAAAAGTGCATTCAAGTAGGAGGGGACTACTTTGAAAAAGATCATGTCAACATTGAAATGGAGTAATAAATACTGTGAAAAAATCAGTCTTAGTCTATTGATCAGCCCTCGTAATTTCTCTTCCACAGAAGCCGTGAATTGGACTTAGTCATTGGCGAAGCTCCTTGGAGGCAATTGAGGCATTGCCTACCCTAAGATCCTCCTCAACACAAAAATAATATTTAATCATTTTACTTTATTACGGGACCGAAATATTCTGATATCGTTTTTGTTTATTGTTCGGCAGTGAGCAAGTAGTGCTTGCATGGACAGCTAGATGGATTCAGCAGAGGATAAGGCGTGTCGAGGCAAGAATGTTTGTAAATCAGAAAGGTTTCTTTTCAATACAATGCTTGGGCTTCAGAGGAGGGAAGTAGAAAGGATAGTGGAATGACTGCCCCTGTTCGTAGTTAAGGAGGCACGCCTCTTCTCAGTCCTGTGCTGTTTTAAGTGAGAATTCGAAGCGACTGTGAAAGTTCATCGTCAGCATGAGTAAAACCGTTTCTTTTACGAACGTATTGAGTATTTTGAATTTATTGGAAACCAAACCATTTTCTTCTTGGACTTATGAAGAAAAATGTAGCATTAAAACAATAGATTTATGCCTAATTTAGACGTCAAATGTGTTGATGGTAACATAACCAGAAGTTTTCAATTTTTGTGGTTCACACAATGCATTGTCTTTAGCCAGAGACAAGTAACGCGCAGTTCTACAGAATCATTCACAAGGTAAACGTCGCGCAGTTCTAAGAAATCTTGAATTGGTTGACAGGATGTACAGCCACTAACAAACTTGTTAGTTACACATTTCTTTTATTTAGTGGTGAAGTGGAATGGGCATTACATGGAATTACGCTTACAAAAAACTTTTTCAGAAAAGCAGATAAACATAACAATTTAAATGAACATATTCAGAACAAAGAGAGCTTCCATTTACTGAGACACGGGAGAAGGTGCAAGGTGCAAGAATTCAGGCTATTAAGCATAATGGAGTCGTAAAACAAAACGGGCAAGTTTTTGAAAGACTTGTTGACATTGTATGCTTTCTTGGCAAACAGGAACTTGCATTTCGAGGTCAATTTGAAGGAGAAGATTCGGTAAACAGGGGCAATTATCTAGAATTGTTAGATCTTCTTTCTAAGTAGGAACAATACATACGCGATCATCTCCAGTCCACTTCAGGCTTCAAAGGTACTTCAAGCAATATTAAAAATAAATTAATTGATTCTGTAACTAAATAATTAAAGAGAGGATTATGGAAGAGTTAGCACCTTGTGAGTTCATTGGTATCCAGGTAGATGAAACTTTAGATGTTTCAAATAAATCTCAGGTTAACACAATTTTCAATTTGAGGCAATATTTTATATCATAACATGCTGTGAATGCCAGAGTGATTCTAGTGTAAATTAATATGATTGTATGTACATGATTTTAGATGTTTATTAGGAAATAAGTTTGCACGGCCTAACTGAAACTGACAATAGAAGTGGGTAACAATAAACCGAGGGGGTGAGTTGTTTGCCACTAAGAAAAGAAAGCCGAAATTGACGTCAGGGTAGCGTGCCTTTTTTAGAAATGGAGGGAATATCTTCCCTAGAGCATATATGTTACTAGTAGTGATTGGCTGACAAAAACAGACGCTAAAGTTAGCGCAGTTTGGTAACCAATAGGAGCTATATTATAATGTTTAGGCAATTCGAGGTGAAGGAGTATATATTCTGGAGTCATAAGCAAGTGTCGCACAGCTCTGAAGAATCTCTCACGAGGTTTACGTCGCAGAGTTAGTTACAAAAATGTAAAGTATGCGAAGTAATTGGTGCGCGGCAACTAAAATGACTGTAGTTACATTCCGAAATATCAGTGTGTCAGGCGTGTATAAAGATTAAATATGTCAATTATTAATTAAGCGTGACGGCAATAAAAGTCTAGATTCATTTTTTATCAGTGTTATCTTTTAGCAAGAACTCCTTTCCGTTTACACACTCTGCTTAGAGACACGTGCTCGACTGCGTTATAATAGCTAGCCGGAGGACAAAGAACCCAAATTTAAAAAAATAATTAAACATTAAGCGCCCAACAAATAAGATACCACAAGCCTTCGAGAACTTGAGGCAGTATTTTATATCATAACACTGTGAATGCGAGAGTGATTGTAGTGCAAATTAACATTATTGTATGACAATGATTTTAGATGTTTGTTAGCTATAAGCATTGCTAGGAAATAAGTTTACACGGCCTCACTGAAACTGACAATAGGAGTGGGTAACAATGAAGCGAGGGGGTGAGTTGTTTATCAATTAGAAGAGACAAACGATTGACGTCATGGTAGCGCGCCTTTCTTTAGAAATGGAGGGAATATCTTCCCTAGAGCATATGTTTTAGTAATTATGATTGGCTGACGAAATAGACGCTAATGTTGGCGCGATTTATTAACCAATATCAACTCTATTATAATGTTTAGGCATATCGGGGTGAGGGAGTATAAATTCTTGAGCCAGAAGCAAGTATCGCGCAGTTCTACAGAATCATTCACAAGATAAATGTCGCGCAGTTCTAAGAAATCTCTCTCGCGAGTTACACGTCAGGCAGTTCTAAGGAAGCATTCACGAAGTACACATTACGCAATTCTACAGAATCTCTCGCGTCGTAAAGTTAGTTACAAAATGTGAAATACGCGAATTAATAGTGCGCGGCAAATAAGTGATTGTAGTTACATTCGAAAATATAACAGTTTCAGCCAGGCGTGTATCAAGATTAAATATGTGAAATTAATTAAGTGTACGGCAATAAAAGTGTAAAAACAAATTCTTTTATCAGTATTATCTTTTAGTAACAACTCCTTTCCATTTACACATCCTGTTCAATAGATATTTGCTCGACTGAGTAATAATAGCTAGCCGGAGGACAAAGAACCCAAAATTCAAAATAGTAAAACAATAACAGGCGCTCAGCAAATAAGGTAACACGACAGGTTACCGCGACAAACTGCGGCAGATTATGCTCAAAAGAAGGGCCCAAATACAAAGATTAATGGGATTTTATGACGTTTCAGTAGATAAGATTGCATCAGGTTTATCAGAATTAATTCTAAATGTTTTGCCAAAGTGCGCAGTAACTGACAAAGCAGTTAGTCAGACATGATGGTTGCTCTGTAATGGTAGTGAAACATGGAGGCCTTCAGCTCTATCTTAAACTTGTCCAGGGACATTATTCTTGCATTGTTATGCTCACAAACTAAACCTTGTTCTTCATTGCTCCAAAACAATAGTCAGTCCGACATTTCATTCATAATTTGACATCCTTTCATTCATTTTGTAGTAGATTCTCGAAAGGAGCTCAGCTTTTGGTGTGTGATGGATTCAGACTTCCACAAACATGCATAACTCGTTGGAATTTCTATTCCAGAGCAGTTCACATTATATTTTTCCGCTATGATGCTCTAAGACAGGTTTTTGAGGACATTAAAGAAAACGATGAAGGTTGGGATAGTGAGCCGTACAGTTCTGCTGTTGGGTTGCTAACATTCTTAAAAAGAACCGATTTCATTTTTTTGCTTTGTTTGTATAAAGAAGTTTCATTTATACTGACTATCTCTTTGCATTATTACAACACAAAACTGTTTCTGATGTAGTTCTCTGCAATAATGAAATTAAGAAAACCACCGCTAAACTAAAGGAAATGAGGTCATCAGATAAAATTGTTTCCTCTTGCATTGAAAAATATCGCTTAATAAACAATGAGTCAAATGTAGATGACAGGACGTTCCAAAGTCGGAAACAATTAACGTATGAAGTTCTCGACACACTAATTATGCAGACGGAAGAACGTTTTGGTGATTTTGAAAGTATTTAGTTTATTGGGCATTTGGATAAAAATAAATTTGTTGCTTACAAACAAAGTTTCCCACACACTAAGTTGAACAATCTTCTAAACAAGTACCCCTGCTTTAATAAAGAAAGATTAGGGGGAAAATGGGAAATAAACACTAGTCCTCTCAAAAACTTCTGGAATTTATCCTAATTAATGCCTTAGAACCAGTGTTCATCGAAGTTTGCAGACCGATTCGTTTGAGTTTAACGTTTCCTGTGACAACGGTTTCGTCTGAAAGAAGCAAGAGTACTATGAAAAGGGTGAAAACCTACATACGTAACACAATGACCAATGAAAGACTGAGCTGTCTTAGCACCGTTGCTATTGAAAAAGAACT
This sequence comes from Deroplatys truncata, assembly GCA_030765065.1. Taxonomy (NCBI): domain Eukaryota; kingdom Metazoa; phylum Arthropoda; class Insecta; order Mantodea; family Mantidae; genus Deroplatys; species Deroplatys truncata. The sequence goes on from CM060989.1 coordinate 121,560,174, forward strand.
TGTGAAGAAACTGACGAGTGACCAGTTGCTGAAGGAGCGTGTGATTGACAATTTTGCTTCTAAGAAAACTAGGCATTTTGAACTACTCTATAAGAAAATTTTAGCTAAGACTTTCTGCCTACCCACTCATTAGCTAATAGCTTCGCCACTACTTAAAGTACTTACAATATTGTAAGTCGCCATTGGGATATGTCATCTCAATACAATTTGAGATCTGATTATGTGGTTTACAGGAATAAATGCGAATCAGTTGGGGAATTAAATGCCGTACCGGCATGTTGCCATGAAACCTCAGTGGATAGAGCACCTCGACGGAAACCTGGAGATTCGTGGTTCAAATCCCGGCGATGGCATTGAAGTTTTCATTCGTCTGATTCTGCCTTCCTACTTTGTTCAACACTTGGCTCGTGCGGAAGAATAAATAATTGCACTGCTTGAGTTTTCCAATGAGCATGCAGTTTATTACATGCAACACCTTTCAGTTGAGTAATAGTTTTTGCATAGTGCATGTCTGTGTGTTAAGCTCTCTAAACTGAAATGTGTATTATACATGTTTTGTAATCAGATCGTTAATTCACTTTATAAATAAAACCATCCTAAAAATAGTGTATTATGCTTATTTTTCTTCAATTATCATCTATGGAATAATTGGGGAAATGCAGTAAATGATAAAAAAGTATTTATATTGCAAAATAAATAAATAAGAAAGGCAGGTGTAAAACAATCAACTCATTGTGAACCACTATTCAAAACATTTGGAATTTTACCATTAGCCTGTGAGTATATTCTAGCTATATTTGTAACTGTAATCAATCACCCAGAAGTGTTCGTAAAAAATTCAGACACAGGCATGACTTATACAGGCCAAGCAATAACCTACAGGTGTTCCAAAAAGGAGTTCACTACAATGGTGTAGTGTTAAATTCACTTCCATTATATATGTAAAGGAACTGAAAAACTAATAAAAATAAGTTCACGTTAGCATTAGAAAGATAGCTTATTAGTCATAGCTATACAGAGAAGGTTTTCACACATTCAAAAAACAACTGAACTACTACTAATTTTACTCCAAAAAATTAATGTAGTTTTGTAAATACTAAATATAAGTACTTTTAGTGACAATTATAAACATTTTTGTAAATATTTTGAATGTAAATAACATTGATTTGTAATTTGTAGCTCTGGCATATTCTACGTAAGAGTTACAATTTCTTTATGTAGTTTTGAACGAATTTACACCCTAGATTAAACTAGCCCTCTCTTAAGCTGTTTTCACTATATGATCTACAGATTGATGTGTTATGATATGTTAGTCAATAATTGAATAAAAATAGCTTCTTTCTGTGTATCTTACTGTGAGTCAAAGCAAGAAAAAGAACGTCGCTTATCATCCCATGCAGTCCCAAAAGACAAACTAAGAAACTAATTTCTCGCCAAGAATACAAGTGGGCTCTCTTTGGACATTAGGGTCAAAGTCTGTAGTAGGCATTTAAAACAAACTGATTACAGCATCAGCACATCTACAAGGTAGGTACCCTCTTCCTAAAATTGTACCATCAATATTTGAAGGTTTCCCACCAAATAAAAAAAATCTGATGTGTTACACTCACATGACTTTCTCTACTCTTGTACAAACTATTTTTACAAACGCTTATTCTCCATATGCTTCATATTAATCGAGATGTTAATCTTATTGCTAATTTTCTTGTAGGTGCAAGGGGAATTGGTAGGCTTTAAGCGATAGTCAAATATTTTAAGAGCTGGTTGCTATGTGGAGTATTCCATTCTCTTTGCATTACCAGGAAAAGAATCCCATTTGAGAAAAATTATAGGTAAGTATTGGAAAAATTTAAGGGAATAACAAGCAATATCTCAAAAATGGTTCACTCAACAAAAAAAATGTATGACATAAATTGTGTATTTTAATGCGATCTAAATTTTTTGTGCAGTAAAATTTTGTCTATCTCTTATGGTTTACCTGTTATGCAAAAGTCGTTCACAATGAAGAATAATTTTGGAGACATTCCCAGAAAATTCAAGATATACGTTTTATTTATCATAAAAGTATTTTAAATATATATTTTTTAATCAAAATGTTCAGATTTCCGAAAAAATTTTCATGTAAAGCGTAATCTGGGGAGGGGGGGGATTTTCTTGAAAACCTTCGTGTCGCATCTCTGGAAGTTACTGAAACTAAATACCAAGTTTGGTGTTTGTCCGACTGTTCGTTTCCGAGTTATGCTGTGCACAGACATACACACACTGACATGTTTCCAAAAATGCTTTATATGCATTCAGTGCACCTCAAAACATGTACTTCCGGTGAAATCTCGGTATCGAATTTTTGGGTGGAATGCAATACTTCCCCTACTTACTATACGTAGTAGAGAAAGTAAAAGTGTTCAAGATGCGGAAACAAAAGAAAATAAAACCAGAAATGGGAAATGCATATGCAGTTTCTTTCTCTACAAAATCATTCTTTACAAAATTGTCCTTTGTCGTGTCAAATTTACGATTAATGGCATGGGCTAGGGGTAGGAGGAAAGTTTACAAGCTTAGTATCCAAATGTCACTTATATGAGACCATTCATAATGGTCTAACATTCCAATGATCTAACATCAATAACTCCAGAATTTTCGAATACGGATAATGTTAAAACCGATATAACCTCATTTCATAATCGTTATGTTCTACACTATTTTTAACACTATTAGTAATCTTAGCAAGACACAAATACAGTTTCGATGTCTTTAAGTTTCACAACGTAATTGCAATTCGTAATTAATTACTCAGTTTGACAATTCCGTGATACACAGCAATGGCAACTAAGCCGACTTTACTTTGTTTAGACTCTCGATTGTTTCATAATGTCGTCCTCCGCAGTAAAGCGGTACCATGCTTAACCTTTAATTCTCCATGTCGCGGGTTCAAACCTGCCGGAGTGCGATGGAACTTTTGAGTATAAAAATCCTTCCTTTGGAAGTAAAGCCGGTTGTCCCGGGTCGTAAATTTACGGTATGTAAAAGAATCTCAAGCCTGATAGAGAAGCCTCTGAGCAAAATTTCCGGTCTTTCACACCCAATATAGAATGGGACATTAAGAACCATAGTAGTTAAAGAGCGTCAACAAATAAAAGTCAATTTTATTTTTTAGACTTCAGGTGTGATCAAGCCATCCTAGCGACAGTAGGTGCAAATACGTCCAGAGACCTGACCAGGAACGAGAATATGCCAGGTTGTAATATCCAGTAAGCAATGTTGTGCATGAAACCCTTGATGATCTAGGTCGTCAGTCGGTAGATAGGTATTAAGTTAAATAAAAATGGTTTGGCATTATCTTGTCAAGTGAACTAGACTATTTCGTGAAGAAAACATCGTGCAAGTTGTTCATTATTAATGTAAGCAGAATCATTTATATGTATTATGATAAGATTTGAACGTGAAACCGGAATGGAATCTGGAATAATCTTCTGAAGTAATTCGGCACACAGTAAGCAAGTATTTATTTTGGGCGATCCCGGTTGGTGCGTTTGTCATTGATGTTCCATCCTGAAAGGGTCGCGGGTCCGAATCCCGCTTTGGAAATGGAGTATGGTGTTTGGTCTAACAGTTAGAGTGGCCCATAGTCTTCACAAGAGCTCAGGACAACTTTTTTTTTGGCGGGGGGAACTGTTTCCTGTAGGCCCATATTCAAAAGCCACCTTACAGGTAAGATAAACACACAGATGAACCTTGCTGTGCATGGTCACATTACGAGGCATACAAGCAATTTGCGTAGTATTGTGTAATAACAAGGTTCATTGTTTATTGTGTGTAATGATGGTATTAAATAAAATTTGTGCAGTGTGTACATGTGTTATATGGTATGGTGATTTTGCCCATAATTCGATACTGTAGTATATCCAACAGATCTAAAGTATTTTGTGTATACTTACTACCCATATACTTTGTAAGAATTTTTGCTTGCTTGCTTCTTTGTTTGTTCATTTTGTCCCACTGTGAGCAATGCTCAGGATCATTAAATATGTCATATAATTATGAAATATGCAGCATAACTAATAAACATACCCAGCACCAAGAACTGTTTTTTTTAACTAATAACACACCCAACACCAAGAACACTTCTCCCTCTCCACACCATGCATTATCTAAGAAATGAAAATTTGTAAACCATCATCATTTCAAGAGTAAACATCTCAACATGCATTACAGTAGGACAATAACAAATAAGTGTAAAGTCACCATCATATGCAATCTGCCCTATGTATTGAATATTTATATGTTGCACAACATACTAAAAAATTCCATTGTTTTGTAGTGTGTTTTAATGTTTGAATAATTACTTTTACTATAAAGTAAGACAAATTTCTTTTATTTGTTCAGGACTTCCTTATAGCTTAAGTAATCCAGTTTTACCTGTATTACTTCTGAAGAGGTTATTGTTTTTTTAAGGGAAAATAGCTTCAAATCTTAATTGCACAATTTTAAGGAATTACCAAATTTCTCATTTACTTGAGTGCTGGAATAGACAGAAGCTCATTTTTCATTGTTTAATACTAGTTTACATTTATTATCCTCATCACTAACTTACTCTTTTTGCAATTTTACTTTCTCTATTATTGATCTGTTTGCTAGCTATGACAGGCACCAACAATACCTGAGCATCATGATCTGACATGCCATTTATACAAGGGTCACTCTGAAAGTTTTGAAAATGGGCAACAATGAGTAGTGGTAAGCCAAAGCAGCTTTTCCTAATCAGATTTAAGTTCAGATAGCAACATGTGAAAGTCTGGGTGTGGTCCAACATTGTGCATTGTGAGCACAGTGTGTGTATGTATAACAGGTATTGCTAAGCTATATGCTAGGGTGGAGCTCAAGTGAGAGTATTGCTGACTTTAAAGTCAGTTAGGGGAGAGAGAATGTCTTGAAAAACTGCATCATGCTTTTGGGGATCTTTGCCCTTCACAATCCATTATTTATTGATGGTATGCAGAGTTTAAAAGAGGAAGGAATTCCCTCAAAGATGAAGACAGAGCAGGATGCCCGGCTACAGCAACAATGGGTGAAAGCAGAGCACATGTTGCAGGAAGATCATCGTTGCACATATGGTCAGATAGAAGAGGACCTAAATATTGGATTGGCAGCATTAAAAACAATCCTGAAAGCAAATCTTGACATCAGTCGCTGGATCCCCCACCACCTCACAAATGAGTAGAAACAATTACGTGTGCAATGGTGCCAGGAAATGATAAAAAAATTCAATAGACGAAGATCAAAACATATTTAACATTGTAACAGGTGACAAAAGCTGGATTTATCAGTATGATCCAGAAACTAAACGATAATCAGTCTGGTCTTCCCAGGAGAAGATCCCCCAACAAAAGTGAAGGGAACGAGAAGTGTTGGCAAGAAGACAATCTGTTCCTTCTTCTCAGCAAGTGTCCATATTGAGATGATTCCACTTGAGGGACAAAAGACTGTTACTGACAGATAGTTAACACAAAATTTCTGCCACAAGTGTTCAATGAACTGAGAAAAAAGCATCCTAAGACTGGTCTACGTGGAGTTTTGTTACACCATGACAATGCCTCTGGACCACACTGCACAAGAAACAACTCAATTTCTGCAGGAGTCAGATATTTGTCCCATTCTCCCTACAATCCAGATCTGGCCCCATGTGACTTTTTTCTATTCCCCAAAATAAAAGAAAAAATCTGATGTGTTACACTCACATGACTTTCTCCACTCTTGTACAAACTATTTTTGCAAACTCTTATTCTCCATCTATTTCATATTAATCGAGATAAACATTTGCAGAAACGATCTTTTGACATGCAAAGAGAATTACATTTTACACATAGCGACCACTTCTAAAAATATTTGACTATCGCTTAAGGCGTACTATGTTCCCCTTGTTTTGTATTTGCAAGGGCAATATAAGCACAGACATATGTCTTAATAGCTGGTTGCTATGTGCAGCACCATTCTCTTTGCATATCCAAGACAAAAAAATGAATAACGAATTCCCATTTGAGAAAAAGTATAAGTATTGGAAAATTTAAGGGAATAACAAGCAATATCTCGAAAATGGTTCACTCAACAAAAAAAAAATGTTTATGATAAAAATTGTGTATTTTAACGTGATCTACATTTTTTGTGTAGTAAAATTTTGTCTATCTCTTATGGCTTACCAGTTATGCAAAAGTCGTTCACAATGCAGAATACTTTTGGAGACATTCCCAGAAAATTCAAGATATACATTTTATTTGTCATGAAAATATCTTAAATATATGATATTTTAATCAAAATCGTTACAGCCATTTATGAGAAAATTAAAATTTTTGAAAAATGTTTCTGCAAAGGGTAATCTGGGGTGGGGGGATTTTCTTGAAAACCTTCGTGTCACATCTCTGGAAGATACTCAACCAAGTTTGGTGTTTATCCAACTGTTCGTTTCTGAGTTATGCTGTTTACAGACACACACACACACACACACACACATGGACATGTTCCCAAAAAAGCTTTCTTTTGGATTCAGGGGTTTCAAAACATGTATTTCTGGTGAAATCTCGGTATGAAATTTTTGGGTGGAATACAATACTTCCCCTACTTTCTATACGTAGTGGAGAAAGTAAAAATTTGAGGTGAATGATTTGAGACACCTATAATCACAGTAGCTGCTTACAATGAATCTATTTGCACTCTCTCCAAAGAAAAATAGCGTTCAGCATTTGAAAAATAGTTTGAAAGGATGAGATGGTGTATAGAATGCAGTGAGAATGTTTTGAAAGGATGCAATGATCAGATCTAAATTTTTAATATTTATTGCGTCCATCTCAAAACTTTTGGAGTGACCCTATGTATTACGATTTCTGAGTCTAGAAATATATTACCTGTAGCAGTGTTCATATGAGTTCTGGTGGGAAAGTGAACACTCATTCCAAGTATGACACAGGAAAGTGAGGTTATTTTTCATTTTGTTGCCATTAAGTGTTTTTAGATTAAAATCTCTGCAAACTATTACTTTAACATTTTCAGTGTAAATGTAGAGATGTTCTTTCTAAGCTATTTGGAAATCGTTGGAAGTTCCCTTTGGGAGCTCTATATAGTGCTAAAATGATGTATGTTTTCCTACCAAATTCTATTTTTAATGAACAGCATTAAAATTTCTTTTCCTCGTAAAAATATGCAACATTTATGCTGGTGAACTTTATCATGCTTTTAGCGAATATACTCACTCCTTCACAATTTAATATGCTTCTACAAAAACTGGAACATAATGTGTACTTACTGAAGTCCACACTTTTAAGCTCTGCTTCTGTCATGTGATTCTCCGTTGTGCAAATTACTGTGATATCATAATTTATATCTTGAATACGTATGGTTAGCGCCTCTGATTCCTCTTTAACCCTCTTATGTTTATTGCGGTTTTTGAGAAAATAAAAAAAGACCAAAGAATGTCCATGTAACAGGCAGCTGTTATGTAAGGATTATTAATATATTATCTTGAAATTATTCATCTTCTATCTTTGGAAAGATGCAGAACTGCTTATGATGTTGTATGTAGTAAGAATGTGTGTTTAAACACTATTAAAAGAACTTTATTATAAACAAACTTGCAAAATTCATTTTTTGGATCCAATTGAATGGATTAAAAATAGCTTGTAGGAGTTTATATAAATACAAATTATAGTTGGTAGAGAAACTCACGGAATTGTAACACAAGATTCTTTTAAACATTTGACTATCAGTTCAGTCTGGATCCCTCTTGTGTCTACATCAAAATGTGCATTCAAACTATTTCTGTAAACCTTTATCTGAATTAACATGAACTAGATCATGATTTTATATTTACTGCTATGTAAGACAGTTGAGTGTATGGTGTTAGAGGATATTTGAGATGAAGCAGTGAGGAGGGACAGGATTCAAAAAAACACCACAACTATATTTGTTTGTTTATTTATTTATCCTAGCAATCTTCCTTAGAATATGACTATACATCAGCTCAAGCTGTTATCTTGTCATATTCTACCCATATTACTTTCTTTAATTATAACATAAAAATAATGATGATGATGATAATAATAATAATAATACCAAAATTATAATCTAATAATACTAATATTATAAAGATAATATAATTACATAACTTAGCATCACATGATAAAACTAATTCACATCTCTTTTTATTGTCCATAACCATTTCTTTTTTACTTTGGACAGGTACTCTCCTACCTTTTTACTATCCTTGTTAAAAATCTTGCTTAAGGCTACTTTTCTGTCCAGTTTTAACCATTTCCCATTAATAGCTTGCTTTCTCCAATGCTGTGTACCTTTACAATCAAAAACAATATGTTTTAAATCTTCTCTTTCCCCACATATTGGACACTGGTTCTGTGGGAACCCATTTCTCATTCCTATTAGTCTCCATATACCTGCTCGTACCCAGGCTTTACTCTCTCTTTGTTCTTATTTGAGTTATTCACATACTGCTCTCTAGCCCATACATTTTTTATTAATATATATGATTCCAAGGAACTTTTCTTCCCAATGTTACTAAAAAAATTTTGTATCTCTGTATCTTCAAACCTCCGCCTAGCTTCTTTCCAAAAACCCTTAACATTATTTTCCCTCCTTCTCCAAATTTCTCCTACACCACTATTTTCTAAATTAGTTTGTATACTATAACTCCACCCATTTTTCTTTAAGCTCCTTTCTTGAAATTCCAAACACTGCCTCAACAAGTTCTTCTCTCCTAAATTTAATAGTCTGTACCAATATTTAAGAGCTCTCCCCATTACTACCCTTTTCTCCCCACTCTCTGCATTTCAATTACAGCAAATTCCCTAACTGTGGCATTTGGCAGGCCTAAGACTTCTCTACAAAAACTCCTATGTACCATATCTATCTCTTCCCAGCCTCGTTCTACTCCCCATATTTCAATTCCATATAACATTTTTGCTTCAACTACTGTGTTATATATTTTCTCTAGCCATTTAACATTTATATCGCAACTATATAATATAGTCCTGTCTCATGACTATACAGTTATTGAGTGTTTGTGTGGAAGACATGTGAGTTGAGCCAATGACTGTAGAGAGGGGAGTGGGTATGTAGCAGTAACAGACACACAATAGTCCTGTTTCATGACCATAGGGTTATTGGGTAGAGTGAATAAACCCAAGATGCATCTTCCATCTTGCAAACTTTGAAACATATCTTGCTTATAGATAAATAAAATGTCTCAGCACTGACCTCTGTCCCCTGAGGTGAAGATGAAGGTGGAAAAGATCCTCAAATGGGATGCGTGTCAATTTTTATATGAATAAACCACATATTTGTCTCATTGGTATGCATGCACTCCACCCCAACTACCCTTTACATCGAACATTTTTCTAAACTTTTAGTTTTTCAAAGATCAGTCTGATGATATCTTGAATTTTCTGGCAATACTCCATGAAGCTCTCTTTATTGTAATCCACTTTTGTATAATTGGTAAACCTTAAGAGATAGAAAAATCCTACAACACAAAAATTGTAGATCTCATTAAAGCATGCAATTTGTGTCAAATACATTTTGTTTTATGGAATTACCATTTCTAAGATATTCCTTATTATCTGTTTGAATGTTAAAATACTTATACCTTATTCATTTTTTTCTCCTGGTCATGGAATTTCAAAACCTACACATAGTGACCAGCTCTTAAAAGACTTTACAGTCACTTAAGGCCTGCTGTATTCCCCTCTTCCCATTGTACCTGTAAGGAAGTATGTAATAAAACCATTTCTACAAATGTTTATATAATTAACATAAAGTTGATAGAAGAATAAGATTTTGTAAGAACAATTTGTTGAAGAATGGGTAAAAAAATCATGAAAATGTAACACATAACAACTTATAATCTCTTTTTACTTTCTATTCTACGTAAAGTAAGTAGCGGAGGTATTGTATTCCACCCAAAAATTTGATGTTGAGATTTCAGTGGAAAGGCATGTTTTGAGGCCCCTGAAAAAAAAAAGCTTTTAGGAAAAGGTTTGTGCGTGTGTCCACGTGCATTTTTTTTTTTTTTTGGTAATTTTTACTGTGAATAGCATAAATCAGAAACAAAAATTGGGTTAAACTATTACCAAACTTGGTATGTAAATTCAGATTTTTCCATGTGTGTGAGACAAAGGTTTTCAAGATCATGTCCTCCCCCAAAGTAGCCTTTCATAGAAAGTATTCCTCTTATGGTTTTGATTAAAATACCATTTGACTAAGATGTTTTTACCTAACAAATCAAATGTTATGTGGGCATATCCTCTGAAGTACTCTCCATTGCGAATGACACTTGCATAACTCATAAATTTCAGAGATAAGCAAAACCCTGCTGCATAATAGTGTAGATCTTGTTAAGCACATATTTCTTTCAATTTTTTTGTGGTCTTTTATGTAGTTAAGCAATTCAAAAATATTCTTTGTTATTGGTTTGAATTTTCAAGTACTTACACTTGTCCTTTTTTCTTTCTTTCTTTCTTTCTTTCTTTCTTTCTTTCTTTCTTTCTTTCTTTCTTTCTTTCTTTTGCCTCATGATCATGTGAAGAGCATGAAATTTAAAAGCCATCACATAGCAACATGCTACCATTTATCACTTTAACCTAATACATTGTACAAGGAAATGTGTAAATGTGAATGGAATGTTTATTTGGACCACATCAGTTTTTTCTTCTTTATTACTTTAGCTAAACTTAATTAATGTGTATTACAAGAAAGCCTTTGATGGGATAAACCAAAACATCATCCAGAAACTTGAAGTATTCCTAGGCCTGGAAGATCAGTTTCTCTTGCTCATGATCAACATCTTTGAAAGGAATGTGATAAATTTCAGCGACAGTCTCCTTGAATCAACAGATATCACTCAAAACAACAGTGTTTTGCAAGGTGACTACTTGAGCCCAATAATGTTCAATATGTTCATGTACAATGTAACCCCAATGGTAACAACAACAGATATGAAAATGTTCCTATATGGAGATGGCATGGTCATATTAAGCAAAAACAGAACTTCATTACAGAAGGCGTTCAACAAACTCGATAAGTGACCACAAGTTAACGACTTGCACATGAACCAGAATAAAACCAAGATTACAAAATTTTGGAAAGGAGGAAATCTGCCATCAAAAGACATCTTCATCTGTGGAAATCGGGCTTTGGAAATAGTCAACTCGTTTAAATATCTAGGGCTAGCCCTACAAGTTACCAGACTTACATTTACAATGTAAATCCACGACAAAATGTTGCTGCAATGTCTATCGTATCACCTGTTTGTGTGTACACTAAGAGCACTCCACTTTCTCACTATGCAAAGGACAAACATTTGTATTGTTTTGAAGTATTCAATCAGTCTGTACATATTGTGGTTATTATTATTATTATTATTATTATTATTATTATTAATAATAACAATAATAATAATAATAATAATAACAATAATAATAATGTATATTACTCTTAAGAAATACCCTTATGTATTCTACAGATTTTACAAAAAGGAATTTATATCAGTTAAGCAATATTTGCTCTCTGGATGAGCGCTGCATCTTTTTCATCCTTTGCATCAGTGTCATTAGTACTAACTATGTTTGCTTATTTGTGTTGAGATGTTTTATATTTTCTTAACAAATTAAATCTATTTAAATGGTTCATGTACTGAACTTTTGAGTGTATGGCATTTCCTAAATTGCTGGAGTATTCTTACAAGACGGTGTTGTACAAAAGCAAACATTGAAAGACTACTGAAATTACAGAAGAAGGCAATCAGAATAATATATCAGTTAAATAATAGGGATTCGTGCAGGAAATTTTTTAAAGATAAACAAATTCTTACAGTAATTTCATTATATGTTTATAAAGTAATAATATATGCATTACAAAAAGATAATTTGAGAAACAATGATATTTATCACTACAATACACGACATAACAGTGATTTCTCTCGTAAATAAGGTTGTCTATACCATGGACAAATTGTAGTATGTAAGTTTGAATAAATTGTATTATAAACCTGTAATTATGTAAATATGTAATCATTTGACAATGTCAGAAACTGTATTTCAGTCTATTGACAGTAAATGCATTATTATTATTATTATTATTATTATTATTATTATTTATTACATATCTTATTTTTATTCGTATCACTTATTGAGTACATATATGCTTATGAGATGGGCCAGTGACTGTGGAGAGGGGGGTGGCTATGTGGCAGTAAAGACTGGTTCACAACCAACGAAAACGGTAACCAGAACGAGAACAAGAAAGTTGAAATACATGTATTCAAATGGGAATGTTCACAACCGACGGGAAGCCTTCCCGGGCCCCGGAAACGGGAAAGAAGAGTTGCCCAACTTTTAACCTTCTCATTCTCGTTCCCAGGCACGGCATATTAGATCCCTATTGTGCATATTAGACTCTTCACTCTAGAGGTTATTCTAAGCGGCCGTGATATGAAACAGCCACTAGTGCTCTCTATAGTCGCAAGCTGGAAACATGAAACTGGAAGGAATTAGTAGTAAATGTGCTTCCTAACCTCATCCCAACACCCGCAAATCTAATCAGCGTAGGTTCCTCTGGTGAAGGGATCATTTGTATGCAACTCGAAAACTGGCTATTACCTAAAAAACAATGGCAAAAGCTACAAAGAAGAGCTAAAACCGGTGGAAATGAAAAAAGAACAATAAGCAATTTTAATGTATGCCATTATATAAAAGAGTGAAAGTTTGGCATAAGTAGAGGCATCGGAAATGTAATGAATATGCATTTAGATAATGTTTACTCTATCGAATTTTGACATTGGCTTGGCTAAATTGGAAGTAGGTGAAAAAATGTCATTGGTCAGTCAAAAACAAATGAAATCCCAATGCGCAAAATCGACTTTCACTTTGTGATCGATATGCATTCCCGTTCTCGTTACCGGGCTGTTGTGAATCAAAATTTCTTGTTTCCCGTTCTCGTTGGCATTCTGGTTACCGTTACTGGGTGGTTGTGAACCAGCCTTAACAGACACACAACAGAACTGTATACAGTAGTCCTGTCTCATGCCCCTTCAGTTATTGGGTGTATGGCATCAAAAGACATGTGAGATGAACCATCGACTGCTTAGAGGTGAGTGGGGATGGGGCAGTAACAGACAAACAACATAAGTGTATACAAAACTCTTGTATAATGACTACATTTATTCAGTGTATGGTATTAAAAGCACAAGATGAGCCAATAACTGGGAGTGTCATGACCATACACTTTGCTTGCCATTGATCTGCTATTCATGATGTGTTTTTTTCTCCACAGACTTAGCATCCGATTCAGCAACAATTGTGAAATGGATATTAAAATAGAAATCAAAGAAGAGGATTCTCTCTCAGAAGACATAGCCTCACAGACTGAGAGAGAGTTCTTTACCAAGGATGTTACAATGAAGACAAACAGTGATGCTGTGCTTCCAGACAATGATTGTAATGTGGCAATCAAAACAGAACTTGAATCAGAGACTCCTTTTCCAGACTTTTGTTCACAGAAAGAGAGAGAATGTTCTACCCAACATTTCATAAATCAGATTTCATTTGAAACTGTTACATGCAGCAGTAACTATGACATAAGTACCAAAATGGAAATTGACAGACTGAAAGAGAGAGAAATTCTTCCAGAGGTACCTGTAATGATGGTTAAGAAATACAATAGTGAGCATGAAATAGATAGAGTAGAAATTAAAGAGGAACCCTATTGGCTGGAAATGGAAACTTCATCTTTTTGTGATATTAAGGTAAGTTTTATAGAAACCTATTGCAATTAGAATGTTTGTTTATTATTATTGCTTGATAAAATATTTGAATTATGTCAAATTAAGAGGAAAAAGGGATAGTTTCTTAATATGCACAGTGTTTTATCAGATGGTGTATATAAAGGGTTGAAAGTAATGGTGGTGATAGTTCTTGAAAATTATAAGATAGCTAAGCAAGGTTTCTTGAAATCATACCAAACATACTCTGTGATATTACTATCTGACAATCACCTACACTTTTTTGTAACCTGGAAAAAAAAAATACATATGAGTATCTGTTGTTTATCTTTGTTTTTTCAAAAACAGCGGTAATTATTTTTATGCTATAACATTGTATTTTTGAACCTGATTCTATCTTTCCAATATGCTTAATATACTTGGCTGATAAATGGTTTCTATATTGTGGATTTTCTGTGAATAGCCCATAAAGGTGCCATATTTGACTGAGTTTTGCATAATTATATTTAAGAAACCTTAACAGAGCAATAGATAATTACCAGAAAAATGCTGATCTTATCCATATAGACAATTTATGTAACTCTGTACATAGTGTTACCTGTTTCAAAATATTCCATGTGCAAGATTAACTTTTCCAATGTCATTTAATGGACATGTTTGAAGGTTACAAATCTTGTTTTCTTTTTTCCCTTGCTTTTGTTTTCATCTCAAGAGTTTGTTAGCCTGAGTAAGCATTTGAAAATATGAAAATCTTGTGAGTGTATCTCGGATTCAAATTGAATAACATAATATCCAATATGGAAATTTATTCATTGTTTATAAATAAATAGGACATGAAAAGTGTTGTTTGAAGCAAACAACAGATCAGCATTTGGCGTGGCATGGTCAAATGGAAGAGCACCATGATGGTACAACAGATGGTGTAAAATCTTGCTGGTTCATAAGCTGGCAATATTAGGAAGAAGAAATGCAGAATTCTTCCTTTATGAATGCGATGCAAACATAACATTTGGAGTCCGCTATCTCTTACATTACGTAGCAGTTCATGTGATTCGAGCAAATGTTTCTGTTAAATAAGATGCATGTGAAGTTTTGCATTTATGCTGCATCTGTACTTATTTTTTATTGTGAATGGGTTTAATGCTTTGTGTGAATTCCAATTTATGAATTTGTCATTGGTAGAGAAAGACATGTGAATGCTTCATTTCAGGTTTTCTTTAATACTGGTGTAACTGAATTGTATATAGTGATTTACCTTACTAAACACTCTTTTTGCGAGTTCTCTGTTCTATAAGAAAAGTATTTATTAAGATGCGAATACTTTCTCTATTGCTCTGCTTTCTTTCAACTCATTACATGATATAATTCAAATATTTGTTTGTACATTACTATTGAGATATCATACACTAAATAAAACCTGGTACTTTTAAGATAATCATGTGATGCAGAACATTTAGCTAACACTGTATAGATGATTGTGTAAAACTATACATTTGTATTATTCTGTTATAGGATGGGGACTTCACTGCTGTAAAATCATCAAGGTAAGAATTGATTTTTGGCTAATGTTTAAATTACAAGGTTTTAATTACCATTTAGAGCAGATGAGTCAAAATTTCTGAATAAGCTTTATTGTAATTCTATGGATGTATGGGTTGAATATTCTGGATGCCAAAACTTTTTAATAATCCTATAGAAGTAAGCTTTGCTGTACCTAATGCTGCAATCAAATTAATTAACAATGTGCACTTAATATATATGAAGAGAGGGAGGGGCAGCTGATTGTATAACATCCAAAATACTTGAACAGTGTCTGTACTGTGAGAAATAAAAACACTGCTCGACTTGAATGAACTTTAGTTATTAGAGGAAATGCGCTACAAGACTTGTCGTGTGGCCCTCACTGACAAATTGCTCTTAATTTGCAGCTATCTCATAGCTCAGATATATTTTCTGCCAATAGTCTTTCGTTACTTGAGAGGCACATTAATGTAATGTTCCAGAGTTTATAAAATGCAGATGTTAAACGTTTTTGAAAAGTAGCCAGTCAAAGTCTCTTTCAGTGTTTGGCCAACTGTATCATGCATGTTTTCTTTTTTGAATTACCTGCACTCATAGCCTTCACTGATTGTATCATGCTTGTTTGGCCATAGTACTTGTATTATAAAAAGAGAAAGTCTTGTGGTGAGTGTATGTGTTTGTGTGTGTTGTAGTCTCAGAAACTACTTAACTAATTTTGATATTTCATTTACCATGTGAAAGTCCTATTCTTTCTGACTGACATAGTCTATTTAACACCTAATTTCAATTCATAAATTACTAAAGAACCGAAAAGGATTTACCAAACATATGTGCTAGAATGTGAACACATTGAAATTATAAAAGAACAATTGTGAAGAAGACTACCTTTTCATTGAGAATGGCATGGAGTAGAAAGTAGTTTTTATTACTCAACGCAAAATATACGTAAAAGAAAATAGTATTCAAGTCACAGATATTTCATTCCAAGTAATATATGTATGTATGTAAATATGGTCACAAGGTATTAACTAAGACACAGCAAAACAAAACATAAGCAGATCTGCTTAAAGGTACAATATACATTCGATACCAATACCAAAATAGTTTAGTAACTCTCATGTGTTGCTTTATTTCCGTTGCATATTATAATCAAGTTCATGATAGGTTATGCCAAATAATTGTATAAACAGAAAAAATTGTGCCATTAAATAAATCAACCTACATCTGTAATTAACAAATCAGAAGATTAATTTTCTTAGTTGTCGCAGATTGTGTGCTTTTTCCAAAGCAGTTAACTTGGTGGCAACTATGGGAACCAACTTATAGAGGTTTAAAGTTTCACCTACACTGATTTGTCTGAACTTAAGACTACAAAGAAAATCTTTCCCAAGGCATATGTTTCCATGAATAGTGTAATGAAAAAAATGAGACTCATCCAAGCTGGACTTGTAAGAACCTAAAAGCTCTGTATATGGTAGACAAATATCTTGATTTATTGTGTCTGGGAAGGAGTAAATCTATATTGTAGAGGATCTTTGAAGATAGGGCAGTTTTAAACATCTTGATAATAATAATTAGCATAGTGGGAGACTAACTACAGGTATAATGTTAGGTTAAACATAAATGTTATACTCAACTGAAAAAAAAAATTAAATCAAAAGAGATAACAAACTTATCAGATTAACTGATTTATAAATCTTAATGAATCTTGAGGAATTAAAACCTTAATATATGAGGAATTAGGTACAAAATAAAAGATTTTAATTTATAAATTAAATAAAAAGAAATCATTAGCAATAATTCGCTTAACCCTATGCCAATTGCACTCTAATCTTGACACGGTCGATCACAAGGGATCTATACTATACTGTATTCACTCTTAGGTTGATCCGCACCAAAACAAACCCATGTGACCAGTGCACTGTGGTACGACACGGTAGGAATACACGTAGGGAAGAAGTCCCATGCTAATAATGTAAATTTTAGAATGAATATATCCTAAAATGGTATAATATTCCATACAAATACTAAGAGTTTAATTAACACTGATTCATACTGATAAACAGAGCTAGAAGTCCCAAGATGCAATTTGTGTGAGTCACCTCATCCGAGTATGTGCAGAATACTGTTTACAGCCTGAAACCAGCAGCTTTCTTTTAATATCATAGAGGATGACGAATTTGCTTTCGCGGCTTTTCGACGTACATAAAGCATAAGCCGGGCAAACCATCGACTAGTGGTGGAAAAAAAAAATTGTTGAATGGAATTAGTTGTTCTTCCATGGTAGCCATGTGTTGGAAAGGGTTGGAAAGGTAGAATTAGGCAACTGAAAAATTCAATGCCATAGCCGGGATTTGAACCACGGAACTCCTGGTCTCTGTCTGGTTGCTCTAACCACTGAGCTACCATGGCAACATGCCGGCATGACAAATTCTCCAGCTAATTCTCCTTGTGGTTTACTGGGAAAAATGCGAATCAGCTGGAGAATTTAGTGTCGTGCCGGCATGTTGCCATGGTAGCTCAGTGGTTAGAGCAACTGGACGGAGACCGGGAGATCCGTGGTTCAAATCCTGGCTATGGCATTGAATTTTTCAGTTGCCTGATTCTACCTTTCCAAAAGTGTTGAATGGTTATTATAAGCTATACGAGAAATATCCAACACTTATGGTTAAAGAAGTGGTGAAATTAGTTCACCGGTGTTTCGAATAAGAGTATAAACAATGCTTGTAAAGAAAAATCTGAAACAGGAAAAGTGTTATACCCGGAAAAAAAAAAAAAAAGAAAGCGTGTGCAATACGCGATGCAAGAATGTAACGATTTTGTGAAGAATGCAATTTGCGTAACAGTACACAGTTTTGTTTTTTAAAAATAAGCGCCAACAGTTGATAAAGTGCACTTCCAGAGAAGGAATAAATGTCAATTATCGCATACCTGTTACTTTCCTTTTCATTCTTTATTTTTTTAGAATTAACTATTACATGTGCAAACTTTTATTTTGTTGTAACTGTCAATCTTATCTCCTTTAAACCCTAACAAAGTGTGCTAGTCACCGTTTAAGTTGTCGGAATAAGGGCTTTATTGTTTTGGCATTACGTGCTGCGTGTACTCGCCACAAATGGTCATGAAAGTATGAGTATTTCTGGCGCGAATGGCGGAAGGATACATTATAATGGTGCACTGGTCACCTGAGTTTTGTTTTGATGCGGATCAACCTAAGAGTGAATACAGTTTAATGACCTAGCAGTTGAGTGCTTTTTTTTGGGTAGTGACGGGAATGTGTAGGAGAATTTAAGGAAAGGAATTGACAGGAGAAGTGAGGAAAGGTGTTGGGGTGCTGCTGAGCACCCTTGATAGTGCGGAAGGTAACTGCCAGCTTATTGTGCTGGCAGTATGTGAAGGAAATGTCTGGGTGACAGCCATTATCAAGGCCCTGACTGCCGCCCCGGGGAGTGGACAAGGAAGGATTTGGAAGGAGTACAAACTTGTCTTTAATCATTCTTTGCTTTGTTGAAGTGGCGGTGATTGAATGAGATGAAATGAAATTGAATCATTGTGTATGTTGACGGGTGATTCAACTGTTCTGTGTGTGTTGGAGGTACGATGAGGCAAGTGAGGTGGCATTCGTGATATGGCATATGTCGTAGATGGAGTTTTGAAGCTGGAGTTTCGGTTGTGTAGTCTGTTGTGTTGCCTGTGGTGTGATGGTTCTCTGGATGTCTAGTCATGATAGTTTGCTCAGTATACTTTGTATTGTGTCCTCGTTGCCGCTCCTAATCTGATCCTGAAGAATGTTCAGCCAGTTTTCCAGACGTTCCAGGTGATTGATGATGGTGTCTAGTGTGGCGGAGAATGTAATGGTGTGAGTCAGGAGAAGATCTTGTAGAGCTTGTGCATTTTCTTGATGACTGTGAAGGCAGGATTCTGTGTGTTCCGCAATGAAGTTTGAGTGGAGATGGTGGAGGTCCTCCATAATGCTTCCGAGGCAGCCGCTGATGTTCAAGACCTCAGAGTGGAGGTCCTGAATGACCTCTCAGATGCACTCATCAGTGCAGATGGTGGTGGCTGCTGTGGTGGTTGTTCGGTTTTTGGTTGTGCCTCCGGTGCTGTAGTTGTTGATGGCGGCAGCTGTGGTGGTTGTTCGGTGTTTGGTTGTGCCTCCGGTGCTGTAGTTGTTGATGGCGGCTGCTGTGGTGGTTGTTCGGTGTTGAGTTGTGCCTCTGGTGGTGTAGTTGGTGATGGTGGCTGATGGCGCTGTCAGGGGTAATGAGGGCACTGTGCCTGTCCTGTATAATGGCCATAGCCATCACAGGTGGCACAGTACCACCGGCGGATCCTCAGGTCGTGACACGTGAGATTGGATGAGCCACAATAGTGGCACCGTGGCAGCACAGAACAAAGCAGTGTGTCCATATCTGCAGCACTGATGACAGGGTATTTTGTTTTTTGTAACAGGATTCACTTCTATTATTTTTATTTTAATTCCCATCAGTAGTACAGCTGTTTTGACAGTTTTTTTTTTTAAGTTTTAATCCTAGTACTATAATTGTGGAGTTTTTGTGGTAAATGGTATAAGTGCCAGGAACCTCATTTTCAGATTTTGCATTGAAATGGTCCTATATACTGCTGTGAATACTATGGAAGCAATACAAGTCCCAGGCCATTCTAATTTAGTTCAAAGGCTTTTCCAAAGATGGCACCTGGAGTATCTCCATTACAATTTCCATGGAGACCAATATAAGTGCCATATATGTGGATTGTTAGTGTAGAGGTCTTCTATACTTTCTGTTTTCTGTGCTTTACCTGTGAACATATGCATTTATATGCTTCAGTTCATTATTTATTAGCTTATTGCATTAAGATGGATCTAAATATATTACTCTGGCTCATGTACCAAAGACTTCAGATGCTAAATGAGTGAAAGAAAAAAGGTCTTGTTTCATATTCAGATGTTCAGAGAAAAATCCTGCATCACATAAGCAGAAAATACATACAGATGAAGATTGGAATATTGTGAAGGAACATACATCATTTCCGTGCCAAAAGAGCCACTATAGAAGAAGTAAAAGAGTAGCAGGCAATAGCTAAGTAGCTACTTAAACTTTCCATGCATAATGCTTTCAAAGATAAGTATCCTAAGTTAAAAGTAGAAAACACATTTTATCAACATGTGTTTCGAAAATATTTTCCAAAACTACTTTTTAGATTGACTAAAACAGACGCATGCTGAGTTTGTGACCACCTCCAGTGTAAAACAAAGGCAACTGAAAATGCCAAAGATCAGTTCAGTTTGAGAAATAAGTCTACATCAAAAGAAAGCTCAGAAGGCTGTGGGGTTTTCTTAAACAAGTCTACAAACGAGTCACAACTTCCTTTGAGTGATTACGTTCAACATCAATGTATCTACAACAGGTTATATTCTGTCCCGCCCTCATAGTAATATGTTTTATTTGAGGCAGTTGTCAAATTAAAACTTGTGTATACATGTGGGTGACAGTGGTAAAAGTTTTATGTGTATGGCATGAAGGTGTCACTGTTCTTGGTGGCAATAACATTGCTTCCTGCTTCTGAAGGTTTTGAAGAGTGGATTCACAGCAAAGAAAAACTAGAAGTGTGGTGTGATAACTGCGCGGCCCAAAGTAAAAATAGAAAGGTACTGATGGCTGCTTGTTGCTGAAGGATATTTCGATACTATACATATTAAGTTCCTCATTACAGGCAAGAGTTGTATGCCTTGTGATAGGGATTTTGGTAAGTTCCTGAAGAAGTTCAGGAAATGGCCAGGTCAACCAGATTGAAAACCCCCTTCACAGTCATTAACATGCAAGGAGAAGACTTTGATATGGATGCACTGGCAGATCAATACATCCAAACTCAAGCTTACTCAGCTCTCTCCAATTAATGTGAGTAATTCCAACAAAATTCTAGTCAAGAAAACCTTCAGTGAAATTGAGGAATGGATTGCTTATTCAGTCTTCAAGAACGGTTATACAATGCAAATTGTGACATCTGGAGAACCTTCATACGTTACATTCATCACCTCAAATAAATGCTGAATATAAGGAAGATCTTCTTTCTATTCTTCCTTGCATGTATAGGAAATACCACATGTTTTACAGAAACATTTGTCAGTGAGACAATTGAATTAAACAGACAGTTGGAATTAAATTTCAAAACACTTAAATTTTCCTTTACAGTATTTGTTATTTTGAAAGTTTTCCTGTTCAATACTAGTTATATTTATATTTATGATCCAATAAAACCATTGTTAATGGCAAATGAAAATTAAATAACATTTGAGATGTTTTTTTCATTTCCTGAAAAAAATACCATTTCTCATAAACACTCCTCAATTAAAATGAGTGAGCAGCGAATATTACATTACAGAAATCTTAACAGAAAATGCTAAAGATTTGATAAAATACTAAGTTCCAACTTGCAAAACATTCGTGGCATATCCATTTTCCAGGCAAAATTATTTTTTACACTACTTGCAACTATGTCTTGTCATTCTGGAGATTCTCTTTGGCTTAGCAAGGTTGCATGGTTCTTTTTGAGATTCAGGTTGGTATTTTTGAAGCTTCAGCTGCAATTCTCTATGCAGTCCTACCAGCTAATCACTCCTATATAAAAGCTCTTCGGTTACTAGTTGCTTAGACAAAGTCCTAAAAAGCAATTTTCTCTTGTTCACCTCTAGTCCATTTTCAATTACTACTGGAACATTTATGCCAGCTATATTTAGCCTAAAAAAGAAAACAACTAGTGGCCAACATTTTGTGTTTCTGGCAACGTTGTAGCTTGTGCACATTTTATCCAAAGTGTCCACTCCTCTCTTTGTCTTGTTGAATGTTCACATTATAGGGTTAGCATTTTCCCAGTGTGATCACTAATTGAGTCATTTATATGCATACTTGAAACTGCGAGCACATTTCAACTTTTCGGAGGAATATAGGAAATCAGAGTAACATGTTCATTGAAGCCAAGTATTGATGACTTAATTTCCCTCAGCTGGCAAACATCTTTTATTGTTTTTTATTGTCCCAACATATGACAATTTCTTTTTCTTCAAATCAATAATTAGGCCCATTTCTGTAAACCAGTTGTCAGCAGTTATGTTACGGCCGGTTTCACCAATAGATGCTAAATTTTAACACAATGTCAAACTGATTTAACACTGAAGTTAACACAAATTTTGTTTCATC
The DNA here is from genome assembly GCA_030765065.1 of Deroplatys truncata. Taxonomy (NCBI): domain Eukaryota; kingdom Metazoa; phylum Arthropoda; class Insecta; order Mantodea; family Mantidae; genus Deroplatys; species Deroplatys truncata. The sequence goes on from CM060989.1 coordinate 121,582,671, forward strand.
AAACAATGTTAACTTTTAACAATTAGTTAAAGTCGGTGTTAAGTTAACATCCCCGTACCCCCGTGTTAAAGCATTTAACAAATGTTAGAAGTTGAAAAATGGCTGCTGCAAACCAAACTGTTGATGTGAATTTGCTACAGTTGGCATTTTTGAATGTCCTTCCTAAAAGAAGAGTAGTCGCACGTCATAATAAATGAAACCCTGCAAAAGGAGGAATTTTTAAAGCAATATAGACTGTTCAAGGGGTCATGAGCATGGGAAATACGATAGGTTAGAATACCACCAACAGAAGCATGCCTCTTTCTCCTATGCTGAGTGTTAATTACGTACTTAGAATGTATGCTACTATTTTCCATTTACTTGTGATACTGTTGGTCTTTCCAAAGATACCATTTGTGGGTTTATTCGGAAGGTTTCCAAAGCAATTGCTTCAAGAAGTAAACAGTATTTTTTGGGGCCAGCTTGATTAATCAACGGTAACACATTTTCATCCATTTTAGTTTCAATGCAGTGTCCACCACCGGTTTTAAACCATCTTAAATGCTCTTAGCACGTTTCTGGTGTTGCACTTTATGTTATGATAAAATTGCTGTAGTTGCTTATTGGACTAAGAGAAATGCATTCATTCCAATTAAATTACTCGCAGATTTTGTCCCAGGCTGCAATCTTATCCTTTAATGTAAAATCATCAGCTTTTTCACACTACGTCTAGACTTATTAACCAGATGTTAATTAACGAACGTGTTTCAAACGGTGAAACATTTATGACATCGTGATTCTAACCTCAAAGAATCAGGAACATCACATGGCCATTGCCATGAATCAGGACCCTCTAGAAACAATTATCTAGTTATTCAGAGGGTCCTGCATGAATGTAAATAGTTGTCGGCTACTGAAACAGAGAGCGGCGATACGTAGACAAAAGTGCATCGGAGTACGTTCAGAAGCAGTGCAGTTTGGCCACCGCCTTCTTGAAAGCTGGCGTTCACAGTTGTCTTTGACATTAACAAAATGTTAGCCAACAATTTGCTGTAAAAGCTTGATGAAACGTAAAGGTTTTGACCTTATGTTAAACTTTTAACACCGTGTTAACAAACAAGATGTTAGAGTATTTTTAACATCGGTTGGTGACACCGACTCTGGTAGGCTCTGCCAATTTCTTAACAGCTTCTACAGGTTTATTACTTATGATAAAAGGTTCCTCAGGTAACTTCCCTGCACAAATTTCCAAACTTTGGCAATAACAAATTTTAGCATCTACCAGGACATACATTTTAACGTCATATTTGGCTGACTTTGATAGGATGTACTGCTAAAATCTACATCTTCCATGAAAGACCTCAAGCTTTTCATTAATTGTTACATTAACTCCAAGAGAACAGCTCCTCTTACAGTTCCCAATAGTTAATGATGATTGCTGCTAATTTGTCCAAACTCTTTCATTTATAATTCTGTCATCAACACAGAGGCAACGAGAAAGAAATTTGAATTGTCTCAGATTCATTACACAATTAAATTTTACAACTCCGTTATTATCTGTGCCCTAATCATTCTATTTGCATGGAAAATACCAGCCAAAAGTTGTAAGAATGTGTTTAATTCAGTAATATCAGTCAGTTTTGTATATCTTACCTTGTAAATTTACCTTTCATAGATTGTATATATGGATTTGTATGCGGGAGAATGGTAGGCATCATTTCATCAGTTATAAATAATTTCCAGCAGTCAAGTACAATTTTGGCGTGACATGCTTTGCAAATAACATCTGTGAATCTAGTTAGCAAATTGTGCTTGTTCCTCTTGTACTTGGGTTGAGGATGCTTTCCCCACTTTGTATTTCTATTCCTCCTCAAGTAGAACAGAGTATGAAGTAGTATTTAGGTTACGTATATTTGTTGCCAACTTTGAAAAAGTTATTTTGCTGGATGTGAGATGTTAGAAGCCCCCACATATGTGCGTCACTTTGAAGATAGTTTATGATGATGGTAGTTGTTTGGAGAAGTTTGCCCCACAGTTGTACGCCACTTTGAAAAAGTATTTAGCCCCATGTAATGAAGATAAACTTTGAAGTTGGTTGATGCTTGGGACGCCAACTTTATAGTAGTGAAGATGATGCTTGTTTTATGTAATATTATTGAAATCTGCCTTGGCTGCTTTAGTCGAACTATAGAAACATAAGGTTCTTGTTCAGATCGTGATATGACAAAAATTAAAGATGTCACAGAATTTACTTTTAAATTTCACTTCTTTTTATTTCTTTATACTTGCACATTTATAAAAAACAACACTTTATAAAAAGAAAACTGTGAGAAAACTTTATATATTCTTAATGTATTTACTAGCGGAGAACACAATTTTTGCCATCTGTACGCTATCACATCATGTCCGCAACTGACTAATCTTAACGGTAAAAGCTTTAAAGCTTCGGTAATGCCAGTCTCTTATTGGCTAATTCTAGTCCAATAGAATTTAAGCATTCAAACTAAAGCTTTTCTTTACTGTTGATTGGCTAATTCCAAACGAAATTATTTTTTCAAAATTCCAGATACATTATTACCTCATTATTAACAGCCTAAAGCATATTATTCTCACAGTTTTTGCACTATTACAGTATATAAACATTTACATAACATTAATAAATATGTTTACAATAAAAAAATAAGTATTTGCAATGACTTACATACAATATAAATAATAATTATATACATATTGTTTTCATGTGGGCTGTCATTGAATTTAATTGTAATAAAATACAATTCATATTATTTAGGTATTAAAATGCTGCCTCAAGTATCATCTTCTGTACCACTTTCATCTGTGTCAGAATTCTTTTCTCTTCTCTTGGGTGACAAATCATCTGCAGCAGTACCACTGTCTTTGTCCAATTGTTCTTTGTCGTCATCATCTTGAAGTAAACCGAGAGCTAATTCTAAGTTGTTTCAATTGCTTAGATCATGTGTCTTGCATGTTCCAAACATTATAGAAAGAATGGAGAAGTCAGTCACATGGCCTCCAATGGATGCTGATGCTGAATTTCTGGACACATGTAACCCCAATAATGACAGCTTATCTAAAGCCAAACAATACACTGTCAGGCAGGAAGATACTGAAAGTGGCAGTCCTTCAATTTGAGATGCTGAAAAGCAGTGCAGGAAAAACAGATGCTGGCACTTTCTGGATGCTTTGTGATCAATGGAGGGTTAAATGTGTACTCGTTAGGAAGCAATGAGACTCAATTTTTGAATAAATTTAAAGGCTTATCTTTAGCTGACTGTTATGCCAGGAGCAAAGCAGCCTACAGAGGTACGTACATATTAGTACAAGATGAACTGTTAGAGGAAATAAAAGCCAGAGATGATCTAAAAGTTTTAGATGGAAATACCTCTTCTTCTGAATACGTTAGAGCAACTGATGTATAGGAACTACCAAATGAAAAAAGTAAAAATCATAATTGCAGCAGATAGTAATATTAACTTTGACAAAATAAATTTAAAAATAGAAAGGTAATTTCACCTGAAAGAAAATATAGTGGTATGACCAAAACACACCTTGACATTGTAAGGAACCACAGTTTTGGATTTGGACAAGTTATTCAACACAGGTCCTTAGCTCTTTGTCAACTTGTTTATATCATATACTGACAAAGTATATGGAAACTAAAGGCTGGTTCACAACCACCCAAGAGCGGTAACCAGAACGGAAAGCAATGCATCATATTGGTTCACAACAGCCCAGTAACAAGAACGGGAATGTTTATCCATCACAAAGTGAAAGCCGATTTTGTGCATTGGGATTTCATTTGTTTTTAACTGACCAATGATATTTTTTCACCTACTTCCAGTTTAGACAAGTCAACGTCAAAATTCGAGAGTAAACATTATCTAAATGCATATCCATTATATTTCCGATCCCTCTACTTATGTGAAGCTTTAATTCCTTTATTTAATGCCATGCATTAAAATTGCTTATTCTTTTTTCATTTCCACCAGTTTTAGCTGTTCTTTGTAGCTTTTGCCATTGTTTTTTAGGTAATAGCCAGTTTTGAGTTGCATATAAACAAACTAAAAATGACTTCTTCAACAGAGGAACCAATGCAGATTAGATTTGTGGGTGTCAGGATGAGGTTAGGAAGCACATTTACTACTAATTCCTTCCAGTTTCATGTTTCCAGCTTGCGACTATAGGGAGCACTAGTGGCTGTTTCATGTCACAGCCACCTAGAATAACCTCTATAGTGAAGAGTCTAATATGCACAATATGGATCTAATATGCCATGCCTGGGAATGGGAACGAGAAAGTTAAAAGTTGGGCAACTCTTCTTTCCTGTTCCCGGAGCCCGGGAAGGCTTCCCGTCGATTGTGAACACTCCCATTTGAATACATGTATTCCAACTTTCTCGTTCTGGTTACCATTCTCTTTGGTTGTGAACCAGCCTTACGAATGTTTGTGCTCAGAAACAGATCTCTGACCACAGAGCAGTGCTCCGAATAAACCAGAAGTCAAAAGTAAAATGCAAATTGGTGGTTACATAACATATCTACAGTTTCAATAACATCAGTAGTTTTAAGGTTAAAAAAAGTACACTTCAGTGCACTCTTGATACAGCCCTTTATTTAGATGCAAACTATAACAATTTCCTTAGGGAGATTATAGGCTGTTACAAAACATTCATTCATTCATTCATTCATTATCTGTTTACCCTCCTCTTATGTAGGACTTACACCCCCCAGGACTTACAAGCGGATGCCTGGGGTCAGAGGCCCGTCGAGGAGCAGACACTCATGGATCAGACAGAGCATCCAGGATGGGTGATCAGCCCGATGCCTGGTATGGTATGAAGGAAGTAGATGAAACGAAATGTTGGTGAAATGGATGAAAGGAAAGGTGATGATGGAGCAGTTGGTGGAATGAATGGCGGGGGAAACCGGAGAACCCGGAGAAAACCCGCCCAGACGCCGCTTCGTCCACCACAAATCCCACATGCAGGTCCCTGGGATTGAACCCGGGCCGCCTCGGTGGGAGGCGAGCGGTCTAACCACTCGGCCACGGCGCCGCCTTGTTACAAAACATGCTTCCCAAAAATCATCATAAAATATCCGTTGACTGGTGCACAGAGGGCATAAAGATACCTAGTGCTTGTAAAAGATTGCTGTTATACAGCGCATACAAGAAAACCACAAATACAAAACATTATTACAAAACATATAATAAAGAAAGCCAAACAAATGGCAATTAAGATAAAAAATTCAGGGCTACATAAAAGGGGAACTAGGTCTGAAGAGGTTAACAACTCTGGTCCATCAGTAAGCAACCTAAGTTTACAGACGCCAATGAAAGGATCCATGGATTACATAATTACTTTGTAAATATTAACACCGAAAACCAGGTGGTTTCCCCATCAATAGATGATTCAGTATCTGGGCTTTATTAAAAAAAAATTGACTAATGCTCATACCCTCATTTAATTTTAGGAAGGTCTCCTTGGACAAAGTAAACAAAATGAACAATGTTAAAACCTAAAAATGAAATGTTTGGATAAGCTGTCTTCACTCCTTATCAAGAAAATAAAGCATGCAATCAGCGAGCTATTCAGCCAAATAATTGGTCAGTGATGGTAGGCAATTTCCCAGAAAGGTTGAAATATGCATTTGTGAGGCCCATTGACAAAGCTGGAAGTCATGAATTTAAAAATTTCAGGCCTATCTCTCACATTTGTCATAGTTTTTTAAAAAAAAAAAACATTACTCACAGTTAATTACATACTTAAAATCAGTTTAGTAAACTTACTGACTCACAGCGTTGCTTCAGAGAAATTCATCAGCACTTGTGAAGCTCATAAATGATATTTATCAAAGATTACATAAAAAACATCTAGCCTCTCTGCTAATATGTGATAATTCAAAGACATTTGACTGTGCAAATCACAAGATATTACTAAAAAGGTTTGACTTCTATGGCATAAACAACATGCCATTAAGATGGTTCATCATACCTTAATAACCAAAGCGGAAAGTTGTCTTAAAGAGCAGTACAGTTATGTACCATCAAACTGAAGCACGATAAAAGGTGGAGTTCCAGAAGGAAGCGTACTATGGCAATTATTATATACAAATGACCTACCAAACAATGTTAGTGTGAAGACAATAATATATGTGGATGATAGAACAGTTTTGTTAAAAGCCTAAGTAATGATGCACACAACTGCAGATACTATAACTTCTCTTAAAGAATGGTTCAGTAGCAAGGGTGTAAAATTGAATACATCATATATGCAACCAAAATGACTGCATCGTATTTGCAATATGCTGCCAAAGCACAAATACTAGGAATCTATGTAAGCAGTCAATTATGTTGGAAGGAATCTATTCAATATAATATGGCAAAAAGATTAAACACTGCGGGCCAGTTTCATCAACCGATGTTAAAAATACTCTTAACATCTCGTTTGTTAACAAGGTGTTCAACGTTTAACATAAGGTTAAAACGTTTGCGTTTCATCAAGCTTTTACAGCAAATTGTTTGCTAACGTTTTGTTAACGGCAAAGAGAACTGCGAACGCTAGCTTTTGAGAAGGCGGTGGCCAAACTACACTGCTTTTGAACGTACTCCGATGCAGTTTTGTCTACGTATCACCGTGCTCTCTGTATCAGTAGCTGACAACTATTTACATTCATGGCAATGGCCATGTGATTTTCCCGGTTGTTTGAGGTTAGAATCACGATGTAAATTGAAATAAACATTTCACCATTTGAAACACGTTAATTAACATCTGGTTAATAAGTATAGACGTATTGTCAAGTGCAAAAAGCCGACGGTCTTACATTAAAGGATAAGATTGCAGTCTGGGACAAAATCCACAAGTAATTTAATTGGAATGAACGTGTTTTTCTTAAGCCCCGTAAGCAACTATGGAAATTTTATGCTAACATAAAGTGCTGCACCAGAAACGTTAGATGCAAAGAGCATTTAAGATGGTTTAAAACTGGTGGTGGACACTGCATTGATACTAATGTGGACGAAAACATGTTGTCGCTGATTAACCAAGCAGACCCAAAAAAAAAAATAGTTTGCTTCTTGAAGCAATTGCTTTGAAAACTTTCGGATAAACCCAGGAATGGTAGTTTTGGAAATATCAACATTATCACAAGTAAATGAAAAATCTTAGTAGCATAAAATCCAAGTACCTAATTAACACTCATCTATTGGCAGTATTCTAACCTCTCGTATAAAACCATGCACATGAACCCTTGGACAGTCTATATTGCTTTAAAAATTCCTCCTTTTGCAGGGTTTCAAATTTAATATGATGTATGACTACTCCTCTATTAGGAATGACATTAAAAAATGCCAGTTGTAGCAAACTCGCATCAACAGCTTGGTTTGCGGCAGCCATTTTCCAGTTTCTAACATCTGTTAAATGTCTTAACACAGGGATATGGGTATGTTAACTTTGCGTGATGAAACAGAATTTGTGTTAACTTCAGTGTTAAATCAGTTTAACATTGTGTTAAAATTTAACATCTGTTGGTGAAACCGGCCCTGCATGTTTTAATATGAAATCACAAACTTATAGACCAGAATATAGTATATTTTAACTATTTCCACAGCATTATGACCTTTAGAATAAGACTTTGTGGACATGTGACAGGCAGGGAATCAATGTTCAAAAGTCAAAAGAAAATAATCCATATGATACCTCAAACAGGTCCTAAAGAATCCTCAAGAAGTGTGTTCAAAGAGTTCACAATAGTAATTTTTTCATTAATATATTAGTGGAACTTTGCAAGTGTATACATGTAAACTTTGACCATTTGTATTATAATATTCAAAATCAACATGATCACCATTTGTATTATAATGCATAAAATCAACATGATCACCATTTGTATAATACCAGAATCAACATGATCACCATTTGTATAATACCAGAATCAACATGATCACCATTTGTATAATCCTCAAAATCAACATGATTATCATTTGTATAATACACAGAATCAACATGATCATAAAACAAGATCCAAAGGCAACTTAAAACCACCTGAACATAGACTAGCATTAGCCCAATTTATGCAGGGATATAGGTATATAACATATTATCCCCAGATATACAAGAAGTAAACACAAAACTATTCAGCAAAACTATCAGAAATATCTTTGTAAATAAATCTTGTTAATTATTAAAGGAATATATGGATTATAGCATATGAATATAAATAAATTTTAAAAGAACTAGTATTTTCTTCACCATTTGTAATACTAATGTGTTGTTGTTCACCAATGGGACTGAGGATTAATTGATCTGCATCATTTTCCCCCTGGCTTCTCAATATAAAATCTTGTAAGTTATCACCTTTAAGACCTCTGCATTTGGCAAGATGCTGTTTGTTCAGGATGACATCTTCACAGGAAGTGCACTTGGATGTAGGTAGTGATCATATCTTCAAGAGGTGTTCTGCGAGGCAGTTGTGGCCAGTTGCCATCCTAAATAAGGCCACTGCAGTTTTCCTTGGCATTTTTTGTATATTAACTCTATCTTTAATATTCTTATAATCTTTATCTTTTAATTTATCTTCTTCATCAAGTCTCTGCTGTCTTTTGAAATGTTGTTTAATGTTATTTAATTGTTTATTTATTTCTATTTGTCCTACAGGTTTTATTTGTTGTATTGCACTTTTCTTTGCTAATTGATCCGCATGTTCATTACCCAAAAGTCCAACATGAGGATCCATTGTAGAGTGACATGATTTATAGTTTCAACTGCTTTAATTAGGCTTCTTATTTCTTGTTGTTTTATTATTGTAATTTACTATCCTGTCAATGGCTGATTTTCAGTCTGATAAGATGACTATGTTTTGTTTTATGTATGGTCTATATAAAATGTTCTGTAATGCTGCTTTTATAGCTGTTAATTCTCCATCATAGTGGTTTGACATTTCATCTTAATGTTAGATGTTGTGCAAAATGTTTACAGTATACTCCTGCACCAGCATTTTTTTTTTGTTGATGAGGGATCCATCTGTATATATTCGGAGCCATTATTTTTCTGGGTATCTTTCATTTTCCGTAGCTATTGCTATGGCTCTCATTTCATCTGGTATATTGTTTTGTTTATGTATTGTATATATCAGGTCATTCTGATATTGTATATCAATATATTCTATTGGACTCGTTACCTTTGTCGTAATTATATTCTTGTATTTTAAGTTATTAATATATGTTCTGAAGCTTATTTGAGTTTTTAAATTACTTATAGTATCTGCTGTGTGGTACCATTTGTATCTGTATCTATTGACTTGCAGTTTTTGTGCTAGAGTAATTGCTTTCAACTCACATTCCAATTCTATAGCCGTGTTTTTTGTTAAGCTTTGTAGTACTGTTATTGTTGTTGCTTTTACAGCTCCTGTTATTATTCTTAGTGAATTATTTTGTGAGATCTCTAGTTTATTTTTATGTCTCTTATTTACTGTTGCTAATAGTTCTCCTCCATATAATAGATAAGGTTTTATGTATGTTTTATATGTATTATTAAGGAGGTCCATGTTTCCACTCCATTTTATTCCTGTTAAACGTTTTAAAATGTTATTGTTTTTGTTGATTTTATTCATTACATTGTTTACATTTCTTTCATTGATAGTTTTTTATCTAATTCTATCCCTAGATACGTTGTTGTAGTTGCTTTTTGTAGTTTTTTTTTGTTGATTTGCAGGCATAGATTTTCTGTTTTATGCTGCATTGTGAATAGTTGATATTGAGGTTTTCCTGTATTTATTTCCATATTGTTATTATTAGTCCACTGTTCTAAGGTTATGATTGTATTTTCCATTGTTGTTTGTAGTTTTTTGTAATGTTTCCCAGATCTTATGTTCTTTTCTGAAGTCCATATTACCACGTCGTCAGCAAACATTCCTACTTGTATGTTACCTATTTTCTGTAGTACATCTACTAAGTCATGTATGTATTGAACTGAATAGCACTTGTAACAGACCCTTGAGGTAGTCCAACTCTCATTTGTTTCCATTTAGATGTGGCTGTTTTATATTGTACTGCAAACCATCTTTGGGATAGGAAGGTTTGAAACCAGTTTAGCATGTGGCCTGATATGCCATATGTCTTCATTTTGTATAGTAGCATTTCTTGCCATTCTGTGTTAAATGCATCTTTGAAGTCGACAAACAGTGCTAGAGTAAGTCTTATTATTATTATTATTATTATTATTATTATTATTATTATTATTATTATTATTATTATTGAAATTTTCTTTAATGTCCTGTGCGAGTCTTACAACCTGGTGTATTGCTGAGCTGTCCTTCCTAAATCCAGCTTGTTCAGGGACTAATAGATTTTGTGTTTCTAGATAGTATGTCAGTCTTGTAGCTACCATTCTATCTAAAAGTTTTGCTATGTTTGAAGTTAAGGCTATCAGTCTATAGCTATCTATCATTTGAGTTGGTTTTCTTTCTTAATGGGTATAATTTTTGCTTTTTTCCACAGTGCTGGTATGTTATTTCTGGTTGTACAGATTTTATTGAAATTTTTTAATAACGTATGGAGTGCTTCATGTCATAAATTCTTGAGCAGCTCTGGATGTATGTTATCAGGATGTATTCTTTTATTTTTTAGTGTCCTTATTGCTTGCTTTATTTCTGGGAGTGTGAATGGCTCATTGAAGATGTTTTGAAAGTTAGATGTATGTTTGAGGTTGCTATTTCTTAGGTATTTATTCTGTTTTTTGTTTTTATTTTTTAATGTGGTGCTAGTTTTATAGTATGTTGCTAATTTTTCTGCTATAAGGTTAACCTCGTATATTTCTTTATTATTGATATTTAATGGCTGATTTTGTTGGTTTTCTCTATTTATTTAGTTGATGTAATTATGTACTTCAGTACTATATGTTCTATAGTCTAGCTTGTTTATAAATTCTACAAAGCTCTGGTTTTTTTGACAGTTTTGTAGGCTCTTTTAACTGTGCGTTTGCTTTTCCCCATTCTATAGCATCTGCTTTGTCTTGTGTCCTTTTTGCTTTTTCTCTAGTTTTATCTCGTTTTGATTTAAGTTGTGCTAACTTTTAATTCCAGAAGGGTTTATATTTATGAATTTTCCCTCTTGGGATACATTGTTTTACAGCTTTTAGAATTGTGATGTTCAGTTCTTTTACTACTTTATGTTTTGTTCCATTTTAATTTCTTTGAAAAGTTTGTTTGTTATTGTTTTATATTCTTCCCAGTGTGCCTTTTTGAAATTCCATTTAGGCCTTATTTTTCCCTTTGTTCTAGGCAGTTGATGATTTAGATCTGTTTTTGTTATTATGGCTCTATGTCCACTCCACTATACTTTTTTTGTAGTGTTATCTTGTAAATCAGTTGATATGATAGCAATGTCTGGATTGGTTGACTGTCCTGAGTAGTGTGTGTAGGTTTTTGGGTCTTCAGGTGCATTTTCATTGAGTTGGAGTCTACAAATTCTTTAATAATTTCACCAGCTTTATTATTGTTACCATAGCCCCATCTTGGAGAATGTCCATTGAGATCACCAATTATGATTGTTTTATTGTCAGTATCAATTATGTTCAGGTTGAGGTTATTGCTTTTGGGTGGGCTGTAGATACCATAGATTTTAAACTATCATTGTTTTTATTTACATGCTGTTATTTTTATTATTTCAGAAGTGTCATCTTGGTTGATTTCTTTTACAATTTCAAATTTTCCATTTATGCTTTATTTAATGCCAGCAAGTATGCCACTTGCTATCTGTCTGTGTTTTTCTAATATAATTGTGTTTTATTTTGGAAATTGATAAAATTTTTCCTTTTGTTTATCCATATTTGCTTCAGCTATGATGAATACATCTGCATCATTGTCTCTTAAAAGATTGTCTATCATGGTTGTTTTACTTTTATTCATTCCACCAGGATTCCAAAATAGCACCAAGAGGTGCTCTTCTTTTAACTTTTTTTGACTTGGGAAGCATGCCTGTAATCCATTTAGCGTTACCCAGGAACACCACATGGAGGTAGACTACGTTGTTCTCTCTAATAATAATATTAAGTTTTAAGGAGGTTTTTTGACGAAGTGGCCACTTGCCCACAATAATGTACTTCACATCTATAAATTTATTGTAGATAACTCATACTGTATGTGTCACCTATTTATAGAGGTTTTGCTCAACTTTTAGCAAAATATATATGATAAATAGAGCTATTCATTTATGTAAAGAATTACTCAATCATTTCGTCCAATGTTTGTTCCACTGTAGGCTATGCAGCGTTTAGAATTTGGAAAACCTATAGGAAGGAGGAAGTCAAACGTTTTACTAATGTTTCACATCCTTTTCCATGAATATCAGGAGATTTGTCATCCATTATTAGGAATAGTTGGAGCTGTACATAAGCTATAAGGGAAGGATTCACCATAAAACTCTTCTAGATCATTGTACAATAATTTAATAAAGAACCGGGGAAGATAAATGAAATTAACTGAATTACTATTGAAGTTTAAAGAGTTCCCAGTATAGTGTTGAGTAGGCCAGTAAGTTTCTAATATAACTTTTACATTTATGTTTTAGTAGGTGCATGTTCTTGAACTGATACAAATGGGATTATAATAATCACTCCAACAAATAACATATTAAAATTTGTTCCATGCCAAACTCTTGTATGATACTTAGGAATGTTATATATCTTATATGACAGATAAAATATAAACCATGTGTTCTGTTTTTAATTTATTGAAACATTGAGAAGGTACAATAATACTGCATTTTCCAATGAAATGACAAATGTTTTTATTCCTTTCATTAAAAAAGAAGTGCTAGTAGCCAGTTGTACACAAACTTTTCTAGTGCTGCATCATCTTTGAATTGTTGTCCCCTCAATGTCTCTTAATGGTCCAAGCAAATTATAAATCATTAGTTGATTAATGCATAAGATAATTGAGGGTTTACAGTCATGACGACATATACAAAATTAGTGTTTTAAGATAAAGGCAAAGATACTTTTGCAACACCGAAAACACTATCATTGTTACCACCTAACTTCATATTGCTGATAATTGCAATATCTCATAGTGGTTACAGTGTGCACACACTCATTCTTATCTATTGTTTTTTTCTGGTATCCATTCATAGTGGCTATTTTTCCTATTGTTCCAAAAAAACTTTCCGAAGATGCTTTGAAATTATTGAATTTACAAAAAAGATCTATTAAATTCACAATAGAAAAAGAAGAAAATGGCCAATTACCTTACCTAGACATCAGGATCATCAGAAATAATGCACACAACAAACTAACGTTCAGCATTTACAGAAAACCAACGCACACAGAAAATTATATTAAAAACAATAGCTACAATCCTACAAGCACTAACATGCAATTTTAAATAGTACTACAAACAGCTTAGTACATATACCAATGGAGAAAGAGGAATACCAGAAAGAATACCAACACATTATCAACATAGCCACTATGAATGGATACCAGAAAAAAACAATAGATAAGAAGATAAAAAGGTTTGAAAGACAGAAATACATCCAACAAATGTCTATGTTACTCAGACAACAAAAACATATAGCATATAGAAAATTCACTTATCACCCTTGGACACATTATAAATTTCAAAGGATTTTCAAGAAATACGTCACCCTGTCTCCACAGAATAACCACACTATACAGAAACTACTATGCAACAGAACAAAAGATCCTATCCCCAACGATAAATCAGCTTGTATATATCTAATTGTTTGTAATGACTGTAACCTGGTATACATAGGAAGAACCAAAAGAAATCTTGAAATAAGACTTAAAGAGCATATGAGATGCATTTACCAAAAGCAGCCAGATAAATCAGCAATAGCACATCATTTCTGGTCTTCAAACCATGATATCACTCCGAACATAAAACTCTTAAAACCATTCAACAACAGCAATGAATTGGACATCTGGGAAAAAATACATATTGTCAAACACAGGAATCACCTAATGAATTTTGAACTGCTGCCACCCAGCAGCCTTTGGAGGTTCATCAGCCCAGCACCAGAGAACACCACTAGCCACACACATCCCCCAGACAATAACCAGAAAAATCAGTTGACAACATACTGACGATGGGAACAAGCCGTCTCCCGAAACGCGTTCAAGTAAGAGTACGTTAGTGATGTAGTGTAACAACCCTGAACTCTCTTTATTTTAAATTATTTCACTTGTTTCAAGAACCACAATATAAATGTGATCTCTGCTAATTTCAGGAATCAATATAATATTCACATTTTACAATTTTGAGCTCAGTCTAAAAAATAGTTTATGCCCTCACATATTAAAAGTGGTTTTACCCCTTGTATAATAATCTATTATCTGTACAGATGTCAATGAAACAGTAAAAATACCTTATTTTAGCTGAATATACTTCAGTCATCATTATTATGAACATTAATTCCTGTTTCTTCACCAGCTGTTGTATCTCCGATTAATAATTTGTAGAAGTGGTGATACTGTTCAGGTGTTACTCCCATGTTGCAAAGATCTAGAAATGCCTTAAGCTTTTCTTTCTGTATGCGAATTGGAGAAGAATACTAAGGCTGAATTGGGAAAGATTGTTTCACCCACATTTTAACTCTGCAGGTTTCCATTCTTTAAATTCTTCACAAATGTTGCTGTATTTAAATTGTGTTCTGAGTTTTCTTTTTGATACTGAAATCAGGTTATATTGAGCCAGTTCATATCATTTTCATCATAGTCAACATTTCTCTCCTTTCCAGATGCTCAACAGCATACAGGAACACAACAGAGATATTTGCATTTTATTTTGCCCTCCATGTATATCAGAAAGAAAATTCCAGCCTTTATCATCTGCAGTTTTTTCTAGAAAATTAAATAAGCATCGAGGAATTTCTGTAGATTCATGATCCATGATCTGCCTTTCACTCCACATTTAGCATGCGGCTTCTCTTGAGGCTGTATTGTGGATTGTACACAGCAAGTCTTCATTGATAAAATGACACTTTAGCACTTGTCTTTTGATAGTTACAGATAGCCTCCAGATCAAATTCAGCTGAATGGGTTTTTCTTGTCGCTACTTCCATCTTAATGCTGTTTCTCAATGTGAGAACCTTACTCTGAACAGTGAATTTCTTTTTCTGTGGCATTCATATGAAAGAACCTTAGCATGTGTCACGCAAATCAGTTTTAGGTACATGAAAGGATAAGTTAAATTCTGCATTAAGTAAGTTTCAACACATCGGGTACATTTTTCAAAGACTTCTCTCATGAGACAAGTACTCTTTCTCCAAATCCTTCCTAGCATACTATGAAGGAAGTGTTGGAAAGCTTTTTATATGAGATGTAATTTTTTCTTTCATAATATCTGATTTAGCTATAGCTTGTGACATTTAACATCAAAGTGAACCTGTAGATATCCTGCACAGTATCTTGGGAATGGTTAAAGATAGGAGTTTCGCTGTTTATCTTTGAATAGGTTGGTTTTCCAAGGTAATTGATGCAGGTATGTCAAAATGGCCAATTTTTTGGATGCATTGTTTTGACTTTGAACCTCCAAATATAACTCTGTGCTATCTCACATAGGAGAAAAGTTATGTTTTGGTTCTGAATCTGTTTGTTATGATAATCTGGTTTCATCTCAATTGATAAACCTGTTAAGACCCAAGTGTAGCTTTAGTAATTCACTGGGTCTGTAACCACAGTATTTCAAGCTGAAGTATTTGCCATTTTACAATGTGCAAAAGAAAATCTTAGAAGAGTATAAAACTAAACAGATCGTAATTTTTTCAGACAGCCAGGCAGCACTAAAGGCTTTAAGCAGTCCTTTGGTGTCATCTAGACTGGTAGGTGAATGTATTATTGCCTTATCCAACCTGGCAGAACATAACAAAGTATTTTAAAATAGAGAGTTGAGGGTTGTTACACTACATCACTATAACATTCTTACTTGAACGCGTTTCGGGAGATGGCTTGTTCCCATCGTCAGCATTTTCTCTCAACTGCATCAGTTGAGAGAAAATGCTGACGATGGGAACAAGCCGTCTCCCGAAACGCGTTCAAGTAAGAATGTTATAGTGATGTAGTGTAACAACCCTCAACTCTCTATTTTAAATTATGACACATCACTGTTACTAGCTTCTAAATCTTCAAAATTAGTCAATAACAAAGTATGTTTGTCATGGGTCCCAGGGAATAAAGGAATTGAAGATAATGGGAAAGCTGGCAAACTTGCAAAGCAAGGATTGACACAGCTGAAACCAAAACCAGAACCACCTCTAGGCACACGTAAGTGTTCCATTAGAGCGACTGTTGCCAACTGGTGTAATAAACAACACTCTTTGGCCTGGTAGAGGATTCCAGAAATGTAGCATGGGAAATAGTTTATCAAAGAACCATATAAACCTTTAACTGGTTAATAACAATTGTAGTAAGTTTCAGTTAAAAACAATAGTAGACTTTGCCATTGGGCATGCACCAGTGAGAAAGCACCTACACATAATAGGAAAGTTTCAGGGCAACACGGACTGTAGACTGTGTGGGTCTGAAACTGAAAGAGCCTAACATATAATATGCTCCTGTGAAGCGTTAGCATCTTTGGGAAACTTGTTATGGAACCTGAGGACTACTACCCCAAGACACTATTGGGCCCGTGTAATCTGGTGAGGGACACAGGACTAGTGTGAAGGAGTAAAGTAATGGCAATCATTGCAGGTTAGCACAGTAAGCCTTTAAGTCTGGTTCATAACTGCCCGAGAACGGAAAGCAATACACCATGCAAGATATTGGTTCATAACAGCCCGGTAACGAGAACGGGAATGCATATCAATCACAAAGTGAAAGTTGATTTTGTTCATTGGGATTTAATTTGTTTTTAACTGACCATTGACATTTTTTTACTTGCTTCCAATTTAGCCAAGCCAACATCAAAATTCAATAGAGTAAGCATTATGTAAATGCATATTCATTACGTTTTCGATCCCTCTACTTATGCCAATCTTTCATTCCTTTATTTAATGGCATAGATTAAAATGTTTATTGTTCTTTTTTCATTTCCACCAGTTTTAGCTGCTCTTTGTAGCTTTTGCTAATGTTTTTTTAGGTAATAGCCAGTTTTGAGTTTCATATAAACAAACTACAAATGATCCTTTCACCAAAAGAACCAACGCTGATTAGATTTGCGGGTGTTGGGATGAGGTTGGTTAGGAAGCACATTTACTACTAATTCCTTCCAGTTTCATGTTTCAAGCTTGCGACTATAGAGAGCACTAGTGGCTGTTTCATGTCATGACCACCTAGAATATCTCTAGACTGAAGAGTCTAATATGCACAATATGGATCTAATATGCTGTGCCCGGGAACGAGAACGTTGAAAGTTGGCAACTCTTCTTTACCGTTCCTGGGGCCGTCAATTGTGAACACTCCCATTTGAATACATGTATTTCAACTTTCTCATTCTCGTTCTGGTTACTGTTCTCGTTAGTTGTGAAACAGCCTTAAAGGACTAACAATCATTGCAGGTTAGCACAGTAAGCGTTTAGGCTGCAGGGCAACCAGAGCTTTTGCAGATGGACACTAGTCCACGAGAGAGAGAGAGAGAGAGAGAGAGAGGGAGGGAGAGAGAGGCCTGCAGTAGTAGGCAGCATATATTGTTCTTCTCTCATGAAGAAAGTCTAGGATCAAAATGCTCTTGGAATTCCAAAGAGGAGCTGATGAGAATCATTTCACTTTGATTAGTGTATCATCACCTTTCTTCGTCTATTGCTTGCTTGCTTGCTTGCTTGCGTGTTCAGACTTGGGTGTGTGATGGTGGACCAAAGTTTCCTCTCCCTCTTGGTAGCTATTGGCAGAATTTCAGGCCCTGAGTAAGCAGACAAGGAGCTCACCTGGCAGACTCAAGTTCATCATTATAACTCCTGTAGCTGATGCAACTTTGGAGATTGTTATGTGTGCCCATGTGTGTAATTAAGATCACAAACATCATGGATGTTTCCTGCAGTCGTTGTTAGTGGGGGACTAATTTTCCACAACTTACAGGCCTAATGAAAAATGTTTGTGCCACTCGTAAAAGAGTTTCTTTCCCAAACTTTTGGGTGGCTTTAAGTCTTCCTTGGTAATAAACTTTGTGATAATGCATTGCTGAACAGATATGTTTGTCTTCTGATTATTCATTGTGTTGATGACTAGAGAAGAGACTTGTTATATGTGAGGCTAATGTACATATATAATTAATAATTGCCAGAATTCCATTTGGAAAATTGTTTTAATTCTTATTTAAGAAAAAAGTAATGCACTGTATACATAAATACTTTTAAACATCCCCTGTTCATGAAACTCTTTAATCTCTGTTTAAGGAACTTTAAATGTTCTATACTCACATTTAAGTTGAGGTGTTTTGGATATGTAGAGGATAACCATTGCTACCATAAGAGGAATCCCTCTAAACTCCTGCACCATTGCCCAATCAAGGCCACAAACCAATTTTTCCATCTAGTGGAAAATCCTGGTTTATGTTTGATCCATCCTCAACCATGCGATACTGCAAGCCTAGTAACTGCTGAGTGGTGGGAACATCTGATACTTTCATTGCTAATAAACGAATTTTCTGAGTAGTGTTTAAAGTCCTCTTTATACTGAATGAATTTTGTACAGTTTTGTATTACTGCTAAACCATGAGAATTAAAAAAATAAAACTAAATAGAAAATGTAGATTGTATTAAAACACACAATTTATGTCAAATACATTTTTGTAACCTTAGTCATTTCTAAGATATATATTCCTATTGGTATGAATATTTGAATACATTATAACATTTGAAAGTGTTAAGTTCATTTGTTTCTTGATGCCATGTAAAGAGTATGGTATTTCAAAGCCAACATATAGCTATGCATTTTTTAAAGGTTTTCCTATCCCTTCAACCTGCTGTATGCTTCTTTTACCTACAGCAAAATATGTATAGAAAACATTTTGGCAAATCTTTATCTCAATTAACATTACAGCAATAGAAGAATGAGCTTTTGTAAGAAGATTGGGTAGATAAGCTCATGTGAGACAGAGCTTTTAAAAAGTTTTAATTGTTTTTGGAACATTTCATATTGAATATGTAATGTGCTGCTGATCTTCTATTCATAATTGAGAATCTGTGAGAAAAATTCCATCCAGTGCATTGGCTGCTGACTTGTTGATAATTACTTTGTTATGAAAATGTTTTCTTGCCAAGTTTAATCAAAACAGGAATTACTTTGAATAGTTGTTTTTAAAGCAAACCTGAACATTGATGTAATTCTCATTAAATTAAATTGACTTTTATTTATGTGCGCTCTTTACTGCTGTGTTTCTTAGTGTCCCATTCTATATTGGGCATGAAAAACCAGTAGGTTTCCTCAGAGGCCTCTCTATCAGGTTTGAGTTCTTTTATGTGTTGTAAATCTACAACACAGGACCACCAACTTTACTACCCTTCCACATGTTAAATGCATTATATGTATTGTCAAAAATAATGAGGGTGCACGACCTGAAGTATATTAGTAACTACAGTTGACGATTGATAGCAAACAAATTCTCTTTTCAGATTTAATTTCCCTTTCATTCTTGACTATGCTAGCTAATCCAAAATCCTCCATTTCAGATTAGGCACAGAAAGAGCTTCTGGTGAGAACAGTGTTGAGTCAATATTGCCCTCTTCTGAAGCCTCATGGAAAAATACAAGCTTCAGTTACGGAAAGGATTATCCTGAATATGAAAGTCAGGAAACTGATGTCACAAAAATACCAACTGTAGGGAAACATATTCATTCAGAACAATCTGGTAAATGTAGTGATGGTGAGCAAACTTACACTAGGGCTTTATTGATTCATAAGGGTGTAAGATCACACAAGTGTAACATTTGTCAGAAGAGCTTCGCTCAGTTATCATATTTGAAAAAGCATAATTTGATACATGAGGGCATAAAACCTCACAAGTGTGAAATTTGTGAGAAGAGGTTTACTCATTTGGGTGATTTGAAAAGACATAATTTGATACATGAAGGTAAAAAGCCTCACAAGTGTGAAATTTGTGAGAAGAGGTTTACTCATTTGGGCGATTTGAAAAGGCATAATTTGATACATGAGGGTATAAAACCTCACAAGTGTGAAATTTGTGAAAAGAGATTTTCTTATTTGGGTGATCTGAAAAGGCATAATTTAATACATGAGGGTAAAAAGGCTCACAGGTGTGAAATCTGTGAGAAAAGCTTTACTCTTTTGTCACATTTAAAATCCCATAATTTAATACATGAGGATAAAAAGCCTCACAAGTGTGAAATTTGTGGGAAGAGTTTTACTCACTTGTCACGTTTAAAAAAACATAATTTGATACATGAAGGTAAAAAACCTCATAAGTGTGAAGTTTGTGAGAAGAGGTTTACTCATTTGTGTCATTTAGAAAGGCATAATTTGATACATGAGGGTAAAAAGCCTCACAAATGTGATATTTGTGAAAAGAGCTTTACTCAGTTGTCAACTTTGAAATTGCATACCTTGATGCATGAGGATAAAAAGCCTCACAAGTGTGAAATTTGTGATAAGAGGTTTATTCAACTATCTTTTTTGAAAAGGCATAATTTGATACATGAGGGTAAAAGGCCTCACAAATGTGAAATTTGTGAGAAAAGTTTTATTTTTTTGTCACATTTGAAATCCCATAATTTGATACATCAGGGTAAAAAGCCTCACAAATGTGAAGTTTGTGAGAAGAGGTTTATTCATTTGGGTGATTTAAAAAGGCATAATTTGATGCATGAGAATAAAAAGCCTCGTATGTGAAATTTGTGAAGAGAGCTTTAATTGTCTGTCATCTTTGAAATTACATAATCTGAAACATGTGATTAAAATGCCTCACATGTGTGAAATTTGTTGGAAGAGGATCACTCATTTTGGCAATCTGAAAAGACAAAACTGTATACATGAAGATAAGGAGTTTTGCATATGTGAAATTTGTGAGAAGAGCTTTATGCTTTTGTCACATTTGATTCATGAGAGCAAAATGCTTCACAAATATGAAAGGCCTCAAATGTGAAATTTGTGAGAAGAGCATAATCTTTTGTTACATTTGAAATCCTATAATTTGATACATGTGTGTAAAAAGCCTCATGTGTGAAATTTGTGAGGAGAGCTTTAACTGTTTGTCATCTTTGAAATTGCACAATTTGATACATGTGATTAAAATGCCTCACAAGTGTGAAGCATATGAGAAGACATTTACTCATGTTGGCAATCTGAAAAGGCAAAACTATTGCATGAGGATAAGAAGTCTTGCAAATGTGAAATTTGAGAGAAGAGCTGTACAGATTTGTGCCATTTGAAAAGGCATAATTTGATACCTAAGTTTAAAATGTCTCACAAGTCTCTTCTGTCATATTTGAAATCTCCTAATTTGATACCTGAAAGTAAAAAGTCTCACAAATGTGAAATTTGTGAAGAGAGGTGTACAGATTTGTGCCATTTGAAAAGGCATAATTTGATACCTAAGTTTAAAATGCCTCACAAGTGTGAAATTTTATAAAAGAGCTTTACTTTGTTGTCAAGTTTTGAAAAGGCATTTATTCATGGTTGTGAAAAGCCACATACTTGCAAAACTTTTGATAACTTAACACATTTATCAGCTTTTCAAATCACAGACTTTAAATGAATGAAGGCAAAAAGCTATACAATCACAAGTGAGAAAATTGTGAGAAAAGATTCAGACAATTATCAGTGGAAAAGGCATTATTATTTGATTCATCACCGCCATAAACCACTAAAAATGTACCATTATTGTGTGAAAAGAGGATTATGAGTTGTATATTTTGAAAATGCATAATTTGATTCATGATGGAAGAAACTCTTACATGATTCATAAGGACTGCAGTGATGGGTTGCATTTTAAAGATATAATGTATTAGTGGGGAAGTGGGGGCACAAATGCAAAAAATGCTTCATTGAGATTTATAATCCATAATTTCCTTATGAGGACAAAAAGATGTAAACTTATAACCTGTTCATGTAATTCTCTTAAAATTTTCTTTGTCAAGTATGAAATGCATAATTGATTCTTCAGCACCATAAAACCAAACAAATATAATATTTTTTATGAACAGAGGATCACTCTTTTGTATATTTTGAAAATGCATAATTTGATTCATGAGCGAAGAAACTCACATAAGTTAGATATTTATAAAGACTACCGCGATTTATTGCATTTTAAGGGCATAATGTAATTACTGAGGAGAAATTGCGTATAAATGTGATACATGCAAGAAGGGCAAGAAGTTTACTTTTGAAAAATATTTATACTTTATTTTTACATGCTCATACTTTGTGCAATATTTTCTATTAATGA
This sequence comes from Deroplatys truncata, assembly GCA_030765065.1. NCBI lineage: Eukaryota > Metazoa > Arthropoda > Insecta > Mantodea > Mantidae > Deroplatys > Deroplatys truncata. Next base: position 121,605,020 of record CM060989.1, read on the forward strand.
TGAAACAGTTCTGAAGAAAACAAATGCTAACTACAGCACAGGAAAAAGTAAAATGGAGATGAGGTTTGATCATTTGCCTCCTTGGTATATGGTGGTTTTAAATCTGACTGGGATCCATTCATAACAAAGGTAAACTTTCAGCACAAAAGCAACACATTTTACTCTTGGAGAGTGGATGGTTAGCTGAACTTACTTACATATGACTTCAGATATTTTTGGAAGTCCAACATGGCTCCCTTTTGTGTGTATGTAATTTAATTTATAATTACATATAATAACATGACTGTAAAGTTTATAATTGTTTTTTATTTACTGAGTGTGTTATACTGGCAAAAAAGCGCATGAAGATACACAACGTTGACCCTGACCTGTGGTTGGTATCAATATATATTGTGCCAAACCTCAGTAAAAGCACGAGTTAAGGAAAAACACCAACTCATTGGAAATCTATTCTGAACAAAGGTAAGCCAGGAAACTGGTCTTAGGTCTTTGCAAAACTCTTTCCTCATCTCATGAGATGGGATAGAGCCAGAACAAGGAAAGTAGTTGCATTAATTTCTGAAGATGGTCACTTCAGGAAACGTCTACATAAAGTAGGACTCCACAGGGATGAACCCACTTGCAGAATGTGCGTAAAAGATGAGATGCCTCGCACATCCTCTTTGACTGTCCATTCCTGACAAGAAAGGGATTTACCCTTTCCGTAACCAGAGATCTAGGAAAGAATGCTGACATTGGAACCAAGATACTGCAACTTGTTCAGGGAACAGGTTTTGGAAAACAATGAAAGCATCCATTCCAATGGGTTTGCACAATAAACCTTTTAGGCTGAGGTGCCAGAGGTCAATATAAAACTAACCAAAAATCCCCCATTATTTGATCTAATCATATTGAATGCATTGCAGTCAAAATATCCTCCTTGATACATTAAATCAATGCAGCCAACAGTGTTGTGTTTATTCGTAAATTACGCTATCTAGCTGCACTAAATCTTAAACTGGACTAAATTGTACTAAATACTAACTTGTTAACATATTTATTTCTAACCTAAATGTTTAAATGTAATTGCTAAAGGGGATGCAGGACTCAATTGCCCTTGAAACACATCCATGTTCTATCATAAACAGGCCTTGTAGGCAGGTCTCTATAACATTGGAGTGAACTGAGAGTTTGATTTTATTCATTGGAGAACCATTTGTAGAAATTTTAAATTCTGCAAGAAAACACAAAATTCACTTCCCACACTACAATAAATTCTGCTCAGCTGCAAAGCTAACTAATTTCAAGTATTTTAAAAGTAATCTGTACCCTTATGATTTGCATGCAATTAACTTTAAGTTGCAATTCTATATGACATCTTGTGGCTTCTAAGTTCTACAAGATCAAAATAAATATCTACGAGGATTGGCTGATAAGTCCCGGGCCTTTAAATGAAAGCAACATTTAAAAAACATTTTTTTTTATTTCTTAACATAATTTCCAGGAAGGTTAATACACTTTTCATACCGGTGTTCTAATTAAGCCATCTTTGTAGTCCACTTTATCAAGGTCCTCAAAAAAGCTGTTTGGCGCATCAATGGCCTCCTTGTTGCTGTGAAATCCTCATCCTCCAAGAAATTTTTTGAGATTAGGAAACAAGTGGTAGTCACTGGGTGCTAGATCTGGCCAATAGGGTGGATGTTCAAGCAATTCAAACTTTAATTCGCAAATTTTCCCCATTGCAATGACTGAACGATGGTCCGGAGCATTATTGTGATGAAACAAGATTTTTTTTTTTTGGCCAATTGTTTTGGTCTTTTTACCTCATCACTGAAATGTTGCAGTAAGCTTGCGTAGTAGTCACCAGTGATACTTTTACCCTTTTCCAAGTAATCAATAAAAATAATTCCCTGTGCAGCCCAGAAAACACTTGCCATAACCTTGTTAGCTGACAGAATTGACTTTGCCTTTTTTGGAGTTGGTTCACCTGGTGCTATCCACTGTTTTGACTGTGATTTACTTTCTGGAGTGTAGTGATGTATCCAAGTTTTATCCATGGTAATAAGCTGCCTCAAAAATTCATTGGGATCTTTATGGTAGAGCTCCACATTCTTAACAGAAACAGTTTTTCTATGCAACTTTTCATCAGGTGTCAAACGTGGCACCCAATTTGCACAGCAGACCTTGTGAAAGCCCAAAACATTACTTAAAATATTACCTGCACATTCTTTTGATACGTTTACAGCCTCATGCTATCTCAAACAACTTTAATCTGCAGCTTCCAGTACTAAACGATGAATTTTTTTCAATCATCTCTGGAGTTGTGACTTCCATAGGATGTCACTAGTGCTCGTACGTCCCATTTTAAACTCTGCAACCCACCTTTTAATCGTTGAATATGAAGGGGCAGAATCTTTCAATGTACTGTCCATTTCCTCCTTGATTTCTTTAGGAGTTAAGCCTTTCAAATGGAAGTATTTAATCACTGCTCGTTTTTCCAAATCCTCCATTTTCGTAAAAACTTTAAAGTTGTCTTGTTTAAAATGCTGTCATTCAAAAACTAAACAAGTTATTGACCTGTAACTGAATGAATGAATGGATTTATTGTGCAATTTGTTCTACATACAATGTATATTTGTTTATACCCCTACATCTGTTGTAAAATTTTTCTGGTGCTTGTTTTCTTATTGGGCCATTCAGATTGCTTGGCTCCCTGGCCTTTTCGCTCACTGAGTGGCCCTTCCTTCTCTTACTTTTCTATACCATTTTCTTCCCTTTACCTTCCTTATTATTCTCTTAGTCCTTGGTTTTGTTTCTTAGAGCCTTTTATTGTGTCATTCATATTCAAGATTTTTACCCCATTTTTCACACTTTTTTGAATTTCATTTATTGCTTTTGTAACTCTTATCAACGATATGGGACCTACCATAAAATTGTCTGTGTATATGAACCTGAACCTGGAATCTCCTTATCTCATTACTGGTTAATGCTAATTTCTTATTTTTACTCTTAATATATCATCTATGAATAGGTTACTAATATGAACTCAGTTTACATCCCTGCCTTACTCCTGTTTTCTTTTTTAGTATATCAATTTACTTCCTTTCCCTATTTGTTCTTTGTTTTGTCCTGATACGTAAATTTCTCCATTGCTTTCCTGAGTCTAGTACGTCTGGATACCGGGTCTACACTTTTCTCCCCTTGTAGCATTACCCTCCCTTCTCTCAAATCTATTATTGTATACCCTCCCCCCTTCTTGCAATTTCTTCTACTTCACTGACCGTTCTGACTCTTATTACTTCCCTACTTCTCACACGTGTCACTCCCTCCTCCGCAAACGTATTTCTTGCTGCACTGTTAATCATCTGTTCTCTCAGCTTCCCCCACTTCTTCTTTGCATTTCTTCTCGCCTCGCCTCTGCAACTGTTAGCTCCCCCCCCCCTCCCTAGCTGCTGCTTCTTTCTCATTTTCTTCTGTACTCCTTCACATTTGCATTTCTTACTGCAGTCGTCTGTTCTCTCAGCTTCTCCCCACTTCTCCTCCTTTGCATCTCTTCCTACCCTGCCACTGCTACCAATGTTAGCTCCTCTTCCCCCTTCATGGCTGCACAGTACATTGGTTCTTCCTCCCTATTTTGTTCTGTTCTCCTTTCATGGTTGTTTCTCGCGTCTGTCGAGTTTGTAATTTGATCAGCTGTTTTCTGCTCCTTTCTCCAAACTACCGACTCAGCTATTCTCTCGGTTCTTTGACTTGTATGTGTCCTGGCTGATGTTCGCACATTTTTTCTTGTTCATTCCTCCTTATACTCATACTCCATTCTTCTCCTTCCACAAATAATTTTAAACCTTTCAAAAACGCCTTTTTTCCAGCTGCTCTTGCTTCTCTCATCCTGGCAATTAGTTCTTTTTTCAGAATTTGTTCCTCTCTCGTATAGTCCTGCTCTATAAAAATTTTTGAGCCTCTTAGCCTCCTGGTATTCCTTAAACTGACCTGTAACTATGGATATAAGCTAGTGTAAAGTAAAACTATATGATAGTACCGTCTAACTAGCCTAGTGGGCCATCTCTGTGTGAGGCCTGGGACTTATCAGCTGATCCTTGTATATATGTAGAGCAATAAACCCAGAGAGGAAAATGTGCTGGGACTTTCCAGAAATGACTGACTGCTAGTATTTCTTCATTTTCCCATACAACTATTGTTGAACCGATGTCTGGGACATGTTTTCAGTAGTTGGCTGTGAGTGCTACAAATTTTGTGCTTGTTGTCTGGTATACAAGAAGCTATATGGTTGGTATTCAACTGTCTTATAAGTTTGCTTGTATGTGTGCACTCAGAAAAAATTGTCACTTCACATGTTTGAAAGTTTTGCTAGTGATTCCAAAGGTGATACAGACTTATTTATGCTGCGCGCACACACATGCACACACAATTATCCATAAATGATGTGCTGGAGTATGTTATAGTTGATAACATAAATATTATATTCCAATCAAAAATGGGCTGGTGACCTGGGTCCCACTTGTTTGTGAGGGAGGTACAAATATATGTTCTGAAATACACAAGAACCTGATTTATCCAAACTAGGTGGGACTGGAGGTAATCCAGATTATTGAAAATTTGGATAATCTGGAGATATTCTAGTAAATGCAAAAACTCTTGTGTACTGTAATATACCAACCTTTTATATATTTTGGCACTTAAACTGTATATTTACTGTAATCTCGTGTTTATTTACTTAAATATGAGGTGTGTAAGTTTCTTTTGTCAAAGACATATGTGTGGCATTTAAGAGCAGCATGATCATGTAGATATTTCACTAACATCAGTTTGGCTGGAGTTGTTCCTGTCTGATGTTCTAGGTAAACCATTAATTTTTCTAGCTGTGCTGTTACTTCTGTATGAGATATTATTTCACTCACGCACACTCAAAACACGGGAACAAAAGAACAATACTGGTACAGCTTCTTAACTCTGTAAGGAACAGATCCACACTGATTGTAGTAATGGTAGCTGGATCTGGTGATCTCTACACCTGTGGTGCTAACATACCTGTGCCAATTGTATACCGCATATTTTCATGTTAAAAAAAAGAAGGAAACAAAAAATGAATCTGGATAAACCTGAGATCCGGATTAACGAGGTTCTTTTGTAAATAGAAATACGGCAGGGAGCATAATTCAAAAATTAAAAGCTGGATAAATACCAAACTTAGTATTTATACAGCATCTTCTGATCTGATGCTAAGATTTTCAAAAATCGTGAACGTGAGAATGATTGGATGGAACCAAGTATTGCATTGCAACTTTTGTTAGTAGCATTTAATTGTTTTGATATTCATAAATTCCTCCGTTAAATACATCGTGAGTGAAGTTAAGTTCATCCTTAAACTTGTACTGATACAGGCCTACTATGCCAGGTCCAAATTAGAACCTGGATCATCTGTAAAATGGGTTAATAGTCGCCTTCACACTTCAGCTACCTATCATGTATTAAAGTGAAGCAGCGCTACCAATATTGTAAGTCAAGGACAATACGCACCAGGTCTTGTCAGGCTAGCACAATTCTTTGAGGTGACAGCCATTGCTGTTTTAAAACTGTCAACTTGTAGAGGGCATGCCTAATGGTATATACGGACATTTAAAGAAAAATGCCATATTGCGTGGCATCAAATTCCAAAAACAAAGAGCCGATTATTAAAAGCTTACATAAGCCATGGTTTAAATCCATGCAATTCAGGGCATGATCCGAGAGTGGTTATATTGTTATATTCTGATTTTTAAAAGATGAAACATGACAGCTGACAAGCAAAGAATGTGAAGGGTAAGCGGAGAGGTCATTGCCGTGGAAAGTAAATAAAGGTTGCTATACTGGTGAATCAATTACTCCTCAGGTCAGTTGTCGATATACAACCGAGCTTTCTTGGGTAAATGAAATGGAGTTTTATTTATGGACGCTCTTTAACGGCTGTGGTCCTTAGTGTCCCATTCCATATTGGGCATGAAAGACCAGTAATTTTGCTCAGAGGCCTCCTTATCAGTCTTGAGGTTGTTTAACGTGGCGTAAATCTACGACACGGGACCACCGGCTTTACTTCCCTTCCGAAGGAAGCCATGCTGAGGATTTTTATGCCCGAAAAAATCCACCGCCCTCCGCCGGGTTTGAACCCGCGACCTCGGGAACTAGAGGCTAGCATGGTAACCACGAAGTACGACAGTTTTCTTGGCTGATCGGGTGTGTGTCAAAACTTATAAAATATGTAGTTATGCAAGCAGGACTTGGTGGATGTAGAGTTAGAGGTAGACCGAGGCATGGGCCAAGACACCCGGTCAGGGTGTTAACATTGCATAGCCAAGTTGGAAAGTTTGCCTTTTCTGTTAGGAAATTCTTTGAGCAGGAATATGAGAATATGCTCTTTCACAATTAATCTCTTATTCCTTTCAACGAAGTGAGGAAAAGGACTGCACGTGCTCTTAAAATAAATGGGATGACCATTTCTAATATCTTTAAGGAGAAGCAGCTACAGCCAGGTCCATCGCAAATCGAGAAAGAGAGACAATGAGCATCTCCAGTCACGCAAATGGACAGTTTTCAATTAGATGCTATTAGAAGGTACATCTATGGCTAATACAACTGAAAGGAGCAGCCTACCACGTGTAAGCTTGTTTCTTCTCTTAAAGAAGCAGAGCTATTTTAAAAAAGCCTTAGCTCTTTGAACAAAGTACTCAGTTAACTGGGATTTGAGTTCAAAGCATGAAATAACAGGAAACTGATATTAGAAGGATCAGATATTGTAGAGCTAAGAGGTTTGTTTTTAAGAGATGTGCAGAAGAAGGAAATTGTGTGGTTGGATGAAACCTAACGAAACGCAGGCCATACTGTGTCAAAGGGCTGGACTGATGGCAAACTTGAAAGTACTACATGAAGACCTAAAGGAAAATGTGGCAGCTTTATTATTTATAATGCTGGAACGTACCATGATTTTTTTTATGTCACCCTGATGCCCTTCAGGTCGAAAAAAAACGGGGACTATCACGAAGACATGAACCGTGATCATTTCTACAGATGATTCAAGAGTCAGCTATGCCCTAACATCCTGCAACCTAGCGTGATTTTTATGGATAGCACTGCAACCACGTCCAACTAGATAAGGCACCCACTAACAGCAACATTAAAGCTCAAATGTTAGAGTGGCTAACTCGTCATAATGTGGCGTGTCACATTGTGAAAAAATGGAAATTACTGCAGCTAATAAAGCAAAACAAATCGAGTCCAAAATATATTGTCGATGAACTGGCTAAAGAACATGGTCACCATGTCATCACACTACCCTATATCATTGTCACTTCAACCCAATTATTTGAGTTAATCTGGGCGGATGTAAGGGGCTCTGTCGCAAGACACAATAAGACATTCACTATGATTGAAGTGGGACAACTCAGAAGGCAAAACAGTAAAAGAACTGACACCTGAAAAGTGAAAAAACTACATGAATGAATGGATATATTGTACAATTTGTTCTACAGTTTGGTTTACAATACATACATTGTATATTCATATATCATTATAGCCCTACGTCTATTCTACAATTTGCCTGGTGCTTGTTTTCTTATTGGGTCACTCAGATTGCTTGGCTCCCTGGCCTTTTCGATCACTGAACGGCCCTTGCCTCTCTTACTTTTCTCTACCTTTTCCCCTTAATATTCTCCCATGTCCTTGATTTTGTTTCTTAGAACCTTTTATTGAGTCAGTCATATCTTTTAAGATTTCACCTTCCTTCATTTTCCTACACGTAACCAAATTTAGTCCAATTAATTCTTTGTAACCATTCTATACTTTTGGTCAATTTTCCTACTTCATCTCTAATTTCCCTGGTATTACTCAACCTTACTCCTAAATAGTCATATTGTTTGACTACCTCCATTTCTTGACCACCTAGATACCATTTTTCTTCTTTCCTCCGTTTATTACTTAGTACTTATTTATATTTGCCTTAATTCGCCATTTTTCACACATTCTTGCATTTCATTTATTGTTTTTGTAACCCTATTATCGATATGGTGCCTGCCATAAAATCACCTGCGTGTAATAAACCTGAATCTGGAATTTCCTTCTATCTTATTACTGGACAATGCTAATTTCTTATTTTTACCTCTAATATATCATCTATGAATAGGTTAATAATTTTGAACTTAATTTACACCCCTGTCTTAATCTTATTTTCTTATTGTGTGTCAATTTACTCCTTTTCCCTATTTGTTCTTTGTTTTATCCTGATACGTAAATTTCTCCATTGCTTTTCTATGTCTAGTATGGCTGGATACCAGGTTGACACTTTCTTCCCCTTGTAGCGTTACCCTCCCTTCTCTCAAATCTATTATTTTATACCCTCTTTTTGCAATTTCTTACACTTCACTAACCGTTCTCACTCTTATTACTTCCCCACTTCTCACTCGTATCACTTCCTCCGCATCCACATTTCTTGTTGCACTGTTAATCATCTGTTCTCTTGGCTTCTCACTTCTCCTTCTTTGCATCTCTTCTCGCCCCGCCTCTGCAACCAATGTTAGCTGCTCCTCCGCATATGCATTCCTTACTACAGTCATCTGTTCTCTCGGCTTCTCCCCACTTCTCCTCCTTTGCATCTCTTCCCACCCCGCCGCTGCTACCAATGTTAGCTCCTCTTCCCCCTCCATGGCTGCTGGTTCTTCCTCTCTATTTTGTTCTGTTCACCTTTCATGGCTGTTTCTCGCATCTGTCGAGTTTGTGATTTGATCAGCTGTTTTCTGCTCCTTTCTCCAAACTCTCAACTCAGCTATTCTCTCGGTTCTTTGACTTGAATGTGTCCTGGGCCATTGCTTCTGCTGACGTTCACACGTTTTTCTTGTTCATTCCTCCTTATACTCCATTCTTCTCCTTCCACGAATAATTTTAAACCTTTCAAAACTGTATTTTTCCCAGCTGCTCTTGCTTCTTTCATCCTGGCAATTAGTTCTTTTTTTTTCAAAATTTGTTCCTCTCTCGTATAGTCCTGCTCTCTAAAGATTTTTGAGCCTCTTAACCTCCTGGTGTTCCTTAAAATTTCCTTTTTCTTCTATTGTCGTTATTCTTATAACAATGGGTCTAGACTTTCTTCCTCATTTTCCGATTCGGTACATGTCCTCTGTCTCCCAACCAAATGTTTTTATACCTAGTCCTTCCATGATCCCCTACACTACTTCTAGGTTTCTGTACTCTTCTGTCACTCTGAAAACCACGCAGTTCTTTCTTCTCTGTCCTGCCTCGAATCTTTTCTCTATATCTTCGATTTTTTTCCTTGCAATCCATTATCTGCTGTACCATCTCTTCTCTCTGCTTCTTCGTAACCTCCTCGAGTCGTCTTGAATTTCCCTCGGATTCCATTAGCTGGTTCATTTCTGCCGGTCGTGTTTTCACCTCCACTCCGCCAATTATTCAGCCTTCGCTCCGCACAACCTTCTCCTACCGCTGTCAGCACCAGACTCTCAGTAAAACTACATAATGCATGTGGAAAGAGTACTGGAGGAGTCTAGACGATTGGATGGCATCATGGACGATTATGTGGATGAGCTGATCATCCCCCTTGACAACAGTTCCAGCAGTAAGGAGGAAAAGGAACAGCATGATGGTGATGACAGCGACGAAGAGGTTGCTATGGAAGGAACATACCATGTTTTAGTAGTTATGTAATCAGGTATGCCTGTTCACAAGTATATTTATAATACAGATAATATTTAGTTGGAATGCATAATCCTGATATATAAACTATTCAACTGTATGGTGCATTTATTAACTATTTACAAGAGCATTTCATAAAACCTATATAGGTACTCAGAATCACACTGTCAAGACCCAACAATACAGTGAATTTGTATTGAGAATAAATACTTCTTGTTCTTAAAGTAAGCTAATACAGGTTACATCTGCAGTGCTATTGCTGATACAGGAGATATCTGAACGCCTGTTTATAGTACTCTTAAATCAAGGGAGGAGGGAGATGGAAAGGCACCTGCTATATATTGCACATCTCCATGGCTCAAAGTGACGGCTGTCAGGTAATTTCTTTTAAAAATCAGACTATAAAACACAGGAAGGACATGGCCTCGCAAGCAGGCCATACTTTTTATTTTAGTTTGGCAACTCCGCAGAGCCAACAAAACAAAAATAACGAAATCTCAAACACGCGGTGAAAATGTCACTGATGCATACAACTTTGGCATATTATTGTGTGTTAATTGGTAAGTTATGGATTCAGATTATTCTATAGGCAATTGAATTACTAATCTGCTAGTTCTGTCACTGAACTTTTTGAAATTGTATAAATTATCCTTGAAGTTGCAATATGATCACAGATAAAAATTTGTCAAAGATAATACTTCTGAAGAACACTAATTAGATTTATTAATATCCTGTGTTACAGAAATTCATTTTGAAGTTGAGAAACAGGAACAATGATCACTTTTGTTACTTTAACTCTTATTTACATTCTAGAACTGATGAGTTGCGTTGGTGTCATATATTTGGGGGACGTGTTCCTGACATCAAAACAGTAAAAAAAGTTCATATGATTATGGGTCTGTAAATAATTTATTTCAGAGTTACAACACAAAATCGAAAGTTACAAAAATTGCTCGAAGTCGCTTCCTCTTGCTTCGATGCATTCAGTAAGCCTGCGTTTCATGCTCTGGCGTACTCTGTTGAAAATTCATGGTGTGTTTCGTATTTGGGCAAATCCAGTTTGGATACGTCCTCTCAAAATGTCCATATCAGGTGCAGGAGTCGCATTAACCAAGGACTTCAAATGTCCCCAGACGAATAAATCCATTGGATTCAAATCAGGCGATCGAGCAGGCCATATAATGGGTTCCCCTCGACCAATTCATCTTTGCGGAAATCGATCATTCAAAAACTTACGAACTATTATACTGAAATGAACTGGAGCACCATCGTGTAAAAACCACATTCGTTGGATGATGTCCAGAAGCAAACTATCAGTTAAGTGATGCAACTCATTTCTGAGAAACTGGATAAAGGTTTGCCTATTCAGACGCGGAGGGAAGAAGTAGGGACCAATAAGGTGATCAAGGTGACCTCTTTTTATGGTTGTCCTGTCGTACTTCATTAGGATTTTCAAATGCGAGTGTTACGAAAACTGAAGATGCCGTCGCGAGTAAAACCAGCCTCATTCGTGAATAAGATACAGGCTAGGAAATTTATGAACACAGCGCACTGCTGTAACATGCGTTGATAGAAACGTCTTCTTAGACCAAAGCCCGCCTCATTTAATCCTTGTACACGTTGAAGGTGATACGGGTACAGAAGGTTTTCATGCAGAATTCTCCAAATAGTCATATGACTAACTCTTTCCCTTACAGTCATGCGTCTTGTGCTTTGTGATGGGCCTGGATCCACAGCATGAAGAACTCGTTCTTTAAGCTCAATGCCTCGTACCGCTCTTGGTCTCCCAACATCCCTAGTACTCCTCTCAAATGCGCCATTCTCTTTTAAGCTTGGTGAATTCCTGCGAATGTTCTTGCTCACGGTACCTTTCTGCATAACGTTCACATGCTCGTGCTGCATTGCCGTCTGTACGGCCATACGTGTAGTGCATATCCGTCTGTTCACTCATGGAATACATCTTCTTTGACCTATAACAACTAAACGGTTGATTTTCAGTCCCATGTACATATGAACTTTTTTTTTATTGTTTTGATGTCAGGAGCCGTCCTCCAAATATATGCCACCATTAAAGATACACCCTGTATAGGTAGAGAAGGTATTGCATTCCACCCAAAAACTCCATATTGAGATTTTACCAGAAATATATGTTTTGGGACCCCCTGAATCTAGAAAGAGCATTTTTAGAAAAAAAATGTCCATGTGTGTGTATATGTATGCCTGTGAGCAGCATAACTCAAAAACGAAAAGTCGGATAAACATCAGACTTGATATTTAGGTTCAACACCTTCCAAAATGTGTTAGTCCTGCCTAAAGTGATCCTGGATCGCCTCTGAATGCCAGATTGTTCTTCCATTGTCATAAAATTCTGCCACCTGAGATATCAACCAGTTAGTCACGCCCTCCCGCAGTGCAGTTGTTTCATGCAACAAACTTTGTGAACTTTGTGGAAAACTAAGTGAGGGCTCGCTTATTGAGATATGCGATTTTCTTGAATCTTTTCATCGGTTTTTATGACCAGTTAATCAGCCACAATGCTTGGTCATCCACTGAACTCTTCATCGTGAACATTAGTTCGACAATTTTTAAACCAAATGCCCATTGGCGTACTCCATCCTCAGTGATTATGTTGTTTCCGTACACATCATGCAGTTGTCGATAGATTTCAATCGGGTTAGGGCTATTTGCCAACAAAAACTTATTACTGTCGCACCTCAAAACTCGCAGGATTGTCAGTTGCGGCACACATTTCGAACTTTTATTGTGAAACGACACGAACCTCACACTGGTACAGCTGAATCCCGAAAAAACTGACAAACGCTCAGACTCCAGGATGGCCCCGCCCATTGCTGCTGCAGACGGAAACGTAATCCACTTTCTGGATAAACCTCCAATTCAAGATTTTAATTTCTAATTTAACTTCTATCCCATTTTAAGTGCATATTGTAAGAAAAATGTCCACAGATATATGCAGGTCTATGGGGGAAGCTTCTGACAGTTTTATTTATTTAAATTCATACCATACCAATATGGCAAATTTTCCTTAGATAACAGTAGGTCTACTACTAGACGCACATTTACAAGGAAAAAAGGGAAACTTAATAATGTCGCCTTACATAGGTGACAATACGTCCCGGTTTTCGAAGTAGTCTCGATGTTTTGTGTTGTAAGGTGGAAAATCTTCATTCTGGTGAGTTTTTCCTGTCTATATGTCTCCAAGCAATTTTGTTGTCCACATAATGCCTATAAACTACAGAGTAGGTACATGGTAACTGTGTAGGGTACTATTAAGTTTAGATCTAGTTAGGAAGGCCCTCTCCCCCCCCTGAAATATTTTTCTGGTTACGGCCATGGATATACGTATATGTGAAAATTTAGTTTCCAGTGTACTTAAATCCTATATGGAAACGAAAATATAATGCAGAGCATATGATATGAGATAGTGGCGGCTGCTGCATAAGAGCGCAAGAGTATATGAACAGTCCAAATTTTGACACTTTGCAGATTTATTGTTTTGGTTATTTTTTATTTGAATGCTATTTAACCTAACGTGTATGTGGTAAATTAAAAATCTGCAGCGTTTAAATATGCCACGCTCCTCTAAACTCGATGAGACGTGGCAACATAATCCCCTTGACTATGGATATTCTGTACATGCACATTGATATGATGTACACTATGTGATCAAAAGCATCCGGACATCACCACAAATATATTTTTTTCATCTTAGGTGCATTGTGCTGCCACCTACTGCCTGGTACTCATCCGTGACCTCGTAGTCATTAGATATCGTGACAGCAGAACTCCGTGGAACTCACGGACTTCGAACGAACGTGGTCAGGTGATTGGGTGTCACTTGTGTCAGAAATCTGTACACGAAACTTCTACACTCCTAAACATCCCTAGGTCCACTGTTTCTGATGTGATAGTGAAGTGGAAACGTGAAGGGACATGTACAGCACAAAAGCGTACAGGCCGACCTCGTCTGTTGACTGACAGAGACCGCCGACATTTGAAGAGGGTCGTAAAGAGTAATAGGCAGACATCTATCCAGACCATCACACAGGAATTCCAAACTGCATCAGGATCCACTCCAAGCACTATGACAGTTACGCGTGAGGTGAGAAACCTTGGATTCCATGCTCGAGCGGCTGTTCATAAGCCACACATCAGGAGGAAAATGCCAAACGACGCCTCGCTTGGTGTAAAGAGCGTCAACACTTCACGATTGAAAAGTGGCAAAACGTTGTGTGGAGTGACGAATCACGGTACACAATGTGGCGATCCGATGGCAGGGTGTGGGTTTGGCGAATGCCCGCCGAACGTCATCTGCCAGCGTGTGTAGTGCCAACAGTGAAATTCGGAGGCGGTGGTGTTATGGTGTGGTCGTGTTTTTCCTGGAGGGGACTTGCACCCCTTGTTGTTTTGCGTGGCACGTTCACAGCGCAGACCTACATTGATATTTAAGCATCTTCTTGCTTCCCTGTGTTGAAGAGCAATTTAGGGATGGCTATTGCATATTTCAACACGATTGAGCATCTGTTCATACTGCACGGGCTGTGGCGGAGTGGTTACATGACAATAACATCCCTGTAATTGACTGGCCTGCACAGAATCCTGACGTGAATCCTATAGAACGCCTTTGGGATGTTTTGGAACACCGACTTCGTTCCAGGCCTCACCGACCTATATCGATACCTCTCCTCAGTTTTGCGCTCCGTGAAGAATGGCTGCAATTCCCCAAGAAACCTTCCAGCACCTAATTCAAAGTATGCCTGCGAGAGTGAACGCTGTCATCAAGGCTAAGGGTGGGCCAACACCATATTGACTTCCAGCATTACCGATGGAGGGCGCCACCAACTTTTACGTCATTTTCAGCCAGGTGTACGGATACTTTTGATCACGTAGTGTAATTACCTTATAGTGTCCAAACACACATGGGTGTGCACAATTGAAGAAACCAGCAGCTAAGGCTGAGCTATACAATCCCTCTAAGGGTCGCTTCGCTATCAACATTTTAACAACCCTAATAAAAACTTTTTTCAAAAAGGGTGCACATCAGCGGTGCACAACGGCAGTTGTACCATGACCGGCACATTCTGTTTACATATGATTTAAACCCTATTCAGAGCTGCCCTCAGCCTGTCAGTATGTCGTCGACGTCACTTGAAGTGCACTCAAGGTAAGTAGAGTAGAAGTGCACTAGCGCGAAGATTTTCCCGCACTCTGCTTCCATAACGTCACTATAATTTTACGCCAATGTCACTAGATGGTAGCACACAAGGGCAGAAGTTAGTCACTGTAGTAGAAGTGCAGAAAGTTCTCCCGGTTTCTTCGTACCAAGCATAATCCAACTACAGCTTAATTTACACTTTACTTTGTTCTTGTCCAACACGGTGTACTGAATGTGCACAAAAAATGTTCTTTTGTCAGAAGTTATTATTAATTATTTATTTATTTATTGGGAACTGCTGTCGTTGTATGCGTTTGTTCATAATCATACCTATTAGGGAGCTAGTAACCTTAATATAACAGAACACCAAAGTAATAAGAAATACTTCTGATTAATGAAGATGGACGGGTTCTCATGTGATTTTCCGGTAGGAATTCTCCCAAATTTGCTAGAGATTGTTTCTGTGTATTTTGTTTATTATGCCTCCCATCCTTTATATGGTGATATATTTCAACAACTCTACGTTAGCGTCATTCCTTATAAAGGGTAGTTAAATTATATTCGAACCCACTCGCGGCCTCTCTCTACTGCGCGAGACAGCCGGCACTCGCCGGGGAAATTGCGCCGGCAGAGGCCGACTAAAATCCTTACCTTATAATAGATGCTGGAAATGTTAACCTTCTGCTCTCAAACAGGCAACATATCTCGTGTAAATATTCTCGCTCACTCTCTGAAGCTCAGCAGCAGTTTTGAATTTTTGAAAACACACTCGCTAATAAAGTAAACCCACATTTTAGCACGTTGCTATGGTAAAGTCATTTTTATGGTTAAACACCAACAGCTTGTTTATCACTAAATTCTTCACTAAAACAGCTAACGTGATTTTCACTACATAATCGATCATCTATCTTATTAGGTTTTCAGGTCAGGTTCAAGTGTTAAACATGGAATGCATGTGCTCTGTATTAATAAGGTATCACGGGGGACTCTTACATTTACATAATTTGCTAGTCGATACAGAAATTCAGCTTTATTTGAACATTTTTATTCCACCTTTCCATTACGGGTCGGTTTCAAGTCCCAGCATGGGAGAGGTCGGGCTAATCGCTCTATATAGGTACACACTATTGTCCATTCCAAACCAGAGTTCCCTCTGATGTAAATAAAAGCACGTGCTTCTGCTTGTCACGAACCTAAGAACATACTCTTACGCTAATGTAAATAGTTCCTTAATACATGTATCATGAAATATTAGGGCAGCAAAGGTATAGAACTGCACATTTTATTGCGGTTATCATAAGAACTCATTGCTAAAGGTAATGGATATATACCAACTGTTAAGAGAGTACAAAATATGATTTATGTCTGTTGTTGCGCTAACGTCGAGAGTATCTTGCTTGTTAATACCAACTGCATGCATGACTACCATTTTCTTGCAGCAATGAATTCCCAGAGGTGCTATCTGAGTACCGAATAAACACTTTGCGTAACACAGGAAATATAAGTGAACAGGCATTCATAATACGCTAGCACACTTATGCTCAGCTCAGATCTTATGATTTAGTTAGTTTGTATTTGAATTCACATGACAGAGGAAGGTGCGTGTGGTGCGAATAAACTGTTCAAACACAAAAGCAGCAAACGGTTAAAATGTGGCGAAAAACAAGCAATACTTAATAATATTCAACTCACTATTAGAAAAATACCCGACACTTGTATTAGTGCATATTACGAAACTAATATCCGATTTTACAGACGTTTCGGTGAGAAGTGTAACCAAAGCGCGCAAGTAATATAAACAGACATAATAGAACATAGAAGAGGAGAATCAAATGGGGGAACTTGTTTTAAGTGCGACAGTGCTGTGGAATCGTGGATAAGCTTGTCATTATTTTAGAGAGTAGTTCTGATATCAATATGGCAGCTGAGTCATCTTCGGAGGATTCGGATTTGAATGTTGCACTTTTGCCCAAGGATTGTCATTAACGCAAGTAAAATGTTCGTTTCCGCATATTTATAAAATCGATTGTTACCTCAAGTTGCATTTTGAACTATGAATCTCTCGCAGGGCGCCTTTTTATAGATTTAAATAGTGTTCAATAAGCACGTGAGAGGGGAACAAGCTGCCATTAGGGGCGGGGATTGCGAACTACTTTCGCGCGGATAATACAAAGAGTTTGTTTACATTGAGAGGTACTCTGGTTTGGAATGGACAGCACATATGCTCGAAGGTGTGCAGGCATGGTATCTATTGTCCTTTGTAACCCTATAGTTTGATAATACACGTCAGTTAGTTGGTTTCGTTTACTAGAAGAGAAAATAGCGTACAAATCATTTACAGCTATTGAAAGATAAAAACATCGTGTAAGTATCACATCTTTAGTGTAAGCAGAATTAATTCAATACATCTATGTGTATTATCACTGCAACATTTGTAGCAGTAACATTTCGTACCTGTATAAACAAACATTACCAGGAGTGGAAGAGGTTTGGTAAAACCAAACGAATTATTGTTTTAGTCAGTTTTACTAGGAATGTTTGCTTCCTGCAGAATAAGATTTTAACTCGTAATTTACTTCTTGAAATAATATTGTAATAATTAGATTCGTGTAATCGAAATATATATCTCCGTGTTTGAGCCCAAGGTGCACAGACAATCGTGTAACAGGTTTTGCCTTAAAGCCACAATTTGCTTATGGGGAAATTGTTTTCATATTGTTATGAAACTCAACAATGTTGATCAAGTTTGCTGAAACAGTTGTATTACACATTTTCTTGAATATACAAGCTGAAGGAAATTGATTGTTTATTTATGGATGCTCTTTAACTGCTATGGTTCCTAGCATCCCATTCTATATTAGGCATGAAAGACCAGAAATTTTTTGCAGAGGCCTCGGAGATACTTATGAACATGCAGCGCCAGAAATTTTCTAAGTATCTGAAGGTTCTTCAATGCGCAATGAAATGACCAATGACTACTAGTTTTATTGCTCCTCACATATCGGTCAACATGTGCTTCATTTGTAACAATGGTAGCCAACCTTTGAAAAAGTTCTCATACATCTGCACAACAATTGTGTACAATCTGGAAGCGATTAGCAACCGGTCACTATTGAACAGTCCTGACCATGCCTTCACTCAGGTTTTATTGCTTTTCGATCGTGGTCACGCAGTGAAGTATGACTTATGGTAATGCAAGAAGGAAAATTTGTATTTTTTTGGAGATATTCTTGCAAATAAAACTTTTAGAAATAGCTCCTCCGATTAATAAGATCAGTTCTGTTGGTTTACCAAACTGATACAGAGAACACCTAGATGCTAGCATTTGTCAGCATTTGTGGTATGCTGATGCCAAGAACCATTTGGCAGACCCTTTCCAGGAACTAACAGAAGACATTAGCCAGACCTAATCTGTGGTGTAGCGATTAGGTGTAGTTAAAGATTAGGTTAAGCATAGCTAAGTTAATGAGTTAGTGTTTACTGTACACAGTAATTTGAGGACAATGTATGTAACTATATACTTAAAGTAATTTAGTGACAAAAAAGTGCTGGCTGCATTGCTTTGAGTGATGCAAGATGGAGAATTTGGCTGCCCTGTATTCATCAATATGGCTACATGCACAGTAAACAAATAAATAAACAATTATTAGGCTTAAGTTATGTTAATAAAACATTTTCCACCCGGAAATGAACCAAATAGATACTTTTGAATACATATTACAGCAAGTGAAGCTGTACTTCAAAAAAATATGCCACTGACTGTGAACTTAATCTTGTATCACATTTTGCCAAGTTGAAGTGAGGTCTCTTTATCAGGCTTGAGGTTCATTTATTTACCATAAAGTATGACATGGGACCATCGATGCAAAGGACTTTTATGCCCAAAAAAAGACTGCATCGCCCTCCGCCGGGTATGAACCCGTGATCTGTATATACAAGGTAATTCAGGAGGTGAAGGAATAGTCATATATTTAAAAAGTGGGTCGCTATATGTTGGCTTTGAAATTTCAGCCTTTGAATAACACCACAAGAAACAATAATTGTTATTTAACACTTCAGAAAAGTATGATAAAGCCTGTTGGAGAATTGAAACCAGTAGCCAATATCTGGGAAATGGTTATTGTCACAGCAAATTTTGATATAAACTGCAGGTTATAAAAAGTAAGCAATGATGGCTAGCGAAAGTCATGTGAATGTAAGACATCAGGTTTTTAATTATTTTTTGCGGAATTTAATATGTTGAACTGCCCCAAATCTTATTTTTTGCCATATTATATAGCCTTTAACCAACAGCCATTGTTACAGAATATTTCTTTTACTTTATTTACACCAATTTTATTTGATAATGGATTGCAGCTTTGCTGCCATGATGGTTGGAGTTATTCACAGAGTTAATATAATTTGGGCTTTAAGATGTATGTTGTGTTTTCTATGTAGATATGGACCACTTGTGTACATGTCAGTGAATCTGACAATGGCTGTGTGGTGGTTTTTGCAGTTTCCTTTTGTAAGGATTACAGAACAGGAGAAATAAAGGATATTTTTATATTCTGATATCAGAGGGACTTGCAGATTCTGTGAGGTGAGTTGTTTCTGAATAACATGTATTGCAATATGTCTTGAGGTAAATGGAATTTAACCTGCAGCAATATTTCAAGATTTCACTTACTTCCATACTTACCTTCATAATTAGTTTACTGTTGACCAGTAGTGGGTGCTTTGTGGCTATCATGAACCTTGGAGTTCATCATGAAATACCACCAACCTTTGAGCAAACATTACTATGAGATAGAAGTGATACAGAACAAGTATGGGGGAGAGTAGATTGTCAGGTACTAGGGAGCTGCAGTCAAAAACATAGGATCCTGTAGTTTCAAGATTACCCAAGTTTAGTATTAAATGGATTCAGATTATGAGTATCATAATTATCAGTAACTGGGCATTTGACACCTCTGACATTGTGATCACTGATATGGTTGTGTTGGCATTTCTGCCCCTCTTGGCAGTATTAACAAAATTGAGTAATTTGTTAACAAATTGCGATGTTTTTACTATTTAAGAAAGTATGTTAAAATGGGTGGGTGGGTGGGTGGTTGGTTGGTTACATCTTTCTTAAATATTCATATCTCCTTTTAAAGCTATTAGTGCATACGTTTTACTTTCCAAAGTTACTATTTTTTTTTACCAAATTAACCAGAATGTATGTTTGGAAGTTTTGGGCCTTTGTAAGCAAAATGTTTTTGTTTGAGATACATTTTTAACACACAAGCTAACAGATATAGTTTCATTTACATCCTGCAAGCTTGTTTTCAAAGTTGGATAGGGATGCACAAGTGCTGATGGAGCTTACCTAAGTTATTGAACAATTGTAGGGCAGGGAACATGGCCATTTGTTGCCAAGTTTGTACCAACACCCCACACAGTATTGAAACTCTACAGGTGTTTACTGCATATCTCATAGAATCAAATTGGCTTCACTGTTTATTATGAAGTGAATATAATGTTGGGTCACTGAATTTTGGTAAAGAAAGTTGCTATGACTATGACTACTTTGGAAGCAGGTTTCCTTAGGCATTGAACCTAAAAGGACTTTTGGTGCACTTCCTGTTTTGTAATCTAAGTATCAATATTTACATTGTAGTATTTATCAAGATAGATTAGCTTCTTTTTCTAGTTGCACAGTGGCTCAAAGAATCTGATATCTCTTCCGTTCTTTGGCTTTGAATTCTAGTAAGATATGTTTTGCTATTTCTTTACTTTGTAAACACAGGTGAGAAATGGGTTCTGTTTGATATAGCCCTGTGGTTCCCGTAGGGGAGGGGTTCCAACGCCTTCAGCTGCAGTGGTGTAAGCGCTGCGGACCCTTAGCACTCGTGGTACTTCTGACGTTTCTAGAAGTACATCGGCCCGAATGTTTGAGCCCCTCCCATTGGAGAGCTGTTCGGATTGGATTGATCTCAATGGGGCAGTGGTTCCCAATACCCATGGGAGATTGGTTACGTCTGTATGAGTTTCCATACTGGCTGGGCTGTGAGACACCTCAATGTCCTCCGGTACCGCCCTGGATAGCCGGTAGATGGCATGCTAGAAAGCTGTCTGCCCTACAGAGGTTATTGGTAGTCACCCTTTTGGGATGGCACGCATAAGTGGCGTATCCACTTCCATCTCCACATAAGTGGGGGGGAGCTTTTTAGGAAACCAGATATTGGCCTCATGGGGAAACCCTGGTTAGAGAGCCAGTTGGATGACGCTAATCCTGGGTAGAGAAGGGGGGCTTTCCTCCGGGTAGACCTTTGCACTCAACTGCTTTCAGATGGTTTTTAATCTTTTAGTTATAGAGCTCATAACTCTCTTAAATGAAGGTGTACTTAGCATAACAAGTGAGTTACTTAATTTTTCACAAGGCTTTTAATAATTTGACTGTTGGGTTTGATTATGGAAATTAAATTCTATTTGTTTTGAGTATCTTTTTGAACCAATAGTGTTTGTGACATTTCCATACTAGTTAGGATTTGAACTAATGGAAACTGAGGGCTTTAAGTGCAGCCTCTGTCAGAGTTTATAAGGATATATTTTCCTACAGTTCTTTTTTTGCTAGCATTGCCATGCACAAGAAAATTGCTAAGTACAAGAAGTGTTTGACTGTTATGGTTAATTTGTAAATTTAGTTGATTTCATGCCAGAGGAACAATCCATGTAACTCCCTTAAGATGAAACCTTGCTAAGAATGCGGATGTTATGTTGGGAGTGTATGCCACTCCCATCCTGTTAGGAAGCAAGATCACAGCTACCAGCTATGTTCATATAGGAGAGGGCATGAATTGTTGCAAATTGGACTTGATTTGAGAACTTTAAATTAGCATCTGCTTAAGTACTCCAAATTATGCTCAGCCTTGCCCTGAAATTTTCCTGCAAACAAAGGCTTAATCAAAAGTTCTCTTGGAGAGAGCAACATAAGCCACAGAACAATAGTTGACTGGTTCAACTACTGTCAGACACCAACAGGGCAGTGTTGGGCATGTCCAGATTGAAGAGAGTAAAATTGGAAGAAGAAAACACTGTCGCAGCCACGTTGTGATGATTGACGTCGCCAATGAGGTGCAGGTGACTGTATGCCACCCTCTTTGTCTTAATTGAGGAACATATGCAGTTCACTAGCAATCCTTAACAGATTAATGGCTATGGTATGGGTAAACCAAAGCCAACATTTTGTGTACCCAGTAACAGATGACCACACAATATTGGGTCACTGTTTGGCATCAGACATGGCTAAATGGATGTTCTTGTGACAAGACTGATCAAGCAGATCATGCGCTCTTCGAGGACATTCAGGAAATTTATCTCATAGTACATAAAACAATAGTTTAGACCATATCATTTACTTAATGCCTTGGTTTGTTGAAAGTCTGCAACAAAGACTAGGTTACTTAACTTTATTCATTTTATTTCAAATGAATTTCTTTCTTTCTTTCTTTCTTTCTCTATTTGGAGAGCATTATAAGTTATATTTAATGGGTCAATCATATTTGTAATTTCCCACAAGATGCAATACTGCAGATGAGGTTGGAAATTAGAAAAACAGCAGGGCATAAAGAGGATGGTCCCAATTTCACTACATACTTCATCAGCTGGCTCCATCCGTCAAAGGTGTGGTGAAGGAAATACATCACTGTCACATGCTGTATTTAAAACAAACATTGTACGCCATCTCACATGGCGGCTGATATCTCCCAGGGGTACTAATGAGTTGCACAATTGCTGGTGATGGAACAAGAAGACTTCAGTGATGTTACAGCAATGATGCATTGGCCAGCAGGATGGAACTGCAGCATGACTTTTCACAACCTCCACGGAGACTTGCACCATCTCCTGTGTAGGTCTCAAAGATCAGTTCAGTGCCTAGGTACAGCCTGGAAAATACATTATAGCCAGCAGTATTGAGCTCTTCATAAATAGACTGGACTTCTAGACCACAATAATAATATTGTGCAGACATATCAAAAATAGCCATAACTCCTTAGGGCTCAATAAACTTTGAATATATTAAGAATATTAAACTGTAAATGTGTTTAAAGAACAATAAATTGAAAATGAAAGTATGAATAAAATGTGTATACAAATATAAATTTAACAATTAATTGATATATTAATTAACAACAAAGAAATCAAATGAGAAGCATAAATATGGAAATATGCACTTAACAAAAATTAGCATATTATGATTACTACTCTATGTGGTGCACCACCACAACACATTAACACAGAAAAGGGAAAACTGGAAACATATACAGCGGAATCTCGTTAACACGTTCCTCATTAACACGTTTTCCCGTGTATTACGTTTAATTATAAAAGTCCCAGTACCAAATCACCAAATTTAATAAATAATGTTTGCTTAGTGCATTTTCCCGATCCCGCTTACTATGTTTGAAGTTTGACATCCTCATTCACCGTTATGGCCAATCCTTGGTCAGTCTAGTGGAAGTAGGCTCTTTATATGTTCAAAGTCCTCATTTGCTACTTTGGTCAATCCTTGGTCACAGGGTGGATACCGGCAGCCAATCACATGCATGTATGTAAATATTTGTGTGGGTGGGAGAGAGACTGCTTTATCTTGGCGTGGTAAATACCAAGGATAGGTACTGCTGTTGAGTGTGTAGATTGTATTTTAACTTTTCATTTTCAATGAAAAAAAGAAAGTGTAGTAAATAACCAACACTGAAAAACTGAAAATCGTTGAAGTAGATCACAATCCAAATATGAAATATATGGATGTAGTGTGGAAGTTAAACATTCCTCTGTCAATCTTAAACACGATTGTTAGCAAACCTAAATTGATTGAAACTGCTTTTAAAGAAGGGGAAAATGCTAAAACGAAACTTTCCTCTTGGAAAATAGGATCAGAACAAAATTTGTTGCATGGAAACACCTACCATATTCAAATCGTATTGAATATGCCAAAGATACTATCATCTATTGTACTCGTAACACGATGCATGCTCATAATTTTGTTTTCTTCTTTTAATGGAAATTGTTATCACATGTGTAATAAAACACACAACAAAGCCACTATTGTCGCTTCCATAATTTGCAATTTATTTTCTCAAAAACATTCCTAACCTCAAAAATCCAAGTTGACCAACATAAAAGCTTGAATTATTTATTCTCAGGTTTTGTGTATCCAAATCCATTTGAACACATATTGAGTTTAACATGGAAACACGAATCGTATTCAGTATGAAATTGTACTTGAAATCTATTCCAAGTGCCCATGGAGACATAGTAATTATTATTAGATTTTATTACATAACTATGTTCTTAAATTGTAGATTTTGTATTTTTGTTAACACGTTTTCCCACCTATGACGTCCAAATCCTTAAGTTCCTACAAAAACGTACTAACGAGATTCTACTACTGTGCACATCACACAAAAGAAGAGAAGGTCAAAAAGAAGCAGAAGAAACACAAGAAAGACAGGATAAATAGAAGTTTGTAACATTCATAGGGACAGGGCAAGACTTGAAGATAGAAGCCAATGCCAGAGCTCAACACTCTCTTGCCAACACAATGAAATTTGGCAGGTGGCCAGCATGTCTACAAAACAAATAAGGCTTTGAACAAAACAAACGTTAGCCAGAAAATTATGTATATTGCTTCTAAAACAATCTAGATGGCCTGGTTGCCTGCCAGTGGCTTCAGTTGTGTAATGTTGGCTCTTAAATTGCCAGGTAAGTGTATCCTACAATTTGGTTGATACACATCCATAAGTAGCAACAATTTTGAAGGGGCCAATGAACATTGGAGCTAACTTCACACAAAGGCATTCTTCTTAGAACTAAACATATGATTACTGCACATAACAGTTTAGCCAACTGCAAATGCAGACATTCTCCTAGTATCATCCTACTGCTTTTTGACAATGCTATGTGTGTATTTCAAGTTCCTGAATGCCCTACTTTAGTTCTCTTTAATTATATCAGGAGAAAATGTTTCCACCTACAAGTCAACTGCCAAAAAATTATCCAAAGGGGAACTTGGCTGAAAAGGAACACTTTAACGCAACACATGATGCGCCAAATGAAAGGCAAATTATAATTTCGGTAAATTACTATCCCCTTTATTGTGTTTGTTATGGTGGTAAGCTGTCAAACCTAACTTAAGGTTGTGAGTGACTCTTTTGGCATGCAATGGCTTTGAATAATAAATGGTAGTTGTTATATGTAAAACTGCCCACTCAAAACAAAGTTTTAAACCAATGCGACATGATTGTATGCTGTTATCTGATACTACATAGTGAGGTGCACCAATAGATGCAAAAATGTTTGATAGCACCTTCATACTACATGAACAGCAGCTTTAGGTGCGACCAACAACCACACAGATTTGGAAAAAGCATTAGTAGCTAAGAGAGCATAGGTGTTACCCTGCAGAGACTTAGGAAACAGGTCTGAAAGGTTTCTCCAGCAGCTTAGATGCGACCACAGAGGGCAGTTCATCTCAACTATTACATTCGGCCAGCTTAGCAAGAGCTTAAATTTTACATGGCAATTACAGTGGCTTTCTCCTTACTAAATTAACTGCCAACAGAATGGTAATTATGGTGGTAGCAAAAAGTTGTCGATATAACTTCACATGGCAATACTATCTTATTTTTTCTATCAAACTTAGCACAAGCTGGCAGGACACCATTTTGCAAACAATATGGAGGGACGACTTCACCTTTCTCGAGTTGTTCAATAGTATTACACAAACCTGAATCATGACGCTGATATTTAGTAGCATCAGCAAACCTTTCTGGGAAAGTATCACACAGTTTACACTCTTTACATTCTGGCGATTCGTGTATGTTATCAACAAGTTCTGAAAAAATATACATTGGTGTGTCAGTAACCACCTTTTCGGAAGTTCGGATGTGAATCGGGGTAAATAAAAATGCATCAGTGCATAATCCCCATCTAACTATTCTGCCTGTTGACCATGATATTGCTAATAACCATGTTAAAGCCTGATTATGACATTGTAACATGAATTGAACATTCTCTAAGTATTGCCTGTACTTTTGTAAACCAAACAATACCTAAAGTTTGTAACTCATAATTTGAGAACTAGGTTCTGCTGGAGATACGGTACTTGAACTATATTAAATTGGCCTATGCCCCATGGGATAATGTTGAAGGACTATAGCCACTAAATATTAGCAGCTGGCATGTGTTTGTAAAACAAACCTTTAGTTACAATCAGGATACACAAGCAGGGCTATTCTGTAACTTCATTGTTAAGAAAGCGACTACAATTATTTGCTAAGCTTAAAGAACTGCTCTTAACGAATAGTTTTCTTTTCACATTGTCACCAATGCCGAAATACAGACTACAGAGTGCTATTGTTGCTTTTCCTTGCCAAGATGGAGACAAAGCATGCTGTGAAAACCTCACATGAAAAATATTAAATATATGTAGATTTTTAAAATTCACACTAATTTACAATAACAAGACTTACATTATAGCCCCATAGAATTAGATGTTTTTATTATGGGGAAAACTCACCAAATTGTTGAACAGCTGTGGCAGTGATGCTGTAAAATGAGCATAATTTTAGGTTAGAAAAGACAGATAAAAGAATTAGCAGCAGTTTCATATTGTTTTGATGCAAGTTTCACTAATTCATATCAAATCACATTTATTGCTTAATTTTCTTTGTTGTATACAAAAATGTTGTGGAATCACACACAAAAGCAATTGGTAAAAGACACTAAATGCAAGCGAAGTCAACCTGAACAATCTTACTTTAATGAAAGTGGAATCAGCATGTGTCTTTGAAGGAAATTTCTACCATCAGGAAACAGGTTTGGCTATGCGAAGCCCCTTATCCCCTTACATGGCAAATTTATTTATGGGTCAAGTCAAAACACATTACCAAAGCCTATTATGTTCAAAATTTGGTACAGATACCTTGTTTATATATTCACAGTAGTAAAACGCAAGCATATAAAAGACACTCTCAAGCTTTTAAACTTATAGGTCGCAGCCATTCAGTTCACAATAGAGATGGCTAACAACAACTCCACAGCTTTCCTGGACCTCAAATTAACAAAGATTTCAGACAGGATAGAATTTGGAATACCAGAAATGAAATTGAATGTTATTTATGGACGCTCTTTAACTACTACTGTTCTTAGCCTCCCATTCTATATTGGGGTGAAAGACTAGTAATTTTGCTCAGAGGCCTCTTTATCAAGCTTGAGGTTCTTTTATATGCCGTAAATCTATGACACGGGACCACCAGCTTTACTTCCCTTCCGAAGGAAGCTGTGCTAAGGATTTTTACGCCGGAAAAAATCTGTCGCCCTCCGCTGGGTTTGAACCCACGACCGGAATACCAGAAAACCTATGCACAGATAATTACATCAAAGTACATAGTTATAACTCCACGGCACACAAAGAAGCAGCATTCAACAGCATGACTCATAGACTAAGCAACATCGCCCTCAACAGAACTGAATCCTAAAAAATATCAGCACATTGTCAAATCTGCAGTGGAGATTGGATTCAGCCAGGAAATGGTAGATAGAAAAATATTGAAATTCAATAGATAAAACACATCAAGCAGGTCACAATGCTTTCTAACACAGCAAAACAACCCAACTTCAGAAAATTTGCATACCACCCTGGTCTCTATGTATCGAAGTCAGCAGGACTTCCTGGACAGCACCATGCTGCTGATGCTGCCAATTTGGGCACTCGGCAACTGAATGCAATACATCTTTGCGGTGCCATTACTGTGGCGTCACCTCACTTACGTCTGCCTGCCTGCAGCACAAGGTTCTGTGCCACCTGTGGCAGGATGGACCACTACACTGGGCAGGCTGTATACCAGCTTTTCCCACGGCCTTCAACAGCACCTGAAGGTCCTTTGCCGCCACTGAGATGCCAGCCTTCTCAGCCTGCTCGGCCTCAGCCGATGTCAGATATCGAGCAGCAACATGGGAGCAGCTCTATCATCACCGCACTCGAGGCTATCGAACAACAACTACACTTACTCAACCAGGCATCCACTGCAGTGAGCGAAAAAGTAGCCAACCTCAGCCAATGCCTAGAGACCCTTAAAATCTCGGCCTCCAAACGTCTTGCTGCCATTGAGGCCAAGCAGCAAGATACCAACTGCCAACTCACTACCACTCAAGACGTCTAACCAAAATCACCGAATCCATACAAGAGAGAACACCTCCAGACACTGCCCATGAGCCTTCTGACCAACTGGGCGCTCTGGAGACTTCAGTCACAGCACTGCAGACCCAGATTACTCAACATCAAACCAGCTGGAACACAATAGCCAAACATTACAACAAACTCAAAAACTTCAACTACACTGACCTCCAAAACCATCTTCTACAACTGCAGGAGAAATGCTAGCATCTCGATGAAGGATACACACTAATTTACAACTTCATCAAGCAACACGTTTTGATGGCCAACAATCCACCACTGCACAACCTTCGCTAAAATTGAAGCACCATGTGCACAGAATTCTCACTACTCAGGCATCACCACAATCACCTTTACATCAGATTAACGTCGTTACTCCCAACCACTTCCTTAACTCCCCAGGGGACAGCCTGGGCCTGGACGGTCATAGCTGTCACCTGGACATTTCCTTACCCACTGCCAGCGCAATAAGTTGGCAGTTACCTTTCGCACTATCGGGGGTGCTCAGCAGAATCCCACTACCTTTCCTCACTCTCCTTTCAATTCCTCTCCATAAATTCTCCTACCTATTCCTGTCACTACCCAAAAAAAAAAAACCTCACAAATTTCATACAATTTTCAAGAACTACATCACCACCCTGGCACCTTACAACAAATTTGACATCAAGAATCTCATTAAAAAAAAATCTCAACCCATATCTCAGGACAGAGTCAGGAATCTACTGGATCCAAAGTGAGAATTGCGAGAAGGTTTATTGGAAAATCAAAATGGAACATAGCACCTTCTGCTTCATGAACTAAGATTTGCCAGAAGCAGACAACCCTTTATATAGGTTCATCCACAGGCCACCAGAGGACACTTGAGGCTTTCAACAGAACAACTTGAGAGTTGATACAGCAGTTCAACAGGCAGCTGATGTCAGCTCATGCTCACGATACATGTTCTGCAAAATAAATACGTGAGTGAAGCTAGTAAGTATGTTCAGGTTGACTCCACTTTTATTGAGTGTCTCTTCTTTGCTGTTTGACATTTAATTATACTTTTTAAAGATAACATTGTCATGCAGATTTACCTGAAGTTTTAATGTATACCATCAAGCATAAGTCAGTACTTATTTTGTTAATTCATGATTTGGCAATGTTCAACTTTAGTTCAGTTCTGTGGAAATGTCACATTTTAATCTTTGAATGAAAATGATAATTGGTCTCTGATTATTTTAGGTATTGAGTGGAAGGCCATAGTGAAAAAAAAGGTTCCACTAGTTGTTATCTGGGACAATGTTACAGCTACAAGTATTTTATTTTGGATTAATTTTCATACACAAATTTATTAAGTATAAATTATTGTTTTATAAACAAACTGACTGGCTTCTGTTGCATTCTTCCTTTCCCAACAACACTAATAATTTTTTATGGTTATAAGAAGCTGGTAAATATCTTTCTGCTAGCCACTTCTTTTAGCAGTTTGGAAATTATCTTCTGGGAAGAAAAACCTATTATTGTAATATCGTACAGCTCTGAAAAGTGCTCACTTTTTAATCTTAGCCTAAAATGGTGCAAATATATTGGTGAATCATGCATATCAACACAAGATTTACCACTATTTGAACCTAAAATTCTTAAATCCATAACTTACTTTTTATTATGATACGAGGTTACACAACATTTGTTTTCCTATTAAAATTTAGGATCGTTATTTACCAGAGCTGTTAAACAGAACATTGTTTACTTAAGCATAATCCTTGATGTTATATTTTATCCTAAAATAAATAAATAAACATGATAATTAAAATGTCAAACCTCTATCATGTTTTTCCTATTATAGCAGCATTGAAACAATGTCTTTGTGAATCTGTTGTATAACAAACACATTAACAGCATGATGTTGGAGTTTGTTGTGTTCAACAACCAAATCATTCTTAACAGAATCTTTTTATTTTTTTTTTTTTTTTGCAAAATTACAGAATGCCAAAATGATTGGTTAGCAGCTTTTACAATTTGTTAAACCTTAACAAAATGTTGCAGAATAGCCCTGAAGGAGGGGAGGATTGACAGTTGCTGACTTCAAATGCTTACTGTTGTTCTGACGATCACTGAAAAGGATTACGCTTACATCACAGTGATTCAAAGGTTCAATGTGTGCAGCAAAATTTGGTATGAATTTCAAAAAGAAATTTACTACCACCACAAAACAAGCTAAAGCATGCAAATTTTTTGGAGGCAGAAGCTTTCTTACAGCCTTTGTTCTATCTGGGTTGACAGTGATACCCATGGGAGATCATGAAGATCGTCCAAAATCAGTTGTTGTGCTAGAAAACATTGATGCTGTGCAAAAACTAATAATGAAAGATTGCCATGTGACATATTGTGAGATTTAGGCAGCCCTAGGCATTAGTTCCACGAGCATATATAAAATATTGCATGATTATTTAGCCATGAAAAAGGTTTGCTCTCCTTGGATCCCACATAATTTGACTCAATCTCAAAAAGATGCTCATGTCGATTGATGTACAAAAATGCTCAAGAAATACAATGGCAGTGTCTCAAAAGACGTATATAAGATTGTAACAGGTGACGAATCGTGGATCTATGCGTATGAGCCGGAACGCAAACAGCAGTCGACTGTATGGGTGTTTCAAGATGAAGCAAATCCAACAAAAGTTGTTCGCACTCGAAGCACTTTGAAGCAAATGGTCGCCTGCTTTTTCAGCAAAACTGGCCATGTGGCAACAGTGTCTTTAGAGGAACGTAAAATGATCAATGCCGAATGGTACACAACCATTTGTTTGCCGGAAGTCTTCAGTGAAGTAAGGAAAACCAACAAGAACTGTAGGATCGTTCTTCATCAAGACAATGCGAGCACAAACACATCTCGTCTAACAACAGAGTAATTTAAGGCTCAAAAAATTGAATTAATGGGTCATCCGCCATACAGTCCTGATTTGCACCCAATGATTTCTTTTTGTTCCCGAACATCAAGAATAAATTGCGTGGACAACGATTTTTATTGACAGAAGAAGCCATTGATGCTTTCAAAAACCATGTTTTGAAGGTGTCTCAAGAAGACTGGAATAAATGCTTTGACAAATGGCTCAAATGGATGCAAAAGTATATTGATCATAAAGGAGAATATCTTGAAAAACAATAAAGTAGTTTTCAATCAGAAATTACATTGTTTTAATTATTAGGCTCAAAATATAAATAGTGCCCCTCGTACAAGGCACATGTCATCAGCATAGCCTTGAGCATGAATTCCTCCCCTGTTAAGTCTGTCCAGTAGAGCAGTACTTGTACCACCAGACACCACAGGGTGGATGACAAAACTCCCTGTTGTGGGCAGCCTCAGGGCACTTTAGTCTTCATACTCTCCAGGGTTGCCACAGCCTGTTAACCTTCCAAGGAGGTCATAATCCAGTCTCTTACAACTGGACTGACTCCCCTGCTCCCCAGACATTTCCAAATGGTGCCTAGAGTCACATTATTAAGGAAACCTTCATTGTTCATGAAAACCGCCATGGCAAGTTCTCCACGGTCCAGCGCCCTCTCCAGCCTCGCCGCAAGCTGATGGAGTGCCATATCTTGGATTTCCCTGATCAATAGGCATGCTAATGAAGATGTATGGGTCTATCCGCCAATACCCCATCCCTAAAAATGTCTATCTACCAGTCTTTCCACAGCCTTTAACAGAAAGGTTGTTAGACTGATAGGATGAAAATCTCAGGCTTGCGATAGGATCATCTACCTGGCTTAGGCTCCAAAGGCGAAAAGCTGCCTCATAGCCAGAACAGGCTCTAAATTTTCTCACAAAGTGGGATGAAATGATTTTCCAGCCCTCTGGTTTTTCAGGAGAACCTGGAAGACCATATCCACACCCACGCTTTTACAGTGCTCAAAAGTATAAATGGCCTATTTAAGTTTCTTAAAAGTAACAATCTTGGTGGTCACTGCCCAGCCTTCCTGTGAAGGTCAGCAGCCCTATCCAAATTTGGTTCTTGATTTATAACGCAAGCCTCCAGGAAGTGGGTTTCAAGCAACAGCCTCATTGTATTCCCCTTTGGTGTTGCAGCACCATAAGGGTCCTCTATTGAGGCGAACATGGCCCTAGCTTTGGAGACCAGTAGTTTCTAGAGATGAGCAGTGCTCAACTGCTTCTGTACATTATCACAAAAGAGCCTCCAAGATTACTCAGAGGCCTTCCAGATTTCTTTTTTATGATTCCTTTGGCTCATTATAGGAGTTTGAAGTTGCCTGATACTTATTGACCCTATATGCATTGTATATCCTTTGTCTTTTTCCTGATGGGCCTTAAAAATAGAATTCATCTGAGGTTATCCTTAGCCTGAACCTGATGTATGCGAGTACAGTTTCTTTCATAGAGCACCAGAGTGTTTGTGAACAATACCATGTACTGCTTCAGGTCCTCCGTATTTCTTAGCTTGATCTGGGATCTGTAACTCAACTACCATCCAGTACCTTCTAAAGCAGTCCCAATTGGTCTTCCTAGGATTTCAGTAAAGGTGGTCCTTTCCTTTTGCCTCCAGACCAAGTTTATGTGCTTATGGTTGGACAGGGAAGGTTCCAAACAAACCCTCCAGTCCTTAATCTCCTGTAGTATCCCAAAGGACACTAGTGCCAACCTAATTTACAAAGGTTGAAACGTCCCCTTGGTTTGCAATTATGAGATCTGTAAAACTCGGGTTCTTGAGCAGCTTCTCTCCTCTCCCATTGATGTCTGTGCTACCCCAAATGCTATGGGTGAGCATTGGAGTCGTAACTAATCAACTGGTTGAGGTTTCTATCCTTTCAATAAATCACAAGGTCTTTAGCTCCTGAGGAGGTGGTGGTTCCTCGGAGTCATAGGGAAAATAGGCTGACTATTCTGCCACCTGATGTGGCATTCTGTTCTCCTCATACCTCACTAGGACTGTTACCAGGTCTTTAGTAATAAATCCCAGCAGGGCCCAAGTATTACTGAGTTATTTGGGACACATGCTCTAGGTTTTACTTCAGACAGAGTGCTGAAAATGGTAAAATCTTTTATATTTAGTCCCATGATATAGCCATGGCAAAGTCTATTTCATACCTTTTTACATTACTTGAGAGAACTTACGAGGCAGTAATACTGTGTTGCAGGTTAGCCTAAATGAACTGGATCATCTTGGCTT
Source organism: Deroplatys truncata (assembly GCA_030765065.1). NCBI lineage: Eukaryota > Metazoa > Arthropoda > Insecta > Mantodea > Mantidae > Deroplatys > Deroplatys truncata. Next base: position 121,638,234 of record CM060989.1, read on the forward strand.
ACCCTGCCCCACTGAAACATTTTCCCATTGACTCCAGTTCTACTAAGATGCCCAGGTCTTCTATTGGGGTATCTAAGGGATATAAATCCCCTTTCCAATCTGGAAATCCCCAATATGTGTTCATCTGGTCATCCATAATTGGGTTCCTAGCAACTTCTTTCCTTCTTGAGCAGCAGTCCAAATCAATGAAAAGGAACAAGCCACAGAAAAATTTTGATCCTCTCTTAAGGATAGTATCAGCAGATTCATGGTCCAGCTGATCACAAGGCATATGCTTTCAGTTGGACCTTGCACTTGTAGACCTTCCATTGTTTGAAGTTAATTTCTGGGTTCTGCCTCTCAAGCCTTTGGACGAGAACCTTACTTTACACCTCTAGGCAAGGAATGTTTTATAAGTTGGCAGTGCATCCATTCCCACTGTCTTGAGCCTGTGCCCCTCCCATACCTGCAAATTAGGTATGCTTGTTTTCAGTCACTCCAAGGAAACCTCATCATGACAGACTACCATTAGGGTCCCCTTTGCTGGGTAACAGTCACAGAATCTTAGGATGCCCCCCTCTCCCCCTAGAAGAGTCTGTCCATGAGCTGGTCGATCACTACCCACACCTGTTTCTATGTCAGAGCAATCTGGGGGAAGCCAACATCTATGTGACCACCTTAATCTCAGATTCAAGTTGTGTTGACATAATTGAGAGGCAGAGATGTGGCCTATCACTTCTCCATTGGCAGAGTTACCTCCATCAAGTTTGTTTTGGAGGTTCCAGAAGGGACTGATTCAGCCCGGTCATGACTTCTGCATGGTCCATACTGCTATGGACACGTATTCCCCCACACTGCCAACCAATAGCTTAGCCCTTTTTCTGCTGTTCTCTGCTCCACTAACATTCTTGGGTTTCAGTTTTAGGATGCTGACTGCTTGCTTTCTTAAGAGGTATGGCATCTTCACATTTTACCATGCTAGCCTCTAGTTCCTGAGGTCGTGGATTCAAACCTGGTGGAGGGCGATTGATTTTTTTGGGCGTAAAAATCCTTAGCATGGCTTCCTTCGAAAGGGAAGTAAAATATGGTCCTTAGCGTCCCATTCTATATTGGGTGTGAAAGACCGGTAATTTTGCTCAGAGGCCTCTTTATCAGGTTTGAGGTTCTTTTACGTGCCATAAATCCATGACATAGTACCACCAGTTTTACTTTCCTTCTGAAGGAAGCCATGCTAAGGATTTTTACACCTGAAAAAATCCATCACCCTCCGCCGGGTTTTAACCTGCGACCTTGGGAACTAGAGGCTAGCCGGTACCACTAGTCCACAGAGGACAACACATCATTGTCATCTTCCGCTATTATCTGTAACTACAAATTGCAAAATTCAATCCCGATCACATTCTACAATAAATGACTGTACATGTACTTTCACTGCAAGGATTCAGAGCATAAGTGATAGGGAAAACAAATCACAAAATTTGCATTTCTACTTGTAGCAATGCATTCAACAAATATTGCAGTGTATACAGTGGTGCTATTAAGTATTGCTAAAGTGCTTGACCCAGTGAATGTACCCATCAACTGTATGCTTTTTGAAGACATGCAAATGAGTCAATGAGTGCAGAGAGGGGGTGAGGGTGGAGCAGTAACAGACACAACTGTTTACAGTAGTCCTGTCTCATTACCATACACTTTAATTTCTGTTTTTATGCTATTCATGATGTTTACTTCTTCACAGACTTAGCACCATCAGATGCAGCAGCAACAGTTGTGAAATGGATATCAAAATAGAAATCAAAGAAGAGGATCCTCTCTCAGATGACATAGCCTCACAGAGTAAGAGAGAGTTCCTTACAAAGAATGTTACAATCAAGACAAATAGTGATGCTGTGGTTCTGGACAATGATTGTGATGTGGCAATCAAAACAGAAAATATATCAGAGATTCCTTTTCCAGACTTTTGTTCACAGAAAGACAGAGAATGTTGTACCAAATACCTTGTTAAGGAGATTAAGTCTGAAAGGGTTACATGCAGCAACAAAAGCAAGATGGATACCAAAACAGAACTTGGTTCACAGAAAGGCAGAAAATTTCTTCCAGAGGATCCTGTAATGAAGATTAAGAAATACTATGGCGTTCATAAAAGAGAAGCCAAAATAAAAATTAAACAAGAACCTGGGTTTCTGGAAAGAGAAACTTCATCTGTTTGTGGTGTCATTAAGGTAAGTTTTGTTGAAAACTATTGCAATTAAAGTTTTTGTTTATTATCATCACTTGATAAGTATATTTGAATTATGTAATATGAAATTAATAAGAATAAGAGATAGTTTACGAATTTGTACAGTGTTTATCAGGTGGTATATTTAAGCGGTTCAAGGTAATGATGGTGATAGTGTTTGAAAATTATATGATATTAGATGCCCTTTTTTTTTTTAAATCATATAAAAAATACTCTGTGATGTAGCATCTCACAATCAGTTATACTTTCCTCCAACATGAAAAAAAATCAAAATTATGAATATCGAAATTAACGAACATTGTCACCTTTACAGTCCAGTTATAACAATTATGTTTGCTGTAAATGGAATAGAATATTCTGTAGGATAAATTCAGGTATGGCTGAATTGTTAAGTAAACTATTCTTAAAACGCATTTGAATTTATTATTTTGTTATCATTTATCTACTTGCAATTCATTTTTAGAAATTATGCTTCACTGTGTACAAATAACAGATTTTTGTTTATTTTGATCATACTATGTTTTTAAGTGCAGCATCTTCGAAGGTTGCAATGGGAAGGCTTTTGAGAAACTCCTCCTACCCCAAACTACTCTTTATATATTAAATTGTTTATGTTCATTTTTTTTAAAAAGTGGCTGTAATTATTTGGATGCAATGCATTGAATTTTTCAGTCTCATTCTACTTTCCTATATGTGTAGCATAATTGCATCACAAATAATACACACATTTTGGATTTTCTTGAAATAGCGTACAAAGACCCTGTATTTGATTGAGTTTGTACAATTATAGCTAAGAAACCTTAAAAAATAGACAAAAATATGATTACAGAAAAATACAGAGTGCACTCAAATATGCAATTTGTAAAATGTTGTTCATACTGTTAGCTATTTGCTAACTAATTGCAGGTATAAATTTTTTTCCCAAATGTCATCTAATGGGCGTGCCTGAAGGTATGCAATTTTGCTTTTGTTTCCTTTCTCTTTCTTTCCTTTGCAGAGTTTGTTACTGGGAATAAATGTTTTAATGCTGTTTTTACATTTTACTTAATTTCAAATTATTCATGGGAAAAATGCATATGTAATATCGACAGAAGATTAAGCCCACTTCCGCTATACAGCCATGGCACAACACAGAATTGTCACAGGTTTCTAGATCCATAAATTGCGTGAAAATCTTGTGACTGTACCTCAAGTTTCAAATTGAATAACATAATAATATCCAATATGGAAATTAATAATTTCTGTATACGAGGGGCACTTTATATTTTGAGCCTAATAATTAAAACAAAGTAATTTCTGATTGAAAACTGCGTTATTGTTTTTCAAAATATTCTCCTTTATGATCAATACACATTTGCATTCGTTTCAACCATTTGTCAAAGCATTTATTCCAGTCTTCTTGAGACACCTCCAAAACATGGTTTTTGAAGGCATCAACGGCTTCTTCTGCCAATGAAAATCGTTGTCCATGCAATTTATTCTTGATGTTTGGGAACAAAAAGAAGCCATTGGGTGCCAAATCAGGACTGTATGGTGGATGACCCATCAATTTGATTTTTTGAGCCTTCAAATACTCTGTTGTTAGACGAGATGTGTGTGCGCTCGCATTGTCTTGATGAACGATCCTACGGTTCTTATTGGTTTTCCATACTTCACCGAAGACTTCCGGCAAACAAATGGTTGTACCATTGGCATTAACCATTTTACGTTCCTCTAAAGGCACTGCTGCCACATGGCCAGTTTTGCGAAAAAGCAGGCGACCATTTGCTTCGAAGTGCTTAGAGTGCGAACAACTTTTGTTGGATTTGCTTCATCTTGAAACACCCATACAGTTGACTGCTGTTTACGTTCCAGCTCATACACATAGATCCATGATTTGTCACCTGTTATAATCTTATATACATCTTTTGAGGTACTGCCATTGTATTTCTTGAGCATTTTTGTACACCAATGGACACATGCATCTTTTTGAGATTGCATCAAATTATGTGGGATCCAATGAGAGCAAAACTTTTTCACGGCTAAATAATCATGAAATATTTTATATATGCTGGTGGAACTGATGCCTAGGGTTTCCTCAATCTCACAATATATTGCATGACGATCTTTCATTATTAGTTTTTGCACAGCATTAATGTCTTCTGGCACAACAACTGATTTTGGGCAACCTTCACAAACTACATCATTGAGCGAACGGCGGCCATGATTAAATTTGTTATACCAGCGTTTCACAGTGGCAAAGGATAGAGCTTTGTCACCAAATGTGGAAGTTAGTTGACCGATGCACTCTTTGTCTTGATAATCCACATCGAAAGTCATAATAAATCATTGCACGAACATTTTCATGAGTTAATTCCAAGTTAGTGTAAACAAAACAAATGACGCTGTATTGACAAAATGTTTGAAGTAGATTATGGTCAAAAATGCCAAACTTTCCATTGGAAATGTCAGATGGCACCTACAACATTCAGGGTTGCCAAGGCTCAAAATATAAGTAGTGACCCTCGTAAATAAATAGGACATAAGAGATGATGTATCAAGCAAACAACAGATCAACATCTGGCATGCCACAGTCCAAAGGAATAGCACCATGATTGCACAGTAGGTGGTATAATATCTCACATTGTTCATAAAGTGACAATGCTTAGCTGCAAGCATAAAGTTTGCAATCTCTTGCATTATGTAGGACCTTTATGTGACTATGTGAATGGGGCTTAACTATTTGTATGGATACTAATATATGTGAATCTGTCATTTGTAGGGAAAGTCATATAAATGTGTCACATGAAATTTTCGTAAATATTTGGCTAAGCAAAACTAGATTCTGATTTACCTTACTAAACATTTCTTTCGCCAGTTCACTATTCATTAAGACTATTTATTCAGTTTTAAATACTTCCTCCATTGCTCAGTTTTAAATACTTCCTCCATTGCTCAGTTTTCTTTCACCACATTACATGCTGTAATATCATATCTTCATTACTGCATAACTCATAATGCCATATACCAATTAAAAATAAATCAAGCCTGTTTGTTTAAAGAAAACTATGTGATACAGGATATTTAAGTAATACTGTACAGATGATGGTGTGAAACTGTGCATTTGCATTATTCTTTTACAGGAAGGGGACTTCACTCCAGGAAAATCACCAGGGTAAGACTTGACTCTTGTCCAATATTTCAATAAGAAACCTTCTGATTTTTGTGTTACATTTTCCTTTACTGGTACTTCTTTATCTATACTAATATTATAAAGAGAATAAACTTGTATATCTGTATGCATGTGGGTGTGATTTTGACAGCTTAAGCATTGAAAAGCTGTATTACTTCTGATGGATTTGGGCAATTAAACACCTTATAATTTCAGTTCATAAATTACTAAAAGACTAAAAAGAATTTACAAAGCCTGTGTTGAGAATACCATGGAGTAGTAAATAGCTGTTAATCTACAGAAAATGTATATAAAAACAAAAGTCAGTTACATTTTATTCCAAGCAATATATATAGATGGGCTTGATCTAACACTTCATCAAACAAACGAGAAAACTTAACTAGCAACAGTAGATCCTGTTTATAATTGTACAAATTGTATGTTATATATATTTCTTTAATTGTCATTTAAAGCACATGTGTATAATGAAACAGAGTAAAAACCTCTGAATAAACTTTATTGTAAATCTATAGACATAAACACTGAAGTTTCTGGATGCCAAAACCTAATAATCCTATGTAGGTAAGTTCTGCTACACTTAATGTTGCAATAAGCTTTATTACCAATGTAGTGATATACTGGGAGAGCCAATGAACTAAGGACTGGCTGTGCATTGCTTTTCCTGTTCACACTATCGCCATTTGTTGCCATCTGCAGCTATCATAGAATGACACAGATGCAACCATATAACATTTTTAAAAGCTCTACTTACCAACTTTATGAAAGGAGATGCTGAAACTGGGCACCGTCGTCCATTCATTTTTGGCATCCCTTTAAGAAATTATCTACCAGTTGCTGTAGTTTACATTGAGAAATTCCGGCAATTTCTTGGTTGATATTTTGTTTTAATTCTTCCAGGGCATGTGGGTTTGTCTTGTACACTTTGTTTTAATTTACTCAGAGATAGAAATTACAGAGGTTTAGGCCAGGGGACTGAGTGGGCCACAAATCTCTGCAGATAATTCTGTCCCCAAACGCACTTTCAATTGTTCTTCTCGAAATATTGGCCATATGAGCTGTGGCAAAGTCTTGTTGAAAAATGACAAATCATGCTTCCTGTCTATTAATTCTCTAAAACAGACGGGGCAAAATTGTATTCATGTGTGTAGGGGCGTCAATGTTGACTAGAAAAGAATTAGCCCATGTAATATTTTCTCCTCTTGATGGCACAGTATACAACAATTTCTCAGTATGAAGGGAATACTTCATGAACAATAGGTTTGTCAGAGCTCCCATAATGATTAATTTGTGTGCAGACACATCCATGAAGGTGGAACCAAGACTTGTCCATGAAAAATATTAAATATGGGCCCATTTCACCATTGTATACACTATTGAGACTCCACTCACAAAATGTGTGCCTAATTACAGGATCACCTGGTTGAAGAACATGTGCCACAATTATTTTATATGGTTTTAACTTCAACAATTTGGTAGCTCTTTACACAGAGCCATAAGAAATGCCCGTCTGTTGTGAAAGATGCTAAAGTGATTTTTGAGGGGAAGTCTCCAAATAATGACTGATGTTGTCTAATGTGTCTATGCTGTCCTTTAGGTTTTTTAGACTGAACACTTCCTGAAATTTATTAGAAAGTGTATGGACTGTTGTATGGCCTAGAATTTTTACATACAGAAATCTTTCTGCAAATTGTATTTTTGCTTGACGAGCTGAGTTAACACTCTCAAACCATAAATAAATACACGCTGCACAGTAGAAAACACATACTGAGCCATAACATACTTTGTGAGTAAATAATAAATAACTGAACTACACCATGCCATATCACTGTCAACTCAATACTGCAGCACAGAGCTGCATCAATAGTGTGATCTTGATGCAACAGTAGTGCAGAATCAAGTGTCCACATGCCCAGTGAAAGAACACAGAGCAGCTGGTTCTTAGTTCATTGGCTCTCTCGGTATAAAGGGAGAAAAATGTGTCAGGTGCAATACCCAAACTAGTCGACCAATGTCTATAATGTGACAAAGCAGTGATTAACTCTTATAAACTTTGTTTGCTATAGGAAATGTGCTGCAAGTCTTGCTTTACAGCCCTTGCTCACAAATGGCTGACATTTATGTCTTTTTATAGCCCTGTATTGTTAGAGACACATTAATGCAAAGTTCAAATGTTTACTCAGTGCGGATATTAAAAATTTAGATCTTCTGTTAACAAAGGATTAAGTCTTGAAAAAAATATGAAAAATCGCCTGAAAGTGAAGACAGATTTGCAGAGGACTGGCAATAAGCCATTCTACTTGATTGAGGTTTCCTTCAGGTTTTCCTCATAACTGTCAAATGCTGGGGAGATATCCTAAACTTAAAGTGTTTCCATTCTAAATTTCCTTTCCCAATTATCATTTCATTTTATGTATCATAGTGTCACCACTTGACGTACCGCTATAGTAAGAACTGGCATAAAGCACTTTTAAAAAAGAGCACAATTTATTTCAGTGAAACTATCAATACTATTTGTCGTTGGTTAATATTCACCTGTAACCGACTAGACATCTTCTAGCTTCCTAATCAGGTGTCCTAAACTGCAGTGGCTAAAATAATGTTGGAAGTCTGTTTTATTAATACTACTTACTGGAGCCAGGACTTCCTATTAGAAGGGTTTGAGCTGCTGAAAGAAGAAAGGCCGAGTAAATCTTGAGACCTCAAGTTTTATTAATACTATGTAATGGCTACCTGATTGAATTTTATATTCCAGAAACACGGTTTTATTCTGATTTTTGTCTGTTCAATATAGACCTTTTCACTATCCATGCAGCACATTTTATAGAAACCTGATGTTTTGTTCAGAGGTTTTCTCTTATGATTTGCTTTCATGTTATAGCAAAATAGAATTTAAATTGTTTTTTTTTATACAAATTTTAAGTTGCAATCATTTTAATATTTCCTGAAATTTTTGGTATGGATATGTGGATAGTTGACTATTTCTTTTCCTTTTTGAGTGTAGTGATTTCTTTTTACCTTTTGTTTTTCAAATTGCTTCTTATTTTTTTGTGGGGGAAGATTCTATTAATTTTTGCATGTAGTTTTACTTTCTCTTCCACTTACCTATATTAAGAAGAAGAGGGGTATAACTTTCCACTGATAAATATACAGTTGATATTTCAGCAAAATACTTGTTTTGAGGTCCTTTAAATAAAAATCTGATGTGTTACACTCACATGACTTTCTCTACTCTAGTACAAACTATTTTTATAAACACTTATTCTCCATCTACTTCATGTTATTCAAGATAAACATTTGCAGACTCTATCTTATTGCTAATTTTCTTGTAGGGTCAGGGGAATATATATTTACAAGGGCAATATAGAAATACAGTAGCCTTTAAGCATAGACATATCTCTTAATAGCTGGTTGCCATGTACAGCACCATTCTCTTTGCCACAGATTAATACTCTTTGCATATCCAAGACAAAAAAATGAATAACGAATTCCCATTTGAGAAAATAACTATTGAAAAATTTAAGGGAATAACAAGCAATATCTCGAAAATGGTTCACTCAACAAAAAAATGTATATAACATAAATTGTTTATTTTAACGCGATAAACATTTTTTGTGTAGTAACATTTTCTCTATCTCTTATGGTTTACCAGTTATGCAAAAGTCGTACACAATGAAGAATACTTTTGGAGACATTCCCAGAAAATTCAAGATATACATTTTATTTGTCATAAAAATGTCTTAAACATATGATACTTTAATCAAAATCGTTAGAGCAGTTTTTGAGAAAATAAAAATTTTTGAAAAATGTTCCATGTAAAGGGTACTCTGGGGTGGGGGGATTTTCTTGAAAATCTTCATGCCGCATCTCTAGAAGATACTGAACCTAAATACCAAGTTTGATGTTTATCTGACTGTTCGTTTCTGAGTTATGCTGTTCAGACACACACACATGGACATGTTTCCAAAAATACATTTTTTGGATTCAGGGGGTCTCAAAACATATATTTCTGGTGAAATCTTGGTATTGAATTTTTGAGTGGAATGCAATACTTCCCCTACCTACTATACATAGTAGAGGGGGGAAAAAAGCATTAAAAAGGACATGTGTTGGAATATGAATGAGAGAGAGGAGAGAATATATCAAAAGCAAATTATTGCACGAGTACCAAACTAGGCATTTAGGTTCAACATTCTTCAAGGAGGTGACACAGAGGTTTTCAAGAAAATTACCACATTGAACTACCCTTTGATTGAAATATTTTCAGGCCTTTTGTTTACTCAAAAATGTCTAATGGGTTTGATTCAAATACCATATGTTGAAGATAATTGTATAACAGATAAAACATATTTTTAGTCTCCGTAAATATCTGCCAACTTCTCATCATTCCGAATGTATTTTATATAAGTGTAAATACTAAAACATAAGAGATAGCTAAATCTTAGTACATAGAAAAATGTTTCCTAATGCTTGGCAATGAAGTCATTAGTACTCATGCACTCTAGTATTTTTCTATGATAGATCCAGCTGGTAGCGCTTTTGCAAGTTTGAAGATGCTCGTCAGTCATTTCTTCTCCATTGTTGCATAGAGGACAATTTGAATTTGTGTAAATCCCTATTTTGTTTAAGTGTTTTGCTAAGTAATCATGTTCTGTGTAAGTCTTGAGTTTTGCTACTGCAGTTCTACATGGCATTTAATGATTTCTGGTACACAGAAAAATGTAGATATCATTAAAACACCCAATTTATGTCAATAGGCAATTTCTAGTGACATTAACTTTTTTCCCAGATATTTGGTGTTATGGGTTTGAATCCTCATATACTGTGTACTTTTTTGAAGTGCTAAGTTGTCATTTGTTGTCTGTTAAGATGTCTTAAAAATAAGACAATTTCAAAGCCAACATGCAGCGGCTCACTTTTTAAACATTTGACTGTCATTTCAGCCTTCTCTTGTAACTACAATGGAATGTGTAATGAAGCTCTTTTTACATACATTTATCTTGATTATTACGAAGTAGATTGAGAAATCATTTTTTGTAAGAATAGTGTACAGAAGAGTATGTACAGAATGTCATGTGAATGCAACATTTACTATTTCTTGATGATATTCTGTTTTGCTGATTGGAACATTTACAAATATGTTTGTTAGTCTGTTTATCAGTGTATGTTTGTGGGTTATTGGATTGTGGTTGTCCTCTTCAATATAGTTGCCCGTGTCTTCTGAATATTCCAAACTCTTAAATTATTACTTTTTATGATAAGGAATGGCAGATAATTGCCAATTTGAGTTTCTATTGTAAATGTTATGTTTTGTCTTCTACAAATTATTCTTATGAAAGAGTATTCTTCTATCTACTTCTTGTTAATCAAGATACATTTTCATTACACATTTATGTAATACTCTGTATGCATAAGAAGGTTACTATAGACTAAAGCTAACAGTGTTACTATGTGAGGGTTTCAGAATTCCATGCTCCTTGCATAACTACAAGAAAAAACCAATACCAATATAGCACTTGAAAAAAGTATAAGTATTAAAAATCCAAACCATTAACAAAGAATATCTCAGAAATGTTTAATGCCACAAAAAATTTAACATAAATTGCGTGTTTTATTAAAATTTGCATAGTTGATTTTGTCTATCTCTTAGGGTTTACCAATTATACAAAAGTCATTCAGAATGAATACAATTTCACAGGCTATTCTAAGCAAATTCAAGGTATACATTTTATAAGTCATACAAATATCTTAAACATATGGTATATTCAAGAGTCGTTTTTGAGAAAATGAACAACTAGCATTTTTCCATGTAATTCTTTCATGGGTAAGGGGATTTTTTTGATAATGTTTGTGTGTCATCCTTGAAAGACAAACTTAATGACATACCAACTTTTTGTTTTTTAAATACACTGCTCCATTTCTCTCTGTCACACATACACCAGACTTTTTCAAAAAAATGCTCCTTTCTTTTAATTCAGGAGGTCTCCAAATTTGTCTTTTAGGTGAAGTTTCAGTGTCAAATATTTGGATGAATTGTAATACTTCCTCTGCTTACATAGGATCACTCCAAAAGTTTTGAGAATGGATGCAATAAAATATTACAAATTTATATCTGATCATTGCATCTTCTCAAAATATTCTCCATTGTATTCTATACACCATCTCATCCTTTCAAACCATTTTTCAAATTTTGAACACTGTTCTTCTTTGGAGAGAGTGCAAATATATTCTTCATAAGCAGCTACTGCAGCTTTAGATGACTCAAATCATTGACCTCAAATTTTTTTCTTTCATTTTGGGGAATAGAAAAAAAGTTGCATGGGGCCAGAACTGAACTGTAGGAAAGATGGGACAAATATAAACAACATTTCAAAAGACAACAGAGACTTGAAGATAAATTAAAAGATAAATATTATAAGAATATTAAAGATAGAGTTGATATACAAAAAAATGCCAAGGAAGACTGCAGTGACCTTATTTAGGATGGCAACTGGCCATGATTGCCTCGCAGTACATCTCTATAAGATACGATGCCTACCTACATGCAAGTGCACTCTGTGAAGATGTCGTCCTGAACAAACAACATCTGTCCAAATGCAAAGGCCTTAAAAGTGATAACTTACAGCCTTTATATTGGGAAGCCAGAGGGAAAATGATGCAGATCAATTAATCCCCAGTGCCATTGGTGAACAACAATAACAACAACATATCTGACTCCTGCAGAAATTGGGTTGTTTCTTGTGCAGTGTGTGTAGAGGCACTGTCATAGTGCAACAAAACTCCATGCAGACCAGTCTTAGGACGCTTTTTTCCCAGTTCTTTGAACATTTGTGGCAGGCATTTTGAGGTGTACCATCTGGCACTAACAGTCTCTTTTCCCTCAAGTGGAATTGTCACAATATAGCCAATTGCTGAGAAGAAGGAACAGATCATCTTCTCGCCAACACTTCTTGTTTTTGTCTGGCGATCTCCTGGGAAGACCCAGACCAATGACTATCATTTAGTTTCTGGATCCCATTGGCAAATCCAGCTTTTGTCACCTGTTAGAATGTAAAACATGTTTTTGGATCTTCCTCCATTGCACGTGCTTGTTTCTGAGGGGGTGGGGGATCCAGCAACTGCAGAGCTTCCTGACGTCAAGTTTTTCTTTCAAGATTGTTTTCACTTCTGCCGATCCAATATTTAGGGCTTCTTGAATCTGACTACATGTACAACGATAATGTTACCACAAAATGCACTCTGCTTTCACCATATTTTCATCCATTGTTGCTGTACTTGGCCATCCTGCAGTCTTTATCTTCAAGGGAATCCCTTCCTATTCTAAACTCTGCATATCATTGATAAATGATGGATTGCAAAGGGCAAAGATCCCCAAATGCATGATGCAGTCTTTCAGGCATTGTCTCTCACCTAAACAAACTTTAAAGTTATAGAAAATCACAGCATGGAAATGCTCTCACTTGAGATCTATCCTAGCGCTTGGTATAGCAACTCCTGCTATACATACACACATGGTGCTGAAAATCCACATTGTTGGAGTGCACTCAGACTTACACATGTTGCTATCTCAACTTCAATCTGAAGTTAGGAAAAGCTGCTTTGGCTTACCACTACTCATTGTTGCACAGTCTCAAAACTTTCAGAGTGACACTCATACTAAAGTAGTGGAGAGTATAAAGTTTTCCGAGAATTCTAAGCAATAAAAAGGAATATCTCGGAAATGTCCAATGTCACAAATAAATAGAGTACATATTTCACATGAACTCTGTCCTTTAAGATCTACATTTTTGCATACTAGGATTTTGTTTGTCATGAAAATATCTTACATGTGTGGTATTTTATTCAAAGTCGTTACAACAATTTTTGAGAAAATAAAAGAAAAATACTAAAAACTGTCCAAGTAAGGGGTGGAATTTGTCTTGAAAACATTTGTGTTATCTTTGGAAGATGTTGAAACAAAATATCAAGTTTGGTATCCAACTTTTGTTCTTGAGCTGTGCTGCCACCCCTTACCCCCCCCCACACACACAAGTATATCAGAATCCATATCTTTTATTTTAAAATCTTCAGAACTTGTATCTATTTCAAATTTCTTTTGTAAAATGCATACTTACCCTTATATATTATAGGTAAGTTGTAGAAAAATCTGATGTGTTACACTCACATAACTTTCTCTACTCTTGAACAAACTATTTTTACAAACGCTTATTCTCCATATGCTTCATGTTAATCGAGATATCAAAATGTTAATCTTATTGCTAATTTTCTTGTAAACGCAAGGAGAATTAGTAGGCTTTAAGCAATAGTCAAATATTTTAAGAGCTGGTTGCTATGTGGAGTATTCCATTATCTTTGTATTACCAGGACATAAAAAAAATCTTATGTGTTACACTCACATGACTTTCTCTACTCTTGTACAAACTATTTTTACAAACGCTTATTCTCCATCTACTTCATGTTAATCGAGATAAACATTTGCAGACTCTATCTTATTGCTAATTTTCTTGTAGATGTAAGGGGAATATATATTTACAAGGGCAATATAGAAACACAGTAGCCTTTAAGCACATACATATCTCTTAATAGCTGGTTGTTAGATGCAGCACCATTCCCTTTGCCACAGATTAATACTCTTTGCATTTCCAAGACAAAAAGATGAATAACGAATTCCCATTTGAGAAAATAAGTATTGAAGAATTTAAGGGAATAACAAACAATATCTCGAAAATGGTTCACCCAACAAAAAAAATGTATATAAGTTGTGTATTTTAACACGATCTGCATTTTTTGTATAGTAAAATTTTGTCTATCTCTTATGGTTTACCAGTTATGCAAGTCATTCACAATGAAGAATACTTTTGGAGACATTCCCAGAAAATTCAAGATATACATTTTATTTGTCATGAAAATATCTTAAACATATGATATTTTAATCAAAATCGTTAGAGCCATTTTTGAGAAAATTAAAATTTTCGAAAAATGTTCCATGTAAAGGGTAATCTGGGGTGGGGGATTTTCTTGAAAACCTTCATGTCACATCTCTGGAAGATACTGAACCTAAATACCAAGTTTGGTGTTTATCCGACTGTTCGTTTCTAAGTTATGCTGTTCACGGACAGACACACATGGACATGTATCCAAAAATGCTTTTTTTTTAGATTCAGGGGATCTCAAAACATGTATTTCTGGTGAAATCTTGGTATCAAATTTTTGGGTGGAATACGATACTTCCCCTACTTACTATACGTAGTAGAGAAAGTACAAAGTAATAACCTTCTGTAAGAATAGTTTGTAGTAGTTGTATAAAAAAAGTTTTAGTCAGTGGAGAAGGTCGTGTGAATGTGACACATAAGATTTTTAAACATTTGACTCTCACTTCAGTCTCATGTATTCCTCTTTTACATACATGTGTAGTGAACTATTTCCATTAAAGTTTATTGGATGAACATCAAGTAAATCATCATAATTTTATACTTTTATTTATTATTACATAACACAGCTATTGAGTTTATAACCTTAGAAGCATGTGAGATGAGGCAATGACTGGGGAATGGGGGTGGGGCAGTAACGGACACAGTATACAACTATATATGTAGTCCAATCTCATGACCGTACAGTTATTAAGGGAATGGTGTTAGAAGACATGTGAGATGAGCCAATGGCTATGGAAAGAGGAGTGGGGGTTGGGCATTAGCAGACACACAATACAACTATATACAGTAGCCCTGTCTTATGACCATACACTTTGCTTGGCATTGTTCAGCTATTCATGGTATGTTTGTTCGTCCACAGACTTAGCATTAGATGCCGTAGCAGTTGTGAAATGGATACCAAGATAGAAATCAAAGAGGAGGATTCTCTCTTGGAGGATGTAGCATCACAGAATGAGACAGAGTTCTTTACCAAGAATGTTACAATGAAGACAAACAGTGATGCTGTGCTTCTGGACAATGATTGTGATATGGCAATCAAAAGAGAAATTAAATCGGTAACTCCTTTTCCAGACTTTTGTTCAGAGGAAGAGAACAAAATTTTCACCAAATATCTTGTGAAGCGGATTAAGTCTGAAATTGTTACATGCAGCAACAACTGTGATATGGATACCAAAACAGAAATTGGTTCACAGAAAGAGACAAAATTACTTTTACAGGATCTTGTAATGAAGATTAAGAAATACAAGAGTGATCATGAAAGGGAAGACAAAATAGAAATTGAAGAACCTTGGCTAGAAACAGAAACTTCATCTGTTTGTAATGATGTTATGGTAAGTTTTGTAGAAAGCTATTGGACTTAAAATTTTTTTTTATTGTTATACTTGATAAAATATTTCATTTACATAATACAAAAGCAATAAGTTTGTGAAAGCTTTTAAATATTCACAGTATTTGTCAGATAGTGGTTATGGGCTGAAAGTAATGGTGGTGATTGTTTGGAAAATTTATAAGATACTTGAGCGAAGTTTTGCTGAAATCATACAAAAAAATTGTGATACTGTAGCATCTTATGATCGGCTACTCTTTAATGAACAAAAAAGAAAAAAAAATCTAAATGAAATTAAAGATAAATTAAGCAATTGGAAGAATACAGGCAACCTTATTATGAAGCTTAATGAATCTCCTTTTAGTCCTTAGGACAGCAAGTACTAAAAATAAAAGAAGATTAGCTTTATTTTTGTAAACGATAAAAAAAAATACTTTGATATCACTATATGCAAAAACTATGGTGAAATGCTGTACTCCGTGGTCTAGGCGTAGCATTAGTTCCCAAGGTCAAATAAAAAAATTGAGTTTTATTTATGGACGCTCTTTAGCTGTTGTGGTTCATAGCATCCCATTCTATATTGGGCGTAAAAGACTGGTAATTTTGCTCAGAGGCCTCTTTATCAGGGTTGAGATTCTTTTACATGCCATAAATGTATGACACGGAACCACCAGCTTTACATGCCAAGGACTTTTATACCCATCGCACTCTGCTGGGTTTGAACCTGCAACTTCAGGAACTAGAGGCTATCATGGTAACCACTACACCATGAGGATGACTTCCCAAGATTGTGGGTTGAAACCCAGCAGAGGGTAATTCTGTTTTTGGGCATAAAATTTCTTAGCACGGCTTCCTTCAGAAGGGAAGTAAAGCGATGATCTGGTGTCAGATTTACGATGTAAAAGAACCTCAACCTGATAGAGAGGCCTCTGAGCAAAAATTTCTGGTCTTTCACTCCCAATATAGAAGGGACACTAAAAAGCATAGCAGTTAAAGAGCATTCATAAATAGAGCTCAATTTAATTTACTGTGGTGAAACTGGATATGAGTATGTAGATATCCTTAACTGCTCATTTTTAAAATGTTTGGAAATTCCTTACACAGTGTGTCCTGCAGGGAAGACATGATTCAATGGTGAAGGATTTATCAAAATCACTTTCTCTCTTTATAATACTTAGTATATATTATTATGTGAGTTCTGAATACTTAGGAAAAGAATGAACATTGCCACCTTTACAATCTGGTTATCCCTTTGCTCTAAGTGGAATGATATGTTCTGTAGAACATATGGAGATATGATTGGATTGTGGACAAAACTATTCTTCTGAAAACCCATTTGAATTTGTTAATGTTATCAGTATTAATAGTTTAAAGAGAGAAAGTTTGTGTGTATGTATTTTTGTGGGCTAATTTCAGAACTGATTGACATCTTCTAAGGTTGCAACAAGAAGATTTTCAAGAAAATCCTCTCCCCCTAAGGTACCAATTACTTGGAAAAATTATTTGTTTTTTATTTTCTTAAAAATGGCTCTATTTTGGTACTATTGCACTGAGTTTTTCAGTATAGAAGCCTTCCCAATATGCTTAACATATGGGATCATTATATTAAACTAATCCATTCACAGGCTCCCTCCACTGTGTGAGTGGATCAAGAGTTGCCAGGGATATGGTGCCAACAGAGTTGCACTAAAGTGCTTACCTTAATGAACATGTCGATCTTCTGCTCTCAAACAGGTAGCATACCTCATAAAAATATTCTTGCTCACTGTCCTAAGCTCAACATCTGGAATTATATTTCATGCACAATGTTATCTCTTCTGTAGTGTACACACACTCTTTCAAAGAATCCCATAAATAAAAATCACAACTCGTCGTCCTCCATGTAAAATAGTTACCATGCTAGCCTCTAGTTCCCGAGGTTGCGGGTTCAAACCCAGCAGAGGGCGATGGATATTTTTTCGGGCATAAAAATCCTTAGCATGTTTTCGTTCAGAAGGAAAGTAAAGCTGGTGGTCCCGTGTTGTACCTTTACAGCACATAAAAGAACCTCAAGCCTGGTAAAGAGGCTTCTGAGCCAAATTACCACTTTTTCATGCCCAATATAGAACACTAAGAACCATAGCAGTTAAAAGTGTCCATAAATAAAGCTCAATTTAATTTAATTTTACAACTTGTTGGATTTGGGGAATATGGAGCACAAATCTATGCTTACAGTTCTGGCATTAAACAGTCTCTAATTTAATTTAATGCTTCATCCATCGTATGTGTTTTTGCAGACTCATGTTGGAACCAATCATAGGATTTTTTTTTTTCAAGCTGTTGAAAAATGGTCTTAGAATAAATTAGCCTTGCCATATCATACTCCATTAATTATTTCATTATAGAAAATAGGGCCTGTTATTCTTCTAGCACTTCGCAAACCACACTTTAATTTTCAGGTCATAGGGCATGTCGTGCAATATTATAGATTTTTCCTGAGCCCAATATTGACTTTTCTGAGTGATCAGCATACATTTAGGTGAAACCAAAAGACTTATTGGGGGGGGGGGGAAACTGTGGCTCAATGAAACCTCTTTCTACGGATCAGAAAAACCAATGTAGTTATTCACTCACCCGAATAATTTCTTTTCAATGCTTGTACTTGTGTGTAGTGATAGGGTTTCAGTTTCAAAAGAGTGTAATATTTTCTGGCAGAAGACAGGGATACATCTATGTATTGAGCTAATTTGGGAGTTTTGAAGGCAATGACTTTAAACTGGATATATTTTCCTAGAATATTTTTTGTCTAACTGAACCCAAACCTTAAAATTTATTGATGAACACAGGTATAGTGTTTCTTGCAGGTGGTACATTTCAACTGAGAGCAGATTTGTGTTTAAATAAAACTTGGTAAATAAATACACGTTCTTCTATAAGTAAGTGAATCACCATGTTTGCTATAGCAAATGAGCTGACTGGACTGGTGCCTATGCACTTTCAACTGGGAATTGGTGGTCCAGAGTCCTGCTAGATGGTAAGGGAAGAGTGGAGGAGGGAAAGGCCTTTAAAAGGTTACCATAATATAACAACCCTATGCTTACATAGCAAATGATTTGTATATCTTGGTTTTTCTGTGAATAACCTTTAAAGACCCTTTATTACATTGAACTTTGTATAAGTATAACTAAGAAAGCTTAGAAACAGATACAAATAAAATTACAGAACTCAGTCATCATAATTTGTCAACTTTTTTCATAGTTCTATCTGTTTCCAAAACATTCTATTTGCAAATTCAATGTTTCCCAAATGTCATTTAATGGTCATGCTTGAAAGTTTGCAATTCAAGTTTTTTCCTACTTTTGTGTCCATCACAAGAGTTTGTTAATGGAACTGCTTCTACATGTTATAAATAAAGCATTTCTTGCTTAATTTGAAATCTTTCTTAGGAAAAACATACAGTAACTTAATGTGGATAGAAGAATAAAGGCCCTTTCGCAATGCAGCCATAGACATAACAAAATTGGTACAGGTTTCTATATCCATAAATTGTAGGTGAAAATCCTGTTAGTGTACCTCATTTCAAATTGAATAACAATCAATAATATTCAATATGGTAATTCATCCATTCTTTATAAATAAATAAGACATAAACAATGTTGGACCAAGCAAACAGCAGATCAGTGTTTAGTGTTATGGTCAAATGGAAGAGCACCATGATTGTGTAATAGATGGCACAAAAATTTGCGTTGTTCATAAGCTGGCAGTATTTGGAGAAAGAATTCTTTCTCTAGGCATGCAGTGCAATCATATAGTTTGGAATTCGCAGTCTCTTGGATTATGTACCACATTACATGGCTCAATGTGAAAGCTTCCATTAAATAACATTTATGCTGTGTCAGTGCATGCTTTTAATTTTAAATAGGGCTTAACTCTTTGTGTGAATACCAGTCTATGTGAATTTGACATCGGTAGAGAAAGTCATGTGAATGTATCATATCAGATTTTATTAAATACTGGACCAACTGAATCATAGATTCTGATTTACTGTTACCAAATATTCCTTTTGCGGTTGTCTGTTTTTCAAACCAAACTATTTATTCAGATTTATACATTTTCTCCATTGCTCTGTTTTCTTTCTCCCCATTACATGATCTAATGTCAAGTGTTTGTTTCTGCATAACTCCTTAAATCATATACCAATTTAAAAATAAGTAAAACTTGATGCTTTAAAGATAACTATGTGATGTAGGACGTTTAACTACTGCTGTATAGATGATTGTGTGAAACTGTATGTTTGCATTATTCTGTTACAGAATGGGGAGTTCACTCCAGTAAAATCACCAAGGTAAGACTTGACTCTTGGCTAATGTTGTGTTTTCCTTTACTGATGCTTCTTTATCTATACTAATACTATAAAGAGCAAAAACTTGTATGTAGGTGGGTGTGTATGGTAATTTATAAAACCTACTCGACTAATTTTGATGTCACTTTAACCATCATAAAGCTGTATTCCTTTTGATGGACTTGGGCTATAAAACTCGTAATTTCAATTTATAAATTACTAAACATTTATACAGGATTTACAAAGCTTTTGTTGAGAATGCCATGTAGTAGAAAATAGTTGTTAACCCACAGAGTATGCATGTAAAAACTAAGGCAGTTGCATTTTATAGCAAGCAATATATATAGATGGTCATGATGTAATGCTTAATCAAACAGAAGACAAAGCTTAAAAAGTGGCAATTAATGCTGCTTATAATGGAAGAATGTTATATTTATTTCCTCAGTTGCCATTTATCAAATACTGCACATATGTGTGTGTAATGAAGCAGTGGCAAAACATCTGAATAAGCTATATTGTAATTCTGTAAAAGTAAGCAGTGGAGTTTCTGGATGCCTAAACCTTGCAATACTTTGTAAGTGTTGCTACATTAATAATAATAATGTTTATAATTATTCACTTATAGACATC
Source organism: Deroplatys truncata (assembly GCA_030765065.1). Lineage (NCBI taxonomy): Eukaryota > Metazoa > Arthropoda > Insecta > Mantodea > Mantidae > Deroplatys > Deroplatys truncata. The sequence continues at coordinate 121,658,832 of CM060989.1, forward strand.
TTACAATATTTCAATCTTCGTCAAATTGTAATACATACATCTTTCAATTAAATATTTCTATATTGCGGCTTTAAACTGATTCCATTTTTAATTCTTTTAATTGTGGTGGAAGTTTATTGTACAAAATACCACCAATTATAAAAGGATAATTTTCAATGACTGTTACTGGTAGCTATTCTAAGGAAATTACCCTCATTTCTTATAATTGTGGTAGTCACTATTTCGAGTTATATCATGTCTTTCATCTAAAACCAAACAAATAACCCTAAACATACAGAGAGAGATCAGTGTTAGTGTATTTTGAGTTTTAAAAATACTTCTACGTGATACCTTCTTACCAAACTTGTATATAATTCTTAAGCCCATTTTCTGAAGAATGAGTATTCTGTTCAAATTGGTTATACCAGCACTGCCGCAAATTTCAGTTCCATAATTAATATGGCTGTCCAACCCATAATACATATGTATTAGTACATCTATAGTTAAATATTTTAATAATTTCTTTCTGACATATTGCTGAGATAATTGTTTATTATATTTTATCAACCTGTTAATGGAACATTAAGTTATATCCAGTTATAGATGCAAGAAGTTTATAACTTTCACTTGTTCTGTTACTTCTTCATTGATAGTCAAATTAGTAATTTTACCACTATTTCTGAGTTCAAAAATCGTTATTTTACTTTTTCTATATTAACCTTTAGATTATTTTCCCTGAAATATTCTACCAATGAATTTGTCTGTTCTTAAGCATTACTTAGTAAACCAATTTATAATTTATCCCAAAAACTTAATGATTTATCATTGGCATATGCTACTGCTTTGCCACTGTTAAAACTGGGCATATTATTTACATACAGTAAGGGGCCGAGTATGATCCTTGTGATATTCCCAAGCTTACATGGTCGTATTGACATGAAATGCTTTTCATAGTGCTACCCATTCTGTGTACTATTTCTGCACGTTGTTTACACCCTGTTAGATAAGCTAATAATAATTTAACATTTTCCCGTTATTCCATATTGTTGTGGCTTCAGAAGTAACATTTTATGGCACACACTGTCGAACTCTTATACAAATCTATGAATAATCCTACTATATTGTCATTTTTTCAAGGTGTGTTAATATTTCATGGGTAGTGTCTACCATTGCAGTCACAGTTGAGAACTTATTTGTAATCCCATGCTGGAAAGTATTCTGTATGTTATGTTTATTCAGGAAGCATAATAATTGTTTTGTTATAATTTTCTCAAACAATTTAGCAAGTATCGAGGTAATTGTTATAGGTCTATAGGTGTTCTTATCATGTTTATTGCCCTCTTTAAACAATGATGTATAACTTATTATTATTAGATATATAATTAATTGAAATTAATTATACTTTTTACAGACCATAGCTGGTCTTGGCAAGTTATTAATAGAATCAACTGAAAAATTCATTGTAACAGCTGGGATTTGAACACGGTTCTCCCACTCTCTGTGCAGTTGCTGTAACCATTGAGCCACTGTGACAACAGTGCCAATGGGACACTGAATTCCCAATTGACTCAAGTTTTGTTCCCAGACAGACCACCAAGGCGTCTCACTCGAGATGACAATCTCAGTGGCAACCTGCAATCGCAAGTACTTCAGTACTGGGTATTTACATGTTTCTTAAGGTTTTACTTTATTATTATTAGAAATTAATTATATATCTAATGGCATGTTGTCACAGTAGCTCAATGGTTAGAGCAACTGCAGAGAGCCGTGTTCAAATACCGGCTGTGACATTGAATTTTTCAGCAATAACAATGTGATGATAACGTAATAATAAAAGAACATACTTTTTTTCTATTTTATTTTACGTTGCTTGGTCATATCGCGATGGATCTGTTTGTGGATAACTCTTAGAACGATATGTGATGGACAGTTAGCCTTCTAGGTCTCATACCTATAAGCACCCGCTCCTTCACGTGTCACAGAGACCCTAACGCATAGCTACCGAATCTTCTGCTTCATGCCGTGCAGGTGGCATTAGGGTGCCACCCCTATATAAAGGCAGACAGTTACCCTTCTGGGTCTCATCGCTGTAACCACCTGCTTTATGCCGTGCAGATGGCGTTAGAGTACCATCCAGTCCAACCGCCGCCCTCACACAGAAAGGCGGAGAATTATCCTTCTACGTCTCATCCCTTTAACCACATGCTTCATACTGTGCAGATGGTGTTAGGGTGCCGTCAGTCCAACTGCCACCCCCGCACCGAAAGGCCGACAGTTAGCCTTCTAGGTTTCATCCCTGGAAAATGGCATCTTGCTTCGCCACGTACCCACAGAGACTGGCAGTGCATGGTAGCTGGATCTTCTGCTTCATGACATGCAGATGATGTTAGGGTGCCGTCCAGTCTAACTGCTTACATTGTCTGCAGATAGATGGCATAGTATTCGCTATTACTACTTATTTTTCATTTTACTATTGTTTTAGGCTTAAGGTGGAACTTTGGGTTGTGGTATTAAATATCCAATCTGGTATTTATCTTGGCGACTGAGGAAAACCATGAAGAAACCTCAGACATTGTCTGGCTCATGGGATTTGAACCCGGGACCTCAGGAATGCGGGTCATAGACTTTACCGATGACTTCAATGTTTGTTTGAGAATGTCATGGGGTAAAATATAGTTGTTTTTGCTCCATGGAAAATGCATGTAATTAAGAAAATGCCACAGATATTTCATTCCAGGCTGTACATATGAGGGTAATCACAAAAGTAAGGTCTCCAATTTTTTTTAAAATACAAAGAAACTTTTATTGACAACAAATGGAACATAGTTTTGAAGCTTTAACATTTGTCTATTTTTCCACATAATTGCCATTTCGGTCGATACATTTTTGTAGACGCTGTGGCATTTTTTGTATGCCTATGTCATACCAGCTTGCTGCCATATTCTTAAAAAAGTGATGGACCTCATTTTTCACTTCATTGTCCTCACCGAAGCGCCTTCCAGCCAAGTGTTCTTTCAACTTGGGAAATAAGTGGTAGTCACTGGGTGCTAAGTCCGGACTATAGGGCGGATGGGTGATGGTTTCCCATCCAAACTGTTGCAGAAGATTCATGGTTTGACAGGTGGTGTGGGGGTGAGCATTGTCATGGAGAAGGCTTATGCCCTTGCTCAACATTCCTCTTCTACGATTCTGAATTGCCCGTCGGAGCTTTTTAAATGTCTGACAATACCTTTCGGCATTTATTGTTGTCCGAGGATCCATATAGTCGACCAACAATATCCCCTTACGATCCCAAAACACAGTTGCCATGACTTTACCGGCAGACTGTGCTCTCTTGAATTTTTGCGGCTTGGGTGAACCGGAATGCCGCCACTCATGTGATTGTTGTTTGGTCTCAGCTGTGAAGTGGAAAGCCCAGGTTTCATCACCCGTGACTATTGAATCCAAAAGGTTGTCCTTTTCATCTGCATAGCATTGAAGAAATTGGCGGGAAGTTTCAGCGCGTTGCCTTTTGTAATCTTCTGTCAGCATTCTTGGGACTCATCTTGCGCACACCTTCCGAAATTTCAACTCTTCAATCAAAGTCTGATGAATAGTGCTTCGAGAAATCTCAAGAACAACAATGCAGGGATCATCAAGAGTGATTCGCCGATCTTGAAGCACGATTTGTTCAACCTTTGCAATTGTTTCGTCAGAAATGGACGGTCTCCTGCTTCTTTCCTCGTCCATGCGACCATTTGCATATTCTCTGCACCGCTTGCGGATATTTTTGACATCCATACAAGACTCTCCATACACTTCCATCTACTGTCGATGAATTTTGACAGGTTTAACCCCTTTTGCACTCAAAAAGTGAATAACTGTGCGAACTATGCACCTGGCGGTATTGGCTAACGGGAGCTCCATTATAACTGGCTGCCAAACCAAGACTGAGGGCGCTAAGGGATGTGCGGTGGTTTCTGAAGAGAGTGGAGGGAGGAAGGAAAAAAGCAATATGGCCGACATCCACACAAGCAGTTTCCCTGCGATCCCAGCGCTTTGGAGACCTTACTTTTGGGATTACCCTTGTGTATAGTCAGGATTTATCATCTTAATCACAGGAAAACAAAAGAGAAGTGAATCTGCATATAAAGGTACAATAGACCTGCAATACCAGTACCAAAATATATTAAAATAACCCTCATGTAAGAAAACACTCGTGCATTTACTTTGGATGTTATAATCAAGTTCATTAAAAGGGTATGCAAGTTAATTGTATAAATATAGAAAATTGTGTCCAGCTAACATTAGAAAATCAGTCAACCAATATTTTATAATAACTACTCAGAAGATTAATGTTATCAATGGTCACAGACTTCTGGAGGGGTTAACTTGGTGGCTTGGGAGTGCAGAATCTTCTTACTTGCCAGCTTTACTTCTACTTCACTGAATATGTTAAGGGTTTCTATTTTATGTGAAAATTATGTAACTTTTATGTTATTTAATAACTGCATGACCTAAGAGAAGGTACAAAGGTTTAAAATTTCACTACTGCAACTATCTAAACAAATAGTCAACTATTCCAATCGATGACTATTCCACCATATGTGGGTATGTATAGGCTATGCAGCATTTCCACAACTTCCCAGCCCAGTGAAGCCACTCATACACTTTTGTCTTTAAAAGAGATTCTTTCACAAAGTTTACATGGAATCTTAACAGAATTTTTAATAACTTCCTTGGTTATAAACCTTGTGATAAGCATTGCTCAACGGACATGTTTACCTCCGGCTCACTCATTGTGCTAATGGCAAGAGAAGATACTTGCTGTATGCTAGTCAATGTAGATACTTGATTAAATAATAACTGCCAGAAATTGATTTGGAAAATTGTTTTACTTCCTATGTAAGAAAAAAATAATTGGCTGGACCCATAACTCAGTTAATGGAGTATCTACCTGTTGTGCAAGGGGTCCCAAGTTTGATTCCCAGCTGGGGAGTGGGAATGTTTCTGTAACCAAGATTATTCCCTATCTTTCCCAGAGTCTGGAAGTATCAATGAGAGTGTGAATCTGTGTGTAAAAATGAAATTGAGTTTTATTTATGGACACTCTTTAACTACTATGGTTCTTAGTGTTCCATTCTATATTGGGCATGAAAGACCACAAATTTTTCTCAGAGGCCTCTTTATCAGGCTTAAGGTTCTTTTACCTGAATGTGTGTGTGATCTAATGATTAAAAGCCAAAATTTACTAGAAACCCAAGGACAAGCAAATATGAGGTAATACTGTTGCCTATAGGCAATAATATGTTTCAAAGGAAATGCTACTGATAAGACCATTGTAGTTAAAGGCGGGTATAAATGGAACTTAAAAAGATAATAATTAACTACATATATAAAGTTTATTCATCATCACTTCACTGGTAATGTAAACAAAAGCAACAGGTTGTAATGACCCGGATTGGTTCCTGAACGTTTTACCGCTTTTCTCCACAAAAATATTCCCTGTTAAATTGCTGATATAAGTACACGATATCATATTAAACTATACTATATTGTATGCATATTATTATTAAGGAATGGAAATTTACATCATTTAATCAGCATTCCTTAAGTAACAATGTGCATGTGATGTGTATGCAGTCATAGCAATGGCTGCTTCTAGCCAGTCAGCACCTGGAGAGTACAAGGTTTAAGTAATGGCAGAGGTGTATGATACCAGTGTAGTGAAACATAGGTAAGGAAAACCCTTAAAAAGTGGTGAGAAAAGAATTATTGTTAATGTATATAATAAGTTAACATAGAGAGAGTGCAAGGCTGTTACATTACATCACTAAAATGTTCTTACTTGAACGCATTTTGGGAGATGGTTTGTTCCCATCGTCAGCATGTTTTCAACTGATCTTGCCGGTTATTGTCTGGAGAATGTGTGTAGCCACATCCCTTGTAGTCTTGGCCCAATACATCCTTTCAGGATATGAGAAGACTCCGTAATAACATGTCTGCACCTTGGACTACACAAAACTAAATTAAAAACATTTGAAATCACACAGAACTGCCAATGTAGGGAAACAGAGAAGCAAAACTGCTATATTTCTTAGTGCTGCATAAGGGGAGTTTTGCTCTTCACACAGCACAATTGTAGTGGAACAAGTATTGGATAAGGCAAGTTTTGCTCTGAATTGTTAGATGGATTACACGAGTTCTGCATCAACCGCCACCATGGATTTGAAGAGTTTTGCATTGAACAGCAGTTTTCTGGGCTCTCTTGAAAGTGTATTAGATGAGTTTTGTTAAAACCCAAAGTCACCAGTTCGTAGAGAACTGCAGGAAGTACTGAATCCCAGGTGTAACTCAATTTTTTTAATTTTTGGATAAGACGAGTTTTGCACTTGACGGCCTCAATTAACAATTCAATTAATTTCTTGAACATTTTTGGGAAGTCACAGAATTGCACTTGTAGACAGTGATATCAATGTACAGAGTTATAAGCTGTTGCACCAGGTTGTTTGTCTGCAGAATCAGGCTTCATAGGATGCCTGACTATTAGCTCCAAAAGGTGCTGATTGTACTCCTCAGTGTGGTGTGACCATAGACACTGATACCATTTTCCAAACTTAAAAGCGATTGAATCAGCCTTCATAGAATACTGAATCAACACCACAAATTTCACAGGTGAATTTGCCTGGTAGCACACCCCAGTTACAAAAATGTAGATTTTGTCCAGTGACAACCATTGTAAATTTGTCGACTGGATCAACCAAGAAGATGGTGTAGTAAGCACAAACACTTGACATGTGAAGTGATTTGATAAAGAGCCTCAAATTTATGCACACAGAAATCGGAATACCATTATAAGTATATAAGCCTGTTTGTTTGGAAGGTTGCAAGGACATTGTTACGACAGGTATGATGCGGCATTGCTAACACAATGTCACAAGCACAGCCGAACAATATTGTAATGTTACTTATAAACCATGAGAGACTGACAAACAAATTAAGAACATAAATCTTTATGTAATATATGGATAAGCTAGTAAAAGTGATTTGAATTTGGAATTACAGAAAAAAATGTCACAGTGGAAGCACTAAACATCGCCTACATTTTTCTGCATCTTGACAGTTTTTGAAAGCTACTTACTGCCACCTTCAAAAGTGGCCAAGTGGTTCCTGTTAGTGCTGTCTGGTATGGGTTTTTTTGTGGCGACATGATGAACATCCATAGTAGATTTGGTGGCAGCGATTTAAAATTCATTACAAGTATTTATGATTTTAATCTTTTCTCAAGTATTCAAATCTGTTGTGTATTTAGTAGGACTTAGGAGTGTTGCATTTGGTGTGGCATTTTGATTGATCGTCCAGTAGTACCTAGCAAGCTCATCCAGAATTCCCTCAAAATGCTCAACTTACAGAAGAAAGCTATACAGTTCACTATGGAAACTAAAAATGAAGGCACATTCATTCCTAGTTTTAAAAGTAATTAGAAACCAAAACAAAATCAATCTTAGTATCTACAGGAAGCCTACACATTCTGAAAATTACATCAAATAACAGCTTCAACCCAGTCCCACGCAATTCAAAATTGCAGTCGTAAACAGTTTACCCATAGATTGGTTTACATGCCCTTAACAGAAGGAGAATACGCATTGTCAACAGCAATAAACTATGGCTTTACCAAACAAATTAGTGACAAGAAAATAGCAAAATTCAAGAAACAAAAGCACATTAGGATGCCAGAAAACTCACACAACAATAAAACCACAGGATTTTCAAAAAGTTAACTTTCCACCCAAGTACTGGCTATAAATTCCACATCATCTTCAAAAACACAACATATGCCTAGCTCCACAAAACAAATTCAGCTTAGAGAAAATTAATCTGCAACAAAAGAGCAGGAATCTATCAAATCAGTTTAGATTGTGACCAAATTTATACAGGTAAAACTAAAATAAGTTTGGAAAACAGATTAAAAGAGCCTATGAGATACGTGAAATACCAACAGATGGAAAAACTTGCAGTTGCACACCACTTTTGGAGGACCAACACATTATAACTTTCCTAAGACATACAAAATACACAATGGGATTGGATACTTTAAAAAAGATTTTAATCACAAAACATAAACACTGTGTACTGAATTTTGAATTTCTGCCACGAATCCACTATGAAATTCATCACTGCAAACAAACACACAGTGGAAACACCACCGGGAACCAGTTGGCCACTCCAGACAATGAGTAAGCGGCTCTTGAAATTGGTGAAGATACAAAAGAATTAAGTGACATTTAGTTTTTCAACTCCAACATATTTATCACCATAATGAAAATCTTATTAAAACACACAGTTTATATCAAATATATTTTTGTAACATTAACCATTCCTTAGATATTTATTGTTATTGGTTTGAGTATTTGAATACTTTATACTATTTTGAAGTTTTAAGTTGTCATTTATTTGCTTCCTGTGATGTCATGCAAAGGGTATGGAATTTCAAAGCTAGCTTATAACAATCTGTTTTTAAGATTTTTCATCCTTTTGTATCCTTTTTGTACGTACAGTACAAGAAAATGTGTGATGAAACAACTTCAGCAAATGTTTATCTCAATTAACATTAAGTAGATGGAAAAATTAGATTTTGTAGGAAGAGAGGGTTATGAGTCATATGTGACACATGAGAGTTTTTGAAACATTCCATGTGGAATACATAATGTGTTGATATTCCATTCATGCTTGATCTATGAGAAATATTCCATTGCTTGTATTGGCTCTTGGATATGTACTGGCTCATTGATGATAATCACTTTGTTATGAAAATCTCTTCTTGCAAAGTTAAATCAACACAAGAATTACATTGAATAGTTGTTAAAGCAAATCTGAAAGCTGATGTAATTCTTATTGCATGTAACACACATTCCCATAAACATCATAGCGATTCATTTGAAAGATTTTATTAATTAACAATATTAGCAAACTTATTTTGACTGTAATAAACAATGAAGTTGCTGTATATGAAGAGTTTGTAACTACAGTTGCCGATTGTTATCGGAGATTAGTCATCATCTATGGTCTAGGGGTACCATGCTAGCCTCTGGTTCCCAAGGTCACGGATTCAAACTCAGCAGAGGTGGATGGATTTTTTTTGGGCATAAAAATTCTTAGCGTGGCTTCCTTCAGAGGGAAAGTAAAGCTGGTGGTCCCGTCTTATAAATTTATGGCACTTAAAAGAACCTCAAGCCTGATAAAGAGGCCTCTGAACAAAATTTCCTGTCATTTGCATCCAGTATGGAATGGGACAGTAACCATAGCATCCAAAAATAAACTCAATTTAATTTAAACAGAAATTCTATTTTCAGACTTGATTCTTCTTCATTCTTTGATTATTGTACCTAATTCTATGTCCTTCAATATTTCAGATTATGCATAGAAGCAGATTCTGTTGAACACACTGTTGATTCATCATTGCCCTCTGCTGAAGATTCAGGGAAAAGCACAAGCTTCAGTTATGGAAAGGATTGTCCTGAATATAAAAGACAAGAAAGTGATGTCACAAAAATACCATCTGTAGGAAAATATGCTCACTCAAAACAATCTGGTAAATGTAGTGATGAGGAAATTTACAAGAATACATCATTGATTCCTAAGGGTCAAAGGTCACACAAGTGTGACATTTGTGATAAGAGCTATACTAAGTTGTCAACTTTGAAAGTGCATAAATTGATACATGAGGGTAAAAAGCCTCACAAGTGTGAAACTTGTGAGAAGAGGTTTACTCGTTTGTCAGGTTTGAAATCACATAGCTTGGTACACGAGGGAAAAAAACCTCACAAGTGTGAAATTTGCGAGAAGAGGTTTACTCGGTTGTCAGATTTGAAATCACATAATGTGACTCACCAGAGTAAAAAGCCTCATAAATGTGAAGTTTGTGAGAAGAGCTTTTCTCGGTTGTCAGATATGAGATTTCATAATCTGATACACGAGGATAAAAGGACTCACAAGTGTGAAATTTGTGAGAAAAGTTTTACTCGTTTGTCACATTTAAAATCACATAAATTCAGGCATGAGGGTAATAGGCCTCACAAGTGTGAAATTTGTGAAAAGAAGTTTACTCATTTGTGTGATTTGAAAAGGCATAATTTGATACATGCGGGTAACAAGCCCCACAAATGTGAAATGTGTGAGAAGAGCTTTACTCATTCGTCACACCTGAAATCCCATAATTTAATACATGGGGGTATAAAGCCTCACAAGTGTGAAATTTGCGAAAAGAGTTTCAGTCATTTATCATATTTAAAGTTGCATAATTTGAGACATGAGGGTAAAAAGCCTCACAAATGTGAAATTTGTGAGAAGAGCTTCACTGTTTTGTCACATTTGAAAAGGCATAATTTGATACATGAGGGTAAAAAGCCTCACAAGTGTAAAATTTGTGATAAGAACTTTGTTCACTTGTCGTATTTGAAAAGCCACAATCTGATACACGAGTTTAAAGAGCTTCACAAGTGTAATATTTGTGAGAAGAGTTTTAATCACTTTTCACATTTGAAGTTGCATAATTTAATACATGAGGGTAAAAATCCTTACAAGTGTGAAATTTGTGGCAAGAGCTTTATTCATTTGTGCAATTTGAAAAGCCATAATTTGATACATGATGGTAAAAAACCTCATAAGTGTAAAGTATGTGAAAAAAGCTTTACTCACCCTAGCAATTTGAAATTGCATAATTTTATACATGAGGGTAAAAGGCCTCACCAGTGTCAAATTTGTAAAAAGAGCTTTATTCGGTTGTCAGCTTTGAGATTGCACATTTCGGTACATGAGAGTAAATAGTCTCAGAAGTGTGAAATTTGAAGAAGTTCATTTTTTTTCTCAGTTTGTTAAATTGCATAATTTGGTGCATGAGGATGAAAAGCTACACAAGTATGACAATCTTTACTTAGTTTTCATGGTTGAAAAGACATAAATTGATAGGAGAGCTTTTAGGCTAGGACAAAATTAATAAAACAAGCATAATTAGTGTTCACACATTCTTTAATTTCAAAGAATTAGTATAGACCTATATGTAAAAAATTTTTATTACCCCTCATTAAAATAGAACTAAGTATATCTAACCTATTAAGATACTGATGGTTCTAGTTTGAAAAGGGGTGGGTTTTATGCCCAAGCACTGCGACCTTAAAGATCTATTGCGCATCCCTCCTTTCATCAGTTAAATAGTCTGTTGCTCGCTATGAACTTAACCAGACTGCTAACTGAGGCTTTCGATAGTTCATTGAGATAGTAATGGTAAACCAACTAGTAATTAATTAGCATTCGAATGCATTAGGAAAGAGAGATGCAAAGGACCTCTTCTCCACCAAGCACTAAAGCTTTCCAAGGCTTGTTGCATGGTGCAAATGTTTACTTTATTGATTTATCCGTTTCCTGGGTCTTCTGACATTTTGTTTTCCTTTAGGTATGTAATGAGTTTTTTCCTTGGGTAGCCACTTTTGTCTGTTCTGTTTCTTAATTTAGGTTAAAGATCCTTATTTGTTTAGCTGTAGTTGTCTTCATTTGTAGCTGATCAGCAATTGTATAATCCCCTGACTGCAGTACGAATGGAGCTGATCCGTAATTGTATAATCCCCTGGCGGCTGTACGAATGCTGTGCAGGTTAAACTTAGTGATGGGGCTGCCATCTTCCTGCCTCTAAGCATGCAGGATACAACCCAACTCATATATAGGTTTTTGCTTCAGAATTATGGCTAACATATTTTAGTTGGTTCTTTCACAAAATAAATGAATAAATCACTATTTATGCATGGATATTTCTTTGCCTTTAGGATTATGCCTAACATGTTTCTGTTACTTATAAAATAAAATCCTATACCTCTATGATTATTTTTGCTTTAGGATTATGGCTAACATGAGTCTGTTCATTTTGTTGTAACTCCGTATCAGACACTGAGACCGGTAAATATATTGATATATTCATTACACTCGTCCATTGCAGGGGTAACTGCTTAAGTTTTCCCATCATTTGCTTTCTGCCATGAGACAATTATTCTAAGGAATTGTAGTTAAATGCATAGCATTTGCATTAGGAAATTTCATATTACAATTTCCATACTCCTTAAAGAGGAATGAAACACAAAAATAATGTTTATTCCTAAATGAAGGTCATGACCTGTAAAACGTGCATTGTTTTCTTACTCTGCCATGCCATCAGAGCCAGCCATGCACTGGAAGCAGTTGGGAAATCACAAATCAAAAGCAACTTATGCCAGATGAAAATTTCAGAGGCCCTTTATTAAAGTCTGGAGCTATTCCTACTATAAGGAAAAATGAAGACAATTCCAAATATCAAGTTCTAGTAAGACAATTGATCCTTCATCATTTTCATCCAAGAGCAAACAACAAAGAACAGAATGATATGAGGCTAGAAATCGTAAAAGAGATTTCTGAGTTAAGTGATAATATTACTTGCAATAAGATTGACAATGAAGGCAATGATAAAAGCATTGAAACAATTCAGAAGTACAATGTGAGCTAAGCAGTGAAATCATAAGGAAATATATAATGTTGGAACCTGAAAATATCTAGGAAACAAGCAATGATAAGGAACGTCAGGATAAGCTGAATGAAAGTTATGAACACTTCAGATTCTGATACAAGGAAGATGATCACCAAGAAGAGGAAGAGACATAGACATAGAAATGAAGCTATGGCAGAGCATTTAATTATTGTGTGGATATCTCTGATTTTATTTTCCAAGGTATGTGTTTTATATAGAAATGAAGTTAAAACAATTTTTCGTTACATTAATAGGACAATGCCGTGTGTTAAAACAGTGTTTTATTGTGGTAATACATTCCCTTGAAACTTGCAAAATTTATCAGGTAAGTAACCAGAAGGAAATGCTTTAATAACAAGTTCTTTGTTATTATCTGTATATTGTTTAAGCAATTTAAATCCTCCTGCAAATCACTGGTTTTCAGTGTTCACCCTGTGTCGTAAGCACTGTTAGAATGGTGCAAGTTTTCAAAATCACTCTTTATTGGTTCAATTGATAAGATCAGATACCACATTCACTCATTTTGAAAGCAGGTGTTGGACTTCTGATTATCACCTAGTAGGTATTAATTGGATTATAAAAACTGATTGGCTAGCATTAGCTCTACTCTTTGTAATTCAGAGAAGTTAGGAACTTCTGGTGAAATTAACATGTAAACTTTTTAGTCATTTAAAATACCTATGCTGCGTACGTGTTGTCTGGGTGCAGTGGCTCTCATATCATTTAACAACAGGTTGTAACCCCATAATCATTCACATTGTGATGGTGAAGCTGTGTGCATTGTTATTTATTCCTGACGACAAACTAATGTGGTGAATGAAATATTCATTTTTGTTTCATTCCCGTTAAAACAAAATATATGTACTATAAACATTACTCATTTCATCTTTACTTGCCAAAGCATTACAGTATTTCTCTGAGGTAAAGTTTTGCATAATCATCCTGCAACATATGCACTTGAACACGGATCAATTTCATAAACAACAGCATCTTGTTCTTTACTATATTTATACTCCAATGAGGAGAGGAGCATTACTAAAATATGATCTCATTAGCAAGGATTTACATGCATCAGAGCATAACTACTCTCTTTAGATGGATATAGTAACTGATTAGTCATTACTAACCTTATTGTAAAGTTAAAATTGGAATAATCAGGAGTTACATTATTTTCAACTTTCTTCCCAATTACTGAAAAAAACATTCTCCAGACAATCTTGTGTTAATCTTCTAGTTAAGAGAGATTCAAACCGAAAACATTTGCAGCAAAGAAGTATTCTCAGTCCAACCCCTAACCCAATGTGGCTGAATATTTCTTTTGTTATAGGCACTTATACTGGAAAAGTGATCCCAGATAGAAAGTAAGTAATCCATTTGGTTTTTCTCATCATTGAAGCCACAAGAAAGTTCACTGGCATTATAATTTTTATTTGAATTGAAAATGTCCAAGACCTTGTGATTCTTATGTACAAAAGGAGCTATAGGTAAAGCATCTTTCATGGAATTGCTGAACATACTTGTCATGATTCCACTGTTGACAGAATGGCTAAATACATAAGCAGCTAGAAAAACACATAGGCTGGAAAGGTGGCAGCTCTGTGCTTGTTTCAGCTGAGGAGCTAATTTATGTACCTAACTTTATCTTGATAGTAGAAATAAACTGTGTGTGTCAATGAACAATGACAATGTCGTATATCTTAAAATGATTCCTTAGTAACTTAAACACATATGGAAAAAGTACACACTATTATCATTTACTTGATTGGGCACTGCTCATGTATACCCTGCAATGACCCCATTTTTAGGTTATTTGATCCCTGATCACATACAACAACTTTTGGAATAAACCTAGTTGCCATTATCTTATTAATAGCATCCAAAATAATATGTTTTAAAATGTTATTTGACTGCATCCTTACTTAGAAAATTCCCAATCACTTGCTTGAAATTTAAGCCTATAACTAAAATTACAAGAGCTTGATTTGCAAAGTCGATAATGTATTTAGGAAAGGCTTTCACTGGTCTCATCAATATCTACAAATCCATCAAAAATATCATCCTAGCATTGTGTCACATTTAAGTGACATTTGGTCTAGAGCAATGGACACCATACATTTTGAGAGCTCTAACTTTTCCACTTTTATTTTCACCAGCGAAAGTACATTGTTAATATACCCAGGACTGACTTGTAAATTTTGCAGTCACTTTCAAAGAGATGACAGACGGGAGAAACACTAAGGTATGCAGTAATAGTTTGTAACACTTTGAAGAACAAAAATGCAATGCCAGTGCTACTGTTTTTTTCATGCTCTGTGTAATGTCTCCCTTTGGTTTTACAAGTGATGTATTTTTAACTGGCAAGTCATAAAACTATATTTGTCACATTCCTGGAAATATTTAACTAGATCACTCTTTGTCTTCAACTTGACTTTCCTTTAGCATGTTAATTTATTGCCTCAACTTATCATTTTGTTCTTATAGGAAATCACTTTGTGAACTTTGATTAACTGTGTTATTAAAATTGTAACCTGCTCTTCTGCACTAGGTTTATTGCAAGTAGCATTCACTATTTGTCCAATCTTTCTTTCTGGGAGATAATCCCCAATAATACTGCTGTCATCAATATTGTCTTCTTTTTCCTCTTACGTGGATTGGCCTCATTCATGGTTTCAGTGTGTGACTGCTGTCAGGCAAATTCGGAGATGGAACAGTACCAGGTTTCAATCTGAAATTATTAATTTAGCCTCACAATAAATTACTTTGGAGATAAATCTATAGGATGTAAATAAAATGTACTGGATCACAGCTTTACTTACCCTTGGCTGAAGAACTTTGGATTTCCAAAGTATTTTCAGCAAAATGATCAGAACAAATTTTATAGGTCTTGTACATCTTTAACGGGTCTTTCTTTTTATATAAAGCATCCAGATCACTTCTGCATCTGAGCATCCAAGAATCACATCTGCAAATTCAAAGCAATGTTTGCATTATTAACTTTTAGTTTCATCTCACATAACCTCACTTAAGCTTTCACTAGTATGTTAATCCAAGATGATGCAAGTACAGAAAGCTAAGCTTCTAAGTAAATCATACTCAAACTACATTTTTATCATACTTATATAAAGTAAATAGAAAACTGAGCAAGAAAAAGTAATAGGTAGTTCTTTTTTACTTGGTCATTACACCCAAAAACTACACAGTCTTTTCCAAGCATGTTTTATGAATAGTTAAGTAAACATATTATTGTCTTCTCAAAAAGATAAATCAGAGAAATTAACATAAAATACACATTCATCAAGCATTTAAAACCACAAATGAATACATTGAACCAGGTCTCGCCACCAGAGAGCACTGCTGTCATTGCAAGATATATTGAGGAGATGGCTAAGATCCCTTTACTGGTTTTGCTATCATTATTCCATTTGTATCTATAGCAAAATATGTAATATAGCTACATCAGAAAATGTTTAAAATAAATTAAAATTATGTAGAACAGAAAAATAATTACTTCATAGCAAAAGCTTGTAAATGATAAAAGGGTGGATTAAGTCATGTAAATATAGCCCAAGATTTTCTTACTTTGTTTGCCACCCACCTATAGTAGGTAAGAGGAAGTGTTGTATTTCAGGCAACAAAAATTTGATACTGAGATGCCACCACAAATACACATTTTGAGGCACTTAACCAGGAAAAGCATTTTTACAAAAATATTCCTGTGTGTGTGCACGTGCGTGCGTGTCTGCAAAGAGTGACTTAAATTCCAAACTTTGCATTTAAGTTCAGTATCTTCCAAGGATGCGACATGTACATTTTCAAGAAAATCCTCCCACACAAAATTATACTTTTGCATGGAAAGTTTTCTGAAAATGTTAATTTTCTCAAAATTTCTGTAAGGATTATGATTAAACTAACATATCTTTAGGATATTTTCCTGACACATCAAGTGTATATCTTTCTGGCAATAGCCTTTGAAGTTCTCTTAATTCTGAAAGACATTTGCATAATTGGTAAGAGATATAAAAAATCTTATTCCATAAAAAATGTAGATCTTGTTAAAGCACACAGTTTATCATATTAAATGTTTTGTGATGTTAACATTTTTTAGATATTTGCATTATTTGTTTGATGTTTAAAATATGTGTGCTTTCCACAAGAAGAAATTATTTTTTGTTTTTCCTCTCTCTTGGCCATCAAGGAGAGTGGAATTTCAAACCATTACATAGCGATCAGCTGTTAAAAGATTTGACTAAAGAATTTTACTTCTATATAAGCTATGCAATTTAATGTCAATCACTAACTAATGCAATTACAGAAATTCATGTGACTTATGCTCTCAAATGGGTGTATTTCCTTTATTGCACTCATTGTACAGCTTCAAAGTTAACTTATGCACAAGCCTATGCTTTTGAAACACCTACTTCCTGTAAGGAGATGTAGGTCATTCTGAACCTGCCCCAGTTTCATCCATTTTAACCATCCAGTATTTAACAAAGCAATTTCTCTAAGTCTGAAAACTACAAGTGTAGCCGACTCTATAGAAGTTCATTGCAAACTGTCTATAATTCTGTCAACACGATAAGTTTTCACATTTGCACATGAAAATCCTATGTTGTAACATGAACTCTTCAGCCAGCATTTCAATATGTAATTTCTTGCCAACATACAACCTCCCTGTTCAGCATATTATGCAGTTTTTACAATTTATCTTACTGTTTTTGTATTTTTCATGTTTATTGTTGAAGGTTGTCATATTTATAACTTTCTGAATACCAATAATTAGTGAAAACATTTTGATGTAACATTTTCTGTTTTTCTTTCTTCAAATTTCAAATAAAAAATATTAACCAAGAATAGGAATCTTGAGGTCGCAGGTTTAAATGACCTGAGAGTGATAGATTTTTTCGGGCGTAAATGTTCTTAGCATGGGTTACATTGGAAGGCAAGTAAAGCTGGTGATCCCGGGTCATAGTTTTATGGGACATAAAAGAGCCTCAAGCCTAATAGAGGCATCAAAGGAAGATTTCTGGTCTTTCACGCCCAATATAAACTGGGACACCAAGAACCATAGCATATATATATAGGAAACCTAAGCTTATAAAAAAAAAAAAAAAACCTAACATCCCATAGTCCTCGGATGCGGATGCAATGTACTGTATATGAAAAGTGTGTTAAAATGTTCACTATAAATAACAGATCAAAGGGTCATTCAAAAGATCCAATTCATTGAAAAGATTCATGGAACCTTCTCTGAAAAGATGCATAGATTGTTTGCGTAAACAGAATAGCAGAAGAGTATATACAATCACACAAAAAATTCAATGTCATGCCTGGGATTCAAACCACCAATTGTTGACTTGCCATCTAACACTTTCTCTATTCACAGTAAGTTATTTTTATAAGTATTCTACAAATAATTCATCATATATTGTGATTAACTTCATGTTTGTGGTGTTAACTTAAAAGGCTTCAAAACATGTCCATTACTTCAAAACATTTGGTTTTTGTGCAATAAAACAACACATTATTCAAATGCCTATGCATTTTTTATAATATCCTGCAACTTAATTACTATATCTTCTACGGGAAAGATTTTGTATCATCAAAATTGCTACAAAGTTTAAATGGCAGAAATCAGACATGAAAGTTTGAAACCACTTTGGAATTTCAAAGCCTTAGAACACATATTGAAGCTGCTAATTTCACTCAAAACAAACACTTCAAGTTTTTCTTGGAAACAAATGCTTTTGAGTATTTGTACTAACAGATTACAAGGACACTGTCAAAAACGTTGCCAGAATTTCTATTTTCATACATCATGCCCAGTTTAAAAAAGAACATTATAGTGGCAGTTAGATAAAAATGCTCAAAAGCAAGTGAATTACTGAAATATATGTGAATGATATCAAATATCTTTCTTCCTTCTGTATTAGAAAATTTCAGTTGGGCACTGTCTTAAATGAATTATAGTATCATTGGCATGCTATCCTTGACAGTTAGTGTGTCAGTCCACCAATAATCCTACATTTTTAAATTATACACGAGTATCACTCGCATGATCTGCATCTACATGTTTGAATATTGGTACTGTAACCTGCTATTTAATTTGCATTAAAGGTTGATTTTTACCTTACCTACTTTGGCTGTAATCCCCACCCATCAATTATGAAGTGCAAACAAGAAAATTAATCACATATTCCACTGTCTGGATGACTCACTATATCTGAAAAGTAAATCGGGTCAATATAAAATTCAGCAATACTAAGAAGCTCTTAAAAACTTAAGCTTTTATCCAGAACTATCATTTTATGTTGCTCAAACTTAATAACATACCTTCAGATTCTAAGTCCCCATTCGGGACTCGAACCACAACGCTGGAAGGAATGTAAATCGTAGACATATCCCACTCTGTCTGGATGGCTCAATGTATCTGAAAATTAATTTGTTATTTAAAAATGTTGGTAATGTTGCTGCCCTCCTCTCCCTAGCCTACTTCACCTCCCTAAATCATACCAATGTTGTAGCGATTAAGAACACTAGAATGATGTGTATGTTGGCAGTGTGGAGAATGAATGCGAGTTGCATGCAGGAATGGATGTGTCGAATTACGGTAAGCGTGGAATGGACCGTAAGTGTAAATGGAACAGATCGTAGGAAAAGCCAATATTCATGATCAGGAAAAAGGGGGCCTGCGACAGTGTTTTTACGCAAATCCTCATAAATTTGCTAAAATAAATGGTATTTGGTGCTACGCGATATTTAAAGTATAGCGTTTCTCAGTCACACTCATACTGCAACTGCATGTTGGTTAAATAAGCAAATATTATGATATGTTACATTTTAAGGTTATTTATCTACTGGGAATTACTCGAGGTTATGATGTAATAATTATTTGAGGTTATGTGGTATATAGCGTAGCCAAAGTTTATTTCACCACAATATGAAGGCACCCTCATTTATTCTGCAATTGTACTACTCAATCTTATATTTTGGGTTGAATTAAGGAATGTAATGCATACGCAACATGCCACTATCAAATAAAGCTGGTGTGTTGCTAACAGTTAATGCATATGACAGTAAAAGACGTAATTAAAATAAATTATAATCGTAACTTTATGAATAATTGTCAGTTCAACCAACTCAAATACTACGTACCTTATATTCTGTAAAACTGGCCTAATTATGAGCTTGTTGAATTTTTTCCTCTCAAGAGTCCTACACTTTTATGTTTACATCAATAACTTCCTAAATAAGAAAGGGTGGTGAGTGGTCGGTAGCTTCTAGAGTAAGTGTTTCTTTTTCTCTCTAGGTTTTACATATCATGGTATTTAGGGTGAGATATATGTACAAGGCTGTCATAAGGTATTAAGAACCTCAATGTCAATAACACAAATGAATGTAACAAAGCACATTTTTTTAGACTCTTAACTCTGTTGCCTTCTTCTTGTGTACTGTTGTATTAAATATTAATGTAAAACTGTACCCACATCTTTTTTCATAAAGTAATAGACTGAACAAATTTGATACTTTAACTTTGTTAAAAAAAAAGCAGCACCATTTCTTTTCTACTGTGTTCTTCAAAAATGTATACGTATCTGGAAAAAAAAGTATGCCAGATCTTTTATAATGCTTCCTCTGTTGTCAGCTACAGAATAATGTACCATAGTCTTGTTGGGTAGTATAAATTTTGAATTTAATTGAACTATAGGAAAAAAAATCCTGTACTAAGCTCAGTCTGCATTCATTGGTTATACCTCTGTCAGTTAATGGAGATGTTGGTTAGTGTGACATCATGTGCTCTCTATCTGTATACATGCTCAAAGGTTATGTCTGATACCTATTTCAATTTTGAATGTGATGTAATGATAATAGTTTGATTTTGGATGTGTATTAGTGTTGTGCTCAAACACTATTTCCTGCTATTATACCAAATAAATGAATTAGGACATAATGCTCTTTTCATTGCAAAATAACTTAAAGCATTTCATAAACAGAAAATTCTCCATATCTACTGTGTATCTTTGGGAATTTTTTGTCAATCTGGGTAACTCGGTTAAGTGCTAGCCTTGAAGGCACAAATAGTTACATAAAATTTGTGCATTACCACATTATTGCTGAATGATTTCTACATATCGAAATGTCAGCTACCATATTTATGACAAAACAACCAACTTAAATTATATAAATGTATAATATGTATTGCATGGCAAAATATCTGCTGAAATAGTTATTCTTTTTTAAGTATACTTTATTTACATACACCTCATTTGTGAAGTCATAGTGGGAGCTGCCTTGTGAAACAACTTCTTGGTTTCATTACTTGATAGTATTGAGTAATAGTATCTCTGTTTTAAATGTTGTCTCATATTCACACTTTTAATTGGGCAGCACTATGGCCTCTCACAAAAAAAGCCTGGATTCAATCCTAGGGTTCAGAGGTTGGATTTTGTGGTAGATAAAATGGCACTTAGAATGAGTGTTCTCTGGTTTTCCCCAACATAATTCCATCAATTGCACCATCTTCATCACTCACCCCCCCCCCACCCACCAGTCTCCAAACTCTGTAAACCTGTGAAGTTAAAAGGGACATTAAAATTAAAAATACTATGGAGGACAGAGAGCAATACTAATGAACGATTGTCTCATCCAGCCACCCAAATTTATAAACCAGCATGTGGACCATTAACCTGCAGAAGCAATATAACTATACTTAAGTGATAATAAAATTGGGGAAGGAAGTAAGTAGGTAATAATGAAATATTGCATTTTAAGCAAATTTAAATTCTGTAATTCCTTAAAAAACTATAGTATGAAAGTCATACAAAATGCTGTTACATTCTTTCTGCAGTCAACATATGAAAAAACAATTAATACTTGCACACTAAACTACATGTTAAAGTGATTGACAATTATGAAGGGTGGGTATGATATAGTTAAACACAAAGAGACATTGTTATTATTTAGACATTGCATTCACATTCATATTTAATAATACTGTATAATACATTTGTATGGTATTTTAAGGAACATGTGCCTACATTAATATACATTTGAATGTCCCACCCAATTAAAATGTCCATCAAACTTTTCTCGAATGTCTGTTATTACAATCTATTGGAATGATCTTATAGGTAATTGTAATTGCACTTAGTCACTTATGCATACACAAAGCCAGCTCTAGTTAATAAAACTTGCAGTTATTGAGTAGAAAATACACTTTGATTCCTTTTCCTGGGAAAGGTTCTATATATAACATTTGATATAACACAGTGGAGGTCCTACAGCACATGAGAACCTTAAATTTATTGACAGGCCATATGGGGAAAAAAATTAATTGAGCCCATACAGTGATGTTTGTTTGTTTGTTTGTGTTCATTTGGCTCCACTGTGAGCAATGCTCAGGGAAATTGAAAACATCATACAATTATGAAGTATGCAGAGTAAGTAGTAATATACCCAACGCCAAGAACAGCCTTTGGGGGGGGGGGATGTTCCCCTCCCCGTCATGCATTATCTAAGAGGGAAAAAATTTTAAACCATCACCATTTCAACAGTAAACTTCTCGACACGCATTACAGTAGAATGACAATAACAAATAAGTGTAAATCACCATCACATGCAATCTGCACTGTGTGTTGAATATTTACATGTTGCACGACATATTAAAAGGTTCCTCCATAGTATATGGGGCATGAGTACATAAGAAAAATGTTTAACTCTTCTTGAAGATTTTATGTTAATTAGGATTGCCTAATAGTTTTATGTAACATGGAAGGTATTAATTGTTATTGCAGAATAGTTACATTCTTTTTGGAACAGTTTTAAGCTATTTTCTGGTTTATGCAAATGGCCTGCATGCCACATATTGTGGTCATGCACAGCAAGGTTTGTTGGGAAGCTACCATATTTATCTGTAAGGTAGCTCAAGAGAGAATATATATATTCACCAGTGAGAGTAAGAATTTTTTTGGATTTTGAATAATAGCCTACATGAATGATGAGAGTTTGGTATTTATCCAAGTTTTCATTTTCGAATTATGCTGGTCACAGACCTTAAACACACACGGACATTTTTCTAAAAATACCTTTTTGAATTCAGGGATTCTCAAAACATGTATTTCCGGTGAAATCACGGTATTGAATTTTTAGGTGGAAGCAATATTTTCTCTACCTAATATATACGTGTTAGAGAAAGTGAAAATTGCAGCTATTGAGGAACAAAGTTCCAGGAAAAATCACCAGTAGGTAACAGCCAACTCTTCTAAAATAGCATGAATGATCACTTCTTAATATAAGTCAAATTTGTGTTACAAAACAGGATATTTCAGTTTATCTTAGCAGTCCCAAACATCAGTTGTGACAGCTAAGCTGCTTGCATCAGTATAAAAGTTTAAGATAACCCATGAATTTTCACGGCAAATGGATTTTTCAATACATGTTATTGTTCATGTTATAGTTCATGTTATAGTTCAGTACTTTATAAGCACCGATTTGTACTATGTATGTACAAATTCCTGCTTTGAAATGCATGGCTTTATGTATTCACTTTCAATTGTCAGTCGAAGAGCGCGCGCCAACGTTCCACGTTACGTATTTTACCACAGCCAATGGGAGCAAAATGTGCCGAAATGGACTACCTTCCCTTGCACTGGAATGCTCCTTAGAAAGATCGTTCGCTTACATAATGCCAACATAATCCTCATAATGCATATTTCTAGTGATGTTTTACTTCAGCTGTTGGCAGCATACGGTGACGTAGAACAGGGAGAGGATGGCAGCAACATTACCAAAATGTTGTAACATATAACCTATTAAAGGTTTCTACCTCATTCTACGAATTTCACTGAAGTTAATGGAAAATACCAATATTAGAAAAAATATATATACATTCAATCAGAAATAGCGTAAATGTATGATTACCGTCTCTGCTATGTTCCTGGTGAAAAAACATCGGACGAAAACTTTCAGCTATAAAAATCCAAGATGGTCCCTTTCTTCCTGCCTGCCATTTAGTTCGTTACGAACTTCGAAACTTGAAACAGCCAATCAGAAATATCGCCTTCCCCGCATAAGTACAACTAGTGACACCACTCGTTCATTTGGGGAGTTAGTGCCTTGTCTTTTCCGTTTACAAATACAACCTTCACCCCTGTGGTCCTACCATGCAAAAAGTAGTGCTTTATAAGAACACGAAATTTCCTTTTCTCCATTTTATACGAAGCAACATACATTTGCTTATTTTAGACGCTCTCTATAATGTTTTAAGAAACATTGACAAATTTCTACGATTATACCCATAGTAGATATAAGACTTGGGGCAAACCAAGAAACCTGTGACTAGAACCAACGTTGCCAACTTAGTCATTTTATGGCTAAATCTAGCATTTTCACAGTAGCGTGTAGCATATAAAATCGTAAAATGCTTATAGCCTGAAATTTAGCGTATTTAACAAATCCTTAGCCAAAATCTAGCACTAAATAGTAAAATTTCATGTGTGCTTTAGCTATGCAAAGGAAAAATGGTTAGAGTGAATCCCCGCTACCTGTGTAGCTGTATTATATTCCTAGCGTGAGTCGTGGCACGTCATCAAAATATTTACAATCATAAGGTAAATATTAGCATTTAGATAATACGCCATCGTATTATGTTTGACTTTTATTGTTGACTTGCGATTATTCACCATGGTTATTCCCCATGTAATTTAAAACTGAACGGTGTTGCACTAACTCGATGGTTCCAATTCATGTTTATATTTTCGTTTGTTCTGAGAGAAAAGGAGAGGGGAAAGAAGTAAACTTGTAGATGTATACCAGGCCGAACACGGTGATGCCAATTTAGCCCTTTTATGGCTAAATCTAATCTTTTTGAAGAGCCTGTTTGCCATTAGTTTGGCAAAAAGCCACTAAAGGTAATTCCAGCCATTTTATATAATGATTGAGCCAAGTGTAGCTATTTTTCTAAATATTCAATCATTTCTAGCTATTTTTGAGTTTCTATTGTCTAATTTTTAAATTAAAATCGCCAAAGTATCAATGAGAAATATACATATATAATACATGCGTTAATGAAAAATTGATCGACCAGGTAAAACATCTGATTCACAATCTTTCATTTGCAAATTTCCACACTTTGATGCACAGAACACCGATGGTCCCTTTCTTCTTGCCTGCCATTTAGTTCGTTACGAACTTCGAAACTTGAAACAGACAATCCGAAAATTCGCCTTTCCCGCAACAGTACAACTAGTGACACACCGCGTTCATGTGGGGAGTTAATGCCCTCTGTTTCCAGCATAGGGGTGATGGTGGTATTGGATAAGTGGACTAACTCCCCACATGAACACGGTGTGTCACTAGTTGTACTTTTGCGGGAAAGGCGAATTTTCTGATTGGCTGTTTCAAGTTTCGAAGTTCGTAACGAACTAAATGGCAGGCACGAAGAAAGGGACCATCTTGGATTTTTATAGCTGGAAGTTTTCATCCGAAGTTTTTTCACCAGGAACAAAGCCGAGACGGTAATCATACATTTACGCTATTTCTGATTGAATGTATATTTGTTGTAATATTGGTATTTTCTATTAAATTCAGTGATATTCGTAGATTGAGGTAGAAAACTGATAAGTTATTGTGTGTTGCAACATTTTTATATAACGAATTAATTTTCAGATACATTGAGCCGTTCAGAAAGAGGGGATACACTTACGATTTACATTCCTTCCAGTGTTGTGGTTCGAGTCCCGAATGGTGACATAGAATCTGAAGGTATGTTATTAATTTTCCAGCATGAGAGTGCTGGATGAAAGGTTAAGTTTTTAAGAGCTTCTTAGTGTTGCTGTTTTATATTGTCCTGATTTACTTTTCAGATATTGTGAGTCATCCAGACAGTGGAATATACGATTAATTTTCGTGTTTGCACTTCATAATTGATGGGTGGAGATCACAGCCAAAAGTAGGTAAGGTAAAATCAACCTTTACTGCAAATTAATTAGCATGTTACTGTGCTAATATTCAAACACATAGATGCAGATCATGCGAGTGATACTCGTGTATAATTAAAAAAATGTAGGATTATTGGTGGACTGACACACTAACTGTAAGGATTGCATGCCAATGATGCTATACTTCTTTTAAGACAGTGCCCAAATGTAATTTTCTAATACAGAAGGAAGAAAGATATTTGATATCATTCACATATATTTCAGTAATTCACCCTCTTTTGGGCATTTTTATCTCACTGCCACTGTGTCCTTTTTTGAACTGGGCATGGTGTATGAAAATAAAAATTCTGGTAGCTTTTTTAACAATTAATGTCCTTTTAATCTGTTATTACAGATGCTCAAAAACATTTGTTTCCAAGAATAACTGAAGTGTTTGTTTTGAGTGAAATTAGCAGCTTCAGTATGTGTTCTGAGGCTTTGAAATTCCAAAGTGGTTTAAATCTTTCGTGTCTGTTTTCTACCATTTAAACTTTGTAGCAATTTTGATTATACAAAATCCTTCCCTTAAAGATACATTGTGCAGTAGTAATTAATTTGCAGGGTATTATAAGAAATGTATAGGCATTTAAATGATCGTGTTGTTTTTGTGCAAAAATCAAAGGTTTTGAAGTAATGGGCATTTAATATTTTTAAATGTATTGAAGCCTTTTAAGTTAACACATATGATAAACATGAAGTTGATCACGATATATGATGAATCATTTGTAGAATACTTATGAAAATAGCTTACTGTGAGTAGAGAAAGTCTTAGATGGCAGAGCAGTGGTATGGCAAGTTAATGATTGCTGGTTTGAATCCCAGGCATGGCATTGAATTTTTTGTCTGATTGTATATACTCATACACTATTGTGTATATGCAAACAACCCATGGCTCTTTTCAGTGAAGGTTCCATGAATCTTTTCAATGAATTGGATCTTCTGAATGATCCTTTGATCTGTTATTTATAGTGAACATTTTAAAACACAGTATTTTAAATGCTTTTCATATACAGCGCATTGCATCCGAGGTACTATGGGAGGTTAGGTTTTTTTATATAAGCTGAGGTTTCTGAATTTATGGAAGGTTAGCATTAGGTTAGTTTATTTAAATATATAAGCTTAGTTTTCTGAATTCACAGAAGGTTAGTAATTTTTTTTAATGAAAAGTGTTTAAAATTTCACTATAAATAACAGTTCGAAGGATCCTTCAAAAGATCCTGATTCATTGAACCTTCAATAAAAGATCCATGGATCCTTTGCATCTACTGAATTTTATTTTGTTCAACACAAAGTGGTGGTGGTTTTACAATAAAAAGTGTTATTTCCTTCTCATTTAGCACTTTATCAACCGAACTTTTTTGCCACTTTTTAACGGTTTCCCAGTTTTGTGTTAAAACAGCTTATTCACACTACGCACTTCTTCCTTTTGTCATGGCAACTCAAACACTAACTGATAAAATCGAAGATTTGTTCTGAGCTGAGCATGTGAGTGCTAGCGTATTATGAATGACTGTTTGCTTATCATATTTCCTGTGTTATGCAAAGAGTTTATTTGGTACTCAGATAGCACCGCTGCAAATTCATTGCTGCATTTCTCATATAGGCAAAAGAATAGCAGTCATCCATACAGTTGGTAATTAACAAAAAGATACTCTTTGATTGGTAATGCAATAGCAGGGAGAATTAAGAAAATCATATTTTGTAATCTCTTAACAGTTACTATATATCCATAACCTTTAACAACGAGTTCTTACGATAATCACAATAAAATGTGTAGTTCTGTACCTTTCCTACTCCAATGTTTCATGACACAATACGTTTAAGGAACTATTTACATTGGCATAAGCGTAGTGCTTAGTTTCAAGACAAGAGGAAGCATATGCTTTGTTTACATCAGAGAGAACTCTGGATTACAGTGGATAGTATGTAATATAATCACAAGGTGTTTGTAACCACAAATTTTTCCTTAATGTAAGCAATTTCTCTTTCAGAAACCTACTTTTAAGGGTAGTTTAAACATGTGTGTTCTATTTAATTCTAGGATATACACAATGGAAAGTTGGAGTTAAGTTGTAGCTATTTGTGTCCAGTGATGGTGCTTCAAGTCAGAGCACAGAGAGTGACAATGACATTAATAGTTTTAAATGGTGTGGTGAAACTTGCTAATGACATTTATTGCACTGCTAATAGCAATTTAGTGAATGACAAACAATAGCTACACTATTGCATATAATGTGTGCAGAAGTTTCTTTGTAGGAAATGGATTTAAGTTATGTCCAATTGTATTGCGCTATCTAGAGTAGAATAAAATAACAAGTGTCAAACATGTGTTATTCCAATTTTCCTGTCAAATTCCACATCCTACTGTTGGTTGGAAGTTCAAACAAACAATGGAGGCAGTTTAAGTGCAAAAGATTTTACTATGAAGCATGCAGAAGAAATTATTGCAAGGTGCTGGATTTCATTCACTCTCAAAAATTTAAATGTGACCATTATGTATTATGACATAGAAACATTCAGCAACCACTATTAAGACCAATAATATTATATAAAAAGCAATGTATGTGCCGATATTGGATAATTTAATAAGTTACCAGGAATAAACAGTTGTGTTTTTCATAATAGCCTAGCTGTGAGGTGTTCAACTGATCATAATTGTGTTCTAATATTGTATTGCTACAGATGACAGTGACAAGTTATTTTATGTGAGCTTTAATCGACTCCTTTAAAAAGAAATATGAATAACTCAAAGTGCAATCACGATTATTGAAGCTCACGTAATTAACTTTGTACGTCGTCAGTAGCGATACAGTATTGGAACATATGATCAGCTGAGCAGCTAGGCAGATTTGATAAATACAGCTGTAGTAGCTACGAGTGACGTCATCATCCGAGAACACGATTTTTCATAGTTTAGTTCAATCCCAGATCACTACTCATGCTGCGATCGCCCTCGTATTTCCAACGTTTAACACGAGTGTTGCACTTCTAATACTTTGCTGTTCTGTGGTTTCCAGTTTTCCAATTCAACCAATCTGTGAATACCCCTATGCTTTGATGTTTGTGTATGTGTTTGAGGAGTGGGGAATGGGAGGTTGCAGGCTACAGACTACAGACATTTGCAAGCTTAAAGTTCATATTTGTGTGGACAGTTGCTGTTTATATGTGGCATGTCACATGAAATTTGAGACCGGCGAGTGCTCAATCCCAATGTTCCTTTTCTCTTTGTCTGTTTGTCCAGCGTTTGTCTATTCGTGAGCATTTTGAGATGAGAAGTCAGAAAGCATTTCTGAATGAAATAAATTCTTTTGACAAGCCAGAAAAATTATTTTATAGGGATGGAAAATTCCTGTCATGTTTTTTATTAATATTAAATCTGAATTGCGTTTATATGGCTATTTATAAACTATTCCATACCTAGCCATTTCTGGCCTTTTTGACACTTTTAGCCACTTTTCATCACCAAGAGTTGGCAACACTGAGTAGAACGCTCTCATGGACTTATCAATCCACTCTCGTATTATTGATTTTTTAGTAAAACGATCGAGCGTCGCGTCCGCATGAATTACAAGCTTGCAGGCCAGGTACAAAACCCTAATCTTATCGAAGAGAAACATTGTATTTCACTTCTGTGGTGAAAATGACGTACAAATCTTGTAAAGTAAGGAGTTAAAGGGTATCGATCAGGTTTTGTACGTTCGCTTGATTTGTGTTGTGTGTGTTTTCGTAAAAGTGGTACGAACTGTTAAACTCGAGCCACATTTTCTTCCATTGCAATCCTTTGCTTCCTTATAACTATTTTGTTTTGCTTTTGTTCATTTTTATCTTTTTCTCTCGACTTTCTACACGAAGAGCTCCGCGTCCTCTGAAAGGTTGTGATAGAAAACTTGGCGTCTTTCGACAATGGAGGACGCTGCCCACAGACAGGTACTTAGACTCTGATTTGAAACGGAAATCCTTGAGTTTCGTAGCAGTCGGTAAGTTATTGCATACCCGTTCATTTAAAGGGATCCTTTCCATTCGACCCAGTGGCAGTCCTAAAGTGATAGTTACGTTTGTGGTCGGCTTATGGCGAATACTCCGTTTGCAATCTAACTTGCGTCCGTCACGTGGACAAAGCCTGCATATAGTCAGATGTATTACTAGAACTGCAGGTACAAAGGTTCTTCCTGGTAAGTCAGGTCTGTTGGTTAAACAGAAAAGTTTTGGTTAATGGTTAAATGCAATATTTGCCATTCGCTTTTATAGTAGTTGCTTGGCGGGCATCTTGTCTTTCAGAAAAGCTATATTTGTATTACTGTTCACTTTCGGTGGAACCTTATCTGCTGGCCTTATGTTTTTGTGCTAACTGTATTGTTATTTTTGAGTTTTATTTATGGACACTTTAACTGCTGTGGTCTTTAGCATCCTATTCTATATTGGGCATGAAGAACCTGTAATTTTGCTCAGAGGCCTCTTAATTTGGCTGAGGTTCTTTAACGTGCTATAAATCTACGACACAGGACCACCAGCTGTACTTCCCTTGGCTAAATTGTCATACTTTTGCCCACTTATATTAGGTATAAGGAAGTGAGAAATAATGAAATAAATTACCTTAGGAGTGAGTTTAGAACATGATGTGGTCTCTCCAATATCTGGTGCCCACCTATCCACCTGTTTTAGGTGTTTCACTTATATAGGCAAATCGCGTGAGGAAGCCAACAAACGTAGCCATTTTTCTATGCAAAGTGGGTACTGCCAACCTAAATAAGAAGTGAAATGCACTGAATATGCGATGTGATGTTTCTGCGAACGTGAATCATTCGAGTTTTAGATGCGCAGATCCCTGGGCTACGCTCTGTCGTCGCGCCACTTGCTACACTCCTCTCCTTCTAAAAAAACATCCCTCGGCTATGCTTTGAGGCTGAGGGCCCTCAATCTCTCGGCTACGCTTTGAGGCTGAGTATCTTACTGGCTTCGGTGGCATTATTCATATGTTGGCAGCATTATGTTAGAGCAAGCGTGGGCAAAAGTATGACAATTTACCCCTTCCGTTCCGAAGGAAGCTATGCTAAAGATTTTTAAAATCCATCGCCCTTCGCCGGGTTTGAACCTGCAACTTTGGGAACTAGAGGCTAGCATACTAACCACTATACTGTGCTATATGATGGCACTTAAGTGGTATGATGCAGTAAATCTCTGCATGTGTGTTCTAGTGAACATTCATTAACCCTGATACTGTTAGTTGTCTTCATTGCAGGGATCCGTGTGAAGCCAATGCTGCAAACTGTCCTGAACGGGTGCAAATACAAAGAATCATGTTTACTGTAAAGTTTTCCAAGCTGCTCCATCCACGGGTACCTCGCAATGCTATCATTTCACTTCTGCAAGCACAGATACCTTGACCACACCAGAACGGGTAGTAGTCTCTGTGCTGGGTAGCATATGTGCAGTTGCACTTTCTCAAGGGTACTTCTTCCTCTGGTACTCCAGCTCACATTTTGTAGGCATCTTCTAAAAAATGTAAAGTTAAGGAATAGCTGAAAGATGCTGTGCAGCAGGTTCCCCAAACTGTCTTAAATCCTATGCAGAAGCTCTTTATGCTCCAGCAGATAGATATCTCTTGGCTTCCTATACTTCGTTGTACTCTTTTGAAGCGGGTAAAAGTAAGCTACAGTTGTTGGGGTGACATCGCTGACATGTCCGCATTCTTTCTCCATAGATATTGTGTCTTCCTTTACTTGTGGCCCTGCCGTTAATTTGGGCTCCAATTGACTGACATACAAATGCCACAAATTCTTTCTTATGCACAGAGGCTGCTTACAGATTTTACATGTGGTTGACACCTTATCGCCTTTGTGGTCAAGAGGCTACTTTGGACCATCTCATTTTAGATTGTCAGAGAGAGGTGCATAATGTCACAGGCTTTGTCAATTTGCATTCATTAGAGTTGAGTTTTCCAGTGTCAGTGAATTACTTGTCACTAACAATAAGCAGGTCCTCCAGGTAATTTTTCATCACCTACAGCATTGCAGTTAAAGTTTTGACTTTTCTTCTTAGTTTCCCCTATGTAAGCATGTGTGCATGTATGATTTTGTGTATGGGTGTTGCACAATTATAGTTCTGTTTTCCCTTGTCTTTACTGTTTTGTTTTGCTTTGTATTGTTCTGCATTCCTTTCCTCGTGATACAGTTTAACCTTCATCGATTGTATGTTTCTGAGACATTGGTTAAAATGTTTGAGTGGTTTATAGCTTCAGTTTTATATTTCTTCATGCAGTATTGGTAACACTACTTTGCAGTGTATAACCAAGGCCAGCCCAATATACATGAAGATGTACGACTCATGATGCCACAATGGGAGGCCCACATTTCAAGAAATTCAAACAAATAATGCAATGTTTTCTAAGTATTTTTAGCATATTTGTACTGAAATAAGCATACAGTCATATGTATTTCCATATTAAAGGTTAATATGCATTAGCAAATGAGTGGAAAACATGCTTTCCATAACATGTGGTAGACCATCTTCTTGCCTTCTTGATGTAAATAAATCTGCAACTTTCATCTTTATTTTGGCTGCAACTCATACAAACTGTCTTGCTTAATAATGCAGTAGGTTATTTAAAAGACTGTTAAATATTACTTGCATTATTTTTCTCTTCAAAGCAGCACTCGGCAATTAGCAATCACTAGCATTGAAGTCAGCACCAATGTGTTACATGTCTCTGTACCTAAATGTAGAATTGTGTTTTTCTGATTTTGATGCTTTAAGAAATTCTAGTTTATATGCTTATTAAAGACTAAAATATACCAAAAATACATGTCATTATATCATGTGTGAACTGTGATGACCACTCCAGTCCTCACCCTTAAGTAAGCAGAAACTTCAGAATTTTGAATCCCAAAATGTATTCTGCATTCACAGTATAAGATTTCCCTACAATTTTCACTTTTAAATTATGCACAACACTGTTAGCTGCATTACTTACAATGTAAATTTGGTAATGTTTTTCTGCTGCTTTACATAAATGTTCTTACATACATAAACTATGTTTTCAAATTTGTTATAAAAATTTGTGCGGTTGACTCAAAAGTGTTTGCAGTAATTTTGTTACCTGGTATCAAAATTAACACCTTAAATCCACATTAAAGCAAAGCTTTAGTTATAGAAGGAATCTGTTCTTACAATTTTTGTGCTGCAACATTTTTTACTGGATACAACCTTAGTTTTGGGTGTTAAAGATGTTATCATAGAGGTCAGCTTTGTTCTTGCCGGATTGTGTGTATTTGAAATGCCTTGACTGTTACTCCCAATATAAGAAAATTTTGGTTTTACATATCTTTCATTCGGCAACAAATTCACTAATTTTTAATGATTACAGGGTACTTATTTTAAATGCACAATTCTGTAATTACTATAACGACTAAGGGTTTGAGAATAAAGAAATTACATACAAATCATGTATCTGTAAACTGTTGGATCAGAAAAAATTAATGGAGCATGCTCATAACAGAACATCAGTTGTATATTTCATTGCCTTCTGATTAACCAGCCTTACCTGGTCTTAAAGAATTCTGTTTTAGGATATTCTGTGAAATCTTCATTACAAGGGTAGTCTGAAAAGTTTCCGACCTCAACATGAAGATGGCAGCACTCGTAAATAAAAGCTAGTGAATTTTGTTGTTCATCTGTTGACAGATACTCACCAAAGTTTCAGCCATTTTGGATGCTCAGTTGTTATGTAACAGTCATTTGAGTGAGGTGATGTGAGTGTTTTTATGAAAATGGACAAAATCGAGTATCGAGCTGTCATTAAATATTTGTTTTTGAAAGGCAATACACCTACGCAAATCAAAGATGAGTTGGATTCTGTGTATGGGGACTCTGCACCATCATTTACCACAGTGAAATTTTGGGCAGCTGAATTTAAACGTGGCCGTAAGAGCTTGTGAGACGAACATTCGGGATGTCCAAAAATTGCAACTACCGATGAAAACATCGCCAAAGTTCACCAAATGGTGCCAGACGACCACCAAATTAAAGTGAGAGATGTGTGAACATGTCAAAAGAACCTGTTTGTCACATATTAATCAACATTTAAACATGAGAAACCTGTCCACGCGTTGGGTGCTGCGTTTGCTCACGTTTGACCAAAAACATGTTCGAATGAACATTTCCAACGCTCTGTTGGCGCAGTTTAGGTGCAATAAATCCGAGTTTTGGCACCGATTAATTACTGTAGATGAAACTTGGATACACCATTATATGCCCGAAACAAAAACACAGTCCAAACAGTGGACTGCAAAGGTGAACCGGCTCCAAAAAAAACAAAAACTGTTTTTTCGGCTGGGAAAGTGATGGCGACTGTTTTTTGGGATAGTCATGGAGTTATTTTAATTGATTATCTTCAAAAAGGAAAAACCATTACAGGAGCATACTACGCATCATTACTTGACAAGCTGAAGGCAGAACTTGCAGAAAAAGAAAATCCTGTTTCACCAAGACAACGCACCGTCTCACCTCAGCGATTGCAATGGCAAAAATCCAGGCATTACGGTTTGAACTGCTTGATCATCCACCTTACTCACCAGATCTAGCCCCAAATGACTTCTTTTTGTTCCCTCATCTGAAAATTGGACTCGGAGGACAGAGATTTTTGTCAAATGCAGAGGCAATCACCTTCGTGAACAATTATTTTGCAGAGAAAAACTCTGAGTACTATTTGGATGGGTTACAGAGATGGGAGCATTGCTGGGAGAAGTGTGTAGAGTTACGAGGAGACTATGTTGAAAAATAAAAAAAAAAATTCTGAAGAAATCTCTTGTATCTTTATTAGGTCGGAAACTTTTCAGACCACCCTCGTAATTTCCTTGCAATATTCTTTTAAACTGTTAGCAGCCTGAAGTAGTTTATTCTCTGTTTACTTGCAGCTATTGTGTAACCGTTCAGTAACTTTAAAGAACATCAAATTTGGACCATTTATCCAAGACAATTTCTTTACAAAACATCCTTTTGAAGTTATGATTGAATATTATAATATTGCAGTGTGAAACTTGAATAATAAAATTGCAGTTAATTTACAGTTATGTTAACTTTGGAATACCTGAGGTATTAATTTTCAGGAAATGCAGATTGTTATGTTTTATGAAGGCGGTGAATCCTTATAAATTCATGTAATTAACTCTTTGGGAGCTAGTGCTGAAGACAGATAGGATGGTAGCTTAGGAAACAGTGAGGGACAAGTATCTTCCATAACTTTAGGTAGTTTTCTGGGTACTACAAGAACACCTGCATTATTCAAATTTATTCACAGTATGCTGTTCAGAAAAATAAATACATGCTACAATAGCAACACATAGTTCATAATCATTCATATGAATAGCATGTCCCACTGCTGTCCACTGTGTGGATTCTTTGGGAACAAAAACACTGTTATATACTTTTCAGAACTTCTTGAATGGTTTGACGTACATCCCAGCACACAATACTTTCTTGGCATTTTATACTGACACCTACACTGTTTTATATTCTTTCACTCACTAAATAGGTAATTTGGTTATTGATAACATCATTGGTCTGGTTTGAGACACCAATGAACTCATTAGCATTCTTAATCCATATTGACATGCTGCTGTAAAATGCATTGCCAATGCAGGTTATAAACTACCACTAAGTGTGGGCCTCTAAAATATGATGTAATTAACAGCTATCTTGTTTATCCCTCTGGCCTGTACACATAAAGATGTCTTGGTATAACAGTTAGTGTGGCCATATACTCTGATAGAGCTCCAGCAAAAAAAGAAAGAAAGAAAAAAAAAAAGGATAGAGTTATTGAAACATTACTTTGTGATGAAAATGTTGCGCAAGTGCTCCATCATTAGTGTAAGCATGATACTGTTGTAATGATTCGAGTCATTGCACTGAATTAATATAATTTGAGCTTTAAGATGCTTTTTTATTGTTTTCTATTTAGATTCTTATGTAAATGTTGGTGGATCTGTCTTCAATGGCTGCATGCTGGTTCCTGATGTTTCCTTTTCTTGTAAGGATTATAGAGCAGCAAAAGTAAAGAATATTTTTATATTCTGGCACCACAAGGAGTTGAAAATTCTGTGAGGTGAGTTATTTCTGTATAACATGTATTGCATGTCTTGAGGTAAATGGAATTTAACTTGCAGCAAAATTTCAACTCACTTCCATGTTTACCTTCTGTGATTAGTCACCAGTAAGCTAATCACAGAAGGAAAGGTAATTTGTTGACACATTGCAATCTTTTTCTATTTAGGAAAGTGTCTTAAAATGGTTGGGTGTGTATGTTGGATCTTTCTTGAATATTTACATCTCCTCTTAAAGCCATTATAATCCTTCCTGTCACAGAATGGGTCATAACATAAATAATGCATGTTGTATCACTCTATGTTTGATGTTCCTGCACCATCAACAGCTATTCAACTGTTTACTTTTGGGATTTCAGGGAATTGTTATTGTTGCCTTCCAGTATTATCTTAACTACATGCAATCTTTCACTGCAACATACTGAGTATTACAGAAATACATGCCTCTGTACCAGGGGGGTCTCTTCCCGCACCATTTTCGCTTGTACTGCTTTCGGTCCGCCTGCTGCATGACGTCATCGAGAGTGAAGTTTTAGCTAGCCAGTATTCTGCACCGTACTTTTCGGCATGAAAGTTTGTATAATATTCTCCTTATACGATCTGTTTCGACTCTATACTACTTGAAACAAAATCGCATCTATAACTAGACTTAGTCTTGGAAATAATAAACACAAACCTGTCTTTTTACAGCTAAATACCCAACTGGCGCCAATTTCATTTCTCCTTGAAATATTCACTAAAACGCTGTCGATAATTGAAATTTTGTCTTGAGGGATGACTTACAGCATACATGTTATTCAAAGAAAGAGAGATATGTAGATATAAAGCAGATATTTGTTATATTAAAGTTGTTCAGAAGCTCTAAGTTGCAAGCTTTAAAACCATTTTCTTAGTTTATGCTATTGCTTGACTTTAATTATATTATGTTAAAGAAAACCAATAACACATTATTCGGCCAATTTTAGCAACGAAAATAAAATACGTTATATGCTATATAAAATTCAACGTTATACGCTATCGGGTCTTAAACTTTGATTCAAAATTAAATTGTATTGTTTGTTTGTTTATGGATTGTGAAAAACGCAGCTTAATGAGAGAAACTGTATGTTGATCATGCTATTATGTAATATGACTTAAACATAGCAGTTTTAAAAGTCATGATAGCTGAAAACTTGATATATGTGCATGTTTTCCGAAACTTTTTTTTCGCGTCTAGGTAAAAGCATGAATAATTGACATGCATATTTAAAATAATTTTTTTAAAAAGAATTTTATTAATATAACTATTTTGGCAGAAGAGAGTAACTCCACAAAATGAATTAAATTCACATAACTTTCGACTACTTGAAGTAGATAATGAACACATGCTGAAAAACAGTTATCTGCACAGCAAGTCTTGCAAATATCCTCCAATTTTCAAATAAACCGAATTTACAGAGTAGTGTACATTCGAATGATGTGTTCAGAATTTGGATATTTTGGCTTCATTATTTAGGCTGAGAATGTGCTTATATAAACCTAGTTTCTTAATTATTTCTAGTATAAAGTTGTTTTAATTTTTTAATTAATGAATAATTAATTGTACATAGTTCCCATTTGATCCTTCCTACTTGAAAGAGTAAGAACAAGGATGCGTCTAGCCTTAATATTTTGGAGATATTAATTTTAGAAACAACCTTTCCTGTATGCTTCAGTATACGCTCGCAACCAATACCCTTAAAAGCACACAAATGTAATGCTTTCACCCACGGGAAAGTGGGTGTTGTTAAAAGGAGGTGTATTAGTATATTGCACTGGCGATCATTGAAACATATTACACTGATCTTTTTAAAAGGAGGTAGATCTAAGGAACTTGCCAATTGTAATTAGGTGCCTATATTATTTAGTATTTATGCAAGGAAAGTGCAATAACTTACTCGTATCTTAGTTTTCGTTATTTTGTATAAAACATGGACACATTTCACGCCAAACTGGCAGGAGAGGCTTTACGAAACAGATCAATATTATGTGAGCAAATACAGGGGAGATGAACGTAAATACATGAGAGGAAATAAGGCCAGCGCGGTGTTTTATAAGCAGGGCGCGGATTTTGATGACTAATTTTTTTTTTTTTTTTAATGATTACATTTGTTTCAAAATGACTTTGTAATTACAAAAAATTATCTAAAATGAGATTTATTTGATTTACTAAAATTAGTGAACAGAAAGTTATAAATTAATTTATATATTGATATAACTCCTATACAAGAAGAAAAAATAAGTAAAAGAACAGTGAAAATGTTCTTGTTCAAAGAATCTGAAAAGAAAAGAAAATTTTCTTACTTTCCTTTTCAGATTCTTTAAACAAGTAAGAACATTATTTTCTTTGCTTTTCAGATTCTCCAAACAAGAACATAGAACAAATATATTTTCAATTAATTTTCTAACTTATTGTATTTTTAAACAGGTCTTACAAAAGTGTAGCATTAACTCTTTTGAGAACTCAGAATATGCAATGTTTATTGCAAATGAAGAGGATTTCACAGTCCATGTCATACATAAATAAGAGCAATACGCACTTATTAAGCAAAAAAGGGAAAATTGACCTCCTCATCCCTAATTTTGGACATGAATTCATAACACTAGTTATACCTGTTTCCCTGACAATAACCATCTCTCTACCCACAAGCAACTCTTTCCAGACCAACCAATAATCTTTATATACTCTATACTTATGCAAGGAAGTTACCAAATAAAGCGGCAAAGGACAAAGAAATTACAAATTAATGATGTAATATTGAAAAAAACATTATCCAAAATGGAAAACTTGAAACTACCAAAATGACCTTATATATATTTCTTAATATGGGACCCATGATAAGGATTTATGTACACTTAAGCAATACCTTTATTGCAAGAATTAAAAGATGGCATGTCATCAGAATCCGGATCATGCTTATATGATACTTGGTCTTCAAATAGCTTCTGCTCACAATAATATACTGTTTAATACGCATTCCTGAGGAATATAAAGAACTTACTTTTTGGCAGGTAGGCCGACTCATAACATGAAAACAGATGTATTGCGGGCCAGAGGTATTGTTCCCTGAAAATGGCAAGCTTTTCCAGGTATATAATCCTTTACAGAACCACAGTAAACGGAAAAAGGTAAGGCTGTAAGAGCAAACAGCATTTCCTTTGAAATAATTATGCCGTTCAACTGCGTAAAAGGCAACAGATATTAATCTGAGCTTCTCTTCGCTTTAAAAGTCGCGTACAATTATCCTACTTTATCTCGCTATGTTGGCGGAAACTTCACAACTTAACAACAGATGTACGAAAGTACATTGTTCCTTATCACTCAGTCATATACCCCCCCCCCCCCCCACTTCAACAAATAAGTTGCACACACATATTTAAACTAGAATCTTGAGTATAGATTCAGTTTTCTCTGCTTTGGTGAAGTGTTTAAGTCGGTGTACAATGAATAAGAACGTTAAGAGTAGAATGTATTGTGCTGTAGCTCAATACCGTAATTACGGTTTTAAAACGGTTGGTGTGAATTATCACACATTTCCAAAAAAAAATGAGCAATTAAAGCGCGTGTGGGTGTCTCGCTGTAAGCGTACTGACAAATGTAACGCTTATAATTCACGTGTATGTTCAGTGCACTTTCTTCCTAGTAACTATAAATGGGATTTGAAGAGTGAACTTTTAGGTTTGCCGGTTAAGAAAATTCTGCTCCCAGATGCAGTTCCGTAGCAGTTCATTCCCGATTGGCATGGATATGCACTTAGTGAAGGTCCAAGTACAAGTGGAATGTTGCAGGTATGTCTTTTTCATTTTTACATCCTGTAACAGAATAATGCATTCTGGAATTATTGTTTTCATTTCTTACGGTAAAAAAAATTCACCAGCATATCCATTTAGCGATTCCTTTATAGTAGTTGTAAATTTTCCTTTAGTACTAAAGTAATGTATGTTTGAATCTCTTGTAGCGCCTACAGTTTACGTTGAAGTCCTGGATGTGTTCCAGTAGTTTTGTTTATACGTAAATATATTACTAATGTAATGCAGTTTCCATTCGTTTTGCTTTATGTTTAGCCCACAATGTTTGTAGAATGCCCTGAAATAGTATACCTTTTAAAACAAACTGGAAGAAGTGCTAATAATAAACAATTGGGAGTTAATCGGGAGGAATTTAGTGTGCTCACTGCGCTGTGTTTGTATTCCGCGCGCTCGTCTTCACTCTCACTTACGTCACAGGCGGGCAGCCAATGGCAGCTCCCAAACCGAGTGGCTCACCTTAGTTATCTAGCCACATTGCCTCTGTACTATTATACTAACTGTACTAATTCAAGAATAGGTAAAAAAGAAATGTTATGAAATGCCTTTTAATATTTAAAAATTTATGGTTAATCAAAGTCCTCAGGTAATAGTGCAACACACGGCTCAGAATCAGATGTTATATTGCTTGAATCATCTTCCAACCTGTCTACAACTTGGTTGTAAAACATTGACAGACACAGCAGTTACATTGAATGTTAATTTAATGACATGCTTAACAGCAGAGGTATAACACTCAAGCAAAAGGTTGAACAAATTCAAAACTGCAGTTTTTGCAGCACTTTTAAGGGCTTTGTGACTTCTTTTAATTACACGACTGATATGCTAAGCACTTACCCATATTTGCAACATAAACAGTACTGATTTGCATGACTGTTCCTTCCCTCCAGTAAACAATGCAGGAATAGATGACTGCATGGCAATGATAATAATTGGAAGCTAATTATTTAAGTTATGTTTAAATGAAGTGATTCATAAAATACTTCGTTAAACACAGTCTTTATTAAAACTTGAATTTTCCATAAAGGACAGACAATTAGGTATTTCAAACAAAGTAAATCTGGGAGCATGGAATGTACACAGAAGTAACTAATAAAATTCAGGAACTAGATGATCTCCAACATAATTGAATTGATATTGTGCTTATCACTCACCCAAGAAGAAGCAAAAAAGATGCTTTGATATAAATAAATACATAATTATATATTTTGGGGTGCTACTGGAGGAATGAGTTAAAGCAGACATTGTTTTATTGCTGTCGAATAAATGAAAAAATAAAATTAATTCTTATCTGTGGAACAGTGAAAATACAGTATCCTCAAGATTAAAGATCCCAAGGGTCATTCTGACGATCATGAGAGTCTGTGGACCAGATGAAGGACATACAGAGGAAACTAATTTATTTTATGAAGATTTACAAGTAGTAATAAATAATATAACAAAATTAATTACATAGTTATAACAGGAGACTAATGCACACATTGAGAAACCCTAGTGGCAAAATTAATAAGGCCGCATGGGGAAACAACACTTAATGAAAACGATAGAACTCTTAAGAGACTTTATTTGCTTCAGTAATGTAAAAGCAATTAACTCTTTCCTTCCACATGAAGATATACATAAATATACATGGAGGCTAGAGGCCAGAGACCAGTGATCCATAATTGATTATTTATTAGGAAACAATAAAATATCAAGTTTTAAAGATGTAACCATTTACCAAGGGACACATCTTATCGGACCAGTACATGCTAAAAGCAAAACTAAGTTTGAAATTCAATAGTATACAAGTAAGCAAAAGAGAGAAAACTTTCTGCAAGATGAATGGAAAGATTTTGTAAATGTGCTAAAAAGAACTGCAAAGCAGACACAAAAAATGAGGAAAATGAAAAACAGGCTTTATGTATGGAATGATGATAAGAAGAAGGCATACCCAAGGTGGATAACCATAAAATCACTAGAAGATACACTGCATATATGGAACAATCAAGAGAAACAAAGAAAATAGTTATACAAGGTCATCAAGAGAGCTGGGATAGATATAATATCTTTAACATTTAGGCAGATATACATGCAAGATAAATATCAGCCTACAGGACAATGAACTTATGTGTTAAGTATAAAAGTAATATCTGAGAAACAATGCAGAATACTTTAAGAACCTATGGTGTATATATAGGAAGAAAATGAAAGTGAAAAATTGGAATTTAATTACAACATTGATAGAATTACAGTTTAAAGATGTCTTAAAAGCTTTAAAGGAAAGTCAAAACTGAAAATCACTAGAATTGATAATTTAAATATGGAGATGATTAAATATGCAGCTATTGAAGCCCAAAATAAATTACTAAACATTTTAAATCAATGTTGGCAGCAGGCTACAGTACCTCAGGAATGAAAGAAAGAGCTTGTCATACCAATTTTTAAAAAAGGAAATAGACAAGAAAAAGACAAATACAGAGGAATTATTACGTAATGTTTATAAGATATAGGCCAAAATATTTACAAAACATTTAAGAAAAATAACAGAACTTCTGCTATTAGAGGAGCAAATGGAATTTCAGAAAGTTAGATCCACAATGGACAAAATGGACGTGAAGCAAGTGATAGAAATAGGAGAGAATATAACTGGAAACACATATCTTCCGGAAAATTCGACAGGCGTATCAGAAGGAAGCTATGGAATACATTTGAGAAAAGGGGTACACACCAGCACCTCATTAAAATATGACAAAACATTTATAATATAACCAAACTACACATAAGATAATCAACTGGTCCTATTTTAAAGGAAATATAAACAGGGTGTTACACAAGGGCATGAATCTGCTCGCTAGTGTTTAATTTGTATGTTGACAATGTTATCCAACAGTGGAAACAACAATTACAAACTTGAAATATTAAGGACAGTTGGTATAAAAAGAACTTTATCAGGGCTCTCCTATATGCACATGGCCTAGTGATTAGTTCTGATTATGAAGACACATTACTAAAAAGTATGTATTAAATGAAAAAGGAAAAAAGATAATATGATACTCCAAACAAACCCAAGGTGATGGCTTACAGAGGCAATACTCCAGTAAAGATAAAAAATAATTATTTAAACACAAATTATAGAGCAGGTAAACTGTTTTAATTATCTCATTTGCATAATATTAAATCAAACAGGGTGTGTCCAACATAAAATGGAATTTTTTAAATCAGATATGCATAACAATAAAAACAACACTAAAAATAAAACCAGGAAGGAAACAATTATTAAATTTTATAAAACAATGGCCACACCCATATTTTATATGGTGCAGAAAGTTGAACTTTAAAGAAAAGAAGATAAAAGAATACAAGCAACCATAATGATATTTCTGAGGTCAACAATGGAAATGACAAAGGAAAATAGAACAAAACCTGAAACAATAACACATGCATTACTCATATACAGTATAAATAAAAGAATTGTTAGTTTTAGAAGCAAATGGCTGAAACATGTGCAATGCGTGCCAGAAGCAAGATATTTAAGCTATAAACTAAGAGGATGGAGAAATATAGGAAGACCTAACAAGAGATGGGCAGACCAATTTGGAGATACAACAGCCTAAGTGTAGTGCATTCAGTAGGAGAAGGAGCAGGAAGAGAATAATAATAATATTTTATGAGGACAGGCGACAAACAAATAATCTTGAAGGACTGGGAAAATATGTTTTCAGAACCTATTCAGGAGGATTCAAATACTTCTATAATTTCATTAAGAGGTAAGAATAAGAACAAATAGTAGTGAGTTAAAGTTTTCCAATTTATCACTTACACATGTAGCTGAGGACACTTAGGCATGGATTCATGAATAGGAAGCCATTGGTTCATATCCTGCCAGGACATTTCTCTTTGACTCAGGATTTTGCTTTTCCACGTTTTCCTCAGTCTTCATGATTAGCAGTTGCTGTGGAGGTACCCTAAACCTAGGCCTGTTAAATTTCCTTTTCCAATTATTTCATTTCATTTCATGTATCACTGCCTGAGATGCTATATGTAGTAAAAACAGTCTTAAAAACTATTAAAAGAAAAAGGCACAATTTATTTCAAGGAAGGT
This sequence comes from Deroplatys truncata, assembly GCA_030765065.1. Lineage (NCBI taxonomy): Eukaryota > Metazoa > Arthropoda > Insecta > Mantodea > Mantidae > Deroplatys > Deroplatys truncata. The sequence goes on from CM060989.1 coordinate 121,702,320, forward strand.
CTTAATATGATTTGTTGATGGTTAACTGAACTACTGTCTTTTAGTTTGAGACACTTACTGAGGGAATTAAGAAATTATAAACTGTGGCTGCTAAAATGAAGCTGGAAGTATATTTTATTAATACTACTAGTGGAGCCAGCTCGCTTTTGGAAGTGGTTGAGTTACTGAAAGGAGAAAGATTGGCAAAACTTGAGATGGCAGGTTTTGCTAATACTACTAATAGAACCAGGGCTTGCTAGTAGTTGGGTTTGAGTTTCTGAAAGCAGAAAGGTCCAGCAAAACTTAAGATGGTAGGTTTTATTAATACTACTAATAGAACCAGGGCTCACTAGATAAAAGTGGTTGAGTTATTGAAAGAGAAAGGTTGAGCAAATCTTGGGACAGCAGGTTTTATTATTACTGCTAATGAAAGCAAGGGTCACTAGTAAGAGTGGTAGAGTTATTGAAGCAGAAAGGTTGAGCAAATCTTGAGACAGGAGGTTGTATTATTACTACTATACTCGGCGCCAATCAAGAAGGTGATTGACAGTTACTAACCACGTGGCGGAAAGCTTTAAATGAATAGGAGGGGATGAATACGTCACAGCAGTCGTCATAGCAACCGTTAGAAGGACCAATTAGAACTAAGGTGTTTCTATAGCAATGATAGACGCAAATGTGTTATTGCGATATCATAACACGTGATTGGCATCACATGCTGGGCAAGCGACCATAGCAGTAACATGAACTGAAGTATTATCTTCTGCTGTGGCTGCAGTTATAAACAATTCCTCCGTTTAGGCCCAGCTTGCTTGTGTGTTTGTATCAGTTTAGAGATTGCCTGCGTACTGAAAAGTTCTTTTGTGTCATCGTAGTTGTATGGTATTTACCTTGTGTTACGTGTATTTGTGCGTGTGTGTTGCGTGAGCATTAATAATTGTGTTTAATGGATATTTAACAATGTCCAAAAATAGTGACAAAGATAGCGTAACCAAACGAAAAACTGGGCGCACCCGGGAACCGAATAAGTCTATCAAGCGAGCAGCAGCAACAACGGCGATGCAAGCGATTGGGAAATCAGTGGCATTTTTCCATTAGTATAAGCATCAATATTTCACAGGTATGTTTCTTCTGTTAACGCAGATCTTTACACTGATATATTCTTGCATGATCTATCCTCTGCACATAGATTCATTATTTTACAATTGTCTTCGTATACGAATATAAATAGTATCCGCTCTAGAATGCAGGTGCAACTCAATCTCCTTTGACACGCTCTCCACGTGGTTGCGATGAGCGGCAACGTCGCCTCTCTCGCTCCGCAAAATGTCAATCACCTTCTTGATTGGCGCCAGGTATAATGAAACCAGAGCTCACTAGTGGGAATGCTGCATTTATTGAAAGAGAAAGGTCGAGCAAATCTTGAGACAGCAGGTTTATTATTACTACTAATGAAACCAGAGCTCACTAGTGGGAGTGGTGGAGTTATTGAAAGAGAAAGGTTGAGCAAATCTTGAGACAGCGGGTTTATTATTACTACTAATGAAACCAGAGCTCACTAGTGGGAGTGGTGGAGTTATTGAAAGAGAAAGGTTGAGCAAATCTTGAGACAGCAGGTTTATTATTACTACTAATGAAACCAGAGCTCACTAGTGGGAGTGGTGGAGTTATTGAAAGAGAAAGGTTGAGCAAATCTTGAGACAGCAGGTTTTATTATTACTACTAATGAAACCAGAGCTCACTAGTGGGAGTGGTGGAGTTATTGAAAGAGAAAGGTTGAGCAAATCTTGAGACAGCAGGTTTATTATTACTACTAATGAAATCAGAGCTCACTATTGGGAATGGTGGAGTTATTGAAGGAGAAAGGTTGAGCAAATCTTGATACATTGGATTTTATTAATATGAAAACGAGCTATGGCTCAGGAATTGTTGGTTTGAAGCTATCTCTCACTTTTATTAATAGCACCCAATGTCTACCTGTTGGAATTTTATATTCCTGAAACGTTCTTTTTATCTGACTTTTTGACTCTCCAATATAGAACTTTTCAGACTCCATGCAGTTGGTTTTTGTAGAAATCTGCCTTTTTGTTGGAGGCTCTCTGTCTTTATGATTTGCTTTCATGTGATTTTTGGATTATTTTTCGGTTACAATTTTAATTTGCAGTCTTTTGCATACTTCCTGGAATTTTCTGTTTGTGAGTTTTGTGTAGATGGCTGTTTTTTCCCCCCCAGATTGAGCATAGTGGTTTCTTTTAACCTTTCTGTTTCTTAAATTGCTTCATCTTCCTTTTCTTGGGGTGAGGTCCATTAGTTCAGCTTTGCATTTATGTTCACATTTTCATGTATGCATGAACAAATGAATTTATTGTACAGTTTGTTTTACAATTTGGTTTACAATTTTTATGCGGTATGTATCTCTTGTACCCCTACATCTTATGCACAATTTGTCTGGTGCTTATGTTCCTATTGAGTCACTTGGATTGCTTGGCTCCCAGGCCTTATCACTCACTGAGCGGCCCTTCTTTCTTTGTCTCTCTTACTGTTCTAGACCATTTTTCCTTTACCTTCTTTAAAAATCTTGCATGCCCTTGATTTTCTTTTCTTCTTTCTCTGTCAATGTCTTTATAGATACAAGTTTTCTATCCATATTTTCCCACACTTTCCCGCCAGCTCCTTATTTCCTTACATTCTGTCATATAGTGTTCTGTAGTTTCTCTTCCTACACACAGCTCACATATCCCCCTTCTGCTGCCTCTCATCCCTCTTAAATACATTGATCCCATTCTCATCCATGCTAAACCTTTCCTTTCTTGTCTATTACAGCAATCAACTGCTTCTATCTTCCCCACCCCTTCTTTATCAATTTATAAAAACTTAATTATTTTTTATCTTCAAGGCTTCCTCATGTTTCTTGTCACACTATATCTTCCACTATGTTTCTTACAACTCTCCAAAAATTATTTGTATTTCTTCCCTCTAACCCCCATATTTCCCCCATCCCAATTAGCTCCATTATTTTCTTTTTTTTTGCTTTCTTTCCATCAGCTGGTTTTCTTCTTAGAACCTTCTACTGAGTTATGCATATCTTTTAAGATTTCACCTTCCCCCATTGTCATATCTAAACCAAAATTCTAAAACCATATGTAGTATTATACCTTTCCTTCTAGTTCTTCCTAATGCAACCTTGCCTGGTGTTGTTCTTGGCAATTCAATTAATTCTTTACAAAGCATTCTATACGTTTGTTCAATTTTCTTTCTTAATTCTCCCCCCCCCCTCCATATTCGCACCACTTAAGAGTACTTTTTATTCTACCAATGCCTTGTACATTCTCTCCAATCATTTTGTTGACATCTGTAATTTATACTTGTGTATTCTTATTCCTGTTATAGATGCCCTCCCTTTTGCTAACATCTACCTGCCATGAGCTCCCCATTCCCTGCTATTGCTCAACCTTACTCCTAAATAGTCATATTCTTTGACTACCTCCAGTTCTTGACCACCAAGGTACCTTTCTTTCTTCCTCAGTTTATTTCCTTTTTTAAAAGCTCTCACTTTGGATTTATTTATATTTACCTTAATTCCCCATTTTTTCACAGAATTCTTGAATTTCATTTATTGCTTTTTGTAACCCCATTATAGATACAGCACTTACCATAAGGTTGCATGCATTTAATAAACCGAATCTCCTTATCTCTTATTACTGGACAATGCTGATTTCTTATTTTTACTCTTTGTAATATATCATATATGAATAGGTTAAATAATATTGGACTCGGCTTACATCCCTGTCTTAATCCTATATTTTGTTGGATCATCTCTGTGATGCTGCTTTTTTCACCTTGTATACCAAACGTTACATGTTTATATATTTTCTTAATTTCTCTTAATAACTTGTTACTTACTCCCTCTTCCCTGAGTTTGTTATTCCAGAGCTTTTCTATTTATTTTATCAAAAGCTTTTTCAAAGTCAGAAAAAACATGTATGCCCTTCCTTTTTTCCTACTCAAATATTTATCTATTATATTCTTTATTATAAATATAATATCTATGGTCTGTCTTCCTTTCCTAAAACCTGCCTGGAATTCTGATATCTTTTTTACAGTTTCTACCCATTCCCTTAGTCTGTCTGCCAAAATTCCTGTATAAACTTTCCCTAATATAAATAGTAGATTTATTCCTCTTTAGTTCTTAGGTCTATTTACTCCTCCCTTCCCTTTATAAATTGGTACCATCATCATGGGTAGCATCAAGCATACCAGCTTTCCGTATGCCATTTTTAAATTTTATTTTGTTTAATAATTCCATCATTAATTTAATCCTCTTTGAGTTTCACCATATTTTCTCCAAAATTCTCCTAATACTCCATCTATTCTTACTGCTTTCCCTTTCTTTATATTTCTTAGTTGTAAATATACCTCCTGAGTTGATATTTCTCTGTCTAATTTTTTGTTTGTTATCACCTCTTGTCCAAACATTCTATGCTCTAACATTATCTCTATCCCTTCCCCAATCAGGTTTTTAAAATATTCTACCCATTCAAGTGGTATAATTTCGTTTTTTTCCCTCCTTTCCTGTTCACCCTTCTTACTATTTCCCATATATTCTTACTATCTTTCTTTTCAATTGTCCCCTTTATTTTATTTTCCATATTTTCTTGGATTATTTTTTCTTTGTAACAAGCATTTATATCTGCATTTGTAAATCATGAAATGTTGCCTGTCTTCTTCTTTTTCCGATCCACTCCATTTAATAAGTTCTTCAAAACCTCCTTTTTTGCATTTATACACTCATCATACCATCCCTTATTTGTATGTACCTTTCCCTGTTTTATTCCCATATCTGTCCCTGCTCTTTTTACTATTAATTCAATTAACTCTAGTGCTTTCTCTGTTTTTCCTTTATATAGGTTCATCTTTATTCCATGTTCTATAATTTGGCTTACCTTTGAATTTAAATATTTTTTTTTCTTCAAGTTCCTCCTTCCATTTATAGGTTTTTAATCTCATCTTTGTTACCGCTTTATCTAATAGTTCCTGTTCTCCTACTGTTAGTTCCATTGTTAACCAGAAATGGCTACTATTTACTATGTCATTTCTGATTTTAAATTTCCTAATTTTCTCCTCTGATTCGTCACTACATAATATAGTCTATTACACTTTGCCCATTTGTAAATGTAAATTCTCCTTTGTTCTCTCCTATTGCTCCATTACATATTAACAAATTGTTTATTTCACAGTTCTAGTAATCCTTTTCCTTCCTATTTATTATACTATCCCTGCTTTTCCTTTCTCTTACTTTGTTTTCTCTCCTTCCCCTATCATGGCACTTCCCAGTAATCTACAGATTCCCCCCTCCATTCTTGCATTAAAATCTCCCATTGTATTAAACTCTATATCTGACCACTTATTTCTGTTTTCTTCCATGTCCTCACCTATAATTTTGTACAGGTTGTTCTCATAAAAGTTTGATGTTTCTGGGCAGTTATATACTACCCAATTCCAATATTTACATTTATCTTATTTGTCTGTTTTATTAACATCCATAGAAGCTCGTTAATGTTGTTTTCTATCACTTCTGTTTCAACACTATGCCCATGTCTTTTCTAACACATATACCAATTCCTCCTGAAGCTCTTCCTTTCTCGTGCTTTTTACTGTCACTTTTATTTATAAATGTATAATCCTTTAGCTCTATTTCTTCCCTTTCCCACAATCATGTCTCTTCCACCCCTACAATGTCCATATATTTCATAATATTTTGGATTTCCCCATTGTATCTCTTACTCTTTATGCCTTCGACATTCCAAAACATCAAATTTATCCCCTTTCCCTATTTGTTCTTTGGTTTATGCTGATATATTTCACCATTGCTTTTCTAAGTCTAATAATTCTGGGTACCTGATCATCACTTTCCTTCCTCTGTGGCATTACCTTCCCTTCCCTCAACTCTATTATTTATGACCCCTCCTTCTTGCAATTTCTTCCGCTTGGCTAATACTTTCCACTCTTAATAATTCCCCACTCATCACTTACATCACTTCCTCCACCTATTTCTTACTGCACTGGTCGTCTTCTGTCCTCTTGGCTCCTCCTTACACTTCTTCCCCATTTGTTGCTGCCACCAATGTTGCTTCTCCTCCCTCTCCCAGACTGCTGGTTTTCTACCCTGTTTTCTTCTGCACTCCTTGCCTGACTGATTAATGTGCCTGCCAAATCTGAGGTTTGATCCAATGTTTTCCCCCTCCTTTCCTTAAGCTACCATCTCAGCTGTTAGCTCAGTTCTTTGACTTTAATGTGCTCTGGGCCATTGCTTTTGTTGACGTTCACACATTCTTTCTAGTTGATTCCTCCGTATGCTTATACTCCATTCTTTGCCTTCCACAAATAATTATATCTGCGCACGTATTTCTTGGAATGGTGTTATTTGAGTTTGGACTGTCAACAGCCTGGCAATCGGATGGTGTGCAAAATTTATGAAGATCTTATTCAAATATGCAACTTGCCTTTGATGCGCCTCGAATGTATTGCGCCAGCTAACCTTGACTACAAACAACTCTGGAAAAAATGTAACTAACACTATACTCCCTTACACGGTTCACTCCATTTGGTACCAAGCAGTCCATGACGTGATACCAACCCGCCAACAGCTCGCGAGTATTCATTTATGTGACTCCTCCTTGTGCCTTCATTGTCAACAGCCGGATACTCTACTACATCGCCTTTCCAGCTGCTCCATGACATCTGGTATATATAACCTTGCAGTGGCCTTCTTACGCAAGTTGCATTTCCACAGTTGCACTTTGGAAAGCTTTCTTCGTCCAGACTTCCGGTTTCCACGTATGCAGCACAATAGCCTCATTTTCTGGTTGCACCTTTCAACGAACCTTTGGTGACTATCTAAAAGTTCTCGATTCTTAGTCTGGTCGAGAATTACCTTCTGAGACTACCCCTTCCCATGGGTAATAAATGCAATAAAATACTGTACCACCCTGCCCCCCCAAAAAATAAGTAAATAAAAAAGAATATAATTTAAGCATTTTATAATTTAGTTACTCTAAAAATTTAGATAAACAAAGAAAAAAAAAGAAAGAAAGAAAAAAAAAGTTATAAGCAATAAAATTTCTCCTAACGTTACATCTTTTCAAGTAGGCTTTCACTTCCATCAGAGCATTTAAGTTGCTTTTATTAATGGTTCATGTTCCTAGTTAAAATAAATAAATAAAAGAAAAATAACAATTTTAATCCTTTTCAAAATTGCTTCTTCCCATCTGCTCTTGCTTGTTTCATCCTGGATATTAGTTCCTTTTTCAGAATTTGTTCCTCCGTTGTGTAGTCTTGCTGAATGAAAATTCTTGTACCACTTAGTCTCCTGGCATTCTTTAAAATTTCCCACTTTTTTGCTGTTGTTATTTTTATAACAATGGATCTAGTTTTTTTCCTCTTTTTCCAATTTGGAAAATGTCTTCTATCTCTCAGCCAAACATTTTTATACCTAGCCCTTCTTCCATAATCTCATATACTATTTTTTTGTAAGCTTCCATTTTCTTCTGTCATTCTGAAAATTATGCAGTTCTTTCTCCTCTGTCCTGCTTCAAATCTTTTCTCTGTATCTTCAATTTTCCTTCTGCAGCCCATTATCTGCTGTTCCATTTCTTCTCTTTGTGTCTTCTTAATCTCCTTGAGTTGCCTTGTATTTTTATCCATTTTTTGTCTAATTCTTTTCCAAGTGTCTTTAGAGATTCCATTAGCTGGTCCATTTCTACTGGCCCTGGATTCAGCTCCGTTCCACAAATATTACTGTCACCACTTATACTATCATTATCTTTCCCATTTACATGACTTTTCTTCTTCCAAAGCTGCCTATTCTGCTCTATAAGCCTCTGTGTCTATACCCATTGCCACGCCAGCTCTCACTCGCACAACCTGCTTCTACTGCTGTCAGCACCGACTCCTCTATTTTCTCATGTAAGTAAATGTAGTAAGTAGATTAGGAATGTTTTTTAAAAATATGTTTTAATCCAAACTGTTAGTGGAATTTTTTATAAAATAAAAGTAACAAACATTTTTCCATCTAAGGGATAGTTTATGGTGGAGGATTTCTTTGAAAACCTTCATATGGTAGGCTTGGAAGATGGTGAACTTAAAATACCAAGTGTGGTATTTAACCAACTTTCTGTCTTTGAATTATGCTGTTCCCATGCAGACCTTTTTCTAAAAATACCTCTTTGGGTTCAGGGATCTTAAAACGTGTATTTTGTGTGAAGTCTCAGTGTTGATTTTTTGATGGTTTGCAATACTTGCTCTGCTTAGTGTAGATAAGTAGTAGAGAAAGTAAAAGATATAAACTATTTCAGAACTACAACCAATAAGAAAAAGGAATCTTTGTTGCAATTGGGACAACATTAACAGTGAAGTGTCAATTGATTAAAAATTATGAGTTGAAATGATATTAAAAGCCTTCACTTACATCATGATGGTCAAAGGATGGACGATCGTTTCAAGCCTGCTAAGGCCCCATCGTCAGTGATTTGAAAGTTGACTAACTCACGCTCCAAAAACCCAGGATGTGTAGACCGATGTAGTCAAATGGGAGGACCTCAAGTGGTAGTTTACGTAACTGCCAAAAGGAACCAGAAGGCTGCTGTATTCACCTCTTTTGGTATGTAGGATAGCTTGAAGTAGGATGGACTCCATATTGATCAGGTTTCTTCTGTGGTTGAACCAGAAGGCGGGTGACATCATCCAACGGTGGAATTTCAAAGTTTAAAACTTGTGAATTGTTTTTAATAATAAATATTTTTCCCAAGCATCCAACTTAGATGAATTATGTATAGGTTTTAACAGTACAATCTATTAACCAATTTCATGTTGTTTGTTCCAAAAATGGTATGACTCAGCTGATTTATCAGTAGGTTTAAGTATTATATTTCTTTGATGTTCTTTTAGGCGGATTAAGAGGTTACGTTTTGTTCTTCCAATGTAAAAGATAAAAACTCTTGCTCGTATTTATTAAATAAAATGTGACCATTGTGACAAGTTTTACATTGGAAGAACGAAACGTAACCTCTTAATCCATCTAAAAGAACATCAAAGAAATATAAAACTTAAACAAACTGATAAATCAGCTGAGTCATACAATTTTTGGAACAAACAACATGAAATTGGTCAGTAGATTGAACTGTTAAAACCTATACATAATTCATCCATGTTGGATACTTGGGAAAAAATATTTATTATTAAAAACAATTCACAAGTTTTAAACTTTGAAATTCCACCATTGGATGACGTCACCCACCTTCCGATCCAAACACAGAAGAAACCTGACCAATGTGGAGTCCATCCTACTTCAAGTAGTCCTACATACCAAGAGAGGTGAGTACAGCAGCCTTCTGGTTCACCTTTGGCAGTTACGTAAACTACCACTTGAGGTCCTCCCATTCGACTACATGGGTCTACACATCCTGGGATTTTGGAGCATGAGTTAGCAACTTTCAAATCGCTTATGATGGGGTCTTAGCAACCTTGAAACGATCGTCCATCCTTTGACCATCATGATGTAAGTGAAGGCTTTTAATATCATTTCAACTCATAATTTTTAATCAGGAAAAAAGAATATCTCAGAAAAGAAAGAAAAGTGATAAGATGAAATCTCTGTCCTTTAATGAGATTTTTTTTTATCAAGATTTTGTTTGTTATAGCTAACCAATTATATAAAGGCTAAGAAAGAAGATGACTTCACAGGCTGTTCTCAAGTAATTCAATGCATACATTTCATTAGTCATGCAACTATGGTATTTTATTGAGATTTCTTAGAATCATGTTTTCGGAAAAGCAAAACTAATATCAATTTTTTGCTTAGTTTGAGATGGAGGGATTTTGTTGAAAATTTTGGTGTAGCATCCCTGGAAGATCCTGAACTTAAATACCAAGTTTTATATTCATGCAACTTTTCTTTTTTAGTTATGATACACGCAAACAGATACATGAAATGCATTGTTTAGATTCAGGGGTCCTCAAAACTTGCATTTACTGTGAAATCTCTGTATCAATTTTTTAGATGGAATGCAGTTCTTCCTTTTGTAGCATTTCCTTAACAAATCACATAAATCACGTGCCAAGTCCCTCAGCAATCCCCTAATTTTCCTAGGTGGTGTAGTTTTATATGGAATCTACTGGGGAGAGAGGTACAAACTTGGATCACATGGGAAGGACTCAGCATAGTGTAAATACAATTTAGTTAACAGGATACATATTCTGTGATCTACGCAATCAACAACCAATGACTAAAGTGTTAAAATGAGCTGTGAACTATGTACAGATGAAATGTTATAATGAAATGAGTACTTCACTTCAGACTTTTATACCTTTACATTTCATGTCATTACGCATTAAGTTGGCCAGTTACAATTTATAAATACACTCAAGTATACAACGTTAATAGGCATTTCATTACATAAAGTGACTCGCACTCACACCAAAAGTGAATACAGTACATTCATACTTCTAATAATCAACTCTGATACAAGAGCAATTAAAAGTTGTATTTAGTGCGAAAGAACTCAGAGTAAATTTAGGCAAATTAATATTCAATTCTGTTCCTAGAAACAATTATAAATTTGAGTTTACATTTGCTTAATTTTTCCCCTAATTAACCAACTGGCTGTTCACACAACTTGAACAATACACAAGTTGAAAGAATCGCCATATTAACCTTCATGAAAAGAGAATTTGAAATTTGGAAATGACACAATAAATGATATCCTAATGAGAGATACTTCAAATAGCTATCTGCAACAAAAGGAAAAATGAAATATTTACCAGACTTGTAGATTTTTAATAGCATGGTCTTGCTCATTATGACAATGTTAACAAGGCTGGCAGAAGGCCAGCAAGCTTTGCCATTGCCAACACAAACTGTGGTTCAACGTGGCAGAGATTATATACTACCACACTCTACTTACTGTAGGTGAGTGGTAGAGAAAGTAATAAGCTTTTGTATGAATAGTTTATGGAAGTTAAATAAAAATAAATGATAATAGGTGGAGAAAGTCATGTGAATGTAGCATTTCACTATCAGTTCTGTCTGCTGTATCTATTTTGTACCTACCCTAAAATGTGTAATGAAACTGTTTTTGTAGAGTTTATCTTGATTAACATGAAGTAAGTCAACATTTTATATTTATTATTAGATAACACAGTTATTGGGTATATGATGATAGAAGATATGAGAGATGGACCAATGACTAGAGAGAACTGAGTGGGTATAGGGCAGTAAGACACAGCTATATACAGTGCTCCTTTCTCATAACCATAGTTTTTAGGTGTATGGTTTTAGAAAATGTGAGATGAACAGTGACTGTTTTTTTTTTTTGTTTTTTTTGTTTTTTTTTGTTTTAATCGTGGAGGAGAAAAATGCATTACTGCATTCAACCTCCAGCCGAGGGCAATGGCTGGGGGGATATGTGGGGCTTGCCGTTCAGTCGCGGAATACCCACTATAAAAAAAACCTCCATGTGTTTATTGTATATTGGTCTGTTTAACGTGCAATTCATGCTTGGTTGCGTCCCACATAGCATGCTGGTTAGTATGTGTATAGTTAAGTTGCTCGCATGCATTGCATGTGAGCTCGTCAATTGTTAACTACTGGGATTGTTCATGGAACCTGAACAATACCAGTGGGAATTCATGTGTTATAAAGTAGCGTATTTTATAGTTGCTTGCATTTTAATGTTGTAAGTGTGTGCAGGGAGTTCGTGCTGGTCATAATGTTAACTTAGGTTAATGTATTTGTGTATTATGAGCTACTTGTAACTGTGTGGAGGGAGTACCTGCTTGTCATGGTTTTAGCTTAAGCTAAGTGTTAGTCTTAAGTGCATAGTGGTAATTGTGTGGAATGTTAGTCGAGTAATATATGATTGTGTTGTAAATGTTGCCTCCTGTGCTGGTGTTCGCAGGTGATTCCTGTCTAGTAATTGTACACAGTAGCCTGTCTGTTTGAATCCAGCTCTCTGGCGTTTGTCATTCTCACTGTCCGGGTATTCTGCCAGTGTTGTCTGTGTGGTCGGCTCCATAATGCAGCGGCCCGAAGTTCGCTGCCCACGTCGAACACGGTGGGAGGCCCTTTCTTCTCGTCTGCCTCAGCAGTTGCTGGGGGCTTGAGGGCACTGCAACGGGCTAGGACTGAAACAAAAGGAAGAAGAAGAAAAAGATTAATGTTGGTAATTTAGTGAGGAGTAGTCCTGTGTCAGCGTCTTTGTCATGATTGGATTAGATTGTCAAGGAAGTATTGTATTTCATCAGTATTATCAGTGGATAATTGTTCTATCGAATTAGTGATAGGAGTCTGTTGTGTGTGTTATGTTCTGTATCGTAGTTTCCTAATGAAGTTATTAGTAGGTATGTTGCTGGTGTAATTTTTTGTACATATCATATGTTAGTTTCTTAATGAACTCTTCAACTGTGTGCATTTTAAGCTCTTCATGCAGTAAATCGGATGGAGCTACGTATGGTACTCTATCATGTGCAAGATCTTGTTTTGAAAACTTTGTAATCTTTTGATGTAGGTTATGGCAGCATATCCCTATACTGGTGCAGCATAAGTGAATATTGGATGAATTAGTGTTTTGTACAGGGTGAGTCCCATTTAATTGGGAATCCATGTGACTGTGGAGAGGTGAGTGGGGGTGGGCAGTAACAGACAGAACTATATATAGTAGTCCTGTCTCATGACCAAACACTTTGGTTAGCATTGTTCTGCTATTCATGATGTTTATTTCTCCACAGACTTAGCACCATTAGATGCAGCAACAGTTGTGAAATGGATATCAAGACAGAAATCAAAGAAGAGGATCCTCTCCCAGATGATGTAGCTTCACAGAATGTAACAATGAACACAAACAGTGATGCTATGCTTCTGGATGATGATTGTGATGTGGCAATTGAAACAGAAAATAAATCAGAGACTCCTTTTCCAGACTTTTGTTCCCAGAAGGAGAAAGAATGTTTTACCAAATATCCCTTAAAGGAGATTAAGTCTGAAATTGTTACATGCAGCGACAGCTGCGAAATGGAAACCAAAAGAGAAATTGGTTCTCAGGACGAGAGAGAATTTCTTCCAGAGGATCCTGTAATGAAATACAATAGTGATCGTGAATGGGATAACAAAATGGAAATTAAAGAAGAACTTTCATGGTTGAAAACAGAAACTTCATCTGTTTGGGATGACATTAAGGTAAGTTTTGTTGAACTTTGTATATCATTAATACTTCATAAATATTTGAATTATATCATAAAAGATTCACAAGGATAAGAGATGGTGTATGAATGTGTATTTAAAAGGTTGAAATTAATGGTGCAACAGTTCTTGAAAATGTAGGTTATTAGACTGAAGTTTTTGTAGAAATAATACCAAAAAATGCTGTGACATGTAGCAGCTGATGAACAGCTACATTTTCCTCCAAATGAAAAATAAAACTAAAGAAAAGGTTAACGTTTTTTTAGTAAATGATACATTGTGGACAACAGTATTCTTCTGAAAACCCATTTGAATGTATTGTTTTTGTTCATGTTACCGTTACTAATAATATTATAGAGAGAGAAAATTTGTGTATTTATCTGAGAAAACCACTACACAGATTTTGATAGCCTTTCACCACCACAAAACCATATTCTTTTTCTGGGCATGGTTTATAAAGCATCTCCTAATTTTAATTCATAGGTTACTAAAAGGGATTTAGAAAAAGTCTGTGTACTAGAATAAGAACATATTGGAGTTATAATACAACATACAAGGTGTGATCAAAAAGTTTCCGGAATGACATCATAAATACTACACAACAGTTTGTTTTGTCTAATCTGCACTGTCACCCTCGAAGTGGTCTCCTTGGGAGTTGATACACTTGTCCCAGTGCTTCTGCCACTGCTGGAAGCACCTCTGGAAGTCCTCTTCTTTCAACATGTTCAGAGCCTTCTGCGATTCAGAATGGATGACATCAATGTCCTCAAAATGGTGTCCTTGAAGCCGCATTTTAAATCGCAGGATAAACAAAAAAGTCTGCTGGTGCCAAATCTGGAGAATAGGCGGGATGGGGAACAGTATTCATCCTCGACTAATTTTGAAGATTTAGAAGCTAGTAGCAGTGATGTGTCATAATTTAAGATAAAGAGAGTTGAGGGTTGTTACACTACATCACTAAAATATTCTTACTTGAACGCGTTTCGGGAGACAGCTTGTTCCCATCGTCAGCATGTTCTCAACTGATGTTTCCGGTTATCGTCTGGGGGATGTGTGTGGCTAGTGGTGTTCTCTGGTGCTGGGCTGATGAACCTCCAAAGGCTGCTGGGTGGTGGCAGTTCGAAATTCATTAGGTGATTCCTGTGTTTGACAATATGTATTTTTTCCCAGATGTCCAATTCATTGCTGCTGTTGATCGGTTTTAAGAGTTTTATGTTCGGGGTGATATCATGGTTTGAAGACCAGAAATGATGTACTACTGCTGATTTATCTGGCTGCTTTTGGTAAATGCATCTCATATGCTCTTTAAGTCTTATTTCAAGATTTCTTTTGGTTCTTCCTATGTATATCAGGTTACATTCATTACAATCAATTTGATATATACCAGCTGATTTATCGTTGGGGATAGGATCTTTTGTTCTGTTGCATAGTAGTTTCTGTATATTGTGGTTATTCTGTGGAGACAGGGTGATGTTGTATTTCTTTAAAATCCTTTGAAATTTGTGTGAATTTTCTATATGCTTGTGGTTTTTGTTGTCTGAGTAACGTAGTCATTTTTTGGATGTATTTCTGTCTTTCAAACCTTTTTATGTTCTTATCTGTTGTTTTTTTCTAGTATCCATTCATAGTGGCTATGTTGATAATGTGTTGGTATTCTTTCTGGTATTCCACTTTCTCCATTGGTATATGTACTAACCTGTTTGTAATACTATTTAAAATAGCAGGTTTGTGGCTTGTAAGATGGTAGCTATTGCTTTTAATATAATTTTCTGTGTGCATTGGTTTGCTGTAAATGCCGAACGTTAGTCTGTTGTGTGCATTATTTCTGATGAAATCTCAGCGTCAGCATTGTTGTGAAGCCATTCCTGAAACTTTTTGATCACACCTCATACTTGTGAACAAAGCTTTGACTTTTCATTTATTTGCCATAGAGTAGAAAATAGCTTTTGTTATGCCACAGAAACTGCATGTAAAATGAGGCAATGTTTCATTCCAAGCACTATATATATAAATCATGATTTAAAGCTATGACAACAAAAGAGAATAGAATCTGCTCATAACATATTGTAATAAACCTCCATGTAACAACCATTGCTTTATTTTGTTTGTTGTAATCAAGTTTGTTAGCAGGGTATGTTAAATGTCAAAAAGAAAGGAAACTGTGCCCAGCTAACATTTGAAATCATTAAACCGACGTTTTATAACTAACAGCTGCAGTGATTAGTCTTCTCGATGCTTGCATAGACTATGGTTCTTTTCCAAAGACTTCGGTTAACTTGGTGGCCTGGGAATGCAGAATCTTCATATTCACAAACTTCACCCCTGTTTTGTTGCACATTTAAGTGTTTCTGTATTATGTGAAAACTACATAGCTTTTATGTTATTAAATGATTAAGGGACCAAAGAGAAAGTTAAAGTGAAAATGAATGAGGAGTCAGACAACTCATTTACACTCTTCATTTAAGTAAAATTATCTCGACATGTTTCGAGAGTCCTTTGCTCTCATCAACAGCTGCTGGCCTACTGGCTGGTGGTTGTTTGATCATCCAGTATCTGCCTGTGTTGACCTTCTGTGGGCTTTTTTCACCGAAAGATGGGAAAGTAAAGACATCGCCGTGCTGCCGAACCAGCTCATGAAGAGGCTGCCGCTGCTCCCTTGGCAAATGTCAGGGGAAGTTATTGACCGCCGACACCGGTTCCAACCACCGTCAACTCACTGGCCGCTACCCTGCATCTGCCGGGAGTGCAACCCTTCCACTGCCGCTACAAGGGACTAGAAGTGTTTCGCCACAACAGCAGGGGCAGCTGCTGTCACATCCGCCAGCGGAAGCGAATAGTGCAGCCAGTACATTGCCGCAACAAGGGACGAGTTATGCCTCAATCACCACTTCTCCCTGATAGCAGGGGTGGCTGCTGTCACCATTGCTGGCTGAGGCATCTCATCCAGCACCGCCGACACTGGATCATCAGTTCACCAGAAATTCGGCAACAGCTCCTCCAGTCACTGCCAACCAGAACAGCTGTTTCAGCGCTGTAGCAGTCAGTATTCATCGCTGACTGCCAATGCAGATTCTGCTGGAGGAGGCACAGCGCCTCTGAAGCTCTCTGGTCTCCGTGACCAGAATTCACAACCGACGCGGGCCTACTCCTTTGTTGCGCCTTGTCTTCCGAGAGTTCAAGAATGGCCTTCTTGAGACGAACAATCACCAATGAGGAAAGCAGGACAACCTGGATGCTGCCAATGCTGCCTATATATCCACTCCGTGGCCGATTGCAGTGCACCACCACAGTGCCATTACTGCAGCGACGTCTCCCTCATGTCCTCCTGTCAGCAGCATGATGTCACACATCGATGGAGGTTCTGTGCAACCTGCGGCAGGACGGACCACTACACCAGGCAGACTGTCTGTCCATGCTATCCTCGGCCTTCCAATGCACCAACCGGCCCTCCGCAACCAACAAGGCCTACGCCACAACAATCTTGTGCCGCCCAGAGACAACCACCAGATGCCATTCAGCAATGCAGAAATTCTGCAGCAACCGCCATCGAGAGCATCAATGCCCAGCTAGCCGCCCTCACCGAGGCATCTAATAGTGTCCGAGATGAGGTCTCGGCCCTCAACTGGCATCTGGAGCTGCTAAAGTGCACTGCAAAATCATGGCTTTCATCTGTTACTTCATCGCAGCGCAACACAAATAGAAAACTCTCCGCTGCCTCATCACAACTTGCCAGAGCTTACTGTACCATTCACAAGCCCACAGCAGAGGAAGACTCAGAAATTTCTGCATGCATTCACACAAAACTTCATGTCATAGAGACCACTATCACAACCTCCGTTATTCCAAAACTTCAACCAATGGACAGCAGTGAAATACTTACCTAATTGGCAACCATGGAGCCCGCCATCGCCGGGACGCTACAGTAAATCACCAGGCACACACCGACATCAAAAACCAAATTGCCCAACTCCAAGCCAATCAGCAGAAACTTGATGAAGGCTACCAGCTCATCAGGAACTTCATCAAGCAGCATGTACTAATGGGTCCTCCATCCACGCCAAGATATCAACACAACCGCCGCTAAATCTAACTCGCATACATTTCTCATCACCTTATCACCACCACTACACAAACAGCAATGATTACAGAAAAAATAAATAAAACCGCACTCCTTAATTCTACGTCCACTCCCCGGGAGTTAATGAATCAGCCAAGAAGGGTGGGAATAGATTTCCCATGGCTAGAATTTTTCTCAAAATATATTCCTGCAAAACTGAAAAATGTTTCTTCAATGCACAATTTTGTTAAGCCAATGAGCTCTCCATTTTTTGTTTCATTCCTATTGATGGAAGTTAATACATTTTTTTTTAATGCTGCTAAAATTCTTACCTTTTGGTACATTTGGGAATAGTGAAAATACATCAAATTAAACTAGTATGTCATCACCTTTAGGTTGCGTTTCTTACTAACTCAAAGGCATTCTTAATTATTCAAATTTTGGCAATTCATGAAGTTTGCTGGTTAGCCATTTTACCAAGTTATAGGTTAATGCTCCGATACATGATATGATTGGTCTTATTTCTTTTACAGTTTTATGGATTTTTGGTGTTGTATGTTTACATTTTAGGGTGAGGGTTATCCACTTTTAATCTTTTGTTATCTTTGTCACAAACAGCATACTTAACAACTTTTAATGCTTTTTTTTCATTTTGCAGATGTGATTGTTTATAACCTTTGATTTTTTATTTGGGTACATTCTGAATATTTTAGAAGCTCTGTTATCCTTCAGTTGTAAACTTGTTTATGAAAGATTACTAATTTATTTCCTCTTATCTTTTTGGAATACTACTGATTTCGAATTTAGATTTTTCACAATTTATCCAAAAGTGTTGCTGTTATGTTGTCTAACTTTTATTTTTTAGAATAGGCTCGCATTTCCAGTTTTGAGGTAAATATGTAATTCAGTGAAATTTCTGTATGTATGACAAGTGTCTTCCTAATTACAAAGGACTTCTTGTTTAATTTGAAATCGTTCTTGGTAAAAAATATACTGTAATGTTACTGGATAGAAGAATCAACCTTATTCACAAAACAAAATTCACATAGGTTCCTAGATCCATGAATTACATGTGAGAATCTTGTGAATGTACCTAAAGCTTCAAATTGAATTATGTAATCAATAATATCCAATAGGAAACTTATTCATTCTTTAGTGAAGAATGGATTAAAATATTTTATTATGCTCCATTAATTACGATAAAATATTCTAATTTATTACATTATTAATAATTAATTCAACAATTAAATTGAATAATTATTGATACATTATTCAATTTGAAACTTATTCATTCTTTATAAATATAAATGATATAAAAAGTGTTGTATGAAGCAAACAGCAAATCAGCGCCTGGGTATGGCCAAATGGAATAGCACCACGATTGTAGAGTAGTTGGTCTAAAATCTGCATTGATCATAACCTGACTATGCTAAGAGAACAAATGCAGAAATCTTCCTCTCTGCATATGACATGACTCTATGTGAATGTTTCCATTAAATAACTAGCATGCAGTCTTACATTTATGCCGCGTCTGTGCTTGCTTTTCATTTAGAAAGGGGCTTAACTCTATGTATGAATACTACTAAATATGAATTTTATCATTGTTAGAGAAAGTCATGTGAATGTATGAGGGGTGTTCAAATGAAAAGGTATGAAACAACACTGTGGGTATAATTGAAGTCTTTATTCAAAGTAATCACCAGAAGCCTGAGCACATCTATCCCACTGTTTAACGAGCCGAAGGATTCCCTGTTCCCAGAATTCCGGTGGCTGTGACGAGAGCCAGTCCTCACTGTGCCCTTCAGTTTGTTGTCCGAGTTGAAGCGCTTCCCTATGAGATGTTTTTTTTAGTGGACCAAACAGATGGAAGTCACAGGGCAACATGTTCGGGCTGTAGGGCGAATGCTCAAGCTGCTCCCACTTGAACTTGACCAATACACTTTGTGTGACCCTGGAGACGTGTGGATGTGCGTTATCTTGGAGCAGAACCACTCCCTCTGTGAGCAGTCCAGGCCGTTTGCTCTTGATGAACTTGCATAGGCTACAGAGTGTCTCACAGTACACATCACTGTTAATGGTTTTTCCGTGCTCGAGGAATTCAATGAGTATCGGACCATTGTCGAAAAAGACGGTGAGCATCAACCTGCCTGCTGAGGGCACAGCCTTGAATTTTTTAGGGGGAGGTGACGACAGATGCTTCCATTGCATGCTGTCCTGCTTTGTCTCTGGATCAAAGTGATGGACCAGCTCATCACCAGTGACAGTCCGCTCCAGGAAAGCAGGGTCTTCATGATACTGAAACAGGTGTTGGAGTGCTAGCCCCATACGCAGTTCCTTTTGCTGAGCTTCTTTGGAACCCACTGAGCACACACCTTCCGGTAACCCATCCTGTCATACACAATTGTTCACAATGTTCCAATGCTGGCACCCACCATCACTGCCAACATTCGCATTGTGACACGCCAATCACTTCTCACCAGGTCATACACCTGGTCGATGATTTTGGCCGTGATTACTGTATTTGCCTGGCCTGGTCTCGGGTCATCATTCAAACACTCCTGGCCTTCACGAAAATGGGCACTACACTTTCTCACTGACTTGTCGGACACACAGTCTCCCCTGTATACGGCCATCATCCGGCAATGAAAATCGACTGGTTTAACACCTTCCACAGTCAGAAATCGGATAACACCTTGCTGTTCCTCAATCATCAAATTTTGCAATCTGAACCCCATGATGTCCTTGCATGCACTGCTGCGTCAATTGGACGGAACACACAACTGCCTGCTTCTCTCCTGCATCAGGTGCGGCCACCCGTACATGCACACAACCAGGCCGGACACTACATTCACGTCCCTAGATGTCGCACTACATTATCCCAAAGCGGCATATTCAAATTTCAACCAGTTTGGTTGTTAAGAGGTTTCGTACCTTTTCATTTGAACACCCCTCATATCAGAGGGCATTTTCCTAAATGCTGGGTGAACTGAATTCTAATTTATCTTTACTAAACATTCCTATTGCCAGTTCCCTGTACTGTAAACCAAACTATTTATTCAGATCTAAATGTTTTCTCCATTGCTCTGTTTTCTTTTACTGTATGACATGATCTAATGTCAAATCTTTGTTTCGCATAACTCCTAACACCTTATACTAATTCAAAAGTAAATCAGACTTTGTATTTTAAAGGTAACTATGTGATGCAGGTCATTTAACTAATGCTGTAAAGATGATTGTGTAAAACTACATTTGCATCATTCTGTTACAGGATGGCGACTTCACTTCAATAAAATCACCAAGGTAAGACTTGATTCTTGGCTAATGTTTCAATAAGAAGCCTTGTGTTTCTTGTGTTACATTTTCCTTTACTGGTGCTTCTTTATATATACTAATATTATACAGAGAGAAAACTTGTATGTATGTAATCTTAAAATACACTCGACTAATTTTGATAGTACATGCACCATAGAAATGCCATATTGTTTGTGTATGTGTGTCGTTCTCCATGGTGTAGTGGTTACCATGATAGCGTCTAGTTCCCGAGGTCACGGGTTCAAAGCCAGCAGAGGGTGATGGATTTTTTTCGGGCGCAAAAATCCTTAGCATGGCTTCCTTCAGAAAGGAAATAAAACTGGTGGTCCTGTGTCATAGATTTACGGCATGTAAAAGAACCTCAAGCCTGATAGAGAGGCCTTTGAGCAAAATTACCGGTCTTTCACGCCCAATATAGAATGGGACACTAAGGACCATAGTAGTTAAAGAGCTTCCATAAATACAACAAAAAAAAATTGACAAAATTAGGTTATACAACTCCTATTGATTTCAATTCATAAATTACTAAAAGGTATTTAAAAAGTTTTTATTGAGAATGCCATGAAGTACAAAATAGTTGTTACTCTGCAGTGAATGTATGTAGAAACAAAAGCATGTTACATTTTATTCTAGGCAGTATACATAGATGGCCATGATGTATTGCTTAATTAAACAGAAGACCAACATTGATCCTGTTTATAAAGGTACAAATTGGTATCATATTTTTTTCTTTAATTGCCATTTAAACAGATATGTATTAATGAAATAATAACCTCTGAATAAGCTTTATTTAATTCTATAGATGTAAGCACTTAAGTTTCTGGATGTCAAAACCTAATAATTCTTTGTAAGTAAGTTTTGCCACATTTTCAATGCAATCAACTTCATTGATAATGTATATTAAATATATGTATTATACATACATATATAGGGTCTTTCAACAAGAGTGTCCTATCTTTGAACTTAAATAAAACATGTTCTATAAATGATAAGAGATTTATTTCTTTTTTTATTTTGGAACATAATTAATGTCATTACATGTGGTAGAGAACATCAGTTAAGTGACCGCCGCGACTTCGTTGGGTTGCACATATACGGTTGACCAAATTTTTAATGACAGAAGAATGTAAATTAGGTCCAAATTCACGAATAACACACATTATGTTATTCATAAAATCATTTACTGTTTCTCACTTGCTGACATAAACTCAAGATTTTACATAACCCTACAAGAAGTAATCCAACAGCGTTAAATTACATGACCTCGGGGGCCAGTTAACATCACCACCACGGGAAATGATGAAACCTCTGAACTACTCCTTCAAAAATCAACAGTTTCGAGAGCAATATGACATGTGGCACCATCTTGCTGGAACCAGATGTTTCTGAGATCCATACCCTCCAATTGAGCCCAAAAATAGTTCCTTATAAGACCCCGGTATCTTTCTCCATTGACAGTTACAGCTTCTCTATCTTCATCTTGTAAAAAATATGGACCAATAGTTCCACCATACCAAAATCCACACCACACAGTAACCTTTTGGGGATGAAGTGGTCGTTCTTGAATCTGCATTGGATTGCGATTGCTCCAATAGCATCAATTTTGTTTGTTAACACAACCATCCATCCAAAAGTGGGCTTCGTCGCTGAAGATGATTTTTCGACAAAAATCCGGGTCAGCTTCCAATTGCTCCATAGCCCATTCAGCGAATACACGGCGCAACCTATGGACATTGCGCTTTAGTTGAGTTAACACCATTTTGTAAGCATGAAACTTCAAGTCCAGATGCAGAATTTGCCAAGTTGTGGTCGGCAAAAGCCCTAATTCCTGCACTCGACGAGCAATTGATTTGTTTCCATTATTGCATACATTCTGACAAACGGTGCCTATGTTTTCGTTGCAGCACTTACGTCAATTACTTACAGGCATTCCTTGAATGCTGATAGAACCACTTCTTTCAAATTTATCGATCAAACACCGAATCATTCTCTCGCAGGGACGATTATGCATACTGTAAACTTCAGGCAATACACGGAAGGTTTGGTGAACAGATGATCCATTTTGATAATAAATATTCACAATTTCTACACATTGCTGAATGCTGTAGCATTCCATGGCTATTTGTCAATAACAACTATAACCACGTGAAAAAAATGACTGCTGTAACTCAATAACAGCAGCTATCACATGTTAAATATACGACACTCTAGTTGAGAGACCCTTTATATATACACTGAATGTATATGACAAAAATTATGTCCAGTGTAACATCCAGAATTATTCATCTGATATCTCTGACAAATAAAAACACTAGATAATTTGTAACAGACTTGATTTATTATGCAAAATTGCTACAAATCTTGCTTTATGGCTCTGACTTTTAATTTGCTTGTAACTCACTCACAACCATACTATGGTTGACTCACAGTTGTTTTCTGCCATCCTCTTATAGTCCCCTATTGCTAGGGAGATACATTAATACAAAGTTCCAGAATGCAGATGGCAAACATTCTTGAAGAATAGCCAATCAAAGACACTTCCAATGCTTGGCCAACTACACCATGCAGGTTCGCTCTCTTGAATCCCCAAACTCAAAGCCTTCATTAATGGTTTTGCCACAAATCAAATACTAAAAAGTGTTCACAAAGCATATGCGCTAAAATACAAACACATTGGAATTATAAGTTAATATACTTTTGAAGAAGGATTTGACATTTCATTGAGAATGCTATGAAGCAGAAAATATTTATTCTTGTTCCATGTAAACTACATATATATAGTCAAATTTAGCATCCCAGACACAGCAAAACAAAACGGCTGCGAATCTGCTTATAAATGTATAATACAAATGCAATACAAATAATCTAAATATTCTAATAATTCTCATATTCAAGGTTTGCTTTATTTCCTTTGTATGTTGTAATCAAGTTCATAACAGGTGTCTGCGATTTGTATAAATTGTGTCCATCTAACATTACAAATCAGTCACTTGATATTTTATAATTAACAAATGAGAAGATTGTCTCTCTGGTCGCAGCCTATGACTAACTGGGTGGCCAGGGAGTGCAGAATGTTTGCATTAATCAGCTTCTTTTCTGTTTCATTGTAAATATTAAAGATTTCTGAACTATATGAAAAGTGCATAGCTTTTGTGTTATTAAATAACTATGGGACCAAAGACAAGGTATAAAGAATTAAAATGTTACCTGTAGTGATTATGTAAACAATTACTAACCCATTCCAACTGATTGTTCCACTGCCAAAGGATACTTATAGGCTAAGAGCATTTCCAGAACTTGGGAAACTGTCTGGATAGGTTAGAAAACATCTGCTGATGTTTCATATCCCTTTGCTTGAATATCGGGGGATTTTTCATCTGTAATTGGAAATAGGCAGAGCTGAACAAAAATAATGAGTGGATCATTCACAATAAAAATCTATATAATAAATTCATAAAGATAGGGGGAGATAAATGAAATTAATTAAACCACCATTCAAGTTCAAAAAGCTCTCAGTGCAACTTCAGGTAGGCCAGCAAATTTTAATATAACTCTCACATTTATGTTGTAGCAGATGTTTTGTGTTCTGTAACTGATACAAATGGGACTATAATAATTACACCAACAAATGACATTAAACTTTGATCTATGCCTCACTCTTGTTGTATGATTATATTCACAGATGCTTTTGGAGGTTTATATATTTTATACTAGGGTATATAACTACAAAGTGGATATTTTATTTTTAAAATATGTATTGAACCAATGAGAAGGCACAAGAATACACTATCACTTTTCTACATAATCTCCTTATCTCAAATGACACCTTTCCAAATAAAATTGTAATTTTTTTTATTCTTTCCGTGAACAAAGAAATATCGGCAGGCAATTGTTCATAAATTCCATTATTGCATCATCAAATGAAGTCCCCTCTGGACCTCTTTAAATGGTCCAAACAAATTGTGAATCATTATTTATCCTCAGGGGGATTAATCTGGACTGTAGAAGTTAATGAGTTATCCATTGAGTTTCACACATTAACATAGCTTTAAGTGAACTCAGGTAGCAGAAAAATTATATTTTGGATTGGCTGCTCAAAGTTATGATAAGCAGGTTTCAGCCAACCACAAGTCTGCGGTAGTAGGCAGCATATATTGTTCTCCTTTCTTGAAGAAGGTCCATGTTCAGAATACCCTTGGAGTCCCCAAAAGCAGTTGTGAGTTGACAAGCATCAGTTGATATTGATTGGTGCAGCTTCACCTTATTTCACTACTGCTTCCTTCCTTCCTTCCTTCCTTGCTTGCTTGCTTGCTCAGACTTGGGAATGCAGTAGTGAACCCAAGTTTTATCTCTTTCCTCCTGGTAGCTGTTGACAGACCTCCAGGTTCTGAATAAGCAGACAAGGAACCCATCTGGCAATCAAATTCATCTATAACACCCATAACTGATGCAGCTTCAGAGTTATGTGCCCATCTGCCTCAATAAGATAACAACTGGCATGGATGTTTACTGCTGTCAATGGTGACTCATTTGCTACAGCTTCCTGGCCCATACACATGGGTTTTAAAACAGTTTTAATCCCAAACTTTGCCTGGAATCTTCTCCAACTTTCAGAAGGAAGAAAGTCTTCCTTCGTAATAGCTTGTGATAATGAATTGCTCAACAGACATATTTACCTTCGCTCACTCATTGTGCTAATGACTGGTGAAGAAGAGGCTTGCTCTATGTGAGGTCAATGTAGACAATTTAATAAATAAGAAGACATACTTAACTTCTGCTCACTTAATGTGCTAATGACTGAGAAGATGTGAGATCAATGTAGATACTTAATTTAATAAATAAGAATTGCCAGATATCCATTTGGAAATTTGTTTTACATCTTGTGTAAGAAAAATCTGATGTGATACATTTGCATGACACAACTCTATCGTTTATTAGCGAGTATACAAATTATTCTTACTAAGGCTTATTTTTATATCTACCATGTTTTAAAGATACCTGAACTTGTGTAGTACATTTTTGTCTATCATTTAAAGTTTACCAGTTATATAAGATCATATGAAATTGCTTCCAATGAAGAGGATTTCAAAGGCTATTTCCAGAAAATTCAACATAAACATTTTATTTCTCAAGTAAATATCTTTAATTTATGATACTTTAATCAAAATTATTAGACCATTATTTAGAAAAAATCAAAATTTTTGAAAAATATTCCATGTAAAGCGTAGTTGGGGTGGGGCATTTTTTTTAAAATCTTCGTGAGGCATCCTTGGAAGATGCTGAAGTATCCCAAGTTTGGTACAAATTTGCATCATACATTTTTATTTCATATAACCATAACAGCCAACTGATAGTACATATATTAAGTTATTTTTCAAAATTGTCTCCATATCAGTTTAGGCACTTGTCGTTTCATGGGATGAGTTTGAATATTCCCTCTTGGTAAAAATCCTGTTCATGCGCATTCAGCCACATTGTAGCAAAGTGTTTTACCTCCTCGTCAGAAGCGAATCGTTGACCTCCTAGAGAGGTAGAATATTGAGAGAATATTGTCACATTAACAATTTCGGAGATATTTATTGTTATTGTTTTACATATTTCAATACCTTTTGCTATTTTGATGTGTAAAGCTGCCATTTCGTTTTTCCTTGTGATAAAAAGTATGGCCAACATATTGTGATTCACTTTTAAAATATTTTGCTATTGCTTCAGCCTCCTCTATTCCTCTTGCACCTAAAACAGCATGTTTGATGAATCACTTCTGCAAATGTTTCTTTTGATTAACGTGAAGTAGAAAGAAAAAAAATGAGCTTTCCAAGAAGAATTAGTGCGGAAGCTCATGTGAGACAGAGATTTTAAAAAGCATTAATTCATTTTGAAACATTCAATGTTGAATCTCTAATGTATCTGATCTCCCACTCATATTTAACAATTTGTGACAAACATTCCATCACCATTAGCTGCTGACTGTGTACTGGCTTGAAGATAACCACTCTGTCATGAAAATATTTTGTTGCACAGGAACTATTGAATTATTGTTTTTAAAGCAACCTGAAAGTTGATGTAATTTTCAATGCATGTACATTGCTTGTATTGCCACAAATATCAGAGTGGTTTTACCATTAACATATTTCTCATTTGTAAAGTTATAATTATTGACTAATTTTGAAGATTTAGAAGCTAGTAACAGTGATGTGTCATAATTTAAAATAAAGAGAGTTGAAGGTTGTTACACTACATCACTAAAATGTTCTTACTTGAACGGACATGCTGAAGATGGGAGCAAACCGTCTCCCAAAACGTGTTCAAGTAAGAACATTTTAGTGATGTAGTGTAACAACCTTCAAATCTCTTTGTTTTAAATTATAATAATTACTTAATAATACTACAGATTAACAATGTTCTTTTGATAATAAGAATGATGAGTTTGCTCTACATGAAGAATTGGTATCTGCAGTTGACAGTTATCAAACAAAGATTCTGTTTTCAGATTTGTCTTTTCCTTTCATCCTTCGATTATTCACCTAATGCTAAATTCTCCAACATTTCAGATTATGTACAGAAGCAGTTTCTGGTGATAGCAGTCGTGATTCATCATTACCCCCTTCTGAAACCTCGGGGAAAAGCACAAGATTTAGTTTTGTAAAGGATTATCCTGAATGTGAAACTCAAGAAAGTGATCTCTCAGATATACCACCTGTAGAAAAACACATTTACTCAGAACAATCCGGTAAATGTGATGGTGCAGAAATTTCCAGCAATGCTATATTGGTTGATAAAGGAGAAAGGTCAATCAAGTGCATTTCTGAGAAGAGCTTTACTGATGTGTGCAATTTGAAAAAACATAATTTAATACATCAGGAAAAAAAGCCTCACAAGTGCGAAATTTGTGAGAAGAGCTTTACTCTGGAGTCATCTTTGAAAGTGCACAATTTCATACATGAGGGTACAAAGCCTCACAAATGTCAAATTTGTGAGAAGCGCTTTACTGAGTTACGCAATTTGAAAAGGCATAATTTAATACATGAGGGTAAAAAACCTCACAAGTGTGCAATTTGTGAGAAGAGCTTTATTCAGTTGTCATATTTGAGATCGCATATTTTGATACATGAAAGTAAGAAGCCTCACCAGTGTGAGATATGTGAAAAGAGATTTACTCACTTGTCATCTTTGAAATCACATAATTTGATACATGAGGGTAGAAAGCCTCACAAGTGTGAAATTTGTGAAAAGAGGTTTAGTCGGTTGTCATATTTGAAATTGCATAATTTAATACATGACGGTAAAAAGCCTCACAAGTGCGAAATTTGTGAAAAGAGGTTTACTCAGATATCATCTTTGAAACGGCATAATTTTATACATGAGGGTGAAAAACCTCACAAATGTCAAATTTGTGAGAAGAGCTTTACTGAGTTACGAAATTTGAAAAAGCATAATTTAATACATGAGGATAAAAAACCTCACAATTGTAAAATTTGTGAGAAGAGCTTTACTCAGTTGTCACATTTGAAATTGCATAATTTGATACATGAAGGTAAGAAACCTCACCAGTGTGAGATATGTGAAAAGAAATTTACTCAGTTGTCATCTTTGAAGTCACATAATTTGATACATGCGGGTAGAAAGCCTCACAAGTGTGAAATTTGTGAGAAGAAGTTTACTCGCTTGTCAGGTTTGAAATTACATAGTTTGACACACGAGGGTAAAAAGCCTCACAAGTGTGAAATATGTGAAAGGATGTTTACTCGCTTATCAGGTTTGAAATCACATAGTTTGACACATGAGGGTAAAAAGCCTTATAAGTGTGAAATATGTGAAAAAAGGTTTACTCGGTTGTCACATTTGAAATCGCATAATTTAATACATGAGGGTAAAAAGCCTCACAAGTGTGAGATTTGTGGAAAGAGGTTTACTCGGTTGTCATATTTGAAATTGCATAAATTAATACATGAGGGTAAAAAGCCTCACAAATGTGAAATTTGTGATAAGAGCTTTGCTCTGTTGCCACATTTAATATCGCATAATTTAATACATGAAGGTAAGAAGCCTCACAAGTGTGAAATATGTGAGAAGAGGTTTACTCGCTTGTCAGATATGAGAGCGCATATTTTGACACATGAAGGTAAAAAGCCTCACAAGTGTGAAATATGTGAAAGGAGGTTTGCTCGGTTGTCACGTCTGAAATCACATACTTTTATACATGAGGGTATAAAACCTCATGGATGTGAAATTTGTCAGAAGCGGTTTACTCGGCTGTCAGATTTGAAATCGCATAATTTGATACATGAGGGTATAAAGCCTCACAAATGTGAAATTTGTGGGAAGAGGTTTACTCGGTTGTCAAATTTGAAATCGCATAATTTAATACATGATGGTAAAAAGCCTTACAAGTATGAAGTTTGTGAGAAGAGCTCTACTCAGCTGCCACATTTGATATTGCATAGTTTGATACATGAAGGTAAAGAACCTCACAAGTGTGACATATGTGAGATGTTTATTCTGTCACATAATTTGATACATGAGGGTAAATAGCTTCACAGGTGTAAAACTTGTGAGAAGAACTTTGCTCTTTTATCAGATTTGAAATTCTGTAATTTGATATATGGGGGTAAAAGACCAGACAAATGCCAAATTTGTGAAAAGGCTGTACCTATTTGTCATTTTTGAAATTGTGTGGTTTCATACATGAAAGGAACTAGTTTTATAAGCATGAAATATTTTTAGAAGAGATTTATGCATTTGTCAAATTTTAAATGCCTTAATCTGATATGTAGGTTAAAAAGCCAAAAAAGTATGAAATTTGGAGGAGAGTACTTAGTTGTCATCTTTAAAAGTGTATAAAACTGGTCAACATTGATTTTGCACTATAAAGGAAAATATGTGATTTTAATAGAAATCGGTATCTAATTTAAAAAATGAAGTCTGTTTTTGGCTATCACATTTAATTTTTCTGTGCATATATGTCTATGGTAGTAAATTCATACAGCTTATTGCTATGTTTCATTATGCTCATTTCCGTTCTCCCTTATCACTCATGTTTATATTCCTATTATCAGTTTTGTTCTATGGATGAGGTGTCTTCTTTTAAGGTATTTATGTTTACATTTACAGCTATGGCACATCTCAACTTCAGTTGAGCTGAAAACTTGTGTTAATACGCATGTTTGTGTTTTATATAGTGCTAAAATAAAAGTTCTACATTGTGTAGTAGACAGTGTCTACAAAGTCCTCCAAGGTTTTGTTACACTGGAGGTTGTTACGTGTTTTACGGGAAGGTATGTAAAATAGACTCACAAACAAAAGCTATATTACTTATATTTCAAAGAGGACATTGCTGATCAGGATAAATCCTTTGTGCCTCATATTGCATATAAGTTATTGGCATAAAGGAAAATGGAAGGTAATGTTTGTCAAATCAAGCATTGGAGAGAGCAGCAGAATCATCATGACAATTGTTACTTTTGCATGTGCAAAGTTGCTGGCTAACAACAAAAAATAAGGCAGCGATTAATATCCAAATCTGAATTCGGCTACATGGCCTATTCCTCATTGACCAAAACTACGCATACCTACATCACCAGCAGACCTCAATTTTAGTGACTCTGAAAGCAGCTCTGTAACTTCCGACAATGAGTTGGTTTCTGATCCAGAAGAATTTGACAATTCACCACAACAGTTTAATAAATTTTTGTTAAATGATTTAATGAGTGATTTAGGCCTCGCAAAACAAAAAGTGAATTACTGGGCTCAAGACTACAGGAGAAAAATTTGCTATCACCTGATATTACATTTTAATGGTATAGGAATCACGAAATACAATTCCACAAGTAGTACACAAAAGATCAACTTGTGTTTTGAGTGGATTGTGTAATCTTATTCAACAGGGAAGCATATGAGCCAAGCAACTGGTGGCTTTTTATTGATTCTTCCAAACAAAGCCTTAAGACAGTGTTACTTCATAGTGGCATCAAGTTAGCTTCAATACCGCTTGGACATTTTACAAACCTAAAAGGGTCTTATGAAACTTTAAGCATGTTCTTGAAAAAATTAAGTACTGTGACCATGAGTGGCAAATACGTGGTAACTTGGTCATTTTTCCTTACTAGGACAACAAGGGAGGATAATCAAAATTCCCTTGCTTTCTTTGCGTGTGGGATAGCAGGGATAAACAAACAAATGGGGCAAGGGACAAACATTGGGTAATTGACCAATGCCTGAGAGGCAGCAACTGGAACCTGGATTAAAAAATGTTATTAATGTGCCTCTTGTTAATCATCAAAAAATTCTACTCTGTCCATTACACACAAAACTTGGCATGATAAGACAATTTGTGAAAACACTTGACAAAATTTGCTGTTGCTTCCAGTACTTCTGCACAAATTTTCCATCATTGTCACAGGCTAAAATCAGAGGAGTATTTCATGGACCATGGATAAGGAAATTGATGAAAGATGTTAATTTTACCAGCTGTATGAATGAAATTGAAAAGGATTCAGAGAGGTGGTTGAGAAATTTTGAATGTGAAGGCAATGTGAAAGACCCTCAATACAGAGAAACTGTCACAAATAAAGTGGAAAATTTCAGAACTGCTCAGCTGTAATATGAGTTTGAAGCTTCATTTTCTCAAGTCACATCCAGACTATTTCCCATGGAATTTATGAGCTGTCACTGAAGAGCAAGGTAAAAGGTTTCACCAGGACTTGAAAGATGTTGAATGACATTATCAGGTACATTGGGGCATACATATGATGGCTATTACTGCTGATATCTTGCATGTGACGAATCTACCAAAGAACACTTCAGAAAATCATGTTCCATGGGAAAAGAAAAAAAACAGGGGTACACAACATAACTAGCATGGCTTCCTTCAGAAGGGAAGTAAAGCCGGTGGTCCCATGTCATAGATTTATGGCATGTAAAAGAACCTCAAGCGTGATAGAGATCTCTGAGCAAAATTATCGTATTCGATGCCCAATATAGAATGGGACGCTAAGGACCACAGCAGTTAAAGAGCGTCCATAAATAAAAGAACTCAATTTAAAGTCACAAGATAACTAACATACATTCTGAAATTTAGGTATGCTTTCCATGTTATTCTTCTTTATTTTCTTTAAAAGTTCTATATGAGTAATATTTTTTACAAATTTTACAATTAAATTTTCATTAAACATTGTCATATTGCCAAAACGAGATGTGCTATGGAAAAACGGAATGCATTTTTTAGTGTTGCATACCGAAATTGGTAAAAGTTGCCTATTTTTAATTGTACTTTAAGGAAAAAAAGGTTTTAATTTGTAACCTAATTTGATGCAGAAGGGTAAAAAGCCCCCACAAGTGTGAAATTGGTGAGAAAGGCTTTAAGCATTTGCTAGGTTTGAAATTGCACCATTTGATACATGAGGGTAAAAGGACAAGTACAAAATTTATGATAAGAGCTTTACTCATTTGTGGAATTTGAAAAGCCATAATGTGACACAAGGGGAAAAAACCCTAAGCGTGAAATTTATAAGAAAGACTTTCCTGAGTAGCACGATTTGAAAAGTCATAAGTGGACATGTGAGGGTAAAAAGCCTCACTAGTGTGAACTTTGTAACAAGTAACATACTTCATTCTTAAGTGAAAATACATACATCTAATCATGGTGAAAACCCATAAATTTTGTTCATGTGGAGCATTGCAAAACTATGGATAAAAGGTTTACTCATTTTTGGCTTTGAAATTCCGTAATTTAATGCATGAAGGTAAAATACCACATGTTGCAAGTGTTTCATTTCTGAGAAGAGCTATACGTTGGTCTGAATTTTGAAAAGACGTAAATTTATAAATTTGTTTAGAAATCCCATATACTTGCAAAACTTGTGCTAAGAGCCTTTTTCAACTGCCAAGTTTCAAATTAAGACAAAAAACCATACAAGTGACTAGTGCAAAATTTGTGTGAAGAGGTTTGTCAAGTGTAAAAAGACATAATTATTTGATTCATGAGCACCATTAAACCATACAACTGTAATATTATTTTATGAACAAAGGATTATTTTGATATTTTGAAAATGCATAATTTAATTTATGAGAGAACAAAATTATACAAGTAAGATATAACCCTAGAATGCTCCCCAGGGTGATGAGTCACCCACCATTTAGTTCTGTACATTTTTTGTGCAGGTGCATAACACTTCCCCCTTCCAGATATTCTATAAAACCAATGACCATTCTCCAGGTCAGTCAGTTAACAGTAGGGTTCCAATAAGTAATTATAGTGTTTTGAGGGCACTGGGTTGACAATACATCCTGGAGAGCATTAGTGTATGTTACATTTTATGCAAAGTGACATAGCTGTTTCAAAGAAGGATGATGAATGATTTGAAGCTTTCATTCTTGCTACTTTAAAAGAATATGACAATGAGTATGATCAGGAAGACTACCTGGAGATTGATCCTGATTATGCATCTGAACAGAGTGCTTTGGAAGATGAAAATGCCATTATTCTTGATCCCAGCTCAATAATGAAAGTAAAAATAGTCACAAATGGACATCTTATCCACCACCGTTCAACAAGAATACCTGCATGCAACATTGTTTCATGAATTCCTGGAGCAAAACGTAACGCGAGAAGAGTTAAAAATGAGTTTAGGCATGGGATATTTTGTTTACAAAGCAAAATGATTGATATGATTTTGAAACATAATGCAAATTTCTCATCAGAAAGTATCATGTACTACAGATACAAAGTTTACAGGTTCAATTGACAACATTACTCAAAACTGTCATCGGACTGTTAGATATTTCTGGACAACAAAACAATCATTCGTTTGAATAGAAGTAAAATGTGGCCTTCTTTTGGTGCATCAGAATATTGGGCAGTGATGAGTGAAATGCAATTCAGATTTTTTATAAGCTGTCTTCATTTTAACACTCAAGATGTTAGAGACCATGAAAATAAATTTGCACCTATAAGGATTCTTTGGGAGAAATTCATAACCAACTGTATTGAATCCTCCACTCCTTAAGAGTATTGTACTATTGATGAGCAGCTCCTGTCTTTTAGAGGAAATTGTGCATTTTTGGTGTATATGTAAGTAAACCTGATGAATATAGAATAAAAAAATAGTTTGTATTTGTGATAGCAGAACCTACTTTATATCCATGGCTATTCCATATATTCACAAAAGAATTGCAGACGAAATCCAGTGCCACTCACTACCTTCTATAAAGCATTTTCAGAACCATTTCACAAAACAAGGTGAAACATAACTATGGATAAATGGTTTATGTCAATTCCACTTGCAGACAGAATGCTCAGATATCATGGTCTTACTGCAGTATCCCTCCCACTTATAAACCAGGAATTCCTATATCATTTCACCCCAGTAAAAAAACTGAAGTGATGTCTTCGCAGTTTGTCTTTGATCATAAAAAAATGCTAGTTTCATTCTCTCCCAAGGTGAAAAATATGCTTATTCTGTCAAATATTCAGAGTGATATCAAGGTTGATGATGTTTCTAAAATACCAGAAGTTTTACTTTTTAGATCTCAACAAAAGGTCGTGATGGTACAAAATTACACAACATGCCATAAAACCATAAGATGGCCTCTTTGCTATTTTTATGAAATGCTGGATTAAGCAGAAATCAACTCTCGCACAATTCTCCAGTCAGCAACAAAGAAGCAGATTGGTAAGTGGCAGTACTTGAATTTGTGGGGGAACATAGTCACACTGCAAATGAAGAGGAGATAGTCTCAGCCTCTATCCCAAGAACTTAACCATTATAACGAAAGTGCTTAACATCCAAGCTGAGATGATGTTAACTCTGTCCCTGCTGCAACCAAGAAACCATTGCTACAAAGTTCAAGAAAGAGGTGAGGTATTATATTTGTCTACTAGACAGCGATAGAAAAACCAAAGTCCGTTGCTCGATGTATAGCAACACTGGAAAAAAACAAGCTGTCCTAAACTAGCAGAAAGTTCTCATGAAGGAACAAGAACTTGCACTTCCACACATACGCACATACATTGTGTATGCCCTTTTGTATCTGTTACATAATATGTACTGAAAATATTTCTGACATTCATTGGGATTAAGATGAGCAGCTGGGAATGTGAATTTTATCAGTAGCTTGAAGGTTATTATAAATAAAGGGATAGAGAAAAAAGTGTGAATAAACTCCATTTTTTCATTCGTTTTACGAAATCTCACCACTAAGGCACAACTCAAACATTTGAAGGTTGTGTAAAATCATACAAAATATTCAATCTTATGCCTGGGATTCAAACAAATCTTTGATGTACAATGCCATTCTTTTGCCATTTGAAGACTTTCTCTACTGACTATAATTTATTTTAATAATTATGTGCAAATTATTTGCAAAAACCCAATTTTTCTATCTACTTCATGTTTATTATGATTTTTTAAATATAAATTTCTTATAATATCTTGCAACACACTGATTATTACTGCAAAATATGTCTTCTAAGGGAAGGCTCTTCTATCATCAAAATTGCTACAAAATTTTAAATGGTAGAAAACTGACATTAAAGATTGCAATCACTTTGTAATTTCAATGCCTCAGAATATGCACTAAAGCTCCTAATTTTACTCAGAATAGATATCTCAGGTTTTTTTCTTAGAAATGTATGCTTCTGAGCACCTGTACTAACAGACAGGACACTAAACTCTCAAAAAAGCTGCTACAATTTCTATTTTCATACATCATGCCCAATTCATAAAAGGGCATTATAATAGCAGTTAGATGAAAATGGCCTGGGGCATGAAATGTTAATAATATCAATATTTATCTTCTCTTTATTAGAAAATTTCAATTCCGTATTGCCCAAGAATTACTCACTATGGTCATACTATCCTCAACAGTTAACTTTAATGTGGTTCCAAAAGTAGACTGTAATGAAAATGTGACTTCAGGATTGCCGAAAAACTGTATTTAACCATAATCCTCCCAGAGCTAACAAATGAAGGTGGGATGTTTGCAAAAAATGGCCACTTTTATAAAAGCCTAAGAAATGCCACATAAGTCCGTAAGTAGTTGAGTTCATTTGTAGTTGAGGATAGCCTACCCATAATTCTGCATTTTTAGACTACACATGAGTATCACTTGCATGATCTGCATCTACAAGTTTGAATATTCACACTGCAACATGCTATTTAATTTACATTAAAGACATTATCTTTTATGATCACATTTTGGCTACCTATCAATTATGAAGTGCAAACAGCAAAATTAATAGTATATTCTACTCTGTCTGGATGGCCAGTATATCTGAAAAGTAAATCAGGACAATATAAAATACTGTAATATTAAGAATCTCTTAAAACCTTATCCTTTTTGCCAGCACTATCCTTTACATTGCTCAATGTAAATAAAGTACCTTCAGATTTTAAAGTCTCTATTTGGGATTCAAACCACAAAGCTGAAAGAAATGTAAACTATAGGCGCATCCCCTCTGGATGGATGGATGGATGGATGGATGGATGGATGGATGGATGGCCCAATTTGTCTAAAAATTCATTATAATACAATGTTGTAACATTAACAATAATCCATTTCAGGCTTCTTACATTTTCTACCTCATTGCTACAAATTCCACTGAATGGAAATACCAGTATTACATACAAATCCATTCCAGTAGAAATAAAATGTAAGATTACCGTCTCTGCTTTGTTCATGGTGAAAATTCATTAAACAAAAAGCCTCTTGCTACCAAAACCCAAGATGGCTTGTTTGTTGCCATTTGGTTCGTTACATATTTCATAACATGAAACAGCCAATCAGAATATTTCCTTTCCTGCCAAAGTATACTAGTAATATACTGTGTTCATGTAGGGAATTAATTCATCATATTGCCATTTTCCCAATCTAGCCTTCACCCATATGATTCTTGTGCAAAAACCTGCTTTATTGCCTTTATCTAACACTGATATGCGAGCTTGTTTATAGCAGTATTGCCAAACGTAGGCAGAGAGTGGAATTGTGCCATGCATACCAAAATTTGAGCCTTCGTGAGTCATTGCACTAAAAATGAAAAAGTGAAAAGGTAAAGTGACTTTTCTGAATTTTAATTTTTAAAAAACTACGATTATTACTAAAATAAACATATAAAATGCTTAAATTGTACTCCACAAAATTAATTTAGTCATTTTAAGTATTACCAATTATATGAGTGTTAAACGTTACTCCACCCCTAAGGAAAAAGGGAGTACTACAGAGAGCTGTTGAAAGGTAAAAAAAGTGTAAAAAACAGATGTTTTCTGATAAGTGGTTGAAAGGATGTATTTTTTTGGAAATCATTACCAGTTAAAGGTGATGGTACAAAAGTGAAGTGCGCAGCATTTAATGTTGTTTGGGGGACAAAAAAGAAGTGATCCTTTGAAACACTGTGAAAACCAGAAACACCTGAAAAATGTAAAAGCTACTTACAGCACAAGCATTTCTCAAATATTTAGTAATTAATTTACGTACATTTTACTAAGAAATTCATTTTAACGTAATTATTATTTAGTTAATCAAAAGATAAATTACCACCAATAAAATTTTCCTAAGTAATCTCAAAGACACTGCAATAATATGTTCTCTTTGTGCATGCGTGCGTGCGTGTTTCTTTTGCTCATTTGGCATCACTGTGGGCAATGCTCAGGGACATTGAATATGTCATACAGTTATGAAATGTGCAGCATAATTAATAATTTACCCAACGCCAAGCACTTTTCTTTTTAAACTAACAATATATCTAACACCAAGGATCTCTCCCTACCTCCCTCCCTCTCCCTCGCTCTCTCTCTCTCTCTCTCTCTCTCGATTTTTCCTAAATTTGAACTGGGATGTTGAGAGAACATTATTGAACTCCAAGTATTTTATAACCCAATTATATACAGCCTTTTCCATTATTGACTTATAGTAATTATATGATGTAGGTATATTTTTATAGCGTAATGTAGGGGAATTTTGTTAGATATTTAGCGAGACTCAGTTGTTTGGTTGGCAACATTGGTTTATAATAAACTCGTACAGGATGTCATATTGCTTTCTGATTTTATCCATTGAAAGCATGTGGTAACTTGAATTAAAAAAGTACAACTAAACATTGACAAGAAAATAAATATGAAATCACAAAAGCAGTAGTGCAACAACTCTATTAATTATAGCAGTCGCGTGTTTTGAAGCACTAACATCAGAACTGGGTATTTGCCTTATGCCAGCCACTACCAATGTGATACGTAACATCGTTGGATGTTAAATAACCATGGAAAGCATACTTAATGTTGAAATGTGTGTTTTAATAAGAGAACAAGCTGGAAAAGCAATGGATGTTACTCATAAAATAAGTACCTAATGCATGTTCTCTATAAGGGGAAATAAAAGTGAAATGTGCATGGATTGTGTGCGAATACACAGAAATAGAAAGCAATAACGATAAAACAAAACATTACATCAAGGGTAACAAATAATGTAAAGCAAAACATACATATACTACAAAGTATGTACTAAATGATAGAGAAAGCATTAAGTATGTGCTAAATTTGGCAAGAAATATCCGAAAAAAATTATTTTATATATATTTTTTTTTGCATTTCTAATATTTTTATCATTCGTACTTTTATGCTACCTACTCAAATGGTGTTTGGATATCATTGAGTTTAATGCCGCAAATGGTTATTCGTTAAACTGTAAGGCCAAGGAACATTTCGTATTAGCACATAAAACAGTGATTATGAATAAAAGAATAAAAAGTGTTATATTCACACGACTTTCTTTCCCTGTATTGTTTATTACTGGGAATACAAATCATTTTGACATAAGTTTATTTTTCTATCTACTTCATTTTAGTTGAGATAATTCCATACTCTTTTCCATGCAACTGTGAAACAAGTAAATGCTGACATGACCTTAATGATGGGAACATACTTATTCTTTGTCGATTATAATAAAGCATTTGATAAGGTATAGAGAACAAAACTATGGAATATTCTAAAGAAAGGAGTTCCATTACATTTAATACGAGTAATACAAAACTGGTATGAAGATATGCAGATTAAAATAAACCAGCGAGAGCCAGTACTAATAACAATGATGTTGCCTTCTATCAGCTGCATTTTTAACATATATTTACGAAATAGGATAATAGAAAAATCAGATTATAGGGGTTATCAGACTAGGAAACCCAATTTTAAGAGCAGTTTTATTCGCAGATGATGAGACCCTGCTGGAAAAAGAGATGAACTACAAAAGATGGCATACTCGTATACATTGAACACGGTGGTAAAAATATCAACAGATAAAACTAAAGCAATGGCATTTAGGTGTATACCCAGTCTGTTTAAAGTTAGTACTGTAAAATAGAATTCTGGAAGTGTCAATAAATAATTTTCGTTTATGTAAAATATATATTAACGAGGTGGATATACATAGAAAGATAAACTTAATTACATCATTGGAATATTAAGATGAACATTAAAAAATAAAGCAACACCAGACTTGATAATTAAACTGTATAAGTGTATGGAATACCTACTGTTTGCATCTGAAGTATGGACCAATACAAATGTATCCGTAATTTGAAAAAGGAGATACGTTTATTACAAGTAATTTTTCAGGAATGCAGAAAAACTGTTAAAGAGATTCTTTTGAATTCTGCATACAAAAGTAATTGAAATTCTAAAGCATTGAATAGGCATATGCTCATATGACACACAAACATATTACTATTTATACAATCACAATAACACCGGTGGTCAATGTCGTCCTTCATGGTGTAGTGGTTACCATGCTAGCCTCTAGTTCCCAAAGTCGTTGGTTCAAACCTAGCTGTGGACGATGGATTTTTTCAGGCGTAAAAATCCTTAGCATGGCTTCTTTCGGAAGGGAAGTAAAGCTGGTGGTCCCGTGTCGTAGATTTACAGCACATAAAAGAACCTCAAGTCTGATAAAGAGGCCTCTAAGCAAAATTACTGGTCTTTCACGCCCAATATAGAATGGGACGCTAAAAACCACAGCAGTTAAAGAGTGTCCATAAACACCGGTGGTCAAAGTACACCATGGACTTGTCAGGTGTTTCAAATCATCTATTAATTTTAAATTATATTATCAAACAGCTGGATTAACTCTAGAGAGGTGGCACAGGGTATATTCTGACCTAAGTCAGTTTTTTTTAAAAGTTGAATATAATGATTTCGGATACCTGAACCCTGTCTTTCTCTTACCTTTCACTACATTCCTTGGCCTTTGTTAGAGGTCATTAGCATTGGAATAAAGGCCTTGCATTCCTAGAATATAGGCTATTTGTGTTCTTTGGCTGAAAGGAGGGCAGGAAATATCCTATGCCACCTCTCCTGTTGCTTGTTATGTGTCTCGTCTGGCATACTGTTTTTTAAGTTACGGTGTGTTTTCAACTGAATCTTCGATAAGTTGAGATTATAAGATTATAATATATACCTATGTATTTTTCAGTCTTAAACATAGTTCCGCTTTTATATCTTAATATAAGTTACAGGAACACCAGTCAAGGTTATTAGCCCTAATAAGGGAAGTGGAAGAAGAGGAAATATTAGGTGGTGAAGGCAGCAAAATGGAAGATGAACTTGAAATACTCAGTTCTGAACAAAGTGCAAAAGAGGAAGAACATATGAGTGATGATGACATTCTACTATCTCAAAGAATGTGCATATTTATGGGAAAGATTGAGTTACAGCATAGAAAATGGTTTAGCCTCTTCAAAATACTGACTCACTTACCAGGTGTAAAATCTGCAGCTAAAAATGCAAAATCTCCTATAGAGGCCTGGAATATTTGTTTACCAATGATGTGCTCCAAAGTATCGTCACATTCACAAATACGGAAATTCAGAGGATAAAGGAAAGCTACAGCAGAGAGAAGAATGCAAACCCTACAAACCAAGTGAAAATAAAAGCTTTGTTTGGCTTACTCTTCCTTGCTGGAATTCTAAAGTCATCCCACCTACACAGAAGATCTATGGACTACAGATGGAACTGGAGTTGAATTACTTCCTTGTGTTATGTCACAACAAAGATTCAAGCTCCCGCTCAGATTCCATGTCAAACATGACAGGGATGAGAGAAAAAAGCTTGACAAATTGGCACCAATTCAAGAGTTATTTGAAATGTTTGTGTACAACTGTATGAGCAGTTATTCAGTCGGTGAATACTGCACAATAGATGAAAGTTTAGTAGGATTCTGAGGAAGATGTTCTTTTCGTCAGTTTGTGCGTAATAAACCTGCAAGAAATGGCGTTAAAGTATTTTGTTTGGTTGATGCCCACATGTATTATACACTAAAGAGGGAAATATATGCCAGAAAGCTACCAGAGGATCCATACCCATTCCAGCAATTCTTTTGGTGCATTTGATCACATAAAGCATTTGATAAGGTATCGACAACAAAACTATGGCATATTCTAAAGAAAAAAGGAATGTCATTACATTTAACACAAGTAATACAAAGCTTGTCTGAAGATATACCAATTAAAATAAACCAGCGAGAGCCAGTCCT
The DNA here is from genome assembly GCA_030765065.1 of Deroplatys truncata. Lineage (NCBI taxonomy): Eukaryota > Metazoa > Arthropoda > Insecta > Mantodea > Mantidae > Deroplatys > Deroplatys truncata. Next base: position 121,743,416 of record CM060989.1, read on the forward strand.
AATAAGAGGTGGAGTACAACAAGGTTGCCTTGAATCAACTACATTTTTTTAAAAAAAAACATGGACACACACACGAAGTAATAAGATAATGGAAAAATTATACAAGGGGTATCACACTAGAGAGCAGAATTTTAAAAGCAATTTTATTTGCAGATATCAGATCCACTGGCAAAAAGTGAAGATGAACTACTAAGGATGGCATATATATATATATATATATATATATATATATATATATTGAACACAGTGGTAATAATGTTTACCATGAAAATATCAGCAGATAAACAAAAACAGTGGCATTTAGAGGTCTGTACCCAGTCCATTCAAAGTCAGTACTGGAAAATAGGATTCTAGAACAAGTGTCAATATTTAGTTTTCTTTGATGTAAAATGTCATACTAAAGAAATTTATGTACACGGAAAGTTAAACTGATTTAATTGCATAACTGGAATATTAAGATGAACATAAAAATAAGGCAAGACAGCACTATAATGAAAGTGTATGATTCTATGGCAACACCCACTGTCGTTTATGGATCTGAAACATGGACCCATACAAATCAACATATGCAAAAGATACAAGCAGCAGAAATGAATTCCTGAGATCTATCGCACGATATACAAAACTGGACAAAAATCAATAAAAGCATTCGGGAAGAACTAAAAGTAAATGGTATAATAAAGACACAAAGAACACAATTTGGACAGACTCTCAAACAACAGGATAGCCAAGGCAGTTTTAAATTATCACCCATAAAGGTAAAGGAAACCAGGTAAATCAAAGAAATGGTGGCATCAGCAATTTGGAGCCAGAACTGGTTGAAGCCTATCCTGAAGCAGATGAAGAGTATTCAAGAATTTGAACCATTTATAGTTTGTATTTTATGCTACCTATTGGAATGGTGCTTTGATATCATTGAATTTAATGCCACAAGTGATTATTCATAATAATGAATATCTCTTAAATAACTTATGTCACAAAAAAATTATATGAAATAAACTAAATTTTGAAGAGATCTACATTTTTTGTGTAATTCGTTTTCGTCTATCTTTAACATTCACCAGTTACAGAAGATTATATAAAATGCCTTCCGAGTAAACAGGACTTAACAGGCTTTTCCTAGAAAATTCCAGTTGTAGGTTTTATTAGTCATAAATATTTTAATGTAGGGCATTTTAATCAAAATCGTTAAGTCATTTTTGAGAAAATAGAGAGTTTAAAAAAATATTGCATGTAAGGAGTATTTGGAGGCTAGAGGAATTTTTTTTAAAAATCATCGTATCGCATATTTGGAAGATACTGAAGTTTAATATCGAGTTTGGTATTTATCCGACGTTTTGTGGTGAGTTATGCTATTCATAGACAGACACGCACAATCTAAAAATGCTTTTGAACTCGGTGGCGACTCAAAACATGCATTTCCATTGAAACCTCGATATCAAATGTTTGTGTGAAACGCAATAGGTATCGACTCTGTATACTATGTGCGTGATAGAGAAAGTAAAAATGGAACAAAATGGAAAATATTCGACATTTCTTGACAAATTTAACATGTACTTCATGCTTTACCAATCATTTCGTACATATTTATTGTGTAGTTTACGTATGTTTCGCTTTAAACATTATACATACCCTGTTTAAAGCAATGTACAAGCGCTTGGAGACGTAACACCCGAAGATAAACGGACGTTCCCGACCTTTACGGAGATGACCGATATCCATCCGAAGCTTCCAGCTTGTATACAAACAGAAAGCGAATAGCACGACTTCTCCCATGCTGAGGTAAGGTAACTCGAGTATAGGGAGGCTGAGCTCAGCTTTACTTTGGTGTTCTGTGGCTGAGCCTTGAACCCAACATCGAAGACACCTGATAAAATTGAAATGCCGAAAAGTAAAAATTAAGCTCAATTTTCGTATCAAAGAGCAACTGTGTAAATATAGGCGTTCCTAGTGATACCTTATTAATATTGAGTAACAAATAACGTTCATTCCATGTTTAAAACTGGAACATGACCTGAAAACCTAGTGGTGGAGTGGAGTTTAAGGGCCCGTCGACAGCTACTCTGTATTCACTCTTAGATTGATCCGCGTCAAAACAAACCCAGGTGACCAGTGCACCGCTATAATGTATCCTTCCGCCATTCGCACTAGAAATACTGTCACACTTTCAGACCATGTGGCCAGTACAAGCGGCACGTAGTGCAAAAAAGAACAGTCCTTATTTCGACACCTGAAACGGTGACTAGCATATTCTGTTAAGGGTTAAAGATGATAAGATTCATCGTTGCATCAAAATAAACGTTTGCACATATAATAATAGTAACAGGTATGCGATAACCTAATTTATTCGCTCTCTTAGCGGCACTTTATTAACTGTTGGCGGCTCATTTTAAAAAAGAAATTGTGCACTGTTACGCGAATTGCATTCTAAAAATCACTACATTCTTGCATCGCGTATTTCATATGCTTTTTTTTTCGGGTGTCACCACTTTTGCTTTTTCAGATTTTTCTGCACAAGCACTGTTTATACTTGTACTCGAAACATCGGTGAATTCAGAAGTTAATTTCACAATTTCTTTCGCGGAAAGTGTTGGATATTTCTCCCATAACTTATAATAAAGATTCAACGTTATTGTTTTTTCACCACTAGTAAATGGTTTGCGTGGCTAATCCTTTACGTAATTCGACGAAAACACAAGAGCAAATTCACCGTCCTCCATGATACTAAACACAACTGCTGGTTTCTGGCTGTAAACAATATTCTGCGCCTACCCGGATGTCAGGTGACTCATACAAATTGTGTCATGGGACTTGTAGCTCTGTTTTACGGTATGAATCAGCGTTAAATAAAACCTTAGGTATAGAATATTATACTATTTAAGGATAAATGCATTCTAAAATTCAGAGTATTAGCATGGGACTACTTTCCTGCGCGCATTGCTACTGTGTTGTACCACGGTGCAATACCCACGTGGGTTTGTTTTGTCGCGGATCAACCTAAGAGTGAATACAGAATAGGTCATTTGGGCCTGAAAACCTAGTAAAGTAGAAGTAAGGTTATGTATCGAAAGTCACAACGTTAGTTGTTTTTAATAAACAATTTAAATATATACAGTGAAAACAAGTATTTGTGTTTGTCTTAAAATATAATTTAAAATTCTACAAGTGCTGTAAAAGGTATCAAAAAACCCTTCAAATAATAGCTTGTGTTACATGCTTAACCAATAAAGATAGCAAGTTCCTATATTTTAAATTAATGATAACTGTGACAGTGATAGCTGACGCAATTGTATCGGTTCATGCAATACTTCTTTTCACAGGTGCATAAGCATACACCCACTACAAAACAATACTCCCTTTCTCTATCAGCGCATAAAATGCATACGCTGTTTTTATTTCTTAGAAGTTAATGTGAAACTGCGACTGTGAATTTAATCTGACACAGGTACATAAAGATACGCCCAACACAAAACAATGCTGTTTCTGGTTCACGCTCTTAAAAGACTTATTGATTGTGTACCAATTGGTTTTAGTTGCAAGCTGAAGTGAAAATCTAGTGGTATCTTGTAAAGTACGGTGTGTATATGTTTGTGTCCTCGAGGTCCAGGGTTCAAACCCAGCGGAGGGCGATGGATTTTTCAGGCGTAAAAATCTTCAGCATGGTTTCCTTCGGAGGGGAAAAAGCCGGTGGTCCCGTGTCGTAGATTTATGGCACGTAAAAGAACCTCAAGCCAGATAAAGAGGTCTCTGAGCAAAATTTCCGATCATTCACGCCCAATATAGAGTGGGTCGCTAAGAACCATAGCAGTTAAAGTGTCCATAAATAGAATTCAATTTCAAAATGAGCAACCTTTGAAGAAACAACTTAAATTGTGCTATAGCACAGTGATCTAATATAGGAACAAGAACGTTTTAAGTTATGTACCACAAGTTTCCTAGAGTTGATATACTAAGACAGGTGTAAACAGAGTGATAAATTCAAGCCCGATAATGCTCGAGTTGCGCAGTACATTTTCGCACAGACTATGAACGTGACTTAAAAAAATCTCTTTGTTACATTCAATGACTTTCTCTACCCTTTATCGCGTATTAGTGGATATACAAATTATTCTTACGAAAGTTTATTTTCCTTTCCACTTCATTTTAATGGAGATAAACCTTTGCAGAAATAGCTGAAATAAACATTTCGTTATAAATAAAAGGGAACAACGATAGTCAAATGTTTACGAACTTACCCTGATCTTAAACCTCCACACTCTTTCCATGACATCGCAAGAACCAACTGAAAATCGACCGGACTTTCAAAGAATGGCCAAGTATTGATCAATTCAAACCATTAATAACGGATATCTCGGAAATTACTGGTGTTATAAAAAAGTTATTTGAAATAAATTGTATGTTTTAAAGAGATTACAGTTTTATTCTGGCGCATTTTCCTCTGTTGCTTAACGTTTACCAAGTTACACAAGATTATACAAAATTCCTTCCAAATGAAGAGGAATTCACAAGCTATTCCCAGAAAATTCAAAATAAACATTTTATTTATCTTCAATACAGTGACATTTTAATCAGAATCGCTAGAGCCATTTTCAGAAAATAAAAAATTTGGAAAATTCTTCCATGTAAAGGGTAGTTTGGGTGGGGGATTTTCTTGAAAATCTTTGTGTTGCATCTTCGAAAGGCACTGAACTTAGATACTACCAAGTTTAGTATTTATCCAACTTTTCATTTTTGAATTATGCTGTTCACAGACTTTAAACACACACGGACCTTTTTTCTAAAAACACCTTTTTGGATTCAGGGAGTCTCAAAACATGTGTTTCCGTGAAATCTCGGTATCGAATTTTTAGATGGAAGCAATGTTTTCTCTACCTAATATGTACGTGGTAGCGAAAATGAAAATTGCTGCTATAGAGGAACAAAATTTCAGAAAAATCGCCAGTGACTAGCAACCAAATCTTCTAGAACAGCATGAATGATCACTTCTAAATGTAAGTCAAATTCGGATTACAAAACAGGTTATTTCAGTTTATCTTAGCAGTACCCAAAATATTTGTTGTGACAGCTAAGTCACTTGTATCGGTGTAAAAGTTGACACAGATAACCTATTCATTTTAACTGCAAATGGCTTTTTCAATATATGCTATTGTTTATGTTATAGTTGAGTGCTTTATAAGCACCGATTTACGCTACGTATGAACAAATTCCTGCTTTGAAATGCATGGCTTTACGTATTCGCTTTCAATTGCCAGTCGAAAAGCGCGCTCGGCCTCCACATTACTATTTCACCGCAGCCAATGGGAGCAAAATATGCCGAAATGACTACCTTCCCTTCACCACTTACCTTGTAATATTGTGTCCCCTACGTTCGCTATCGTCCATTTTCGGAATTCGCTCAACTTCATCGGGCAACTTCGGGTGTTCCGTCTCCAAGCGCTTGTAGTAGAAATGTTGGTATCAGCTGGCATCCATCAAATGATCAAATACACAGTTTTGGTAGTTTTGGTAGTTGGTACTACAATAAGGCTGTGCGCTCGGCCGCCAATTCGACATAAGTGTATAGAATAGTTTCACAGAATTATCCAAGAAGCAACTGAGATAGAAGTCTTGTGTTTTCACAGGTATGATATATCACTACTTTAAATTTTATAGAAGTTAAATTGTGAAACACAGTACTTTTCTTCAGCAACCTTTATGAAGCAACGGTCATTATACCAAAATGTTCAATCCACAACTTGCGCTACACAGAAGACTGCCAATTCGCTCATGATGATGTTTTAAAACTTCTATTCGGAGCGAACCTAATAAATAAACGAACGCATAGATTAAATAACATACTATAACTCATGTGGATTTCTGTATAGCTTTATGGCTCTCGATTGAAAAAATAGGAACCTAATCGCCCACTCCTTACGGGAGTGGAACCCTAACACTTCTCTGCAGACTGAAAAAATAATTTAAAGAAGGAAGGTAGCTATAATATCAACTACAGTGTCTACTACTAAGGTTAGAAAGACATATCAGGACGTTACTCAAATGGTTATAAAAATGGGGTCATTAAAAGCTACGTAAATACTCTCTTGGAAATGCACCAGTTAACGTGAATCAATGAAGTGAAATTACTCGGATAACGCTAGATTCATAATATAGTTGCCTAGATGTATGTAGTAAATTTGTAAAATGACTGCCGTTTGTCCCTCCCATTTCTAGCGTCCCCTTATTTAAGTACTTGGACATTATTCTGTATCTGGGTAGCAGGTATGAAATGTTACGGAACCGTCATGCGGCAATTATGCTACTCTTGTATCCTGTCGAAGTAGCTTAAATTAGCCAAAGAAAAGCGAATAAGTTACCTTGTGAGTGAGTTTAGAAGTAGATGTGATCTGTTCAATAGCTTGTACCCGCCCCTCGACGGTGTTTTAGTTATATAGGCGAATCGCGTACGAAACAAAACAAACGTAGCCATTTTTTCGTTGAAGATGTATAGTGGGAACTGCCAACCTAAATGAAAATCCACCAGAAATGTGATGCGCTGTTGTTAGTAGTGTGTTTTCTTCTTGTTTTTCTTCATGTGTTATACCTGCTGAGAAAACGTAACGCATTCAAAGACTGGCTGCACCATGCACTAATTGAAAGCAGCAAAAGAATATGCACCAAAGTTTTAAGTTTGTAATAGTTTTTGTCAAAGTATATCTTATTAAGAGGTTACTTCCATTGTAATAACAGTGTAATAAAGAAGTTGCTTTACCGTAACAGTGGTAGATAGTTAACGCAAGCTTACATAAAAAAGAACCCTAACCTAAGGCTAACCTTCCCTGAATTCAGAAACGTAAGTTTATATAAAAAGAAGTAATCCCAACCTAACCTCCTGTGAACCAGAAACGTAAGCTTAGGAATGCACGCTCGCGTGCTTTGATGTAACCACTGGTAACTAATTAAAACAAGCTTATATAAAAAGAAACTAAACTAAACCTAACCTCCGTGAACCAGAAACGTAAGCTTAGGAACGCACGCTCGTTAGCTTTGATGTAACCACTGGCAACAAATTTAAACAAGGTTATGTATATAAAAGTAAATCAGAAGCCTAAGCTTATATTAAAACAAAAGTAACCTAAACTTCCGTGAATTCAGAAACATAACGTTATATAAATAAAAAAAACGGAACCTAAACCTAATCTTCCGTGAATTCATAAACCTAAGGTTATATAATATCCCTCGGCTATGCCCTGTGGTCATAGTTGCAGCGCTTTGGTGGCATCAATTATTCATATGTTGGCAGTATTGTGTTAGTCAAGCGTATAACATAGTGACATCTGTTGGAAATATATGACATCGTCATTGCTGTGTGGGACACAACTAGAGCATAATGTCGCCATCATGCATTTTTTGTAGTGTGTTTTCAGGCCATTTAACCCGTTTTTCATGGGGTTCGTAAATGGAAGTTTGGCCAAAATTCCTTCCGAATAAAGAGGCCTTCATAGGCTATTTCCAGAAAATTCGAGATATACATTTTATTTGTCATGTGAAAAGCTTTATTATAAGGTATTTTAATCGAAAACATTAGTATTATGGTTTAGAAAATAAAAATTTTCGAAAAATGCTCCAAGTAAAGGGTAGTTTGGTTTGGGGGATTTTCTTGAAAATCTTTGAGTTGCATCTTTAAAGGATACTAACCTAAATACTAGGTTTGGTATTTACCTAACTTTTTGTTTTTGAGTTATAGTGTTCACAGACACTTCCGTAACTTTTTCTAAAAATGCATTTGGATTCAGGTGCCTCAAAACATGTATTTCCATTGAAATCTCGGTATCCAATGTTTAGATGGAGTGTAATACCTTCTCTACCTGTGTATGTGTTACAGAAAGTAAAAAGTCGGGAATCTGAGGTGACATTCGTTGCACGTCATGTTATACCTTACTGTTTACGTGTATTTCCACAAATATTATACAATATGCTCTTATCACCTCACTTTAGCTACCTTTTACATTGCTTCGTGACATTCCGTTAGCCACAATTTGTTGTATCACGTTGACACTAACACCTTACAAGATTTCAGCCATCGCTAAGCGGTCGCCAAGAAGGGTCCAATTTTACGAATAAATTAACAACTCCTCGTAACTTTAAGCACTCAGCACACTACACATAGAGTGAACATATCAAAAACCAATTCCGTAAGTTTTGTAAAATTTAAGACCTTCTACCCAGATACAGAATAATGTCCAAGTACTTTAACCTCAAAATGAACAAGAGATGAACTCAGGATATAGTGACCCACAATTAAAAAACCACTGCATATTTATCCCTGTGTTGGCTAAGTCAGTGTGGGTCTGTGAGAGATTAAATGTTAGTGTTATTACCTGCAATGTTGTGGTTCAGCATATTAGGATATTCTTTCCTTTATGTCCCATAAGGTTATTTCTGAATTATATACATTAGCTGATCCAATATGGCAGCTCCAAAATTTAAAAAATGTTTGAGTTTAGGCCATATTTTAATGCACACTGATTAAAAAACCATGGAAAACAAGCCTAGAACACATACCACCAGATTCACAAACACCACTATAACAGGGTTTTTTTTTGTTTTTTCTGCTAAACCACACACATGCAAGTCGCTAGAACCAATATTCACCAAAGCTAGCATGTTTACTCACAACCTAACCTCTGATGAATCAGAAAATCAGAGGACCCAGCTGATTTACGGATGCTCGCTATGGCCTACACTTGCTTTCTACTTGTTTTAATGCTCAAGTATGCGCTATATTTCACTAAAACATGAGGATTTATTAAAAGCACGATTACTCACCTCTTATATATGAAGTGGAGGATACAACATTCCAATTGCCTTGAAGAATTGATGTGCACAATCTCGATGGTTGGAGAGGCTCTCTTAAACTCTGCTAAATATCCACTGTAATGCTTCTTCTTTCTTCCATACCTGCACGCCTTATGTGACACTCCACATTTAATACACAAAAAAAAATCAGACCTCAAATAAAGGAACATTGTTATTCGTAAACATCGATGAATTATATATGTATACATACATAAGTAATATATACAATTAACATACTTCCATGGCAGGATATTAACAAATGCAACTAAACCACTATTCAATATAAAACTTGAAAAAACTAGGATCAATTACCTTATTTTCTAGGTCTAAAGCTGGACCAGCATGCATGAGCACTGATGGAAACTGCCAAAATAGACCAGCAGAGGTAACTTTGACAGTTGCTTAGGCATTTGTTGCACCAACATTCCAGACATGTGTCTTGCAGATGATATTAAAACTCAATGGTGTTCACCATAATATGTACCATTGTTACAATGAAACTAACTTTGCTGTTTATTCTGAAAATGAACATGTTGTTGGGTCCCTGTCATTCAGTAAAGAAAATTCGGGTAAGTTGCTTTTAGATGGTCTTCAACAGCGATGTCTTATATGTCCTACAGATGTCACTGTCATTCTCTAGCTCTAATGCAATGCTAGCAACATATGAATAACTAATGCCGCCAAAGCTGGTAGGATACTCAGCCTCAAGGCGTAGCTGAGGGATTGAGGGCCCTCAGCCTTAAAGAGTAGCCGAGGGATCTGCGCATCTAAAACTTGAATAATTCACGTTTGCAGAAATTCCTTATTTTGCGGATTTCACTTCTTATTTAGGTTTGCACTTCCCATTCAGCATCTGTTTTAGCGGGAAGATGGCTACGTTTCTTGTGTTCATATCGCAATTTTCCTATAAAAGTAAAACACCTAAAACGGGCGGGCAGGTGGGCACGAGGTATTGACAAGATCACATCTACTTATAAACTCACTCTTAAGATAATTTACTCCATTCCTTCTCTCTTTTTTCAGCATTTTCAATGAAGATCACCTAAAAGCAAAATAGCAGAAGATTCGTATTTGCAAATTGTGTTTTAACTGCAATGGCTGGATTTGTTAATTTAATTGATATCCCACCACTGTATAATGATGAGAATAATACATGCAATACCTTTATAGTGAAAACTTACTAAGAATGTGAATGTTATGTTCAGCCTGTTACAAAAAGATCACAAATAGCAGCTGTTTTCTTGTATGAGCTTTCAGAGTCTGTTGCAAAGAACACTTGGTTCGAGAACTCAAAAATATCACCTAGTTAACACAGCTTTGCCCAGATATTTTCCCTTGAATAAACATTATCTTGAGATCTCTTGGAGATAGCACAGAACAATTGCTGATAGGTTCAGTCAATGTTGCAAGGTGTGCATACCTTCAATTGACACCAACAGGGTTCAGAGATGAGTGTAAAACTGAGTGAATAAATTATGAATGCGGCCACATCGTGGAAGGAAACTGGATCATGGAAATGATTGACATCACCATTGAGGTGAGGTAGACTCTGCCATATCGAGCCTCCATGGTCTAGGGGTACCATGTTAGCCTCTAGTCCCTAAGGTCACAGGTTCAAACCTGGCGGAGGGCTATGGATTTTTTTTTGGGGGTGGGCCCATAAAAATCCTTAGCATGGCTTCCTTCAGAAGGGAAATAATGCCGTTAGTACCGTGTCATAGATTTACACCACGTAAAAGAATCAAGCCTGATAAAGAGGCCTCTGAGCAAAATTTCTGGTCTTTCATGCCGATATAGAATGGGATGCTAGTAGTTAAAGAGCATCCATAAATAAAACTCGGTTTAATTTTCGAGAGTAAGCCATAATAATAAGGGAGCTGGTGCCACCATCTTTGCTTTAGTTGGAGAGCATGTGGAGTTTGCCAACACAATCTACACCAACTGGTGTGTGTTTACTGCCCATCTTGTGGTAAATCATAGCCAGGACAAATACCCGCACAAACAATATTGAGTTGTACTTGATGATCTCTCCAGGGGTGCATTGGACATGACCCAATGGATGTGCATTTGGCATAATACATGCATGGCCACCGTAGCAATTAAACAAATCAGCCAATGCATTTCATGTGCTAATCAAGAACATTCAGGAGCTTTACCCTGTAGTGTAATTGTGTATTAGATTAGAGTGTACACAAAACATTAGTTTAGAAACTTTTTTTTTAGTTGAGATAAGTAAAAACTCAATTCATTTCAAAGTTGCAACATAAACTAGGGTGATTGTAGGAGCAATGTTGGCACCAAGGAAACTTTACTGCTGAGAACAGTGCAGTTTCAGTAACTGCATTTGGACTATTTTTTTATTTCAGCTGAATTAATTTTATTATGAACATTTAGGGAATATTATAGGTTATTTTTAAAGTAGTAATCATATATTTTGTGACTTCCCAACAATATCCAATTGAGGTCGGAACTTGGAAAAAAATTGCATGACGTAAAGGAAAGAAGAGCTACAGAACTTGCATGGAGATGTCCTTGTCCTAGACTCCTGATACCGTGTACTCTATAATGCTTGTGGTTATAAATTTATATGGGGATAATTCAAAATAATGTGCTACCAGATCTATAAATATTATTTCATATTGCCTTTTAGGTAATTATTTACTTCAGCAGCAACACCTCCGCTTACAGCCTAAGAAGATGCTACATTGACAATGAGATCATATGCACACTTAGCTAAACCTCTTCTCGGATTAACTGTTGAAATGAGAAATAACAAGGGAATAACAAGCAATATCTTGAAAATGGCTCACTCAACAAACAAAGTTTATGACATAAATTGTGTATTTTAACACCATCTACATTTTTTGTGTAGGAAAATTTTGTCTTATCTCTTATGGTTTACCAGTTATGCAAAAGTCATTCACAGTGAAGAATACTTTTGGAGACATTCCCAGAAAATTCAAGATATACATTTGATTTGTCATAAAACTATCTTAAACCTATGATATTTTGATCAAAAACGTTGAGCCATTTTTGAGAAAATTAAAATGTTGGAAAAATGTTCCATGTAAAGGGTAATTTGGGGTGGGGGGATTTTCTTGAATACCTTTGTGTCGCATCTCTGGAAGATACTGAACCTAAATATCAAGTTTGGTGTTTATCCGACTGTTCGTTTCTGAGTTATGCTGTTCACAGACACACACACGGACATGTTTCCAAAAATGCCTTTTTTGGATTCAGGGGGTCTCAAAACATATATTTCCGGTGAAATCTCAGTATCTAATTTTTTAGTGAATACAATACTTCCCCTACTTACTATACGTAGTAGAGAAAGTAAAAATTTGTATTTGTGTTCTGTATCTTCAAAAAATGTGTCTATAAGCCTATGTGCAGTTATAGATATCATGTGCCAACCTTCTCACCATGTAAGTGAAACATGCTTCAATGGTGAAAATAATAAATTTGGGGTTCACAACACGATCGGCAACATTTAGTAAAAACCAATTTTAAAAATACACACAACTCGCCTAATCTGCAGGTTGTAATTCATGCACTATTGTTACTGTAGGGCTTAAACTTAAGAATTTTAATGGCTCTTAAGTTTTTGTCGTACACCTGTTTCTTGTGAGATGCAGCAGGGAGGTTTTGAGGAGAATGTTATAACCTTTCTCCTATCTCATCGAATTTTTCCTCAGTAAGTACACATGGGCTTCTCTTTCCATGTTTATTCAGAATTGATCCTGTTTCTAAACTTTTTGTGAGGTTTAATATAGTGGTCTTATGTGAAACAGGAACACCAGGAAACAACAGGACAAGATAAATCTATTGTTGTAATGTAAACTTTCGTAGTGCCATACTAAGTCACAATCTTCAACAAAAGACGTACTTAATACACACATCATTTGAGCAGCAGTTGTTACAATGTGCTGTGTCCTTGGAGGCAGAGGAAGAGATAGTGTAGCAGACCCCATTCACCAGGAATGACAAGAGCTGACACTAGGCCCACTAGCCACCAAGTGGCATGGAGAATGTCATGGGCCTCTCTGTACATAAATAATACTGAAGCAGTTATCTCTCCCATGGATTAAAGCATGCTGCCTTCCATTTGTTTTGAGGCAACAGCATGTGATTTTCATTTGAAGGGAGGGGGTGGCTACGTACGGAATAAAGTGGAATCTTGTTAGCACGTTCCTCATTAACACTTTTCCCGTGTATTACATTGAATTATAAAAGTCCCAGTACCAAATCACCAAATGTAATAAATAATGTTTGCTTAGTGCATTTTCCCGATCCCGCTTATTACGTTTGAAGTTTGACGTCCTCATTTGCTGTTTTGGCCAATCCTTGATCGGTTCAGTGGGAGTAGGCGCTTAACACGTTCAAAGTTTGATGTCCTCATTTGCTACTTTGGTCAATCCTTGGTCACGGGGTGGATATCGGCAGCCAATCACATGTATGTATGTAAATATTTGTGTGGGCAGGATAGAGGATGCTTTACCTTGGCGTGGTAAATGCCAACGATAGTTTCTACTGTTGAGTGTAGACCAAACATACGTAGATTGTATTTTAACTTTTCATTTGCAATGAAAAAAAGAAAGTGTAGTAAATAACCAACACTGAAAAACTGAAAATCCTTGAAGTATACCACAATCCAAATATGAAACATGTGGATATAATGCGTAAGTTTAACATTCCTCCATCAACCTTAGACACAATTCTTAGCAAACCTAAATTGAATGAAACTGCTTTTAAAGAAGGGAAAAATGCTAAAACAAAACTTTCCTCTTAGAAAATAGGATCAGAAAAGTCTCGGAACGAAATTTGTTGCATGGAAACACCTACCGTATTCAAATCTAATTGAATATGCCAAAGTTACTATCGTCTATTGTACTCCTAACATGATACATGTGCACAATTTTTTTTCTTTAATTTAGCAGAAACTATCACATGTGTAATAAAACACACAGCAAAGCCACTATTGTTGCTTCCATAATTTGCAATTTATTTTCTCAAAAACATTCATAACCTCAAAAATTGACCAACATAAAAGCATGAATTATTTATTCTCAGGTTTTGTGTATCCAAATCCAATTGAACACATATTGAATTTAAAATGGAAACACGGATCGTATTCAGTATCAAATTGTACTTGAAATCTATTTCAACTGCCCTTGGAGACTTAGTAATTATTAGATTTTATTACATAACTGAGTTCTTAAATTGCAGATTATGTATTTTCGTTAACACGTTTTCCTGCCTATGATGTCCAAATCCTAGGTCCCTGCAAAAACGTAGTAACGATATTCTACTGTATTTCAGAAATTAGTATTGAGTAGAAACAACCTCATAAGGAAAAGGTGTCTCAAATTTAAACCAGGTGAGGACAGGAAGTTGCTGTGTGATGTCAATGCACTCTACCCGACTTCTGTGAAGAATCTATGGAATATAGGCACCAGTAAAGAGAGGGGCATTAGTATGGCAGGTAGTGGAGATTTAGGCATTAGAATTTGTGTAACATGTTTTGGAGTTAATGAAACAAGAATTGACTTTCTTGACAGTTAATTGATGAATTACACTACAGCAATAAATGTTTTATTCCTCTATACTGTGAGGAAAATGCATGTTGAATAAGATCTGTCCTTTGAGGAAAAAAGTATATCATTTAAATTAATTATTATGCAACTGCATTTGAAAATTGGGTTGCAGTGATAATTTTCTGCCTTCCTGTCCCTTTTTTGTTTAACAAATTTATAGATATTGGAATGTAATACCTGAGAAACATTTAATGAAAGACATGTTAGGTTGTGATCTGACAATGCACTCCTTGATTTGTGTTTTGGACATTTCACTAATGAAAAAAATTGTTCAGCTACATATGTCAATCCAAACACACACAACATTAGAGCAGAAGTCGTCCTCCGTGGACTAGTGGTACTGTGTTAGCCTCTAGTTCCCAAGGTTGCGGGTTCAAACTCGGCGGAGGCGATGGATTTTTTCGGGCGTAAAAATCCTTAGCATGGCTTCCTTTGGAAGGGAAATAAAGCTGGTGGTCCTGTGTTATAGACTTATGGCATGTAAAAGAACCTGAAGCCTGATAAAGAGGCCTCTGAGCAAAATTACTGGTCTTTCACACCCAATATAGAATGGGATGCTAAGGGCCATAGTAGTTAAAGAGCATCCATAAATAAAACTCAATTTGAGAAATTAGAGCAACAAGTGGATGAAGTCTCAAGAATCTGGTTTTGAAGAAATCTTTGTAAAAGTTGCCCAATTCCACTTTACATTCATATTTATCCTTTGACAGATCATTACATTTTAAACTTCACAGCTCCAATTGAAATACCTGAAAATGGAGTAGCAAAAATTTTAAACATTGGAGAAAGTTTTTCCACATCCTGAAACCTCAATTCAAACTGAAGGGAAAAAGATTTTATAGAGCTGATAGATATTCTACAGATCAACCATTATCAAAATCATTTATTTGCATTAACTTTGAAATGTGCTCTATTTCACCCGCAGACCTAAAGCTAATTTGAAAAATTCTACGCTATAGTGCATATCTGTGGCGAGATTGTTGCCTTGAAGTGACTTGTCATGTAAGGTCAATGACAAAGTCTAGGTCACAGGAAGAGGTTGATTTATGCTAGTCAGGAATAGTGATATTCCATCTCTCAAACAATCTAGCACCTTACTTCTGCTTAACTATTGCTTTCTGCAAGAAGTGGTTTAGGATTGGCATTGGATGGAATTTGTGACTTACCACAGTCTCCATCACATTTTTATCTTAATGTTTTTTTTGCGCACAGACAAATGATGGGGAATACTTTGGATTGAGATGACATCATGTTTTGCATTAGAAAGTAGTTTGTTTTTCCTTCATGCAGGTTATTACTTCAACATGGACTTTCCCCATAGAGGTGACACAGACACAAGTTTCCTCTGTCTCCGTTTCAACATTTTTTAAATATGTCTTAGTCCTTTAGTGCTAGATGAACTAAGGAACACTCGTTTAATGTTCTACTTGTCATCTACTCCTATAATATTGTAATGATAATTTATTTCATTGCACTACAAACAAAATCAGGATACAAATGGAATGTTTTAGTAGTTAGTATACATTTCTTATCACTACACCAAGTTGCTATGAACCCTAGAACCCAAAGGACTCAAACCCTGGTTGCTGACCTATTGGGCCCTGCTTCTAGCTTATCTAATACCTACTATTTCACTTCTTCACCTTGCTTGCTAATTTTCCTCAGCTATTTAGCTCTTTTCCCAAAAGTTTCCTATTTCCTTAATAGCTTTTTTCTAGATTTTACATTCATACATGTTTTCCCTTGAATCTCTCTTGGTGAATTTGACCACTCCCTTTTTCTATCCTCTCTCCGAGCATCTTGGTTTCCTAGCATTCCAAAATTATATGCCATTTATTATCCTTCAGGTTACATAAGTCTTTTCTCTAAATCACTCCTTATTCTTAGACCTTTCAATTTCACCATCCCTATTCCAGCACATGCAAAGCCTTCTCTTGCTGCTTTATTACATTAATCAACATAATTTTGCCTATACCAAACCACTTTCATTTCTCTGTATGTTCCCAATGAACTTTTCAAATAGAAAGTTTCAAAATACTTATCTTCATTGAAGAGTTAACCTGATTCCTTTCCAGTAACCATTTTGTAATGATTCCCCTAGCTGTCTACATGTCTCCAAAAATCAACTCTCATTATAGTTTCTTTTATCCTACTTTGCCAGGTATCTTTTTGTTTAAGCTTTCCTGTACTACCAAACACTGATGTGAAACATGTTCATCTAGATTTCTAATTATAATCCAATATTTCAACACACTTTCCAGAATTTTTCCTTTAGTTGTACTTCTTCCCAGTACTACTTGTACCATGCCATTAGGTTAAGCTCTTGGCAAGCTCAAGATTGGTTTGCAGAAACTTCTGTGGATCTTGTCCACCCTTCCTACAAACCTCACATCTCTACCCATAGAGCATTTTTGCCTCAACTGTTGCCACTCCTCTTTCATGTACGCTAATTCACAAACTTATGAATCATATCATTTATGTCCTGAAAACAATGCTTAATAGTTATAGGAAAAAGCTTTGGTTTTCAAAATGTTCCACCAACTAAGGACTTTTTCTTCTGCAGCCATCATAACTTCTTTAGCAAAATCACTTTGCATAAATTGCCTCAGTTTTCTTGTTATAGATAGAGCTATTCTATAGCTGAGATGAACAGATGATTTGCTATTTTGGTAATCCTCAACTTCAATTCTGTTAGGATTGCATGACATTCCGCTCCCTGAAATATGTCATACTCATTTGCATGATACAAGGTATAAATGCTGTTGTAAATTGAACCTGTTAATTGATATGATATGATATCTTTATTGAGTCTTAAGCTAATACAATATATTTGGGCATGATCAGTGTTGAACCCTGGCTCCTATTGCTGATCATACCCAAGCTTCCGCATTTACAAAATATGTGTGTTAAGTTAGCTTCATATTGCTAACAGTTTCTCATTTAAAGTCACTATACTGCTTAGTGTTCTTCTCCCATTCCCATCTCCTTCCCTTACTTCCTCCGATTGTCCTTAAATCTCCACTATCAGTGGGAAATGGCAACTATTAGTTTCAAATTTAATACCTTAGAGAATATTTATTGTGTACCCCGTGCTGATCGTCCATAATGCTTCTGGTTCATAATAAGCAATATCTCCCTCCTAGCCCTCTCCGTGTTTACCATCCTTTTATCTAAATCATTCACTTCACGATTTCATATAAATCTATCACTTGCTTATCAGTACACTTGTCTTTACTTTGTCTAATTTGTTCCCTTCTAGATCATGTCTCATTTCCACAACATATTCATTCTATAATCACTCTCCCTCCCTATTCTAATATTAACTCCCCCATTGTTATTGCTTCTGTATTCCCATACTTCTCTTGGAGCCTGGTCTATTTCTATACGTATGGCACACTTTCCTACTCCATAAATCTATTCCTGTTGGCTCCCTTGATGGTCCTGCTTTGTTTCTGTCCAGAAGCCGTAAACTCCCATTGGGTTTCAACACAATGCTTTCTTCTTCCACCATTTCGCCACTCTGATGCCACCCCTCTGCCCTGCCAACAACCATATCACGTGGCGATTGAACTTCCTCCCTCCTCAATGATACCACTTTCCTGGCTTTGCCAGCTGTTGCCCTTATGTCACTCTAATCTGACATCACTACCTCGGCTCCCAATCTCACCTCTGACACAGCCATCTTCTTCCTGCCAGCCCCACGTAGCAGTGACATAACTTCCATATCTCCATCTTTCTCCGATTTCCAATCGCTCTTTGGACATCCTTCTCTCTGGTCTCAGATGTATTTAGCTGAATCATTTCCTGCTCCTGCAATCTGCTGCTCCTTGTGTCTCTTTTGCATCCAGCCACCATGCGCCCATCGACCCACAACCATAAGTTCTTGCCAGCTTCATTTGTTGTATTAAATCTTTCTTCAAGGCTCGTTGTTCCACTGATAAATCTCTGTTTATAAAAATATTTCTTCCTTTTAGTTGCTTTGTTTTCTTTAAGACTTCATAAACAAACTGCACTGACGTAAATCTTGCAACTATCATTCTGGCTCATCTTGATCTCCCCACTCTGAATGCTTCCCTAATCTCCCAGCCCTGTAGCACCATTCCAAGCTTTCCTTCTATAATCTCTCTAACCTCTTCAACAGGCCATACTCCATTCCTTTCTTTCACTCCTGTTATAACTAGATTGAATCTGTAGTGTCTCTCTTCTTTTGAGTTTCTGTACCTCACTTCTTATATCTTGCATTTCATTTTTAATCTCTCTTGATATCTATTAGTTCCTTTTCTGCTCCATTAAGTTTGTTTCCTAATTTCTCATCCATATCTTTTATACTAGCCAAAATTTCGTCCATGATGTTTCGATTCCCATTTGGCCCAGGATTAATTTCGACTCCACCAATTACCAGTACCATGCCTATTATACATGTAAGAAGAATCATGTTTACCATCTCTTCTGTGCCTTTGTTTATTTTAAAATCATTCCATTTTAACTTATTAAAGGTTCCAATTCTTCCTCTGTACTCTTTGATACTGATTCCCATAGTTAAGTCCTTCTTATCTTCTACTCCAGGAGCTTCCTCAACACACATCCACCCTCTTCCACTGCTTGCTTAGCACTCTCACTTGTTAATACACTCAAGTTCTTTTTCACACACTGAAAACTTTGTACCTCATCTTCATTGCACAATAAAGAGAGATTTCTCATAAAGGCAGAAAAACTGTTGTCTCCATTGTTGTGCTGCAGTCATCGTAATGTCAGTACAAGTAAACCAGTTCTCTTGACTAGTGTACTCTATCACACTCTATACACAAACATCACCAGGAGATGAAGCTGGTGAGTTACTAGTCATTGTAATGCTGTGAGAACAGGGGAACCAGTCCTGTCGTACTCTATCACACCATAACTGGTGTACGTAAGCACCATCAGGATCAAAGCTGTGAAGTAATATACATTGCAGTGTTGCAAGTACAAGTGAACCAGTCCTGTTCTACTAGTGTACTCTATTACCAGTACAAGACTGGCATACTCAAATATCATCAGGAGATGCAGTAAGGCAGTAAAAGAAACAGCTAAAGTTACCAGACATTCAAAAATAGTAGTGTATAGGATCTTGTTTGCTCAATGCAATATGTTGGAATAGTGGTGCATCATCCATTCTTTGCTGATGATACCCTAATAATTTATGTATTTTATTCTTTTTATATCCCATATTTCTTTGATAATGCATTTTTTATGCCTGTAAAATAGTATTTTGAAGTACTAAAAATACCAAGAGGAGACAAAGTGCAGGTGAAAATTAAACATCTTACAACAGCCTTAAATAGCAGTGCAGATACTTGACTATTTGGTGATGTATCATTCACAAGATAAAATTAAATTGGTAGAGCAATCGCAGCTGGGTGCCATATTTGCAAGCGTACATGCAGCAACAGCATGCTCCATTTAACCTGTACTGTCCTTTAAGTGTAAGCATACAATACAGCCATCATAATGTTGCAAGTACACGTTACCAGTCCTGTTGTACTGGTGTACTCTACTATCACACAGTGACTGGCATACACAAACATCATCAGGAGACAAAGCATTCAAGCACCATCCACTTAATGTTGTGAGTACAAGTTACCAGTCCTGTTGTACTGGTGTACTCTACTATCACACAGTGACTGGCATACACAAACATAATCAGGAGACAAAGCATTCAAGTACCATCCACCTTAATGTTGTGAGTACAAGTTACCAGTCCTGTTGTACTGGTGTACTCTACTATCACACAGTGACTGGCATACACAAACATCATCAGGAGACAAAGCATTCAAGTACCATCCACCTTAATGTTGCAAGTACAAGTTACCAGTCCTGTTGTACTGGTGTACTCTACTATCACACAGTGACTGGCATACACAAACATCATCAGGTGACAAAGCATTCAAGTACCATCCACCTTAATGTTGCAAGTACAAGTTACCAGTCCTGTTGTACTGGTGTACTCTTATCATACAGTGACTGGCATACACAAACATCATCAGGAGACAAAGCATTCAAGTACCATCCACTTAATGTTGCGAGTACAAGTTACCAGTCCTGTTGTACTGGTGTACTCTACTATCACACAGTGACTGGCATACACAAACATCATCAGGAGACAAAGCATTCAAGTACCATCCACTTAATGTTGTGAGTACAAGTTACCAGTCCTGTTGTACTGGTGTACTCTTATCATACAGTGACTGGCATACACAAACATCATCAGGAGACAAAGCATTCAAGTACCATCCACTTAATGTTGCGAGTACAAGTTACCAGTCCTGTTGTACTGGTGTACTCTTATCATACAGTGACTGGCATACACAAACATCATCAGGAGACAAAGCATTCAAGTACCATCCACCTTAATGTTGTGAGTACAAGTTACCAGTCCTGTTGTACTGGTGTACTCTACTATCACACAGTGACTGGCATACACAAACATAATCAGGAGACAAAGCATTCAAGTACCATCCACCTTAATGTTGCAAGTACAAGTTACCAGTCCTGTTGTACTGGTGTACTCTACTATCACACAGTGACTGGCATACACAAACATAATCAGGAGACAAAGCATTCAAGTACCATCCACCTTAATGTTGTGAGTACAAGTTACCAGTCCTGTTGTACTGGTGTACTCTACTATCACACAGTGACTGGCATACACAAACATCATCAGGAGACAAAGCATTCAAGTACCATCCACCTTAATGTTGCAAGTACAAGTTACCAGTCCTGTTGTACTGGTGTACTCTACTATCACACAGTGACTGGCATACACAAACATCATCAGGAGACAAAGCATTCAAGTACCATCCACTTAATGTTGTGAGTACAAGTTACCAGTCCTGTTGTACTGGTGTACTCTTATCATAGTGACTGGTGTATGTACATAAATGTCATCAGGAGAGAAAGCTTTCCTGTTGTAATTTAAACAAATTGTAATTACTGAGCTTATAAAGCATATGCTCTTCTCAGACATAAGAGTGGATGAGTACCTTCTCTTAGCATTAATACATTTTAGGAGTTTACCTGCTAAATAGCTTTAATATGTAAACTAATAAAATATCTGTTACAGCAACCATTAATGTTGATTAACCTTAATCATATTTTAAGTTCATGTTATGCTAATCTCATATTTCCATTCTATATGCTTTACAAATGCTAAAAGTTATAAAATAGCTGTTGTAAATCATGCTATACATTCCTCTTAACAAACAAACACTATAGGCTTAATGAAAATGAGAACCTAACATTTTATTGTGTAGTCAATAATATTATGAAAGATAATTATATCCAATAAGATGTCTGATCTAAACCAGCCTTTGCTGTATCCAAATGGAGGTCCAGAATAAGTCTAAGCTGCTAGAAACAAAACAGTAAATAAATAAGAAAATCAAGATAAGGAGATGACAACTGTAAAATATTGTGATACTGATTTTACTGTATCTCTCCTTCACATATTTAAACAATAGAAAATTGTGCTTTTTTGACACACCTGAAGGTTTGTTAACCATGATGGCTATTCTATGTTCATCAAAAGGTCAAAGTAAGCATAAACAAAACCTCATGCATAAACAAACCTAACTATGATTGAATAACCATATGATTATGATAACATAATATATTATCTTTTAACTTCTTTTTTGGCTTGGGAAGCATGCCCGTGTTGTAGTCCATTTAGCGTTACCCAGGGAACACTACGTGGAGGCGGACTACGTTGTTCCCCACAACAGATACTATAAGTAATTTAAAAACTCAAATAAGTTTCAGAACATATATTAATAATTTAAAATACTAGAATATAATTGCAACAGAGGTAACGATCCAATAGAATATATTGATATACAATATCAGAATGACCTGATATATACAATAACAAACAAAAGAGTATACGAGATGAAATGAGAGCCATAGCAATTAGCTACAGAAAATGAAAGATACCCAGAAAAAGAATGGCTCCGAATATATACAGATGGATCCTTCATCAATAAAAAAACATCCTGGTGCAAGAGTATACTGTAAACATTTTGGACAGTATCTAACATTAGATGAAACGTCAAACCACTATGATGGAGAATTAACAGTTATAAAAGTAGCATTACAGAACATTTTATATAGATCATACATAAAACAAAAAATAGTCGTCTTATCAGACTCAAAATCAGCCATAGATGGAATAGTAAATTACAATAATAAAACAACAAGAAGTATTAAAGAAATAAGAAGCCTAATTAAAGCAGTTAAAACTAGAAATCATGTCACTCTACAATGGATTCCAGCTCATGTTGGACTTTTGGGCAATGAACATGTGGATCAATTAGCAAAGAAAGGTGCAATACAACAAATAAAACCTGTAGGACAAATAGAAATAAATAAACAATTAAATAACATTAAGCAACATTTCAAAACACAGCAGAGACTTGATGAAGATAAATTAAAAGATAAAGATTATAAGAATATCAAAGATACAGTTGATATATAGAAAATGCCAAGGTAGACTGCAGTGGCCTTATTTAGGATGGCAACTGGCCACGATTGCCTCACAGAACATCTCTACAAGATACGATGCCTACCTACACCCAAGTGCACTCTCTGTGAAGATGATGTCATCCTGAACAAACAACGTCTCACCAAATGCAAAAGCCTTAAAAGTGATAACTTACAGACTTTATATTGGGAAGCCAGAGGGAAAATGATGCAGATCAATTAATCCCCAGTGCCATTGGTGAATAACAACAACATATATATATATATATATATATATATTATTAATAAATATACCATCTATCCCCATGGCATTCAGCCAGGTTAGTGAGCTGGTCTTCAGATGAACACTTACTGCAGTTATTGTTACTGAAGCAGCATTTCCTGAATGCATGCCACTGTTGCATCTTTTAATGTTTAATTTTACTGTTGTTTGAATTCACTTTACAGCAGTCCCCCCTCCCCTCAAAAATAACTGATGCAGCAGATGATAATGTTTAAGTATGCTGCTTCATGCCAAGTATTTATAGTTGAAAGTTCTTGCATGTAGTTTCTGATCAACAGTATGTAGTGAAACTACAGTGTGAGAGTTTATAGCTAAGGCCATGAATTGTGCATATGCCGAGTACAGAGTTCACTGTAGTACAGTGTGCTATGCATATAGCTGGTCTGTGACCTTATCTTAAAATACCCATAGTGTATGAACAAAGATCTGAACTGTATAAGGAGCTTACCTGAAGGTGAATTATTTTATTTTTGTAAATGCTAAATATGTAGTGAATACTTTGTCAAATAAAAATTGAATACGTGTACATAAAATTACTTTGGCTACATTTCTGTGGAAAATGAAGGTGATTTTTCTTCAACATGGCCTATTCATGCATTTTGGCATAACAAATTCATGTTTGCAGATCCTGTGTTATGCTATTGTTTATAAGTTGTGCTTTGTGCTCCTCCAAGTAGAATGTCAGCTGCATTTCCTAATAGGTAGAGAAGTATTGCAACCAACACAAAAATTAGGTATAGATTTTACTGAAAATGCCCATTTTAAGGGCTATTGAAACAAAGAAAACAATTTTTTTTGGAAAAAGGTTTCTCTGTATGTATGAACAAAAAATTCAAAATAGAAAACTTGGATGAATATGGAACTTGGCATTTAAGTTCAGTATCTTCCAAAGATGGGAAGCAAGGATTTTCAAGAAAATACTAGACCCCAAGCTTTCCTTTGCATGGAAAACTTTTTTTTTTCTCAGAAAGGCTGTAATGATTTTTACTAAAATATATATGCTGTGAAGGCAGCCATGTGGGAGCATATTGCTTATGGGAACCTTAAAAGTCAGAGTGTATATGGGAAAGACAAAAGTTGAGCCTGTTTGGTGATATACACTCATTCTGCATCACTATCATATAATTTTGGCTGAATTTGGTACAAGGACTATATACGAGGCGGAGTCCCCGAAGGTTCTGTTTTATCCCCTATGCTCTTTAGCGTGTATGTGGCCAACATACCAACAGAGCAGCGCGTCAATATAGCTGAGTATGCTGATGACGTGCTGCTATACTGCACAGACAGACACCTCCTCAGAGCCTTCAACCCAATTCAGCGACACCTCCGCCTCATCCAAAAGTGGTGTAGGCGTTGGCAATTGTCCATAAACCCGGAGAAAAGCCACGCCATTGTGTTTACACAGCGCCACCTCCCCGCCAAATTCCCTCATTTACCTACCTCTGACATAGGATAGAGTGAACAAATTCCATCTCCTACTTAGGTGTTCAGCTAGACAGACGTCTAACTTTCCAGGGACACATCATGGAACTCTCGCATCGGGGCATGGCGGCTGGGGTCCGTGATGCCGATACCGCTTAAGTTGCGTCTTTTCAGAGCACTTATAATCCTTGTCCTGCTCTACGCCTGTGAAATGTGGGGCATGGCCGCAGACTCCAATCTGCTCCGATTGCACTGGGTACAGAATAGAAGCCTTTGAGACATCTATTCTGTATGCCACGCTTTCCCCGTGAGACTACTCCACGAAACCTCCTCTCTTCCATACCTGGAGGATGAAATTAGGCGCTGGGCTAGAAAACTATACGACCAGTTGCCATTCCATCAGAGTGCCCTCTTTCGGTCTCTAGGGGACTATAACCCCAGAGAATGCCGCTTCAGGCGTCACCGGGTTCCCCGCATGGCTTGCAGGCACCCCTGGTAACAAAGGAGTTACTCCAACCAGCAGTAAAAGCTGAACTCCTTTTAGTCCTACCATGAGTTGCTTGGTAAATTCAAAATTTAAGCCAAACAATTTCGATAATATCATCCACTTGCAGTGCACTAGGGCCGTTGCACCCTGACCTGCAGTCATCGAGGAGCTCAATGCTACCTCCTATTACCCCCACAACTCAGTCTCAACCGCCATCCTGCAAAACCCTTTTCTACCAACCAGTGGTTAAACCCTAGCAAGGGTAGGTACACTATATAACACTCCTTCGTGCTGCTCTCAGCCTGCCAGCTGTCGATACGATACAAGGACTATTGTTTTTCTGGAAACCTTCAAAATAGATACAGGAAAATATAGTGCAGAAGTTATGTAAGAAGTTTTGATTATAGTTTCATTGACAGAGAGCTGTGGAATGAAGAAAATGGCCTAAGAGAACTTCATCAGTGAATTAAGTCTTGTGTGTGCGTGCATGCAGTTGCCTGTGAACAATATAACTGCAAAACAAAAATTAAGATACATATGAAACTTGGTATCTAAGTTCGGCAATTTTCAAAGATGCGACAAAGATTTTGAAGAGACTGCCTCATACCAAACTACCATTTATGCGGATCATTTTTAGAACTTGATTTTCTGAAAATTGGCTCTTAAAGATTTTTATTAAAATACCATAAATTAAATATATTTACATGTCACTTAAAATGTATATCTTGAATTTCCTGAGAATAACATGTGAAGTCCACTTTGTTTGGAAAGAATTTTGTATAACTGGTAAACTTTTAAACGGCAGACTGAAGCATGCAAATCAAAAAATGTAGATCTGTTTAAAACATGTAATTTATTTTAAATAACCTTTTTGTAAGATCACCATTTCCAAGATGCCCATTAATATTGGTTTCAGTTGTTCAATACTTTGTAATTTTGTTAAAATCCCGTCGCTATTCACTTGTTTCTCATGATGTCATGGAAAGAATATGGAATTTTAAAGCATAGCAAGCCACTTTTAAACACCTGATAATTATAAATTTGATTTCCTCTATCCTACTTGCACCTATAACAAAATGCATAATAAAATTGTATCTGCAAATGTTTATCTCAATCAAGATAAGAGGATAGAAATATAAGCTTGCATAAGAAAAGTTTGTAGAAGCTATATTCGACTTTCTGCTTTTAGTTGGTCTTCAACAGCAATGGAAATGATGCTTCCTATATCCTAAGGATGTCACTATATGTCATTCTCTAGCTCTAATGCAATGCTGGCAACATATGAATAATTAATGCTGCCAAAGCCGGTAAGATACTCAGCATCAAGGTGTAGCTGAGGGATTGAGGGCCCTCAGCCTCAAAGTGTAGCCGAGGGATGTTTTTTAGAAGGAGAGAAGTGTAGCAGTTGCGGCCGGAGGCGCGAAGTTACGACGGCGTAGCCGAGGGATCTGTGCATCTAAAACTGTAATCATTCTCGTTCGCAGAAATTTCTTGTTTGTTTTTATTAACACCACCACATGGCATATTTAGCAGATTTAACTTTTTATTTAGGTTGGCAGTTCCCATTTTGCATGTGCTTTAGCGGAAAAATGGCTACAATTGTTGTGTTCATAACGTGATTTTCCTATAAAAGTAAAACACCTAAAAGGAGCGGGCAGGTGGGCACCAGCTATTGAAGAGAACACATCTACTTCCAAACTCACTCTTAAGGTAATTTATTCGCTTTCCTTTTGCTTTTATAAGCATTTTCAATGACGACCATCTAAGTGCAGAATAGCTGCTATATTAAATAAATGATAGTGGATAAAGTCATGTAAATGTAACATTTTTTTTCCTCCCCTTGTGATCATACAAAGAAAATGGAATTTAAAAGCCATCATAATATCAACCAGTCTTCAGGGATTTGCTATTGCTTTAGTTAATTATATTCTCCTTATACATACATGAAAATGTGTAATGAAGATTTAACTCTATTAAAGAACTAGATATAGGTTAATGGCAGTTCCCAAGAATTCAAAATGGTTAACATTACACTAAACTGCAGTACTGCCAACCTATAATACAATTTTCTAATTTCAATCAGTAGCTAAACCCTAGGAAACTGGCCATTTTACAAGGTCTGCTTTCATAAAGGTGATAATTAAACTGTATAATGCTATGATGACCCATAAAAACTATATAGGTTGCATAAGCAATATTCATATTGAAACCATTAAACTGTTAAGGATATATATCTTGTTTGGTGATTAAGGACGAATGTTCTGTATTTGAATTCACAAATAAATAAATAACTTGCTTACAAATGGGTTTTACTCTACCTCTACATTGAAAGAAAGAAATCATTCAGAAAAATTATAAAACTGAATACGATATGGATGAACTAGGTACACTTAGTGTATGGTGTTACAAGACACATGAGATGAGACAATGCTTGCACAGTGAGGGAAGTAGGGCAGTAACAGACACTACTGTATATAGTAGTCCTGTCTCATGACTGTACACTGAGTGTATGGTGTTACAAGACACGTGAGATGAGGCAGTGAGGGAAGTAGGGCAGTAACAGACACTACTGTATATAGTAGTCCTGTCTCATGACTGTACACTGAGTGTATGGTGTTACAAGACACGTGAGATGAGGCAGTGAGGGAAGTAGGGCAGTAACAGACACTACTGTATATAGTAGTCCTGTCTCATGACTGTCCACTTAAGTGTATGGTGTTACAAGACACGTGAGATGAGACAGTGAGGCAAGTAGGGCAGTAACAGACACTACTTTATATAGTAGTCCTGTCTCATGACTGTACACTTGAGTGTATGGTGTTACAAGACACGTGAGATGAGGCAGTGAGGCAAGTAGGGCAGTAACAGACACTACTGTATATAGTAGTCCTGTCTCATGACTGTACACTTGAGTGTATGGTGTTACAACACACGTGAGATGAGACAGTGAGGCAAGTAGGGCAGTAACAGACACTACTTTATATAGTAGTCCTGTCTCATGACTGTCCACTTAAGTGTATGGTGTTATAAGACACGTGAGATGAGACAGTGAGGCAAGTAGGGCAGTAACAGACACTACTGTATATAGTAGTCCTGTCTCATGACTGTACACTTGAGTGTATGGTGTTATAAGACACGTGAGATGAGTCAGTGAGGCAAGTAGGGCAGTAACAGACACTACTGTATATAGTAGTCCTGTCTCATGACTGTCCACTTAAGTGTATGGTGTTACACGTGAGATGAGACAGTGAGGCAAGTAGGGCAGTAACAGACACTACTGTATATAGTAGTCCTGTCTCATGACTGTACACTTGAGTGTATGGTGTTATAAGACACGTGAGATGAGGCAATGAGGGAAGTAGGGCAGTAACAGACACTACTGTATATAGTAGTCCTGTCTCATGACTATACACTTGAGTGTATGGTGTTACAAGATATGTGAGATGAGGCAATGAGGGAAGTAGGGCAGTAACAGACACTACTGTATATAGTAGTCGTGTCTCATGACTGTACACTTGAGTGTACGGTCTTACAAGACATGAGATGAGGCAGTGAGGGAAGTAGGGCAGTAACAAACACTACTGTATATAGTAGTCCTGTCTCATGACTGTACACTTGAGTGTACGGTCTTACAAGACATGAGATGAGGCAGTGAGGGAAGTAGGGCAGTAACAGACACTACTGTATATAGTAGTCATTTCTCATGACTGTACACTCGAGTGTATGGTGTTACAAGATACATGAGATGAGACAGTGATTGCACAATGAGGGAAGTAGGGCAGTAACAGACACTACTGTATATAGTAGTCCCGTCTCATGACTGTACACTTGAGTGTATGGTGTTACAAGATACACGAGATGAGACAGTGAGGGAAGTAGGGAGGTAACAGTCACTACTGTATATAGTAGTCCTGTCTCATGACTGTACACTTGAGTGTACGGTCTTACAAGACATGAGATGAGGCGGTGAGGGAAGTAGGGCAGTAACAGACACTACTGTATATAGTAGTCCTGTCTCATGACTGTATACTTGAGTGTATGGTGTTACAAGACACGTGAGATGAGGCAGTGATTTCACAGTGAAGGAAGTAGGGCAGTAACAGACACTACTGTATATAGTAGTCCTGTCTCATGACTGTACACTGAGTGTATCGTGTTACAAGAGATGTGAGATGAACCACTGACTGCAGAGATGAGTTTGGTGTGACATATGCACAACACAACTATATACAGTGGTCCTGTCTCTTGCTCATAGAGTTATTGCATGTATGGCATTATGTGAGATGAGCCATTGACTGTGGAAACAGGATTGGAGGTGGACCAGTAACAGAACACAACTGTATACAGTAGTCCTGTCTCTTGCCCATAGAGTTATGGCATTATGTGAGATTACCATTGACTGTGCAGACAGGATTGGGAGTGGACCGGTAACACACACAACACAACTATATACAGTAGTCCTGTCTCTTGCCCATAGTTATTGCATGTATGGCATTATGTGAGATGAGCCATTGACTATGGAAACAGGATTGGCATGGACCAGTAACAGAACACAACTGTATACAGTAGTCCTGTCTCTTGCCCATAGAGTTATTGCATGTATGGCGTTATGTGAGATGAGCCATTGACTGTGGAAACAGGAATGGGGGTGGACCAGTAACAGAGACAACACAATTATATGCAGTAGTTCTGTCTCATGACCATACAGTTATATAGTGGATAGTGTTAAAAGGCATGTGAGATGAGCTAATGACTGTGGAGGGGGTAGTGGAGGTAGATCAGTAACACTATATACAGTAGTCCTGTCTCATGACCATAGAGTTATTCCATGTATGGCATTATGTGAGATGACCATTGACTGTGCAGACAGGATTGGGGGTGGGCCAGTAACAGACACAACACAACTATATACAGTAGTCCTGTCTCATGACCATAGAGTTATTGCATGTATGGCATTATGTGAGATGACCATTGACTGTGCAGACAGGATTGGGGGTGGACCAGTAACAGACACAACACAACTATATACAGTAGGTCCTGTCTCATGACCATAGAGTTACTGCATGTATGGCGTTATGTGAGATGAGCCATTGACTGTGCAGACAGGATTGGGGGTGGACCAGTAACAGACACAACACAACTGTATACAGTAGTTCTGTCTCATGACCATAGAGTTACTGCATTTATGGCATTATGTGAGATGAGCCATTGACTGTGCAGGCAGGATTGGGGGTGGACCAGTAACAGACACAACACAACTGTATACAGTAGTCCTGTCTCATGACCATAGAGTTACTGCATGTATGGCATTATGTGAGATGAGCCATTGACTGTGCAGGCAGGATTGGGGGTGGACCAGTAACAGACACAACACAACTGTATACAGTAGTCCTGTCTCATGACCATAGAGTTACTGCATTTATGGCGTTATGTGAGATGAGCCATTGACTGTGGAAACAGGATTGGGGGTGGTCCAGTAACAGAACACAACTGTATACAGTGGTGCTGTTTCATGACTATAGGGTTACTGATTTTGTGGTGTTAGAAGACATTGAGATGAACTATTGACTGCAGACATGAGTTTGGGGTGTGGCAGTAACACACGTACAGCTATATAAAGTAGTCCTTTTTCATGTCCATGCAGTTAATTGATGTATGATGTTAGAGGAGATATGAGATGAGCCAATCACTGTAGAGATGGGATTGGGGTGGATCAGTAACAGATGCAGTAGAAATATATACAGTAGTACTTTCTCATGGCTATACACTTTGTTTGCCATTGTTCTGCTATTCATGATATTTTTGTTTCTTTTCAGACTTAGCAGTATCAGATGCAGCAGCAGCTGTGTAATGGATGTCAAAATAGAAATCACAGAAGAGAATCCAGTCCCAGGTGACGTAGCCTCACAGAATGAGAACGTTACAATCAAGCTGATGATCTGATCTGATCTGAACTCGATGGTAGTTATGTTGCAATCAAAACTGAAATTAAATCAGGGACTCCTTTTCTAGAACTTTGTACACAGAAAGAGAGAATGTTTTACCAAATACCCTGTAAAGCAGATTAAGTCTGAAATTGTTACATATACCAACAACTGTGAGGTGGTTACCAAATCAGAAATTAGCTCACAGAAAGAAAGAGGATTTTTTTGAGAGGATCCTGTAAAAAAGGTTCAGAAATACAACAGTGATCGTGAAATGGATAGCAAAATAAAAATTAAAGAAGAGCCTCTGTGGCTGGAAACAGAAACATCATCTCTTTGTGATGACATCAAGGTAAGTTTTGTAGAAAGCTACTGCAGTTAAACTTTTGTTTATTATTACTTCTGATAAAATATTTGAATTATGTAATACAAAATGCATAAAAGAGAGTTTGTGAGTATGTAGTGTTAGGCAGATGGTGTAATTAAGGGGTTGAAGGTAATGGTTATATGAAATCAAAGAGAAATTCCATAAATTTTGGAATACAGACAACCCCATTATAAAGCTTAATGTCTTTCCATTTACCCAATAGGGCAGCAAGACCTAGAAATCTGACCTTATTCGCAGTAAAGTATCAAAGAATCCGCCGATATTAATGTGAGACAACTAGGGTGAAACTGATTATCAGTATGCAGATACTTTAATTACTCATATTTAAAATGTTTGAAAATGCCCCATAGTGTGTTCCAACAGGAAAACAAGATTTGGTGGTGAGGGTATTATCAAAGTTCTTTCTCTCTTTACAGTACATGCTACATATAGAAAAAGAATTAGCATGAGCAGTTTTGCAGTCTGATTATCTCAACTCTGCTTCCTATCTATGGATTAGAATCTTCTATAAAATATATTCAGATATGACTGGATTGTGCTCAAAACTATTCTTCTGAACATCCATTTGAATTTATTGTATTTTTTGTTATTATAAACAGTATTATAAAGGGAGACATAACGTAATAATATAACCAGTAATAACCAATATGAAAATCCATCCATTGTTTTTAAATAAATAAGATATAAGTATTATGGCAAGCAAACAAATCAGCATATGGCTTGACACAGGGAAATGAAAGAGCACCATGTTTGTATCGTAGATGTGCAATATCTTGTATCATTCATAACCTGACAATGGATGGATAAACAAACACAGAATTTTTTAATTTGCATTTTCTGGCTTAACATTTATCATGATGTGATTCTATGTGAATATTTCCATTAAATAACTTCCATGAAAAGCCTTGCATTTATGCTGCATGTGTGCTTAATTTTCATTTTGGATGAGGCTTAACTCTTCGTATGACTACTAATATATGTGAGTTTGTTATTTGTAGAAAGTCATTTAAGGTATTACATCAAGTTTTCCTTTATACTGGGCTAACTGAATCATAGGTTACTTTACTTATAAACATTCCTTATGGCAAATGGTTGTTGTTTAAACTGTGCCATTTCCGACCCCCCTCCTACACCGCTGCATGTCTGGTCAGCTCATTACATCGAGAAAGTTCCAGAAATATGTCACCCATGACGTTCTGGTAGCACGACATTAAGGTCGTCCGGAGACATGATTGCTGGCAAGTTCATGTCATCTCTTGCTGCACCATCTACATCAACGGCACCATGGCTAATCTTCCCCAGCAGGATGATACTCCAAAAAGAAATCAAGCAAATGGTCAGCGAATGCTTTAAACTCTGGTGTATTTGGTGAGTTGCGGCCAAGGGTAACGTTTTGGCACTTTCCAAATTTAACTTTAGCATATATTTCATAATTTGTGTAAATTTACATCCTAGCCCTCGGTTTGCTTCAGTATTATTCATTGGAGAAGCATTCATTATAATTCAGGCATATTTGTTTGCGATGGTAGTAAAATTTAAATGCTATATATGTTAAGGATATTCTTAAACTGTATGTGGTAAGTTGTCCTCTGTGGTGTAGTGGCTACCATGCTAGCCTCTAGTTCCTGAGGTCGAGGTTCAAACCTGGCGAAGGACAATGGTTTCTTTTTTGGGCATAAAAATCCTTCGCATTGCTTCCTTCACAAGGGAAGTAAAACTGGTGGTCCCATGTCGTAGATATATGACATGCAAAACAACCTCAAGCCTGATAAAGAGGTCTCTGAGGAAAATTCCCAGTCTTTCACGCCCAATATAGAATGGGATACTAAGGACCACAGCAGTCAAAGAACGTCCATAAATAAAACTAAGTTTTTAATTTAATTTTAATTTTGAACATGGTAAAAGAGAGAGAGATTGTATTCTTGTAAGTGAAAGCAATGGTAGTTTTGGATTTTGAAAGCTAAATATTTGCAAGTTTGAATATATCACTATTAAACTATTAACACTTTATATTAAATTGTTATCAACTTTGTTGAATATTGTGAATCCTATTTCCAAAATATACTTCCTCGTTCCATGGTTATTATGCACTTATCCTAATGCTTCCCGGCCAAGTCAACATTACATAAATGGTAGCGAGAGTTTGGGAAAGAGTTCTGCATTACTTTCCATAACATTTAATTGGAGGTAGTGCGGTGGCATACATGTTAACACTTACGTGGAGTGTAAGGAGCTGGATTTGCTGTAAATTTTCATAGTTTGTATTTCATATCTATTTCCTCAAGTTGCTCTAGTTTATATTATTCATTGAGCATAAAAGCTTGCCTTTTTTTCGCTCATTGTATAGCGTACCTTTTCTCTTTCACCATTTTTGAGACAAAACATCCATTTTTGTGTTTATAATTGCATAGGTTGCGATGGCATTGCAAAATTTAGATCTTTTGTGCAAGAAAGAATTGTCTGTTTCCCTTCATTACGTGGCTTGAAATTTAATTCTGACACTGTACCTACTTTATTGCAACTTTTGAAATACACACTTGTCCGGATATTACACATTTTTCTGAGTACAACATTCCCGCTCTTCTGCAAGATTGTCTTTTTCAATACGATGAGTTTCATAGTTATAACGCACACATGCCGTTATATCAAACGTTTACAACATTTCAGTGGTTCTTTGCTTGGAGATAAGTCCAAGGTTCAAAACCTTTTACTCATGTATACCGAACTCTTATGTTTGGTAGTGAAGCCTTTGTTTATTGCTTCTGAGGGAAATACTGTGGAGTATTCTCCTGATCATACTTAAAATTCTTCTCATGTACTTGAGTTGTTTTGTTTAAAACTTTAAAAATTTCACACCCCACATAATCATTGAGGCGTTAATCACGTGGGCCAAGCGATTGATTTTTTTAAATTTTTTCTACGTTTACAGGATTTATATGAGGTTTCCTTAATTTTGACTTTGCAATTTTTTATCTTATTGCTGCCAACGGTCAAAGGTAAAATTGAATTTTTACCTAGAAATGCTTTGGTGAATAGTTTACAATTACCGCAATTTCATACAGCTGTTTTGGATTTTTTCTTTCCATTTCGTATTCATGCTGAATAGCTTTCTAAATTCTACTATGCACCTCAACAGTTACAGGAGAATTTTCTTAGCTTTGCGAAAAGGGATAAAACCTATGCACGTCTATTTCGCATGGGAGATTTGTGGTTGTAATATTATTTTGTCAGGTTTGAATGCACGGACACGTTTGTCATGTGTGTTTGCTACACCTCCAACTACTTATCTTGATTTAAATACAGTTATCGCCACAGTACAACAAACTTCAACAGTGTGTTTCCATTCCCTTTTGTTAACGTTTGCGACTCAATCTAATGCGACACAGATTTTCCGACAAATTCATTGCCTCAGCAACAGGTTTTTTCTACATCTTCATCTACCTTTTAGAAACAGTATCTGTTCATATTGTAATAAAATAGGTCATACTTATGACTTGTTCTTTTTGCTGTCGACATTCGCGTCTTAATCAATCCCACTTCGTCTCCCTGAGTAGCTTGGGATTTTTCGAGTTCTTCATCATGAGTACAGGAGGTGTCTTTTTTGCCACTACCATTTGTGGAAGTTACTTGTTTAAAATCTACGACGCACACTTTGCTGGATTCTGGAGTATTTAAATTTGCTTAATACATCATTTTGGCAGAAATCCATAGGAAATACTAAATTATGCCTACCATCTCCACAATTTCGTTGTGTTACGGTTTTGGGAAATGATTTGCCTATTTTGAGAATTTTTCGTATATATGCATTTTTCATGTCCTTTTGTCTTCCATATAGTCGATAGTTTGCCTTATGACTTGGTTTTGGGTACGCCTTTTTTCTTTGGCACTGGCTTGTGCTTAGATTTTGCAACTCTGATGGTTTCTTTTCCGTTTAAATTTTCATTGGGTGTTCGGCGGCTTTGCAATTTGGCGTCTTTAATTATGACGAATTTTTCCGATTTGTTGCATTTGACTCCTTGTCAGCAGGATATTTTATAACTGTCATGAATTTCTGGATTTTTTGGTCACCGTTAAAGGGTTTCAGTATTCTATGCAGTTGCTTGACAATATATCCATGCATTCTTCACCCTATCCTTAATGCCACCGAAATTTGATATATTGTCACTAAATTGAAATTATGTTGCAACAACGAATTATTGAATCCTTTCCAGCTTCATATTGAAGTCCTTGTTTTTTATTCCTAAACCAAATGGGGACGCCGGCTCGTTATTGATTATGGTAAACTCAATAAAAACATAGCCATAGACTCAATGCCTTTGCCATAAATTCACTCGTCAGCACATTACTTCCATAACGCTAAGGTTTTTATCACCTTGGAGCTAAACTAGGCATATTACCAAATCCCATTGGATCCTAAATCTCATCATTTAACAACTTTTTCCACTCCCTGGAATTTATGCCAATTTTTACGTGATCCCTTCGGTCTTACTACAGGTGCGCAAACCCTATCACGCCTTTTGGGTTGAATTTTGTATAAATAAAAATTCATGCTTGTATTTAATTTTGTGGACTATATAATTGATTCTCCATACTTTCGTTCGCATTTACGCTATTTGCGTTTGGTGTTTGCTTGTTTACAGAAGGCCGGTTTGGCAGTTTCTCCATCAAAGGTGAAATTTGCAGTTTCTCAGATGTCCTGTTTAGGTCACCTGATTTTGCCTAAGGGTATTTCTATAGATCCGGCAAGAACATTGGCTATCCACCAATATTCGGTTCCTACAACCTTAAAAGTTTAACATCGTTTCTTGGTATCATGACCTTTTAAGGGTGCAACATTTTCTTGGACTAATGATCATCTAGTGCTTTTGAACAGCTGAAATTGGTGATTATGAATCCTCCAGTTTTGGCCATGCCTCATTTTGAACAGCGTTTTATAGTGGAAACTGACGGATTATGTTTTTCAGTTGGAGCGGTCCTGTTGCAGGAGTCTGATGACACTTGTCATCCGATAAATTATATTTCTTGTACGGTAACAGAGCGCCTCCTTTCTGTTTACGAGCTTTGGCAGTTTTGACTGCCTGTGATAAATTTCGGCAACATTTAGAACATTGTCTTGAAATGTGACAACCAAGCCATTACTTGGGTACTATCTATTCAAGAAAAACCGGTAAGTTTGCACATTGAGCTCTTAAGCTTAGTGATTTTAAGTTTGAAGTGCATCATATGCAAAGGTCTGATAATTCTATTGCAAATGCATTGTCTCGGATGATTGCTGAACCTGACACTGCAAGTTCTGTTTCGCCTCGGCTTTCGGTAATTTCTGCTTTTTCTCATGCTTTTCCTGAGGTTTTTATGTCAATGCTTGAACATCAAAGCTCAGATCCTATCTTTGGAGTAGCTGTTTCTGGAAATAAATCTGCAACATGCTATTGGTTAGTTAACGGACACGCTATCAGAAAGCGAAACATTAATTGCAAGGGAATTTGGCGATGAGCTTCATGAACTGCGGTATTTAATGCAAACTGAAACTCAGCAACTAAACTATCCCAAGTGAAATGAGAATCGAAATGAAATGCAATCGGTAAACTATGCAAATTCCTATTTATCCTTTTGGCTAAAGAAGGGCACTGGTAATATGGCTGCTCACAAATCTAATGCCACGCTCAAAAAGAAACTTGCGAAAAGTATAAGCATGGAAGTAAGACGCATTCTCCGATACAAAGACGCAGGGAATCCCAAATGAATGTAGTTAATGCAGAAATAGTCTTAAGCCATAGCAGCTCGAACCGGAACCAACCAAACAAATTTAGTGAAGGCATCAATAACTCAAGTAGATAAGTGGTACAGCAAGGGTCCAATGAAATGAATGAACAAACGTTCCATAGGAGCCACAGTCAATTTAGAGTGCAAAAATCCTAAGCGTGTAGTTTTCGCTGGTTTAGACAGTTTACAAAAATCGCAAGCCCAGACAACAGAAGTAATATGGCGATACATACTATACCATACAAAATACTGCCTTACTCTCATTTTAGTTTTATGAACCCCTAAATGAGCACCAAAGGCGGAGGTATGAAAATAGTTAAAGATAAGCGAAACTAAACGTTGCAGTAAATCTATTTTAGAAAGTTAAGTACGTGGTAAACAAGCGTGAAGAATATCATGTTTAAAGGTATAACCGGGTACCACAATTTCAGTTTTACATGGTAAATGGGCCCCAAGACAAAAATTAAATTGACTTTTATCTATAAATGCTCATAACTGCTATGGTTCTTAGCGTTCCTTTCTACATTGGGCATGAAATATTGGACATTTTTCTCATTACCCTCTTTATCAGGCTTGAGATTCTTTTGTGCTGTAAATCTATGACACGAGACCATCAGCCTTACTTTCCTTCCAAAGGAATCCATGCTAGGGATTTTTACGCTCGAAAAAAATCCATTGCCCTCCACTAGGTTTGAATCTGGAGCACTAGCCCATGTAGGACATATTTTTTTCTGCGTAAGTCCTTACTCCACTTACCAGTTTAAAAACAAATTAAACCATGTGCTTTAAAGATAAGTATGTAATTCAGGACATATAACTCAGACTTTATAAATGGTGTATGAAACGGTACATTTGGGTTATTCTGTTACAGGATGGGGACTTCACTCCAGCAAAATCATCAAGGTAAGACTAGTCTCTTAGCTAATATTTCTATAAGAAACCTTCTGATTCTTGTGTTTCATTTTCCTTTACTGTTGCTTCTTTAAAATTCAGGTGTCATAAACTGTGGCAGCTAAACT
This sequence comes from Deroplatys truncata, assembly GCA_030765065.1. NCBI lineage: Eukaryota > Metazoa > Arthropoda > Insecta > Mantodea > Mantidae > Deroplatys > Deroplatys truncata. The sequence goes on from CM060989.1 coordinate 121,781,642, forward strand.
GGAGTTAGAGGTCCATTTTATCCATACTACTAATGAAGACAGGGCTTGCTAGTAGGATGGGTTGAGTTGCTTGAAGGAGAAATGTCGCATAAAACTTGAAACCCTGGGTTTTATTAGTACTACTAGTGGAGCCGGGGCTCACTAGTAGGAGCAGTTGTTATTGAAAGGAGAAAAGTGAACTAAAACTTAAAATACTGGGGTTTATTAATACTACTAATGGAATCAAGGCTTGCTACTAGGAGGGGTTGAGTTGCTGAAAGAAGAAAGAAAAAGCAAAACTTGAGATAGTGTTTCTTATTAATACCAACAATGAAAAGAATTGAGTTTATTTATGAACGCTCTTTAACTTCTATGTTTCTTAGCATCCCATTCTATATTGGGTATAAAAGAACAGAAATTTTCTCAGAGGCTCCTTTATCAGGCTTGAGGTCCTTTTAGGTGTTGTAGATCTATGACATGGTACCACCAGCTTTACTTCCCTTCCAAAGAAGCTATGCTAAGTATTTTTGTGCCTGAAAACATCCATCGCCATTTGCTGGGTTTGAACCCGCCACCTCGGGAACTGGAGGAGCATGGTAGCTCCAGATCACACAAGATGACATCACCAGTGAAGCTAGGGCTTGATAGTAGGAGTGGTTCAGTTGCTGAAAGGAAAAATGTCAAGTGAAACTTGAAATGGTGGGTTTTATTAATACTACTAATGAAGCGGGGCTCATAGTAGGAAGGATTGAGTTGCTGAAAGTAGAAATGTCAAGTAAAAGTCCTTGAAACAGTAAGTTTTATTAATGCTACTTATGAGCAAGGTCTTGCTACTAGGCGAGGTTGAGTTGTGAAGGAAGAAAGGTTCAGCAAAGCTTGAGAGGGCGGGATCTATTAATACTACTAGTAGAGCCACGGCTCTCTAATAGGAGAGCTAGAGTTGCTGAAAGGAGAAAGTTCCATCAAAACCTGAGAAAGTAGCTTTTGTTAATACTAGGGCTCTGTTGTAGATTTGGTTCAGTTGCTGAAAGGAATTTTGAGCAATACTTGAGAAAACAGGTTTTATTAATACCACTATTAGATTCAGGACTCAGTACAAGGGTTTGAGTCGTTGAAACATGCAGGTAAAGAAAAACTTGAGACAGTACATTTTTTTTAATATCATTAATGGTGTTAGCATTCAATGGTACAAGGGCATAAGTTGCTGAAAACAGAAACGTCAGGTAAAACGTGAGACCACAGCCTTTAATAACACTCCTAATGGATCCAAACTCGCTGCTATGTTTGAACTGCTGATAGCCGAAAGGTAAAGCAAAACTTAAATCTGTAGCTTTTATTAATACTCCTAATGAACCCAGGCTCACTAGTAGCAGGGTTGATTTGTTGAAAGCAGAAACATCAAGAAAAACATGAAGCTCTAACTTTTATTAATACTCCTAATGAACGCAGGCTGACTAGTAGCAGGGTTGATTTGTTGAAAGCAGAAATGTCAAGAAAAACTTGAAGCTGTAACCCTTATTAATACTCTTAATGAACCCGGGCTCACTAGTATGAGGGTTGAGTTGTTGAAAGCAGAAAGGTCAAACAAAACCTGAATCAGTAGCTTTTATTAATACTCCTAATGAACCCAGGCTCATTAGTAGGAGGGTTGAGTTGCTGGAAAGAGAAAGGACAAGCAAAGCTTGAGGTGATAGTTTTTCTGAATACTGCCTATGGAGGAGGGCTATTTAGTAGGCGGGGTGAGTCTCTGGAAGTCTCGACCATAGCATGAGACAGTAGGTTTTAGTAATACTGCTTATGGAGCAGGGCTCACTATTGCATGGGTTACATTCCTGGAGGGAAAAAGATTCACCATAGCTTGAAATATAACTTTTATTAATACTGCTTATGGAGCAGGAATCAATAGTAGGTGGGTTAAGTTACTGGCAGTAGAGAGGCCACCTTAAGTTGAGATGGTAGCTTTTATTAATACTGCTTATGAAGCAGGGATCAATAGTAGGTGGGTTGAGTTACTGGCAGAAGAGAGGCCACCTTAAGTTGAGATGGTAGCTTTTATTAATACTGCTTATGGAGCAGGGATCAATAGTAGGTGGGTTGAGTTACTGGAATGAGAAAGATCGACCAGCACTTGAGATGGTATATTTTATTAACCCTTCTGCTGATACCAACACCATTCAACGTCCAGTTTAGAATGTAGGATCAGTATGTACGTCTATACATGTCCTGCACATACATGCACTTAATGTTCATTTAGCTGTAATTTTTTATTTTATTCTTTTAATATAATTTTAAATAAATTCTATAAGAGATCAAGGCTTAGCTTTTAAGTTTCTTCTTGAATGGTACGTCTCAAGACATGGATCAATGCTCAAAGTTACATCTCCACATTCACAGCAAATCATGTTAGTTTCCTTGTGAACTCCTTTTCTGGTGACACACCAGATGCTTTTGAAATGGGTATCACCTTTTTGCTGTGGGTGGTATCCTTTCAGGAGAGTGTTTTCCTTCCATTCTGAGGGTTGCACGTGTTTTGGATTACTTATCCCCGGTATGAAGAGGCCTCTGAATGCTATAATGCTCCAGCGAGCTATTGATATTCTGAAGTCCAAGTAGGTCATTGTTTTGCATGGCTTTACAACTCCCCAAGTTACCAAACAGTTGTATATATGGTTATATCTAGCTTGTGCAAAAACTCTTTATTACCACTTAACGGTTTTTTGTAAAGAGGGATATGCTTGCAATACTTGATCTACTAGATCGACACCGCCCATATGCATATTGTATTCTAGGATAACACGGCTTGAAAATTGACATTTTGGTGTGCGCATCTATTCTTCCAGTATCAATAAAAAATCTCAGCTTCTATTGGATAATGTTGTAACTACCCTCCTGTTTTGCCAAGCAAGGTATATCAAAAGCGGGAGCTGATGCACCTACATTTCCCCTTTCCATAGAGCCTATGTATTCAAGTCCTTTGGCAAACCAATAGGATTTTAACATACTGTTTGTATTGCATTTGTGGGTGTTTTTAGTCTGTGCGCGTGGTGTGTGATATTTAGGGGAGCTGTACCAATTATCTAAATACACAGTTCTACCCTGATCAAGTAATGTTCCATTGGATGTATTACTATGAGCCAGATAGCCCCAAATATTTGTCACCAGTATTATCAGTTCCCTGACCAATGTAAATGCAGCTATTGTAAAGATATCCGATTTTAGTTTAACAAAGATCAGATCTTTATGCCAATTCTGGCCCTCTCTTTGTTTTGATGTATTGCTTCCAACCTAAGTGGCCCCTCCAAAGCATCAAACAATTATCAACAGTGACTTTTTCACTAGGCATTAATTTTCTTTGAATTTCGAAATAATATACACAAGAACCCCATTTATTCAGACCGGGTGTGTCTGGTGTTTATCCAGATTAATGAAAATCTGAATAATCTGGAAATGTTTTACTAAATGCAAGAACTGTAATACGAGGTACGTCCAGAAAATAAGTTCCGTTTCAATTTCCCTCCGCTGCAGCGCTGCAATCGCAGTTCTGCACATGCGCGGTAGATGCTCTGTATCAAGGAGATGAAACCTGCTCCATTTTGAGATCGCTGTCAGCCACGTACGCTTTGTTTTGCTTGTTTACAATGTCGGTGTTGATTGAAAATCCCGCCGCTTGTGAAATCAGATCTGTGATTCGTTTTCTGAATGCTAGGAAAGTGAAACCAATTATCGGCAAATTTGCGAAGTTTACGGACAAAATGCGATGAGTGATTCAATGGTGAGAAGATGGGTCCGACAGTTCAATGAAGGACGTAGTGAAGTGCATGATTAAGAACGAAGTGGGCGTCCATCTTTGGTTACAGAAGAACTGGTTCACGCAATTGATGACAAGATCCAGGAAAATCACAAGTTTAAAATTAGTGCTCTTGCTATGGAATTTCCCCAAATCTCACAATCACTAATTCATGAAATTGTTACCGAAAAACTGAAGTTTCATAAACTTTGGTCTCGTTGGGTACCAAAGATTCTTGCTGAGCAACACAAAACAAACTGGATGGGTAGTGCACTTCAGTTTTTGACCCGTTATGATGAAGGCAGCGAAGAACTTCTGACACAGATAGTCACAGGAAATGAAACTTGGGTTTCTTATGACACCCCTGAAAGTAAGTGGCAATCAATGGAATGGAGGCACACTTCATCCCCAGCAAAGGTTAAGCCGAAACAAATCTTGACACCTCGAAAAATGATGTGCACAGTGTTCTGGGACTGGAAAGGCATCTTACTCATTGATTTCTTACCGCGTGGTCAAACAATCAAAGCAGATGTTTATTGCGAGACACTTAGGAAATTGTGCCGCGCAATACAGAATAAGCACCAAGGATTGCTGTCAAAAGGTGTTGTTTTTCTTTACGACAACGCATGACCAAACACTGCAAATGTGACACAAAACCTCCTACAGAGATTTGGCTGGGACGTGTTTGACCATCCTCCGTACAGCCCTAACCTTGCTCCTAGCGAGTTTCATCTGTTCTTACATCTCAAGTCCTTCCTTGGCGGTCAACACTTCAACAATGACAAGGAGCTGAAAGAAAATGTTTCCAACTGGTTGAAGACACAGGCGGCAAACTTCTATGAAGAAGGTATACAAAAACTTGTGCCACGCTATGACAAATGCCTGCAAAATTTCAGCAGTTATGTGGAAAAGTAGTTTAAGAGTTGTAGAATTTTGTGCAATAAATAATTCTTCTGTATCTGTACACAATTTAATTTTATTACCAAACGGATCTTACTTTCTGGACGTACCTCGTATGTACTAGAATATACAAAACCTTTTAAGTGTTTTGGCACTGACAAGAAACAATTTTTGGACACTTAAAACTTTTATTTACAGTACTCTACTCACATTTATTTACTGAAATATGTAGTGTGTAAGTTTCTTTAGTTTTTTCAAATGTGTGTGACATTTCAGAGCAGCACGATGGCATAGACGTTTTACTAACATCAGTTTGGCTGTATTTGTTTCCGACTGACATTCTAGGTAGTCCATTATTTTTTCCAGCTGTGCTGCGCATGAGGCATTATTTCACTCATGTACACTCAAAACACAGGAGGAAAAGAACAATACCAGTACAGCTTTTTAACTCTGTAAGGAACAGATCCACACTGACCATAATAATGGAAGCATGGAACTGGTGATCTCTTTCCTATGTGCGGTGAAAATATAACAACTGTACATGTACCATACTGTATCAACTGTCTACTGCTCATTTTCATGTTAAAAAAATGGAAAAGGAAACAAAAAACACTGAATCCCGAGATTTGGATTAATGATGGCCGGATAAACAAGGTTCTTGTGTAATAAAAAACTGGCCTAATTTTGTGTAGTTTATCATTTATATTTTCTGTGCAGGTTAAATGAATGAACCACAAAATGGAAGTAAACCTGTTATTTGACATGCATTTCCCAAAAAATGGAGTAACTAGCATGTCATCTGTAGACCAGTAGGTTTATGTAAAACACCCATGAGCCTAATTAGACCAAGTAGCCTGTAAATCTCATTGAGTGTTACTTCTGACCACTTTTGAATTCTTCTCTTAGGCCCTCCTTTAGAGGTCAGGTCTTCCTTCACCACATTCATGTATACATTTATTTCCATAACAATGAAAGACACTAAGGTCAGTAGTTAAAAAATTTGGTGGAAAGTAAATTGCTTTGCTATCAGAAGACAGCTGAACCTTGGGTTGTACACCAGAGCCTGTGCTCATAGAGATATGTCTATTTGTGCTGCAGTTGTTTTCGGCACTCCGCAATTTGATTGTTCATGAACGCCTGAAAGAAGATGGTCATTTTCTCCCTCCTGCTATCTGTATCCTCAAAATGCCCCTCAAAATCAGTAAACTCACTGTCATTTTCCAAAACAGTGTCATACAACAAAAAGTCAGCCACATTTTCTGAAGTAATTTCAGAAGCCTGTATACTTCCTACAGCCTAACTTATTTCCAGTATTACTAGTTGAAGTCATGGTTAGCATTGAGATATAAATATTTCAAATGTGCTTTACAATTAGCTACAGGAAATCTCTTGAAACCACAACACAGCTAAATAAATACTCAACTTTGCTGAGTGAAAACAGCAGTTGTAAACAATGTATAAGGCAGCTAAAATAACATACAAAATTCACTTGAAAAAATATCCTGATACATGCGTATAAATGCTGACAGAGAGGTTTGGTTTGTTTGAAGCCCGGTGTGTTACACAGTACTGCATACAAGTATGGGGCTTAGTCGGAAAGTAATGCCTCTCTTTTTTTAAATCCTTTAATACCTTAGCTAAGTAAAAAATTCGAATTTGGTGTGATTTCTCAAACCTTCTTATACAATCCACTGCAGTATCATCTTCCCAAGTTAAGAGGTGCCAGCACTGCAGTCTGTTATAAAATGACAGCCATCAGTGGACATATCAGGCAGCATTCTGCGATAGAATTCTTGAATACAGAAGGTGAAATACTCATTCGCATTTATGAAAGGCTGAGTTCGCTGGTGTGGAGAAGCTGAAGGGCAAACATAATTGGTTGTTGAAATGAGTGGCAGGCCAGTAACTACAGTGATCCCAAGCAAACATTAAGCTAGTTGACAAGATCATTCATGAAGACCGCCAGGTAACAGCAGATGAATAGTGTCTCATGCTCTCCATTGGTAATGGCAGTGTGATGGAGATTATTAGAAAATTGGGGTAATCAAAAGTTTGTGCATGATGGATACTAAGAATTGTAATCGACACAATAGAGAGACAAGAAAAACCACAGCCTCCAATCTCTTGCAGTATTTCAATGTGGAGGCAGAGGCATTCTTGGCGAAAAGCTTGCTTGGAGACGGGACTTCGGTTCATTTTTTCGAACCCGAATCGAAGAGGCAGTCAATGGAATGGCATCACACATACTCGCCAAAGAAGAAAAAATTCAAAATTGCAATCAGCAGGGAAAGTTATGGCAACAGTGTTTTGGGATGGACATGGTGTCATTTTGGTTGACTTTTTGCCTCAAGTACACAGTAAATTCTTTCCAGTGCATCAGCGCCCTCAAGGAGGTTAAAGCATGCTTTTGACGAGTTTGCCCATGAATAGCTATGCCAAATGTTATTCTTTTGCACAACAATGCAAGACAACACACCATTCCACAGATTGCGCAAAATGAATGGGAAATATTTCCCTATCCACCATACAGCCCTAACCATCTATTCGGGCCCCTAAAGGTAGCTCATCATGGAGTTCACTTTGAAGATGAGACCTTGAAAACATCTATGTGCCAATGGCTAATGAAGAAAGACTGAATTTACCACCCTGTAATACATGCCCTGTTTCCCTGCAGACTGAGCAGTGGAAAAAGACTGACATTACATTGAGAAATGTAAAATGTTGACTGAATGTTGTAGCTATCATGCTATATAATTTTCATTTAATGTTTTTTGGATTTGGTTCACCTGGCGCAATCCTCTGTTTTGACTGTGATGTACTTTCTGTAGTGTAGTGATGTATCCAACTTTCATCCATAGTAATAAGCCATCTCAAAATTTCTTTGGGATTTTTATGGTAGAGCTCCACATTCTTAACAGAAACAGTTTTTCTATGTAACTTTTGATCAGGTGTCAACAAACGCAGCACCCACCTTGCACAGACCTTGTAAAAGCCCAAAACATTACTTAAAATATTACCTGCACGTTCTTTTGATACTTTTACAGCCTCTGCTACCTCAACTAACTTTAATGTGCATCTTCTAGTACTAAACAATGAATTTTTTCAATCATCTGTGGAGTTATGACTTCCACAGGGCGTCCAGAGCAAGGCTCATCACTAGTGCTTGTACGTCCCATTTTAAACTCTGCACCTTTAGTCATTGAATATGAAGGGGCAGTCTTTCAATGTACTGTTCATTTTCTCCTTGATTTCTTTAGGCATTAAGCCTTTCAAATGGAAGTATTTAATCACTGCTTGTTTTTCCAAATCCTCCATTTTCTTGAAAACTTTAAAGTTGTCTTGTTTAAAATGCTGTCATTCAAAACCTAAACAAGCTATTGACCGGTAACTGTGGATACAAGCTAGTCTAGAGTAAAACTATACGATGCTACCGTCTAACTGGTCTAGTGGCACCATCTCTGTGTAAGGCCCGGGACTTATCAGCCGATCCTCGTATATACAGTGTTAAAGGTCACATGAACATAAATTTATTGAGTATATGGTGTTAAGACATGTTAGATAAACCAATGACTGGGGACAGCAACAGACACAAGACAACTATATACAGTAGTCCTGTGACATGACCAGCTTGCCATTGTTCACTATTCATGATATGTTTGTTTCTCCATCAGATGCAACAACAGCTGTGAAATGGTTACCAAAATAGAAGTTAAACAAGAAGGTCCTGTTTCAGACGACGTAGCCTCACAGAATGAAAGTGTGTTTTTTACCAGGAGTGTTACAATGAAGGAAAACAGTGATGCTGTGCTTCCGAACGATGATTGTGACATGGCAATCAAAACAGAATGTAAAGCAGAGACTCCTTTTCCAAAGCACTGTTCACAGAAAGAGACAAAATATGTTACCAAACTTCTCGTAAAGCAAACTAAGTCTGAAGCTATCACATACAGCAACAACAATGAGACAGAAACTGGTTCACAGAAAGATAGAGAATTGCTTCCAGAGGATCCTGTGATGGAGGTAAAGAAATACAACAGTGATCATGAAATGTATAACAAAATAGAAATTGTAGAAGAACCTTGGTGGTTGGAAACAGGAAGTTCATCTGTTTGTAATGACATCAAGGTAAGTTTGTAGAGCTTTACTGCAGTTTTTTATTATTATTACTTGATAACATATTTGAATTACATAATGAAAATTAAGGATTGGAGATAGTTTGTGAATGTGTACAGTTTTCATCAGATGGCTTATTTAAAAGTTTGAAAGTATTGTGGTGATAGTTTTTGAAAATTATAAGATACTTGAGAGAAAATTTGTTCAGATCATGCCAAAAGTAGTCTGCCATATTGTAGCACCTTTCAGTCAGCTACACTTTCCTCCAACTTGGGTAGAAAAAAATAAAATGAGTGCTAAAAAAAATGAAAGAGAAATTCAGTCATTGGAAGAACAAAGCAACGCTATTATAAAGTTTAATGCCTTTAAGGGCCTTTTACTCCTTAAGACTGCTAGGCCTAAAAGTATTAAAAAATATATATAATAAAGTGTTAGCCTCATTAGCAGTAAAGAAATTTTAAAAAATTTGCTGACATTAATATGTTATGAAACTAGATGTGATTATGCAAATACTCCTAATTTCCAATATTTAAAATGTTTGGAAATGCCTAAGAGTATGTAGCCTGCAGGAAAAATATGTTTCAGTGGTAAAGGAATTATCAAACTCCTTTTTACTTTCTGTACTATGTATAGTAAGTAGGGGAAGTATTGTATTCCACCCAAAAATTCGATACTGAGATTTCACCGGAAATATATGTTTTGAAACCCCCTGAATCCAAAAAAAAAGCATTTTTGGAAACATGTCCATATACATATATATATATATATATATATGTGTGTGTGTGTGTGTGTGTCTGTCTGTGAACAGCATAACTGAGAAATTAACAGTCGGATAAAGAACAAACTTGGTATTTAGGTTCAGTATGTTCCAGAGTTGCGGCATGAAGATTTTCAAGAAAATTCCCCCACCTCAGATTCCCTTTTACTTGGAACATTTTTCGAAAATTTTAATTTTCTCAAAAAATGACTAACGATTTTGATTAAAATATCAAATGTTTAAGATATTTTCATGACAAATGTATATCTTGAATTTTCTGGGAATGTCTCCAAAAGTATTCTTCATTGTGAACGACTTTTGCATAACTGGTAAACCATAAGAGATAGACAAAATTTTACTATGCCAAAAATGTAGAACGCGTTAAAATACACAATTTGTCATATACATTTTTGTTGTTGAGTGAATCATTTTCGAGGTATTGCTTGTTATTCCCTTAAATTTTCCAATACTTTTTCTCAAATGGGAATTCGTTATTCATGTCCTGAACGTACAAAGAGAATGGAATGCGCCGCATAGCAACCAGCTCTTAAAATATTTGACTATCGCTTAAATACTACCATATTCCCCTTGCATCTATAAGAAAATTAGCAATAAGGTTAACATCGATTAACATGAAGCATTTGGAGAATAAGCGTGTGTAAAAATAGTTTGTACAAGAGTAGAGGAAGTCATGTTAGTGTCACACATCAGATTTTTTTTCTTTATAGTATTCAGTATATGTTATATAATGTGAATATCATGTTACCATTATGAATAATGTTATAAAGAGAAAATTTGTGTAGTTATGTAAATAATATGAAAAACTACTCAACCAGTTTTGTTAATGGTTTTACCATTGAATAGCGCTGTTCTTTCTGATGGACATGGGATATATACTACAATATGAACACCTAAGATTATAAAAGAACATATTTGCAAAGAAACTTTGACTCTTCATTGAGATTGTCATGAAGCAGGAAATACTGGTTACTCCACAAAAAATGCATGTAAAAAGAGACAAATGAGGCAATATTTCATACCAAGCAGTATATCTAGATGTTCATGATTTAAAGCAGACACCACAAAACAAAAGAGACTAGAATATGCTCATAACAATATTTTAATAATCCTCATGTACGAAATTGTTGCTTCATTTTATTTATATGCTGTATTCCAGTGTTTTAGCAGTATAATTTAAATAAGATTAAAAAGAAAGAAAGTTGTGTTCAACTAATATTTACCAACTGTGAAGATTATTTTTCTATGAGGTTTACTTGGTGACGTGGGAATGTGGAATCTTCATAATGATTAGTTTCACTCCATTTGCATCATTTGATGACCAGGGCTTGCACACTCTTTTTTGGCACATGAATTGTATGAGGTTAGCTCGCAATGCTGCATTGCTCTACATAACTACATGTAGTTTAGGTTCCTTTTCACACATGTCATTTGTGTACATCTCAAAGTGCTGACATGTGATGCTTGTACTTCCCGCAGTATGACCTTGCCAACTATGTTTCAACCAAGGAAAATAATTTTATTCTTCCTGCACACACATCAGTAGCCATCGTGGCCAGGAAGGAATCTGTGTGGATGAAAAGGAGGGTTTGAGAAAACTGATATGAAGTGTGTTAGAAAGTGATAGTGGAAGTGGTGATGTTTCTGAATATGGGACAGAGACTGAAGAAAGTTCTAGTGACAATAATAATGAATCTAGTGCAGAAAGCAGCAAGAAAATATTATGAAACCAATGATGACCTCCAGGCCCTTCAAAACATGTTCATATTACGATGCAAAATAAGAACAGTTTGACTAAAATTGTACTGAAACTGACAATAACCCTGTTCTCTACCCCTTTACTGCAAATGGTGGTGTTTGTAAGGACTTACTGAACAAGCATGCATCACAGATGCCATCTAGGCTTTCAATTGTTTTGGTATACATGAAACCATTGTTTTATAAAACTAATGCTTACACAACAAGGCAGTAGAGCAATCCAACAGAAAAATGCTGAAAGACGATGAAAAATGGTGTAACACTACAGCAGAAGAGGCTACATTATTATTTTGATGTCTCTATTATACTGGAGCAAAAGCTGGTGCCTTAGCACCCCAGCTGTAAGTAAAAAATATGATGTTACTCTTCTTTTAGAGAATTGTTTTAAGGTCTAGCACATACAACAACAATACTAGGACAACAATACTGGTGAGGTTATGCTTTTAATATCGTGCACACAAATTTTCAGCTAAAAACTCTTATTGGTTGATTTGAAAGGTTTTTTTTTTTTTTTTTTTTTAAAGCATTAAGGTGTTACCTTCCTCATTTCAAGGATGTTTAAATCTGATTTTTTGTTAGTTGTGTAGGCTTTAAATATGATGTGATTGGCTTAATGGTTTCTGTATTATGTGAAAGTTATGTAGCTTTATGTTACTAAATATCTATGGGACTAAAGAGGAAGTACAAAGGTTTAAAGTATCACCTGTGATTATCTAAAAGCATACTCTCCCATTCCAACTGAAGATTGTGTCACTGCCGTTTAGCTATGTAGTATTTCCCAAACTTGTAAGACTGTCAAGGGGAAGGTTAAGGGAGTCAGGTGTTCTGCCAATGTTTCTCATCTTATTCCATGAATATCTGGAGATTTCTCATCACTTATTAGAAATAGCCAGGGCTGTATGAAGTAACTATGAAGTAACTTACTCGTTAGTAAGGATAGGAGGTTTCACCATAAAAATCTTCTGTTTTTTAATTTATGGATACTGTTTAACCACTGTGGTCCTTAGCTTTCTATTAAAAAGTTGGATGCGAAAGATCAGAAATTTTGCTTGGAAGCCTCTATCAGGCTTGAGGTTCTTTGACATGTCGCAAATCTATGACATGGAACCACGGGCTTTACTTCCCTTTCAAACAAAGCCATGCTAAGGATTTTTACACTCAAAAAAATCCATCTCCTTCGGCCAGGTTTGAACTCTTGACCTTGGGAACTAGAGGCTAGCATGGTATCCCTAGATCACAGAGGACGGCATGTTCTGGATGATGAAATGGGTGAAGTAAATGGAATTAATTCGTTAGTTGAGTGTAAAAAGCTACCCGTGCAATGTTGGATATGCCAGCTGCATATTAGTAATCTCCTTACAATTTGTAATCTCGGGCATCTTTACTTTCTGTACAGCATGTATATGGTTAGTAGAGGAAATAATATATTCCACCCAACATATGAGAACAACTTGGTTCCACTGAACCCCAAAAAAAAAACAGGTACTCTTAGGAAAGAACACAAAAAATTGAATATCTGTGCGCCAGCGTCTGTGCGTGTACACATTCTCTGAGAGAGAAAACAAGATAACTCAAAAACACTAAGTCAGATCTATACCAAGCTCCGTGTTTAAGTTCAGCATCTTCCAAGTTTCCAAGAAAAACATTTTCTAGAAAACTCCTCTTTAATTGCAAAATCATTGATTGTTTTATGTGTTTTAAAAAATTATTCCAGTTTACTTTACTCCTATGGCAGTAAAGTTTTTAGTCTGATTCTACCTTTCCAATCTGTTCAATATACATACATGACAAGTGATTTGTATTTGTTGAATTTTCTGTGAATAGCCTATAAAGGTCACATATTTGATTGAATTTTTTAGAATTATATCTAAGATGCTATAAAACAGGAAAAAACATAATTATGGGGAAAATGCTGAGTTCATCCATTATGCAGTTTATAAACTTTTATGTAGTGTTAGCTAAAATATTCCGTGTGCAAGTTTAACATTTCCTAAATGCCATCTAATTAACATGCTTGAAAGTTTAACAATTCTTTTTTGTATGCTTTTGCTCCCCCCCCTTTTGATTCTATTGCAACTGTTTATGAATAAATATTTGCATACTGTTTTCACATGTAACTAAAGCAATTTTTGTTTAAAGTTGTAAATTTGGTTGCATATGTACAAATTTCACTGAATGAGGTATTTACCTCAGAAGTAGTTTTTGAGCAATGTGTTCATCATCCAATGACCGACTGGTTAGCTTGACCCTGGTGATTGCGGTTCACTACATGTCCCTTTGTCGCTGCTTGTATGAATTTTGGGATGATATTTTGGACCAGTGGAATCTCTTAAGTCCATTATCTTTGGTTGATTTTTCCATTAAAATAAGTTTTCCATAGTATTTGCTTCAGTAAATTTTGTACTTAATTAATTTCCATGAGTTGACGCTTTCTTGTCCTTTTGTTAAAAGATGAACCATCACTGCTAATTTTTCCACATCTCTGGATTTTATGTTCCTAAAGTTTTCATTAAATCTGGTTTTGTGACCTATATAAATACTTCCACAGTCCTGGCAATCTATCCATAAAACCCAGATTTTTTTTATGAGAGGGGAATTTTATCTCTTTTGTTAGCTTTTATTAGACACTTTATATTGAATATGTTTTCTGAGAGTAGTGTTATGTTGCTTTCTTTGAAGATATTTTGAAATTTTCAGATTCCCATGAATGGAACAGGACTTTTTCAAACTCAGAATTTTCTTTTTGTGATTTAAGAGTTGTATTTTTTCTTATCTTTTAGTGGCCAGAACTTTTGATTAATCTATCCACCAATTCTTTTTGTAGCCCTTTTTCCTAGCTGTTCCTAAGATTTCTTGATCTTGTAATCTATTCTCTTTTTTATTGAGAGCAATATTCACTAGTTTGGTCAAACTGTTAGATACAGCAACTTAGGGTAATGTGGGTTATAACTATTGTTTTTTTATATAGTTGTCTTTGTGTTATTTGTGTATATTTCAAAAGCTAACCTATTATTCTTCTTCATAATTTTTACATTTAGGTATGGAAGTTGTCATATCCTTTAATTTTATGTTTCTATCTTGCCTCTTCGGTAATTTTTGAGCATCTTGTAAACTTTTCCTTATATCTATTTTGAAGGCATCACCAACATATCTAACACACTTATAAACATTCATTGGAATGCATTAACTACTTTTGTCCCTTAGAGAGCACACAAATAAATCAACCAAGAAGGATGCCAGTGGATTTCCCATGACTAGATCCTTATTTTCCTCGAAGTACTTTCCTGCAAAACTGAAAAATGTTTATTCAACACACAGTTTTGTAAGCCAAAGACCTCTTCAATTTCCATTTCATTCCTGCTGATGCAAGTTAACCAATTGTTTAATGCTGCTAAATCTGTCTTTGGGCATCCTTAGAAATTAATAAATAAATAATAAATATTTTATTGTCATTAGGCTTTTACAGCAATAGACAATGTCAAATTCAGTGCTATATACATCAAGCTATACATATAGTACAACAGTAATTGTCAAATGATAAATACAGTACTATATACAACAATTACATACAATTAAAGTACAGTATTAATAAATATAAGTTGCCTCCAATTTACAGATATACTTTAAAACAATGCCAAATTGGGTACAATTAAAGTACAATATTAATATAAATTACCACCGATTTACAGGTATACACTATACAATGCCAGAATTAATGGTTTATGTTGTATTATATTTGTATATGGACTCTGTGTGTTCAATGTGCTATTTTATTGACCTCGCAAAACTCTTGAATGGAATAATATGGAGTTGTAACTAACCAGTCATATGTCTTCTGTTTAAATTTTTTAGCTGATAGAATTGCTATTTTCTGTGGTATGCTATTATACAATTTCAATCCTATCACTTTGAAACACACTGCTGATGTTGTAAGTCTATGATGTAGGACGTTAATTTTGTTACTATTTCTAGTGTTATAACCGTGCATATCCTGTTTATAATCTATATCATGTAAATGGGTTTTCACATAGTTAACTGCAGTATAAATATATAGATTTATTACTGTTTGAATGCCTAGTTTAATAAATAAAGGTTTACACTATTGTCAGCATTGGAGATTATACGAACAATCTTTTTTTGTAATAACAGTATTTTGGCCACATGGCTGCTACTTCCCCATAGTAGAATGCCATGGGTTATTATGCTATGAAAAAAGGCAAAATAAGCAGGCTTTATATACGTATCTTGTACTTGGTATTTTAAGTTTTTATTAGGTAAATGTCTTGATGATTTTGTTGAGATACACCTAATGTGAGGGGCCCAGGTTAGTTTACTGTCAACAGTTACTCCCAGGAAGTTTACGTTGACATCGCAGAGTTTAGGTGGTATATCCTTTAAACTGAATATAATTTGCTGTGTTTTACTATTATTAAGTAGAAACCCGTTGACACTGAACCATACATCTGCTCGAGTTGGTATTTTCTGACATTTCTATGAGTTTGCTATATTCTGAGTTAATATTGAGAAAAGTTGTGTCATCGGCATTTAAGACAGTATGTGTATCTATGAAGGAAGGCAAATCATTAATGATTACTGTGAATAGCAGTGCTTCAAGAATCCAACCCTGCAGAACACCATATTTAATTTCTAGGGGTTCTGATGTTTCCTTTCCAATACAAATACCTGTGTTCCATGCTCAAGAAACTATTTTATCATTTTTAGGGGTGTATCTCCTATACCATAGTGTTTAAGTTTACATGGTCCACGCAACCAAACGTCTTGCTTAGGTCACAAAAGCTTGCTATTGCTAGTTTTTTATTTTCAACAACTTGCAGAACTTAGTGAAAATATGTCAACTAATGTGACATCTTCATGCTGTGTGTTCTCTATCTTTTCTATGAACTCAAAGGGATTATTAATCCTTGAAATGTTGGCAATTCTTGAAATTGTTTGGTTAACCATATATATGATATGATTGAACTTATTTTCCAAGTTTATGCATTTATGGATTTTTGTTAAATCATACATTTTAGGAACCGTAGGTTATATACTTTTCATCTTCTTTTACCTTTGTCACAAATATAGTATTTAACAACTGCTAAGCTTTCATTCGTGCTGTGATTGAGTTTGTTTTTATGAGGGTGAATACTGATGATTTTATAAGCTCTTCTATCCTTTGGTTGTAATCTGCATTCAAAATTACTAACTTATTTCCTTTATCACCTTTTTGAAATGCTACTGGTTTGGAATTTAGCTGCTTCACAATTTCTCCAAATGGCTTACTATTATGGTATGTATCTTCTATTTTTTCTAGAATAAGCTCACATTTCTAGTCATGCTCCATGGTCTACCATGCTAGTTTCTGTTTCCCAAGGTAGTGGGTTCAAACTCGGCGGAGGGCACTGGATTATTTTGGATGTAAAAATCCTTGCATGACTTTTCTTCAGAAGGGAAGTAAAGCCAGTAGTTTCATGTCGTAGATTTATGGCACGTAAAAGGCCTGAAGCTGATAAAGAGGCCTCTGAGCAATACTTCTGGACTTTCATGCCATAGAATGGGACACTAAGGACCATAGCAGTTAAAGGGCATCCATAAATAAAACTCAATTTAACATTTCTAGTTCTGATTGTGATATTAACCAGCACTAAATTTCAGTAATTCAGTGAAATATGTGTATATGTAACCCAACATTGTGCAGTAAAACCTTTATGGAACCACTTCACTGCATTTTCTGAATTACAAAGGACTTCTCGCTTAATTTTAAATCAGTGGTGGGATAAACATTTTGTAACTTAACTTGGATAGAAGAATAAGGCCCCATTTAGAATCCAGCTATAGACATAACCAAAGTTCTAGATCCTAAATAAATTGCATGCGAGTATACAGAAGTTAGAAATTGAATAATATAGTATCCAATATGAAAATTTATCCTTCCTTTATAAATAAGGCAGACATAAAAGTTCTTGCACAAAGCAATCAACAGATAGCCATATGGCATGGGAAGGTCAAATGGAAGAGTACCATGACTGCACAGTAAATGGCATGAAATCTCACATAGTTCATAACCTGGCAATGCTTAAAGTAAGAAATTGTAGAATTCTTCCTCTACGCATCCAATGCAAACAAAGTTTGGAATTTGCAATCTCTTCCATTACTTTTAAACTTTTGTGACCCTATATGAATGCTTGTGTTAAATAACTTGCATGCAAGGTCTTTCATTTATGTTGCATCTGTGCTTACTTTTCATTTTGAATGGAGCTTAACTCTTTGTATGAATACTAAAATATGGAAATTCTCATTGGTAGAGAAAGTGATGTAAATGTATCACATAAGATTTATCTTATTTCTGGACTGAATTATAGATTCTTATTTACCTTTGCTAAACATTTCTTTTGCAGTTCTGTGTTCTTTAAACCAAACTATTTACTCAAATATAAATATTTTCTTCATTGCTCTGTTTCCTTTCACCCTATTACATGATGTAGTTTAAAATAAAGAGAGTTGAGGGTTGCTACACTACATCACAAATATTCTTAGTTGAACGCATTTCGGGAGACGGCTTGTTCCCATTGTCAGCATGTTCTCAACAGTTAAGAACTCTCTTTATTTTAAATTATGGCACATCACTGTTACTACCCTCTAAATCTTCAAAATTAGTCAACATGATGTAATGTCAAATCTTTGTTTCTGCATAACTCTTTACTACTGTATATCACTAGAAATAAAACAATCCTGGTACTAAGATAACTTTGTGATGCAGACATTTAACTAATGTTGTACAGATAATTGTGTGAAACTCCACATTTGCATTATTTTGTTACAGGATGGGGACTTCACTCCAGTAAAATCACCAAGGTAAGACTTGATTCTTGGCTAATTTTTCAATATGAAACCCTCTGATTCTTGTATTGCATTTTCCTTTACTGGTGCTTCTTTATTTATACTAATATTATAAAGAGAGAAAAATGGATGGATGGACGGATGATCTCAAAACCCAATAAACCAATTTTGATAATGCTTTCACCGTTATAAAGCCCATTCTTTTAAATGGACTTGAGGTATAAAAGACCATGTAATTTCAATTCATAAATTACTAAAAGATTAAAAAGTATTTAAAAAGTATTGGTTGAGAATGCCTGGAGTACAAAATGGTTGTTAATTCTGCAGAAAAAATTTAAATCAAGTTTCATTTATGGGCGCTCTTGAACCACTATGGTCCTCAGCCTCCCCTTCTATATAGGGCGTGAAAGACGAATTTTGCTCAGAGGCTTCTATATCAGGCTTGAGGTACTTTTAAGTGCTGTAAATCTATGGCACGTGACCACCGGCTTTACTTCACTTCCAAAGGAAGCTGTGTTAAACATTTTTACACCCAAAAAAATCCATTTCCCTCTGCCGGGTTTAAACCCACATCCTAGGAAACTGGAGGCTAGCATGGTAACCACTATACCATGGAGAATGACATTAAAATCAAAATTTATGGTTACTCCACAGAGAATGGGTGTACAAACAAATGCTGGTTAGTTGCTGTTACCTCGCTGAGAATAAGTGTAGAAATAAATGCTGGTTAGTTGAAGTTGCTTCACAAGATGGGTGTAGAAACAAGTGCTGGCTATTTGTCATTATCTCACAGAATGTGTGCAGAAACAATGCTGGTTAGTTGCTTTACTTTGTAGAGAATGGGTGTACAAACAAATGCTAGTTGCTATTACTCTATAGAGACTGGGTCTAGAAACAAATGCTCATTAGTTGCTGCTACTCCATACAGAATGTGTATTGAAACAAATGCTAGCTAACTGATGCTACTTCTCAGAGAATGTGCATGAAAATAAAAGTTAGCTAACTGCTGTTACTTCACAGAGAATGTGTGTGAAAATAAAAGCTAGCTAACTCCTGTTCACAGACAATGTGTGTGAAAATAAATGCTAACTAATTGCTGTTACTTCACAGAGAATGTGTGTGAAAATAAAAGCTAGTTGCTGTTACTTCTCAGAGAATGTGTGTGAACACAAAAGCTGCAGTTGCTCTCAGAGAATGTGTGTGAAAACAAAAGCTAGCTGGCTGCTGTTATTTCTCAGAGAATGTGTGTGATAACAAAAGCTAGCTGGCTGCTGTTACTTCTCAGAATGTATGTGAAAATAAAAGCTAGCTAGCTGCTGTTACTTCTCAGAGAATGTGTGTGAAGACAAAAACTAGCTAGCTGCTGTTACTTCTCAGAGAATGTGTGTGAAAATAAAAGCTAGCTGTCTGTTACTTCTCAGAGGTTGTGTGTGAAAACAAAAGCTAGCTAGCTGGCTGCTGTTACTTCTCGGAGAATGTGTGTGAAAACAAAAGCTAGCTGCTGATACTTCTCAGAGAATGTGTGTGAAATCAAAAGTCAGTTACATTTTATTCCAAGCAATATAATAGCTGGCAATGATGTAACACTTTAGCAAACAGATCTATGACCCTAGAAAGCATCAATATACCCTTTTTTTAATGGTAGAAATGGTTGGCTATATTTATTTCATTAATTGCCATATATCAAATACTGGAAATGATTGTGAAATGAATCAGTGCCAAAACCTATAAATAAGCTTTATTGTAATTGTATAGGTGAATGCACTGAAGTTTCTGAATGCTGAAACCTAATAATCTTATGTAAGTAGATTTATGTGTTGTAATTGCCTTCATTACCAGGCATTATGTGTTCTAATCACCTTCATTACCAGTGAATACTGAAAAATATATATGAGGGAGAAGATTATGTCCATTGTAACATCCAAAATTAAGCTGGCACGATAGTGTGACAAACTGTTCAACTCATAACTGGCTTTATTTATTGCATAAAATGCACTACAAGCCTTGCTTGCAGCTCTGACCTACGAAGTGCTTGTAAGTATCATGTAACTTACATTTATTTTAGGTCATGTTTTTACATTCCCCTGTTCCTAGTGAGATACTTTAATGCAATGTTCCAGAATTTACCAGAATGCAGATGGCAAACTTTCATAAAAAGTAGCCAATCAAAGCTGCTTCCAATACTTAGATGACAGTACCATATGGGTTTGCTTTCTCAAATTTCACACTCAAAGCCCTCATTGATGACCTGGCTGATTGTATCATGATTGTTTAAAATAAAGAGTTGGAGGTTGTTACACTACATCACTAAAAGGTTCTTTGAACGCATTTCAGGGGAACAGTTTGCTCTCATCGTCAGCATGTTTGCAACTGATTTTGCCAATTATTATCTGGGGAATGTGTGTGGTTAGTGCTATTCTCTGGGGCTGGGTTGATGAACCTCCAAAGGCTGCTGGGTGGCGGTAGTTCAAAATTCATTAGGTGATTCCTGTTTTTGACAATATGCATTTTTTCCCAGATGTCCAATTCATTGCTGCAGTTGACCCGTATTAAGAGTTTTATGTTTAAAACTGGTCAACAGCAGCAATGAATTGGACATTTGGGAAAAAATACATATCAAACACAGGAATCACCTAATGAATTTCGAACTACCACCACCCAGCAGCCTTTGGAGGTTCAACCCAGCACCAGAGAACAACACTAACCACACACATTCCCCAGACAATAACCAGCAAAATCAGTTGGAAACAGCTGACGATGGCAGCAAACCATTCTCCCGAAACGCATTCAAAGTAAGAACCTTTTAATGATGTAGTATAACAACCTCCAACTTTCTTTATTTGAAATTATGACACATCACTGTTACTAGCTTCTTAATCTTCAAAATTAATTCATGATTGTTTGTCGACAATACTAATATTCTTCATTTATTTTCATTCATCCTTTCCATCTTATGCAAGATAGTGCATATGTAACTGAGTAAAAGAACACAAATGAATAGAAAAAGTGTTTAATGTATATTCAGTCAAAGATTTTTCTAAAAATTTCTGTATAGAATAAAAGCATTTTTAAATTGAAAAGTTCTGAAGATTTGTTTTCAACATTTTATCTGTGTGTAACTCCTTTATAAACTATCAAATCTTGTGATACATTTGTACATCATTATATGTAAATGAATGTTTATACAATGTTATATTGTGACTAATTTCTGATAACTTTGATCTTCCTCTTGTGTCAAGCTGATGGCTCAGAAAAGAAGTTTTAAAATTATTTATAAATGCTTTAATGTGTAAAATAACATGTATATACAGGTATGGAAGCATCATATTTTAAATGCCTTATCTGCTAACTTTGAAAACTGTCCCAAATAGATTCCATAATTTAAAAGAGTATGCAAATAAGCAAACTAAGCTACTCTCTGTTCATATCTGCTAATCTTTTTACTTTCTCTACCACATACGTGGTAGGTAGAGAAGGTATTCCATTACACCCAAAAATTATGTGTCAAAATTTCACAGAACTTCATATTTTGAAGCCCCCTGAATCCAAAAAATGTTTTAGATAAAGGTCTGTGTGTGCATATGAGAGAGAACTATATAACTTAAAAATAAACTGTCCAATAAATACCCAATTTGGTATTTAGGTTCATTATCTTCCAAATATGTGACACCTATACTTTCAAGAAAATCCCTAATCCCAAATTACACTTTACATGGAGTATTTTTTAAAACTTTTAATTTTCTGAAAATTGGCTGTAATAATTTTGATTTAAATGTCATGTTTAAGCTATTGAAACATCAAATAAAATATATGTCTTGAATTTTCCTGGAATAGTCGGTGAAGTCTTCTTTATATCTAAAGGAATTTCATATAGTGTTGTATAGCTGGTAAACACTAAGCAATAGAATAAGACAACAGAAATGTGGAACTTTTTGAAAGACACAATATATTTCAAATAATTTATTGTGGCATAAGCCATTTTCTACTATTAATGGTTTGAAATGTTATATTGCTTGTCATTATTTTAAATTCCTGTCCATATTCAGTTGTTTCTAACGATTGCATAGAAAGAGTATGGCATTTTAAGACCAGTATATAGCATCACTTTTTAAATATTTGACTCGCTATTCCCTTTGTATCTATAGGAAAATGTATAATGTAACTATGTCTGCAAAGTTTTATGTAGATTAAATTGAAGTGGATAGAAAAATAAACTTTTGTAAGAATAGTTTTTATATGCACTAATAAATATTAGGTTTTAATCATGTGAGAGTAACAGCAGATGTTTAATACTTTTATTCCATAATGTAGTTTACTTAATTTCCGATTCATATTATCTACCCAAACCTGTAGAGATTTTCATTTATCCAGATGCCTAAAATTGTATCTGCTACGTAAG
This sequence comes from Deroplatys truncata, assembly GCA_030765065.1. Taxonomy (NCBI): domain Eukaryota; kingdom Metazoa; phylum Arthropoda; class Insecta; order Mantodea; family Mantidae; genus Deroplatys; species Deroplatys truncata. Next base: position 121,804,193 of record CM060989.1, read on the forward strand.
TGATTTTTATTCTGCAAATGTCTGGAACAGAAGTATTTTTATTTGCTTTATGTTGAAATGCCATTGCTACTGTTTTTCCCTTGTTTAAAATTAATTGTTTTTTTAAATCACCACAGAATGTTTTTGTTTATTTTATTTAAATTATGGACAATATGTTAATTATTATTTCCAGTAATAAGTGTATTAACCATTTTATTATTGTGATGTGTTAAGTTGCCATTTGTTTCTTTATTGTGTCGTGGAAAGAGTATGGAAAGAAAAACGTAGCATATACTGATCAAGCTTTTGAAGATTTTCCGGTTTCTTCAGCCTCCTGTGTCCCTTCTATACCTACAACAAAATAGTCAGGAAACCATTTCCGCTGCAGTTTATCTTGATTAACATGGTTTCTCAATTAAAATGAGATGTAGTAAGATGATTAGGTGGAGAAATTAATGTGATGCATCAGAGCATTAACTAGTATTGAAACATTCCATGTTGAACACATAATGCATCAATCTTCCATTCATACTTCAGAATCTGTGAGAAATATTCCTTCTGTTGTATTAGCTACTGACTTGTTGATGCCTATTTTGGCATAAAAATATTTTCTTACTAAATTTAATCAACCCAGTAATTACTTTCAAGATGTGTTTAAAGCAAGCCTGAAAGTTGAAGTAATTATCAAGGCATGCAATATGCATTGCTTGTATTGCCACAAATAGACTGATTTTATCCTTAAGATGTTTTTCATTTAAAAGAATTTATTACTTACTGAACAATATTTCAGATAAACAAAGTTATTTTAGCTGGAATGAACAATGAGATTGTTTTACATGAACAATTTATAACTATAATTGTTAGCAAACTGAGATTCTCTTTTAAAATTTTACTCTTTTTTATTCCTTGATTAATGTACCTAATGCTAAATCCTCCAACATTTCAGATTTTTCACAGAAGCAGTTTCTGATGATGACAGCAGTGATTCACCATTGACCTCTGCTAAAGCCTCAGGGAAAAATCAAACTTTCAGTTATGGAAAGGATTGTCCTGAAAGTGAAAGTCAAGAAAGTGATGTCACAAAAATACCATTTGTAGAAAAACATGTTCACTCAAAACAATCTGGTAAATGTAATGGGGGTGAAATTTACAGCAGGTCTTTACTTGTTCTTGAAGGCGAAGAGTCACATAGGTATAACGTTTGTGATAAGAGCTTTACTCAGTTGCCGGCTGTGAAATGTAATCATTTAATTCATGAGGGTAAAAAGCCAAACAATTGTCAAATTTGTGAGCAGAGCTGTACTAAATTTTCAAGTTTGAACAGTAATAATTTGATACATGATGGTAAAAAGCCTCATGAGTGTAAAATTTGTAATAAGAGCTTTTCTCAATTGTCAGCTTTGAAATCACATAATTTGATTCATCAGGGTAAAAAGCCTCAGAAGTGTGAAATTTGTGAGAAGAGCTTCATTCGCTTGTGCTCCTTGAAAAGGCATAAATTGACACATGAGAGTAAGAAATCTCTCAAGTGTGAAATTTGTGAAAAGCAGTTAACTCGCTTGTCACAGTTGAAATTGCATAATTTGATGCATGAGGGTAAAAAGCCACACAAGTGTGAGATTTGTGAGAAGACCTTCATGAAGTTGCGGTATTTGAAAGCGCATAATTTGAAGCATGAGGGTATAAAGCCTCACAAGTGTAAAGTTTGTCAGAAGAGCTTTACTTACCTCAGCAGTTTGATAGTCCATAATTCGATACATGTGGGTAGAAAGCCTCATAAGTGTGAAATTTGTGAGCAGAGGTTTAAACAGTTAGCAGAGCTGAAAAGGCATAATTTGATACATGAAGGTAAAAAGTTTCATAAGTGTACAATCTGTGAGAAGGCCTTTACTCACTCGTCAACCTTGAAAATACATTGTTTGATACATGAGGGTAAAAGGCCTCATAAGTGTGAAACTTGTGATAAGAGTTTTACTCAACTGTCAGCTTTGAAAGGACATAAATTGAGACATGAAGGTAACAAGAATTACATGTGTGAAATTTGTGGGAGGAGATTTACTCTTTTATCATATTTAAAATCCCATAGCTTCATACATGATGAGGGTAAAAGGCTTCACAAATGTGAAATTTGTAAGAAGAAGTTTGCCCGGTTGCACTATTTGAAATTACATAATTTGATACATGAGGGTAAAAAGCCTCACACGTGTGAAATTTGTGAGAAGAGCTTTGCTTATCTTTGCAATTTGAAATCTCATAAGTTGACTCATCAGGGTAAAAAGCCTCACAAATGTAATGTTTGTGAGAAGAGCTTTACCGAGTCGTCATCTGTGAAAAAACATAAAATGATACATGAGGGTAAAAAGCCTCATAAATGTGAAATTTGTGAGAAGAGTTTTACTCAGTTGGGCAATTTGAAAACACACATTCTGAGACATGAGAATAAAAAGCCTCATTGAGAAACGTTTTATGCAAGGTCACATTTGAAATCACATATTTTGGTACATGAGGGTAAAAGGCCCTCCAAAATGTGAAATTAGTGACAAAAAGTTTTTTGTCATAATTTAAATTGCATTAGTTGATGCCTCACATGTATGAAATTTGTGGTAAGAGCATTACCCAGCTGGGCATCTTGAAACAGCATAATTTGATACATCGGGGTAAAAAGCCTCACAATTGAAAACTTTGTGAGAAGTACTGAGTTGTCACATTTGAAATTGCGTATTTTATATACGAGGATCAAAAGTGATCCAAGTAAGTAATGCTACAAACACATGCTCTATTTAAATCAGTGACCATTAAGTTTCCATTACTCTTTTTATGATGATTAAAATGAAAACATGCTATTCATCCATTTCATCTTTGGCTCATTTCTTCTTGTTCACTTTGTGTTGATGTACATGGTTATGGTCAATGCTGCCCATTTTGTAGGTTGTTTGCAGTTAATCTCCATTTGATGGAAATAAAGGAAATTTGCTTACAAAATCATTTGCAAAGTATCTCACTAATAATAATTATTATTATCAGAGCGATCAGTTACATTTTACCTGTGAGTGCACTGTAGCAGTATACAGAGCTTTTGTGTCTACCTTGCAATTTTTATCTCTTTGTAAACAATGTAATTTATTGTCTATCAAAAACAAATACAATTATAGAAATTCATGCAACTTATGTTGTCAAATGAGTGTATTTCAATACTGTACTTTTTCTACACCTTTAAAGTTAAGTTGATGCATAAGCTTATGCTTTTGAAGCATCTGCTTGTAACAAAAGCCATAGTTCATTCTGAAACCTCCTCAGTTTCATGCAGTTTTAACAATACAGCATTTAACAAAGCAATTTATGTAAATCTGAGGATAATTAGCATAATTCACATACTGGAAGTTCAGTTCAAACTGCTTTTTAGAATTCTGGATGTGAATCCTTTTTCACATACGTACTAGAAAACCCTATGTTGCAACATAAACTTTTTGGCCAGCATTTCAATGGGATGACTATTTCCTGCTGAAACATCCTCACTTTCACTGCTGTTCTGGTGTTTTAATGTTTAATATTTGTAACTTTCTGAATGCCATAACAAATCTTTTTATGGACTGAATTCCCAAAAACACTAATTCATTATAAGAATTTGTCAAAAATAGTGTAACTTATTTATTTGTGTTTGTTCTGTTTTGTGGTTTTTCTTTTTTTTTCAAATTTAAAATAGAGTTGTTCAAAATAAGAATATGTAAGTAATCCATACTTTGTCATGCTTGTAAATCTTGCTGGAATACAATTTTTTGGGGCAAACAATTTCTTCAAATTTCTTATTAATTCTTCATTGCCTAATCACAGATTCTAAGTTTCCTAATACCCAAATACAAATTAGGGTGGTACTTCTTGAATAGCACTTGAAACAATTATGACATCTCACTGAGATAGTTGTATGCTGGTTAAGCTGTATTGGCTCTTCAGATAGAAGAGATGCAAGTAATATTGAAATAATCCTGGGTTAGGATTGTGTCTCACACAATGCATACATTGTTTTGAATGTTTAAATGAGATGGTAGTTACTTTTTCTGATTTGTGTGTCTTGTGTAGTATGAGTTTTAAGACTGGAAGGAATGTGATGTATTGCACTATAGAAGCCAACACTTTCATCTTTGTTTCACTGCATTAGCACAAATATCTAACCCACATCATACACCTACTTTTTTTTACTTCCTCTACTACGTATAGTAAGCAGGGGAAGTATTGTATTCCACCCAAAAATTCGATACCGAGATTTCACCGGAAATACATGTTTTGAGACCCCCTGAATCCAAAAAAAAGCATTTTTGAAAACATGTCCGTGTGTGTGTGTCTGTGAACAGCATAACTCAGAAACGAACTGTCAGATAAACACCAAACTTGGTATTTAGGTTCAGTATCTTCCAGAGATGCGACACGCAGGTTTTTAAGAAAATCCCCCCACCCCAGACTACCCTTTACATGGAACATTTTTCGAAAATTTTAATTTTCTCAAAAATGGCTCTAACGATTTTGATTAAAATATCATATGTTTAAGATATTGTCATGAGAAATGAAATGTATATCTCAAATTTTCTGGGAATCTCCAAAAGTATTCTTCATTGTAAACTACTTTTGCATAATTGGTAAACCATAAGAGATAGACAAAATTTTACTACACAAAAAAGTAGATCGCCTTAAAGTACACAATTTATGTCATATACATTTCTTTTGTTGAGTGAACCGTTTTTGAGATATTGCTTGTTATTCCCTTAAATTTTCCAATACTTATACTTTTTTCTCAAATTCGTTATTCATTTTTTTTTATGTCCTGGACATGGAAAGAGAATGGAATGCGCCACATAGCAACCAGCATTAAAATATTTGACTATCACTTAAAACCTACCATATTCCCCTTGCATCTACAAGAAAATTAGCAATAAGATTGATATCTGGATTAACATGAAGCATATGGAGAATAAGTGTTTGTAAAAACAGTTTGTACAAGGGTAGAGTGTAACACATCAGATGTTTTCATATATATAGATTTATTTCTCTATATTTAGATACATACATAGATAATTCATTCAATTTTTACTTGCTACTACTAATAGCCATTATAAAAGCAACTGGTATCCAGCTGCTTAACTAGCAATACTTACTACTAGACTAAAACCTTACCACTGGTATCCAGCGGTTACTTACTGAACTCCAATACTATATTTCCTTCATTTACCTTTTTATTTGTTAAAATCATCCACCTTTTTAGATTCATATGTATAATTATTTCATAATACATTTAGATACACCTACTTGAAGCAGCCTCGTCAAACTTTTACTCTCTCAGCATTATTCTGGAGATGAATTGTATTTATAATTTCTCTATTGTTTCTTCTCCCAGACTGAATATTTTCCCCTTTTCTAGATACTTTTTTGTCGTTGATTTCTACGAGATTTGCTGCATATGCTACTCTTTTAGCATATTCTCTCGACAACCAAAATTTCTGGAATAATATGAGCCTGATATCTTCAGGGATTCTATCCCTGCATCTTAGACAACATGGTGTTGAGGTTTCATTTCCCTTTACTTGTAACAAAGGGAAAGGTAAATGCATCTGGAGAACTAAGCTGACAGTTAGCTGTGGTACTTTCATTAGAACTGGAAGAGCTCAAATAACTTTGTATTTAACTCGGTCATTGCTGTCAAAAGCCATCCCTGAGTAAGGATCTTATTCTTCTGCTGGATTATTATTAATGTCCATATTTCTGTAGTTACTAGTCTGATTTAACTGATCTGAAAATAAAATTGAGGTATAATTGATTTATTAAACTATAGGTAATATAATAAATAACCATATACTGTTTTTTCATTTTTAATTTAGATTATAGTATTGCTGATATTACCTGAAGAGTTAACAGAAGTATCACATTGTTTAACGTGATTCACATTCTTGTGGTTAACATCATTTGCATCTAGGTTTGCATGTCTGTCATCATTGCCACTTCCTGATGACTCTGAAAAAAAGAAATAGATCATTGTACTAAGCAATGTAACAGTTATTTTCTTTTGCATTATGTTTGTCATTACAAACTATGTATTTCATTACAAAAGCAAATTTAACACTTACATATAATTAATTGCGATTAACTTTTATTGTAAATAAAACAATGGCTAAACAAAAATGTGCACTATATCATTTACTACATATTAATTTTCCATTGTGTTATACTGTTGAGCTTATCTGAAACATCATTATGAAAGCAATGATCATGGCCTTTACCAGGATCCTGAATCTCAGAATTGAGGGCATCTTCCCTTAATTTTACATTGCTTGTAATTTTAGATTTTCTAGGTGTTGCCTATCAAAATCATAATATGATGATAAAAAAACTGCTGTAAAAAAAATCATTATTTGTTATATGTGTAATTAACAGAAATTTTAAGATTTTCTAAAAGGTAATAAAATTATTTAGCAGATATTGCCTAGTATGGAGACACGGAAGGTAATCATTTTCTGAATTTCATCTGATCACAATATGACCTGACTGATTTGTTCTAGAAAAAGGTCAGGAAATTGAGCTTTCAGTTAAAATAGCTTTATTAATAGATTAATTAATATTTCACTTACCTTCTCTGTTCAATAGCTGCGATAATTTTTGGAGCATGGCTGGTATACATCTCTAATATGTTTGTCAGTTGCAATAATTAACACATTACTCCAAGTAATATCAGTTTTGCTGGTAATATCAACGATAATGCAAATGTCTCACAGCGCATAACTTTCAACAATGATAAAGCAGAGCTGTTTTATTATTACTGTGAATAAAAGAAATAGGGGACAGTACCATTCAGATATTAAAACCATTTCTATACAAGTGCTACATATGTGATTCAATATAACACTTTATGGAGTTACTATGCAAAACAGCTGCTGACCAAACAGTACAAGTGAGATATTGTATTACCATTATATGGGAATAACAGTAGAAGTCAAGTCGTATGTTCAGACCGCACATGGTTTTGAAGATTTATCTTGTACTGTTGTATGCATTAGAGTATGTATCATTTTATAGCTGGCTTTGACTTGTGTTCTTTTTATCAGACAAAAATATCAAGTTGATGAGAAAAATTTACATATCTCAATTTGGCCAAAAATTGACTTATACTCTTATGATAGCTCATCATAGATATGTTGAGACACGACTGCCAGCCGCAGCGGTTAGCTACTGCATTCAAGATTACCATAGTAGTTGGGCAACTGTAGGGGCTGACTTCAAAAAAAGCAGTTTACACTTCACCCATGTGCATGTTATAAAATTAAATAATGCTTTACAAATTAGAAAGGAAAGTGAAACAAGAAGGGACTGAAACTGAAAATGGTCGGTAGGATAAAGCTGATACAATTGGGAAAGAAACACTGTTGTCTCTGCACAAGTGAATGGCAAGCAAAGAATGTTTGATTAGGATCCCTTACGTGATCACAAATAAACATGTTATATACGCGGCGGTGGATCCATTATAAATAAGCCACATTTAATAAGGTGCGAAAGTAATACCAATAAGCAATTTTGGGGAGTCTGGTTTTATGAGAAATAAAGTTCAGCCATGCACGGGAATAGTCAACCCGATGAGTGTGTGCCAGTGGTCCAGTAGGAGCGCCGGGTACTCCGTTACGTCTAACATGTATTACCGGTCTGGTCGGCGTACGATAAATATGTTCGCGACGCAGGATATATGCCAGACACCTAACCAGTGGTAAGGAGATTTTGTCAATGTCCTGTTGGGTGTTCCGAAGAAACACTATAAGCGATGTGTCAGCAATTCGACGAGCTGTCGATAGCCGAGCGTTGGCTGGCGCCTCTGGGCATCGTAATAAGGTAAATAAAGTTGATAAGAGGGTCTCAGCCGGGCGTCCGGGAATATGAAAAATTATATAAAGCTGATAAAAGAAAAAATACTTGAAGTGCACCCGAATACCTTTTGTCGCGGCAATGCCAAAAAGAAAGGTCATAGTACTAACGGAAAGATATCAGTGGAGCAAAAACGCGTAGCAGAACCCGAGGGTCTGTGGTCCAGTGCCATAACGTGAAATAAAGATTCAAGACAGATAAGGGTGGATAGCAGGGAAATATTTAGAGGGGGTTTCTATGGTTCAACCCCCCCCCCCGAAACTTCTGACAGTTTTATTTATTTAAATTCATAGCAAACCAATATGGAAAATGTTCCATAACAGCAAGTCTATTGCTATTAGCACATTTACAAGAAAAAGGGACACTTAATATCGTCGCCTTACATAGGTAAGGTGACCATACATTCGGTTTTCGAAGCAGTCTCCATGTTTTGTGATGTAAGGTGGAATACCCTCATTCTGGTGAGTTTTTCTTGTCTATATAATGTCTCTAAGCAATTTTCTTATCCATGTAATAACGTCTATATACTACGGAGTAGGTACATGGTAACTGTGGGGTACTGTTAAGTTTAGATCTACTTGTGGAAAACCCTCCCCGAAATGTTTTTTGGACACAGGCATGGTAGATAGGATAAACTGGTAATGGAAGGTGAAGCTAAGGTTTTGCTGCAAGTAAACCCCTAGGAATTTCGCACCAGTGGAAGCCCAATTGACAGGCAGACAAAGTTCTAGAGAATCTAACGCGTCGGCAATCAGTTTCCAAAGTATGAAGATCGGCCCGAGAATACGGTGAAGCAGAAGAGTAAAGTTCAATATCGTCGGCATATTATAAGATAAGTATGTCTACCGTCTGGTTCGAGATTGTCGCCGACATTTAAAGCGTACAACAGTGGACAGTGCTGAACATCGTATGAGGCCCGGCGAGGTGAAGCGGCTTTGGTCATGTTAAAAATTGGAAGACGTACACCATCGGTCGGTATGGGATGCAGAAACAAGATGACGCGTCAGGACTCCTAAGGAGTGTAAGGTAGGAGTAAAATCGGAATGGATACGTGGCCATACGCGAAAGAGATTTCTGAGAAAAGAGCAAAAACGTGCTTTCCGCTATGAAAGGTAATATGGACATCTGTTAAAGTATACAACAGAAAGACAGTGCCATATCGTCTCCGAAAGTCCTACTAAATTAATAATTGGGTTTTATTTATGAATGCTCTTTAATTGCTATGATTCTTAGCGTACCATTCCATATTGGGCGCGAAAGGCCGTAAAGTTTGCTCAGAGGCTTCTTTATTGGGCTTGAGGTTCATTTACGTGCCGCAAATCTACGACACGTGACCACTGGTTTCCCTCCGAAGGAAGCCATGCTAGAATTTTACGCCCGAAAAAAAATCGCCTCCGACGAGTTTGAACTGGCAACTAGAGGCTAGCATTGGAAGCCGTACTGAGTACCAGACGAAAGATGATAGGTTCTAAGTAGAAACGAAAATGGTCCAGGAGAATGTACTCAAATATCTTATGGAACTTAGTAGTATGCGATAAGTCGATAGTCCGATGGAGAATGCCCAGTACAGCCAGGTTTCAGTATAGGGTATATGAAAATATCCTGCCAAGATGGTGGGATGGACACGGAATAAAGTATCTTGATATATACATAGCCATCAAAGTATACATGTCTCCGAAAGTAACTTAAAAATCTGATGTGTTACACTCACATGACTTTCTCTACTCCTGTACAAACTATTTTTACAAACGCTTATTCTCCATCTACTTCATGTTCATCGAGATAAACATTTGCAGACTCTATCTTATTGCTAATTTTCTTGTAGATGTAAAGGGAATATATATTTACAAGGGCAATATAGAAAAACAGTAGCCTTTAAGCACATACATGTCTCTTAATAGCTGGTTGCTAGGTGCAGCACTATTCCCTTTGCCACAGATTAATACTCTTTGCATATCCAAGACAAAAAAATCTAATGTGTTACATTCACATGACTTTCTCTACTCCTGTACAAACTATTTACACAAACGCTTATTCTCCATCTACTTCATGTTAATCGAGCTAAACATTTGCAGTGTCTATCTTATTGCTAATTTTCTTGTAGATGTAAGGGGAATATATATTTACAAGGGCAATTTGGAAATACAGTAGCCTTTAAGCACATACATCTCTCTTAATAGCTGGTTGCTAGGTGCAGCACCGTTCCCTTTCCCTCAGATTAATACTCTTTGCATATCCAAGACAAAAAAATGAATAACGAATTTCCATTCGAGAAAATAAGTATTGAGAAATTTAAGGGAATAACAAGTAATATCTCGAAAATGGTTGACTCAACAAAAAAATGTATATGACATAAATTGTGTATTTTAACGCGATCTGCATTTTTTATAGTAAAATTTTGTCTATCTCTTATGGTTTAACAGATATGCAAAAGTCGTTCACAATGAAGATACTTTTGGAGACATTCCCAGGAAATTCAAGATATACATTTTATTTGTCATAAAAATATCTTAAATATATGATATTTTAATCAAAATCGTTAGTCATTTTTGAGAAAATTAAAATTTTCGAAAAATGTTCCATGTAAAGGGTAATCTGGGGTGGAGGGATTTTCTTGAAAACCTTAGTGTCGCATCCCTGGAAGATACTGAACCTAAATACCAAGTTTGCTGTTTATCCGACTGTTCGTTTCTGAGTTATGCTGTTCACAGACAGACACACACACACGGACATGTTTCCAAAAATGCTTCTTTTGGATTCAGGGGGTCTCAAAACATGTATTTCCGGTGAAATCTCGGTATTGAATTTTTGGGTAGAAAAGTAGATTACTCAACATCAGGCATGGACCTACGGTTCTTTTTACTTTCTCTACTACGTATAGTAAGTAGGGAAAGTATTGTATTCCACCCAAAAATTCGATACCGAGATTTCACCGGAAATACATGTTTTGAGACCCCCTGAATCCAAAAAAAAAAGCATTTTTGGAAACATGTCCGTGTGTGTGTGTCTGTCTGTGAACAGCATAACTCAGAAACGAACAGTCGGATAAACACCAAACTTGGTATTTAGGTTCAGTATCTTCAAAGGATGCGACACAAAGGTTTTCAAGAAAATCCCCCATCCCAGATTACCCTCTACATGGAAGATTTTTCGAAAATTTTAATTTTCTCAAAAATGGCTCTAACGATTTTGATTAAAATATCATATGTTTAAGATATTTTCATGACAAATAAAATGTATATCTTGAAATTCCTGGGAATGTCTCCAAAAGTATTCTTCATTGTGAACGACTTTTGCATATGTGATAAACCATAAGAGATAGACAAAATTTTACTATACAAAAAATGCAGATCGCGTTAAAATACACAATTTATGTCATATACATTTTTTTGTTGAGTGAACCATTTTCTAGATATTGGTTGTTATTCCCTTAAATTTTTCAATCCTTATTTTCTCAAATGGGAATTCGTTATTCATTTTTACTTTCTCTACTACGTATAGTAAGTAGGGGAAGTATTGTATTCCACCCAAAAATTCGATACCGAGATTTCACCGGAAATACATGTTTTGAGACTCACTGAATCCAAAAAACGCATTTTTGGAAACATGTCCGTGTGTGTGTCTGTCTGTGTGTCTGTGAACAGCATACCTCAAAAACGAACAGTCGTATAAACACCAAACTTGGTATTTAGGTTCAGTATCTTCCAGAGATGCGACACGAAGGTTTTCAAGAAAATCCCCTCACCCCAGACTACCCTTTACATGGAACATTTTTCGAAAATTTTAATTTTCTCAAAAATGGCTCTAACGATTTTGATTAAAATATTATATGTTTAAGATACTTTTATGACAAATAAAATGTATATCTTGAATTTTCTGGGAATGTCTCCAAAAGTATTCTTCATTGTGAACGAGTTTTGCATAACTGGTAAACCATAAGAGATAGACAAAATTTTACTACACAAAAAATGTAGATCGCGTTAAAATACACAATTTATGTCATACACATTTCTTTTGTTGAGTGAACCGTTTTCGAGATATTGCTTATTATTCCCTTAAATGTTCCAATACTTATACTTTTTCTCAAATTCGTTATTCATTTTTTTATGTCCTGGACATGCAAAGAGAATGGAATGCGCCACATAGCAACCAACGTTAAAATATTTGACTATCGCTTAAAATCTAGCATATTCCCCTTGCATCTACATGTACATTACCAACAAGATTGACATCTCGATACCTCGATTAACATGCAGCATATGGAGAATAAGCGTTTGTAAAAATAGTTTGTGCAAGAGTAGAGAAAGTCATGTGAGTGTAACACATCAGATTTTTTTGTATTGGATATGCAAACAGTATTAATCTGTGGCAAAGGGAATGGTGCTGCACCTAGCAACCAGCTATTAAGAGATATGTATGTGCTTAAAGGGTACTGTATGCTATATTGCCCTTGTAAATATATATTCCCCTTACATTTACGAGAAAATTAGCAATAAGATAGACTCTGCAAAGGTTTATCTCGATTAACATGAAGTAGATGGAGAATAAGCGTTTGTTAAAATAGTTTGTACAAGAGTAGAGAAAGTCATGTGAGTAACACATCAGATTTTTTATTATAGTCTTTCAGATTTCTATCGGGGTGTATGGCTATAATAACGGATCCTGAGTATCGACCTCTTGACGCGATAACCGGGATGTACCCCGGGGCGACCAGGCATTAAAATTGGCTTATATTCCCTACCGAGCAAAGACGATAATGGTGGACAATGAAACGAAGTTTTGAACCAAGACTTGAGTTACGCCGCCAGAATTGCAAAACCGGGATGCCTGGCATAATGGAATTGCAACATTCGATCTATGACGTACTTTTAATGCGGCGTAAATGACGAATCAGAGCTTCGATTCATTTCGCTGTAAAATAGGCATCTGTGGTCCGGAGGTGTTTGTATCGGGAGTAAGCTAATTGTTTTTCCACGATAAGTTTCAGAAATTTCCCGCTCCACCACGGAGATTTGAGTATCCCCGTCTTTTAATTTCCGTCAAGGGGTAAACATCGCGATAGCGGTTCAGAGTAGTTACCAACGCTTCATATGTCACCGGAGAGCGTTAGTAGCACGATTGCGAAGTCTAAATGTGTGGAGTAAACTTCTCCCCGTCGACGTTACAGATCGCCTCCTCGACGTTTGGGTGGGAATATTGAACCAGGAACAGAAAATGATCACTCCCCATGTTATAAGAGTTTTTGTCAACGCCATGCAACCGGCAGTGTCAGCTGTTGCAAAAATCATGTCAGGCGGAGAACCATGTTGTCCAGGAGTAACGAGTCTGTTTGTAAAGGTGTCGGGCAATAAGGTTCCACGAGTAACTGTTAGCCACGTGAAGTAAAGGACGCTGAGCACGTTGGTGTAAAGAAAGTCCCCGAAAGCCTGGAATGTTAGCCGCCACAAATAAGTAGCCAATTCGATTAGGTAGTCGGAAAACTCTCCCATTCTAGTGAACTGAAAGTCCGCCCCGTCGCGCAAAATCCAACGACAGTGAGATTCTCCAGGAACACCAGTGCGGCTTCCAGATTGGGAGGATAGCGGATATCCAGGTTGGACTATGGACATGAAATGTTAGCAACACCGATGGCGGCGCCTACGCTGGTTGTCACGCGGTCATTTGAAAGAGCTGTAAGTTGGTGTAAATGTAGCCAAGTTTCAACTATAATGAGGATATGTGGACCGTGACAAGTCAAATAAGATTGAAATTCGTATAACTCGCGATGAATGCTAGAAGTATTCCAATACACAAAACGGCCAGGCAGGGATGTCAACCAAAATCATCTCAAACTGCGTCCGTAAATAATACAGCATGTGCAGAAGATACTCGGGAGCTTACGAAATGTTTGCCGTATATCACGGAGCTCCCGTCCCTTGGTTTCGTGGACCATGTAGGGGCACATCAGTGTTAGGGGCCTCCTGATAGAACGGTCAGACGATGCGTTGTCTGCCGAGAAGGTACGTCTGGTTACCAAAGAGTCGGCTAAAAACGTGCCGCGAACCAGAGATTGTGCTCCGGATGGCGTAACCTTCAATGATTTCGATCCGTATGAGGAGGTAGGCTCCGAGGCCCACCGTTCAAGTGCGACCCATCTGCCCTGCAATTATTCCTGTTGGTTAGATACAATGTTAGAGGGGTATTTATGCTTCGTGGAGAAACTAGGCATCTCCTCCTGCATCTAAGGTGACTGTGGCATTGCCCGAATTGGCGACCCACTCTCGAACAAAGCCGAGAATTCCTCCCCGTCTGGTCTGGAATCGTTCTCCAAATGCTGGGAATGCATAACTGCGTTACAAGAAGTATTTCCCGCAAGTAAATGACCTACCGAGAAATTGGCAATTCAGCAATCTTAGTCGCAATCTGCGCCTCCAAATTATATGCCGGACATTTATCCGTATCTTTCGTCGAATGGGCCTGTTTACAATTTAACATCTAAGTTGGTCAGAAAAACATGTCTTGAGGATCCTGGCCACACTTTAAGCATAGTTTGATGTTTCTACAAAACTTTGCACAATTTCCCACAATTTACACACGAGTACCCTCGCCGTGTACACAAACGTCAGGAAGAAATCAACACGGCCTTTCTGCCCACACCGCATTTTTTTTACCCTTTCTAGGGTACTTCGTGATGTCATGACTTCACGTTATTGGCTGGTGCTATCACGCCTTATGCTGTGTATCGGACCAGTGAGCATACCTATGCTAGTTCTGTCAACTCATTGGCTGATAACAAATAGGTATAGGTGATGGATGGTCGACTCCCTCAACTAGAGAAGGGAGTATGGTAGAGACCGATCTTTCACGAGGTTAATCATGAATATCCAGCAAATGCCTGTTTGGAAATGCTCTTGAATATGGGCCAGTTCTCGAGATGTTGGCATTTTAGTCCTCAAATATCAGTTATGGGTCTTCATATAAATTGGTGTTTCCTAGCTTAGTGGTCAAGTCACTGGTTGGTGCCATTTAACTTTCCTTGTTTGCTTATCTTTTCTGCTGTTTCTTCCCCTACTCCTTTCCCTAAAATAGATCCCTAAACTTCTTCTTTCTTTTATTCCAAGACCAATGGGTGAACACTCGATTGTGTTTGTCACAAGAAGTACCGTTACTAGTGGGATTAGAAAGTAGCTTTTCCTACATTATTGAAGGTAAGTCGGTGGAAATATATATTTATGTGAACATAAATAATTAACACATTCAACAGTTTGTCGTAACATACAGTTACGGGTTCCAGTACTTCACGATAGAATAGTGTCAGTGCACACATTCTTATAAACACTAGGGAATAAAAATAATTTTAAAACTGAATTGAAATGTAGATTTTTGATGCCGGTTTAAGTGGGGCATCTCTGCCCGCATTACAATTCCAGTATCGACTCCCGCAGTTGTTTTTCGTGGATTGCCTGATTTTGGATGCATCTTTAATCCATCTTCACCGGGCTCCTGGAATCGTGTGATCCAGTACTGGATAATAAATATACTCATCTGTGCAGCATTTTTTAATCTGCTGTGCGCCCTGCTTCCCACGTGCCAGTAATAGTTCGCGGGTAACTGCATGGCTAGATGTCACTAAGCAAAAGCGGAAAGAAGCATTGAATCACATGTCCTTAAAACAGTTAAGCTGTACTCTTCTTCCTCCCCCACACGAAAGGTGGTCGAGACCAACCTTTGCCCTGACATGTAGAAAATTCATCCATCACCCTCCGCCGCATTTTAAACCGCGATCTCGGGGAAGTAGAGGCCTAGCAAGGTAACCATTACACCACGGAGGAAAAAAAATTGAGTTTTATTTACGGACGGTTTTAACTGCTGTGGTTCTTAGCGTCCCATTCTATATTGGACGTGAAAGACCGGTAATTTTGCTCCGAGGCCTCTTTTCAGGCTTGAGGTTCTTTTACGTGCCATAAATCTACGACACCGGCTTTACTTCCCTTCCGAAGGAAGCCATACTAAGGATTTTTATGCCTGAAAAAAATTCATCGCCCTCCGCCGGGTTTGAACAAGCGACCTCGGGAACTAGCGGCTAGCATGGTAACCACTACACCACGGAGGACGACTCTACTTGTGTGCACTAGAGAAAGCTCGACATAGATGGTGAGTGCTGTTTGAGCAGTTTAATACAGATGTAGGTGTTCAGAGATTGTCAGTAACATTAATGATAGTAGCATAAATATGAATGCACAAAGCAAATTTGCCAGTTAAAAAATCTACTGCTATCTCCAGCTTTTTTCAAGTAAAATCTTCTGCTTTTACTTTGGTAGATATGACAACACTCCTGCTTCGATCCATCATGACGAAATGAAATGGAGTATTTAATGTTGTAGGCGTGGTCCGTGGAGCTATTAAAAGGGATTGCGTCATTGCTTTTCATTTTTGTGCTTCCGCACACAATCCACCCATATTTATGTAGATTTTACTTTTTATTTCCACTTAACACGGAATACGCATTAGTTATTTACGCGTGTCTTCATTGCGTGCGACATCCATTCCTTATCCAGGTTCTTCTCTTTTTCGAAATGTGCATTTTAAAATATGATGTACATTTCAAAATAATGTGTGTGTGTTCCACGCTTGTTTAACGTCTAGCGATGTTAAATATTACGTTGGTAGCGGCTGGCATGCCGCAAATATGAAGTTCTGATGTTGGCACTTCAATAAGGCTCTGCGCACGGTCGCCATAGGAGATAGAATCCTCTCTCGTAGTGTTGACATTTACTTTAATGGAACTAACTTCAATACATCTGTAGACATTTTTTGTACGCGTTTAAAAACACTAATACAAAGTGTGTATTATTAGGATTGGAAGCAGGTAAAAGTAATCGAATTACACTTTTACTTGAAATGTTTGCCTTTTAGCGAGTAAGAATTTCAACTCGTAATCTACTTGTTGAAATAACTTGTAATAAAATACCTCGTGGAAATAAGTCTCATAGTCTGGCGAAGTTTGAGCCCGAGGTGTGCACACAATCATATGTTAACATATTGTGCCTTGTAGCCTCAATTTGTTTATCGAAAACTGTTATCATACTCACTGCAAATTCAACAATATTAATCTAGTTTACAGAAATGGTTCTATTACACATTTCGTTGCATATACAAGGGGATGCCAAAGCCTGAAGCGATTGTCACGTGTTTAAATACGGGGTCAGTATATGATGGCCTTGAAATTTGTTCTTCTGAATAACACCGCAAGTAACAATGGTTATTTAGCACTTCAGAAAAGTGTGATAAAGCCAAATGGAAAATTTAAACGAATAGAATAAAATATTTCGGAAATGATTGCCACAGAAACTTTTTATATAAGCTGTGGGTTTGAATTTGCCTAGTAAGCTTTATTGGTGGTTAGAGAAAGTGGAAAGTTATATGGGTGACAATGTTTTTTTTTTAATTGTATTTCCCAAAATGTTGAAATGATCCAAATTTTATCTTTAGTCATATTGTATAACCTTCAACCAACATTGTTATTATGATTGAAACTGCCATTGTTGAAAATGTGGTTTTAAACAAATGCAGAACTGTAGTGCATTAACTTAAATTAACTCTACCATATTTATTTTTTTATTTATATGCATTATGTTGGTAGTGACTTGCAGCTTTGCTGCCGCAATGGTTAGAGACATTGCACAAAACTAATATAATTTGCGCTTTAAAATATTTTCTATGTGCAGATACTTGTGTAAATGTCGATTACTCCACCTTCAAGGGCTGTCTGCTGGTTCGTGAAGTTTCCACTTCTTGTAAAGGTTATAAAGCAGCAATAATGATGGATGTTTTTGTATTCTGGCAGCAGAGGAACTTGCAGATTCTGTGAGGTGAGTTGTCTCTGTATAACTTGTATTACAAGATGTCTCGAGTTAAACAGAATTTAACTTGCAGCAATTATCTCAAGATTTTGACTTCAATATTTAACCTCACTGATTAGTACAGTTCAGCCAGGAGTGGGTGCTTAATGGCTATTGTATTGGACATTCTGCATTACTTTGGTCTTCATTGAAAACGTTGGTAACCTGCGTTACATTGGTCTTCAAAGCCAACATAGCTGAAAACGTGATTGACATCCCTCAGTCTCGAAGCGTAGCCACGGGATTGAGGGCCCTCAGCCTCAAAGTGTAGTCGAGAGATTTTTTTTTTAGAAGGAGAGGACTGGACGACAGGGTGTAGCCGAGGGATCTTACGTCTAAACCTCAAATGATTCACATTGGCAGCAATTTTCTTCCAAAAGTCGCCAAAAACGACTATATAAGAAGGACCGCTTAACCGTTACTTTTGTTAGCATTTTCAGTAAAGACCAAACTAATGCAGAAATGCCATCGTAATTCATGGAGTTCTTACTGAAGTGCCAGCAACATTTAAGCAAACAATACTACAAGTTAGAAAGGACACAAAATAAGGGGTTGGAGTAGGCTGTAGTGAGCCTCAGTGAAACCCAAGATTTCCCCAAGTTTAAGTTAGGTCATTATGTGTATGTGAGCTGTATTCAAATAATGTTTATCATATCAGCACTTGTTTCCTCTGACATTGCTCTAATATGTTTGGGTCGACAGTTGCCTCTGCACATGATAGTATTAATGTAATATGTAATAGAATATTTATTGAGTGTCAAGATAATTACAATTGTATTGGGAGTGACTGCTTCTGCCCTGGCCATTTTATAGTCATCTCCCATCCTTTGGTTCTAATAATAATAATAATAATAATATTCATTTATTGAGCATTAAGTTATTGCATGTTGAGACTGCCTTCTCTATTTGGCCCTGGCTATTAAGATGGGCAGTCATGTAAATTACAATTACATGTTAATACAATTAGTAATTCTTATATTTATTTATATTTACATTATTTTTCCTATTTTTAACCAACCATATCCATTTATTTTTTATTTATTATTATTATTTTGTTTTTACCCATATTTTTACAGTTTTTGTCTAAAATTATATGTATATCTGTATTCCTATTCATTCCATACATAAACTTTCTTTTCTCCTAATCTCCGTTTCTTTGCATTCAAATATAATATGTTTTATATCTTCTCTTCCCCCGCCCTTTTGATCTACATTAGATTTCAGTTCATATTTTTTGTACATTGATTTTATACCCTTCCATATTTTGCTCACGTTATTTTGTTTAGTAATTTTAGTTGATTTCTCTGCTTATCACTTTCCTCTATTACATTGAAGTCACCCATTATTATAATTTCTATGTTTGAATCTTTATCCTTTAACATTTTATGTCTTTCTCTAAAAGATGGTACAGTCCATGATTGTGAAATTGTGAAGCAGCTGGTTTGACCTTTACAATTCCAAAACCCCAATGTCCTTGTTGACCGCTATTGCGATCCCGTTCTGTTATGAAAAGGTGTAAACTTCTCTAAAGTGCATAGTATTAACTAAATGGACTAATTTCTTGACATATTGCAATGTTTTTACTGTTTAACAAAAATGTCTTAAAATGGGGATTTAGATCTTTCTTAAATATTCATATCTCTTAAAGCCATTATAATGCTTCTGGCCTGAGAAAGGGTCCTAACATAAACAATACATGTAGGATCACTTTGGGTTTGATGTTTCATGAATCATGGTAGAGCTTCCTCTTTTCCCCCTCAGCAGCTGTTCAGCTGTTTACTTTCAGAAGCTCAAGAAATTGTCATTGTTGTCTCCAATGTTATATTAACCGCATGCTATCTTTCACTGCATTGATGATAATGATTATGAATACTGAATGGCCTCTTAATGAGGCCTGGACATGAACTCCTAAAGCCCTTTGTGCATCTTATTATAGCCATTACTCAAGTCCAATGATCTGATAAACAGACCACATCTTTGATATCTACCCTTTTTACCTCTTCAGGTTACAAAACAGGACCCTAGGGATACATATCTATGCATTCACATTGTATATGCTGTGGGGTCTCAAAATCCCTCGCACATTTTGAACATAAAGCATCTTGTGTAAGCCCCATTATGTATATATGTCTGCGCAAAATGTCTTGGCCTGTAAGATAGCCTGCAATTCCTCTGAGCTTATATCTGGTTAAATTCAGGAGAAAGTTGCTCACTTTCTGGTCAGCCTCCAATATTAAGACATGGGCCTGCCTGGCAGTGGTTTGCTTACTCCTGATTTCAAGACGAGACCTCACTGTATGCTAGATTATCTCATACTTGACAATTCTGGTCGACACACCACAGAAGGGCACAGGCCCAATAAAATGAAGCCCTGATCCCCTCTTTGCAAGAGTGTCTGCCATCTTATTTTGTCTAATATCAGCGTGCCCCAGAACTCGGAGAAGTGTAACCGGAGAGCTGGTACAGAGTCTATCCAACAACCACTGGCATTGCCATACTAATCTGGATGTAGTTTTAACTGCCGTACATATTTTCAATGCTGCCATGCTATCTGAGCAGATGCACACTTCTGTTCGTTTGCCTGGCATAATATAAATATGCATAGTGTAGCCTAAGATTGCATATACCTTAGTCTGAAAAACCATGGCAACCTGACCAAGGGGAATGACAAGCCTGGTTCTAGGGCCCTAGCCATCAAGATAGTGTTCGTACACCACATCCAGTCCCCTGCCTTCAGGAGAGATGCTGTATCTGTGTCCCACTTGCCCCTGGAAGATGGACTTAGATTAAACCTATTCCCCATCAATTCCCCTATCATCAGGGTGGTAGGACACATCTCCTGAAGTCCAGAAAGGACCAGTGAATGCCCTTTATGGGGTAGCTTAAAGAACTACCCTGCTACAGTCCAGGGGCAGTGTGCACTTGCCCTGGCAACCTCCTTCACAAACAAGTGCAAAGGGGGAAGGTCCAGCAAGATGTCTAAGGTGGACTGTGAGGTAGTGTCTGCACCACTCCTGTTATCATACATACTAGGCTTTGCAGCAACTGCCTTCACAAGCCAGGCCACCAAACAGCACTGCATAGGATATCGAAAATCTTATAACCAAGATCACAGACATTTGACTACCTTGGGTCTCAGGTCCCAAATCACTCCTATGGATCCCTGTCAGGTCCACAAAGCATTGTGGGGGTTCTATACTTTATAATCTACACGGTTTTTCCAGCTTGGCCCAGCATCCAGATACTTAACCACTCCAGAAAGCTTCAACTTCTTCCCAAACAGGTGGGTCTCTGCCAAACCTGACAACCTCCCCTGCTTGTGCAGATCATTATTTGATTCTTGTCCAGATTAACAGACAAGTTTGTTTCTCTAGAGCTTGCAGGGAGCACTGTATGAGCTCTAAAACAGTACTCAGGAATTTTCCACTTGCTACTACAAGGCATATGTCATTGGCATAACCTTGAGCATGGATCCCTCCCCTGTTGACTCTCTTCAGCAGATCAGATACCACAGGGTAGATGACAAAACTTCCCCTTGTGGGCAACTCTGGGGCATTTGCCCTCAAGGACTGACTTCCCAGGGTCACCACTGCCTGAAGGCCTTCCAAGGAGGTCATAATCCAGTCCATGACAATTAGGCTGGCTCCACCCATTCTCCAGACATTTCTAATGGTGTCTAAAGTCATATGATTGAAAGCACATTTGCTGTTTAGGAAAACTGCTGTGGCCAGTTCTCCATGGTCCAGCACCCTCTCCAGTCTCTTCAGGAGCTGATGGAGTGTCATTTCCATGAATTTACCTGGCCGATAGGCATACTGATAAGGATGTATTGGTCTGTTAATCAGTATCCCATCCCTCAAATATCCTATCAGTCTTTACAGAGCCTTCAGCAGAAAGGATGTTAGACTGACAGAGTGAAAATCCCTAAGTCTGTGATAGATTGTCTACCCAGCTTAGGTACAAGCACCACCATGGTCTGCCTCCAGAGACAAACAACATGCCTTATAGCAAGACTGGCCTTAAATATCTTCACCAATGAGAAGAAACAATCTCCCAGCCCTCCTGCAGAAGATCTGGGATGATCCCATCCTTACCTCTGCTTTTATTAGGGCTCAAAAAAAAAAAAGTTCATTTAACTTTTTTAAAAGTAACAATATCATTGGCCTCTAGCCAGTCTTCTTGCGAAGGCCTGTGTGCCATAACCAGTTTGATTCTTAATGTGTTATGTAGGTCTTCAGAAAATGGGTCTCAAGGAACAGCCTCAAGGTCTCTCTCTTCAACTGCATCATAGCAACAGAGGGGTCCTCTAACGAGGTCAACCTGGCTCTACCTCCAGAGACCAGCAATTTCCGTAAGCGAGCAATGCACAACTGCTTCTGTATATTATCATAGAAGTGCCTCCAAGTTTCATCATTGACCTTCTTGACTTCCTTTTGATATCTTCTTTGGGATTCGTTATTGGAATCCCAGGTTATCTGACGCTTATTGGCCATATGTGCCTATGTGTCTTTTTCTTGATGGATCTTAAATTCCATCTAAGTGTATCTTTGGCTCAAACCTTGTGTATCAGGGGCAATTTCTTTCTTAAGCAGAGACCATATTGTTGTGAAAACCCTATCTACCCCTGTAGGTCTTTGCTTGATCTGGGGTCATTTCTTAAATCAGCCATCCAGGTCCCCTCTAAGGGAGTACCAATTGGTCCTACAGTTCTTGTACAGGTGGTCCTTTCCTTTTCCCTCAAGACCAAAGCAAATATGTCTATGGTTGGAGAGGGGAGGTCCAAACAAGCCTTCCAATCCTTCAGTTCCTCTAGTATCCTGAAGGACGCTAGTGACAAGTTTAGGACCTCCTCCCTTTGATAATTCACAAAAGTTTAAACTTGGTTTAAAATCTTGAAATCTTTAATGCTCAAATACTTGAGCAGCATCTACCCATTCCCATTAATATCCGTATTACCCCAAATGCTATGATGGATGGAGTCGTAACCAATTAATGTGTTGAGGTGTCTATTACCGCCATAGAGCACGAGATTACTGAACTCCTGAGGAGGAGGAGGAGGAGGAGGAGGAGGAGGAGGAGGAGGAGGAGGAGGAGGAGGAGGAGAAGATTCCTCAGAGTCATATGGGAAATAGGTAGAACAAACTACCACCCGATGTGGCACTCTGCCCTTCTCATGTTGTCCTCCATGTTGTACTGGTTACCAGCTAGCCTCTAGTTCCTGAGGTTGCAGGTTCAAGCCTGGCGAAGGGCAATGGATTTTTTTCATGCGTAAACTTTCCATAAATAAACTTATTTAAATTTTCTCCCACCCCCCTCATACTGCACTAAGATTGCTGCGAGATCTTTCAAAAGAAAGGTCAGCAGAGCCCAGGTGTTACTGAGTCTTGTCAAGATAAATGCTTCAGATGAAGCACTGAAAAGAGTAAAATCCTGTATATTTACTCCTATAATATGACCCTGCCAAGGCCACGGTTCTTGTATTATGGCAACATCAAAGCTATGCCTCGTTACTAGAAAGAACTTGTAAGGTGGTAATATTCTGTTGCAAGTTAGCCTGAATGAATGAAATCACCATAGCTTAACCTATTCCCACTTAATCTTTTCCATTACAGTACAGTTCTCCTAAAGCCACCTGGTCATCCTCTGTGATAACTGAGGGATAACTTGATCACCCTTCTTTGAAGGCAGGGCCTGCATCTCCACATCTCTGGGAGTCATAATTCCTGTTTCCATTACTATAGTCTTGGTGGCAGGGTTCCCGTTTGAGGCCCCAGCTACCTTAACTTTATTGTTGGTTCTCTCTGGCGGAACCCTATGATTTAGTGAAATTAAAAATCTGTATAATTCCCTCATTTAGTGGGCATATCTCGGGTCCACCCAGACAGCCCTGCATGGCTGGATAAGACTACATACTGTTGAGAGACTGTTGGGTATCTCAGATGCTCTGTTAATGACACATCTCCCATGTGCCATGCACCGCTTCGACATGAGTTGTGTAACATCTTGGGTTTGGGAATTGGTTCATTGCAGTATAAAAATCCTTAGCATGGCTTCCTTTGGAAGCGAAGTAAAACCAGTGGTCCTGTGTTGTAGATTTACAGCACGTAGAAGAACTTCAAGCCTGATAAGAGGCCTCTGAGCAAATTTCTCGTCTTTCATACCTAACGTAGATTGGTATGCTAAGAATCATAGCAATTAAAGAGCATCCTTAAATAAAAACTCCATTCAATTTTAGGTAATACCATGAAACCCAGCTTGGAATAGGAAGTGGTAGAATTGCTGAATTGTTTTCCAGGTTTATCATCATCCTCTCTACAACTTGGTAGCAAAGCATACTTATATCCAGTGATAATTTAATGACATCTTTAACAGCAAGCATATCATAAGACTCAAACAAAATATTTAATACATTAGATTAGATATTTGACAAGTACATGAACAGGAGGGACATAACCCCAACCTGCCCGCATTGAAATAAAGTTTAATACATTCAAAACTATAGTTTTTGCACCACTTTTAAGGGCTTTGCCACTTCTATGTTCAATTACACTGCTCTGACCTGCTATACACTCAACTATGATCCCAACATAAACAATACTGCATTAACACGACTGTTGCTTCCATCCTATACACCACACGAGAATACTACCACTGAATACATGGCCATTATAGTATATAAAAGATAATTATTTATGTTATGTTTAAATGAAGCACTTCTTAAAATACTATCACAAGCACTTCTTAAAATACTATCACAATTCACCATGCTTATTGTTTGTAGTGCAAATAGGGTGATAATACGTGCAGTGAGGTAACAAACTATTTTCATTAGGTTGAAAGGTGAACTGTGGCAATGGCATGTGCTTCTTGAGCTGGATGGAATGTAGCACATAGATTTTCCTTCCCTATGTAACTATTTTGCGTAGTATGTACACTATCTTTATTTAAATAGCTACTTTTTGTAGTGAAACCGTTAAATATAATGAAAACTCGCCCATAGATGTTTAGCGATGATGTGTACCTTGTTTGAGATATCTGAATTTGTTTACTTATTGCCTACATATGTTGTATAATTCAGTGGGCATTGTTATTTCCTGTTTTTTTTATATACAGGCTGTTTCAGAAATACTTTTACAAACTTCGGGTATGGGTTCCCCACATCAAAAGAAGGAAAAAAGTTCATATGAACATATGTGCCATAATCCTTGGTTTTCGCATTATTCCTGTCACAATGAAAGTGTGAGTTCAACAGCCTTCGGGGTCAAATCTCAAAACTTCATTTCTCTATGCATTCATAGAAGGCGTTGACCCATTGTACTACATACGGTAGATGGTGAAGTGTTGCCATGGAGACTTGTTTACGTTTGTCATTTATCATTAGTCTGTCTTCAACGTTTCAATTGTGTACATGTAGTGAGTTAACTGCATGTGTTTCATACCACCATGGCTGGATATTCATTTCGTGAACAGGCAGACATGATTTTTATGTATGTTGCACGAATGGTAATGGACGCGAGGCTGCACGGCTCTATCATAAGGAGTTTCCAGATCAAGACAACTGAGTCATCCAACCTTTGTTGCTGTTTATCGTCGCCTTGCTGAGACAGGAACCGTTGCACCATGGACTATTGATCAAGGAAGAGCAAGAGTTGTTCGTACGCCGGAACGCAAAGAACAGATGTTAAAGTGTGTCGAAGACAATACAGGTATTAGTACAAGACAATTGGCTGTGGCATCTGGTACATCACATGTGACAGCATGGAGGATACTTCACGAGCAGCTCCTGTATCCATATCATATTCAACGGTTGCAGGGCCTTTCGCCTGCCGATTATCCACCACTGGATAACTTTTGCTGATGGTTTGTAGCACAAACAGCCAATCCATTGTTTGTCTCGTCAGTTTTGTTTACAGACGAGGCAATGTTTGGGAGAGATGGAGTTACTAATTTCCACAACATATACGTATGGGCAGATCGTAATCCTCATGCTGTACTTCAGGCTAGACATCAGCAACAGTTTAGTCTGAATGTGTAGGCTGGCATTGTAGGTGACTGTCTGGTAGGTCCATATGTTTTACCAGCACGTCTTACTGGTGCTGTCTACAGGGACTTTATCCGGCACAGTCTTCCCGACTTACTTCACAAAGATGTGCCCCTGCAAATAAGAAAAAACATGTGGTTTATGCATGATGAGGCTCCAGCACATTTTAGTCGCATTGTTCGAGAGGCACTGACTTATCTACCATGACCGATGGATAGGCAGAGGAGGACCAGTTCTGTGGCCTGCATCTTCTCCCAATCTCAATCCGGTGGATTTTTACCTATGGGGGTATCTTAAATCATTGGTTTATGGAGCAGCCATCCCGGATACAGAAACGCTTCATCGATGTGTCATGGAAGCCTGCAGAGTTTTTGACAGGGTGCAACATTCCATGATTCGACAAGTACAGGCATGCATAGAAGCAAAAGGACGATATTTTGAGCATTTATTATGAGTTTTGTGTGTTTTAAGTGTACCATTGTGTTGAACACCTCCTAACGAGAAAACAAAGGATTATGGGACATACGTTCATATGAACTTTTTTTCTTCTTGTGGTGTAAGGAACCCATACCCGAAGTTTGTAAAAGTATTTCTGAAACACTCTTTATATATATATATATATATATATATATATATATATATATATATATATATATATATATACGCATATGTCCAAAATTGAGGCATAATATTAAAGGAAAGTTAATTTGTATAGGACATAGCCAACTTAAACCAGTTGTGTAAATAAAGAAAATTTCTAGCATTTTTTTTAACTTGCCATGGGAATATAAACAACCAAGAATACTTGTCATTTTTATGACAATGAAAATAAAGAGTTTAGTTACAGCATTGCCAACAAGAAATTAACAATACTCTAGCAGTGGTGGTATCAGTACTTCATCAGAGCTCAGAGTGAACACAATAGGAAATTACAAAATGATATTGAAATGCTAAACCAGGAACAACAATCAGATGGCTGAAAAATTCAATGCCATAGCCGGGATTTGAACCATGGATCTCCCGGTCTCCATCCGGTTGCTCTAACCACTGAGCTACCATGGCAACATGCTGACACGACATTAAATTCTCCAACTGATTCAGATTTTTCCCGGTAAACCACAAGGAGATCTCATATTAACTTCTGAGGATGGGAACAACCGTTTCCCGAAACATGTTAAGTGAGTAAACTTAAGTGATGTTAGTGTAACAATTCCGACTCACCTTTAAATTAAATTCATTACACATCACTGTTTCTAGCTTCTTTTCATTACAATATCAACGTAATCTCATATTGTATTGAGATGTCATACCCCAATAGCAACTTACGTTCTTTGTAAGTACTTTAAGTACCGGGCTTTATAGTTACAACCGCTATTAGGTGAATTAATGGAATTAATGTTGTGTTGGCATGTTGCCATGGTAGCTCAGTGGTTAGAGCAACCAGACGGAGACCGGGAGATCTGTGGTTCAAATCCCGGCTATGGCATTGAATTTTTCAGTCATCTGATTCTACCTTTCCAACCCTGTCCAACACACGGCTTGTATGAAAGAACAACTAATTACAGGAATAACAATTTAGATCTATTAATAACAGGTGACTTCAATGCAAGGTAAGGGAAGAACAAATGCATGTAACTGAATGCTTTAACCAGCTAAGGGACACAAATGTAAATGCATAGATGAGTCAGTAGGGTCGATATAAGTAATATAGAAGGCATAAAGTTAGTTTAATTTTGTGAGGTCAAGAACCTAGTAATGTATGATAGAAAAAGGGGGCCCGATAAGAGTGGAGAATTTACATTTATTAATCAAAGGGGTCAAAGTGTTCAAGAAGTTTGTACAATGATCTTTCACGGTTTAAAGTTATGCAAATAGTAGTGAATATCTACCATTTTCCATTGTTTGCTGAATTCCAAATGTAAAAGGTTTTAGAGATGGGAAAAACTATAGAAAGTTGTAGATGGTGCTCAGAGGAAAAACAAACCTTTATCACAAATTTAAACCCAAATGGAGGAAGAAAGTTGAATCAGATATTGTACAATTGATTGCTATAGGGAAAGCCAAAGAGGCCATGCTGATACTAGAAGGGGAAGTGAAGGCAGCAGGATGAACAATTAAAGTTACGAATTGGGGTAAAGCTGCAGAAAAGGGTAGAAAGTTTAGAAGATAGAAACAAACTGAAGATCCATAAAAAAAAAAAAAAAAACTTGTTTCCTAGTTGAGGAAAAGAAATAATGGGTGGAGAGAATTGGACAAAAGGTTCATAAAGCAGCAAAAGAAGGAGACAATAAAATGCTTTGGGAATTGGTGAAAAGGCTAGGCAGAGTAAGACCAATAAGAATAAAATCAAACCAAATAGATGGAAGTGTTAATGTTGAATTATTAGAGAAGTATCATGGCAAGGCAGACAAAAATGTTATGGGAGCTCTAGATCAGGAAATAAAACAGGA
Organism: Deroplatys truncata; assembly: GCA_030765065.1. Taxonomy (NCBI): domain Eukaryota; kingdom Metazoa; phylum Arthropoda; class Insecta; order Mantodea; family Mantidae; genus Deroplatys; species Deroplatys truncata. Next base: position 121,832,440 of record CM060989.1, read on the forward strand.
TGAGCTAACAGAGCAGATCAATAAATTAAAAAGTAAGAAAACAAATGGAGTTGACAGAATTCTGGAAATTGTGGTTTGAAGGTAATACAAGGAAGGCTGTGCTTAGAAAGTGGTTAAATGTACTTATGTAGGGGGAAATTTCCCACAGTTGGAAAATGGGGATAATTGTACAAATTTTTAAAAATAGGGGGATGTAAACTTCCCAACTAATTATAGAGGCATTAGTCTGCTATGAGTAATAGGCAAGGTTTTTACAAGGCGATAAGAAAGAGAATACAGGAATAGCTAGAGAAAGAAGGGAAAATATCAGAATTCCAAGAGGGGATTTACAAAAGAGAAATGGACAGTAGACAATATTTTCATATTAAGAAAAATTATAGATAAATAACCTCAGCAAGAAAATAGGAAAAGTATACTTGTTCTTTGCTGATCTAGAAAAGGACTTTGATATCAGAAGAGGTTATCTTTGGTTCAAATTGAGTTAAAGGGGAGTGAATAGGAAGTTTATAAGTATTTTACAGAGACTGTGCACAGATAATAAATTCTGCATTGGGCTGACTAATAACAAAGTAACAGACTAGATACAGAATACATTAGGTTGAAGACAGGGCATACATTTAGTTCTATATTATTCAGTTTGTTTACAGGTGATATTGTGAGGGAAATAGGGATGGAAAACAAGCTTGTCCATCAATTAGTAATAAAGACATACCACGTTTGCTTTTTGTGAGCGACCTAGTAACAACAGCATGTAAGAGCACAGATTTAAAGAAAGCAATAGAAGCTACAAAAAATATTGTAAAGAGTGTGGTGTGAAGATAAATAAAAGTAAATCCAAAATTATGGTATGCAGAAATGGGAATAAACTTGGCAGAGGTGAGAAATGGTGGTTAGCAGGGAGCGAAATTAAAGTGATTAAGAAGTTTGATTATTTCAGGGTTAGACTAAGTAGTAATGGACAATGGGTAGAACAAAGGAAAACTGCAGTAGGCAAGGGAAAGCTGCTATCAACAGCATAGGAACATTCATTCATTCATTATCTGTTTACCCTCTTATGTAGGACTTACAAGTGGGTGCCTGGGGTCAGAGGCCCGTCGAGGAGCAGACACTCATGGATCAGACAGAACATCCAGGATGGGTGATCAGCCCGATGCCTGGTATGGGATGAAGAAAGTAGATGAAGCGAAATGTTGGTGAAATGGATGAAAGGAAAGGTGATGATGGAGCAGTTGGTGGAATGAATGGCGGGGGAAACCGGAGATCCCGGAGAAAACCCACCCAGACGCTGCTTTGCGCATAGGAACATGCTTAAAGAAAATCCAAATATGAGAGTAAACTGGCTTGACAGAATATATATGACTATAGTCGAAGCAAGAATGATGCATGGGATAGAAATTTGGGGTCCAAAAAAAGGTTGGGAATGAACAGATCAGATTCATTGAACATTTTGCAAAATGATACTGGGTCTACTGACAGCAGCTCCAATGGTGCACCCTAGTGGAACTGGGAAGTGTCAGAAATAAAGGCTTGGTGGTAAAATTGATGATGAAATATTGGTATAGGATCCAATCACTGGAGGAAGGAAATATTGTCAAAGTCTGTCTAAGGGTGCGGGAAAATGCATAAGGGGAAAGAACCTGGTTATTATGATTAAAGGAATGGCTGGGAGGATTGATGAAGGACTGGAAGACACTTATAAACATGTAATTCTGACTTTAAATGGTATTTAATTTTTCAAGTTAGTTTAGTCTTTTGTAAGCTACAATACAAATAGAATCAGAGAGAGATAGACAGCTTTCAGGGTTATCTGGTATCAGAGGTTCAATGAGCCATCCCATGTTGTCTTGGAGACTCGAGCGAAGTTGCCAGTTAACAGAATAAGTTTAAGGATACAAGTGTCATAGAGCCCAGCTAAGTAGACCCCCTCATTAGAAAAACATCCGTTTAATACTGTGTATGTGCTGTGTATTAACCTCAGTGCTTAATGCCAGCATCATCAGCATGATTTTCATATTATTTCTAGGTGTTGAACTTTTCATGAACCTCAGGTGATTATTTCCTTATTTCCGTAAAAGTCATATGATCTCTGCTTACATAAGCATCTGGGAAATGAGTTGCAAGAATTCTAAAGCCAATTTAATGGATTCACTTAAATGAATTACACTATAATATTCACTCCAACAAATAGTATATTGAACTTTGTTTCATTCTTCACTGCTGTTATACGATTAAGTCCACAAATACTTTGGAAAATTATATACCTTATATGTGGGAAGAGGGTAGGCAAAATAGAAACTGAATTTCTGTTTTTAAATAAGATAGCGAAACAACGAGAAGGTGTAATACTGTATAACTTTTTCCATATAATCTAGTTATTTCAAAGGATGCTTTCCCAACAAATTGACAAATTTTTTATTCCTTCCCAAAGGAAATGTGCAAAACTCCTCCAATGCTGCATTGTCATCAAATAGCTATCCCCTGTAAATGGCCCAAACAAATAATAAGTGATAATTTATCTTCGGGGAGTAATCTGGACTATGTATGTTCATGAGTTATCTAGTGAATCTCATACATTAACATAACTATGTTGTCTCGTGTAGGAGAAAAATTACATTTCAGATTTATTGCTGAAGTTGTTTGTTATGATAAGCTAGTTTTCACCTCAAACATAAGTTGCAGTAGTTGACAACACTTATGTGCTTCTTTCATGAAGAAAGTCCATGATCAAAGTGTCCTTGGAGTTCCAAAAAGCAGCTGCAAGCTGGTGAGCATCATTTGGCTTGATCGGTGCAGCTTCACCTTTCTTTTATTCATGCTTGTTCAGACTCAAGAGTGGGGTGGTGAACCCAAGTTTTCTCTTCTTCCTCCTGGTAGCTGCTGATAGAATCCCAGGTGCTGAGTAAGTTTGAAGTTTATTGAAGCATTAAGGAATACATGTACTGTACTGCCCACTAGAGTCCAGCCTAGGCCACCACCACGACCACGACCACCACCACCACCACCACCACCGTGATGGTGACTCTTAATATAAGTGTTCATAAACTATTGTTCTTTTTGTCTCTTAACATTTCATTTACATTTATTTTTAAGCTTCTCTAAATATTGGCCCATTTTCCTGCAGTTTGTCTATAGTTTTAATTATATCAGATTCCCTATTCATTCTTGAAACATACTTTCTTTGCTCTATATCTCAGTTTTCTTAATTCAAATACCTGCAGTCTAGATTTACTGCTAGACAGTACATGTTGTTTTCCCCCACATAATGGGATTCACCTTGTGGGTGCCTGTTGCATTGTCATTGTTTAGCCTCCATATTCCTGCTCTTAACCATGCTATCCCCCTCCTTTCCTCCAGACTAATGTTAAGTATATACCTTTTTCTTTCCCAGCTGTTTTTCATGGCTACATAGAACACAAGTAATCTCTTCTTTGACATCTGACTGAACAATTTTTGAATCTCTGTACCTTCAAATGTTTTTCTTGCTCCCTTCCAAAAGCCATTGTAATTTGTTTCTCTTTTCCTCCGAATATCTTCTATACCATTATTTTCTAAGTTATTTCTTAGATTACTTACCCAGCCTGTAGTTTACAAATTGTTTCTTGGTACTTTAAACATTGTTTCAATGAATTACCAAGTTTTAGATTCAGGATCCTGTAACAATATTGTAAAGCCCTCTCTGTATCTAATCCTTTTCTTTCTACTCTCCCTATTTCAATTTGGGCAACTTTATTTGCTGTTGCTCTTGGCAACCCCAAAACTTTCTTACAGAACGTCCTGTGGACAAAATGTACAACTTGTCATCCATTTTCTAGATCCCATGTTTCAATACCATATAGCATTGTAACCTCAACCACCGAATTGTATACCCCTTCCAACAATTTCACTTCCATCTCCATAAGCATCCTCTCATTGCTGCTTTTCCTTTTGCTAATGCTGATCTCTCTCTATTTCTTCCATTTGCCTCCTGCATCTATTTTACGTGTAGTCATGCATCACTTTGTATTCATTACTTTCTTCCTTCCATTTCTCATGTTTACTCACTGTAGATCCTGTCTTAACCACTACAATTTGGGTTTCTTCTCTGTTTACACTCAGTTACCATTCTAAGCAGTATGTATCTATTTCTTGTAAAGACGGTTTTCGATCATTTGCAGTAATGGAACCCACTACGAAACCACCTGTTAAGAGCAAACCAGGGATCTGCACATTATTTATTACAGGTAAAAGGTTATTACTATTACTCATGTCCTGTAGTATGTCATCAATAAACAGTTTGAGTAAAATTGGTCTTAACTTGCACCCCTGGCATGGCCCTTTTTCTTGGGATGCTTCTCTAGTTATTGCTCCTTCATCATATTTTTTGCAGAAAGCGTTATCTTTACATAATTCTTTCAAAATAGTCACCATCTGATTACTAATCCCTTCCTTTAATGGTTTATGCAATAATAGCTTTAGTTCTATTCAGTCAAATGCTTTCTTTAAATCGATAAAATCCATATATATTTTTCCTTTTTTATTTCTTAAGTATTTGTCCATTAGGATTGTTATAATGAATGTGTTACCACAATTCACCTCCCTTTCCTAAAGCCCATTTGAAATTCTGTGAGACTGTTATACTCCTCTGTCCATTCTTGCAGTCTGTCTGCCAAAATTCCTGTGTATTTTCCCCACATTTGATAGTAAATCTATCCCTCGATAACTATTCAGTTTTTCCATATTCCCTTACCGTTATATATGGCCTGTATGATGACTTTTCTCTAACTTTCTGGTGTATATCCTTTAGTTCTCGTTACATTAATTAAATATGTTTAATACCTTAATTCGATTCACAACTTTATCCGATTCCTTCATAAATTTCCCTAGTATACCATTTATTCCTGGCGCTTTGTATCTTTTAATTTTTTTGATCTTATTCATTACTACTTCCTAATTTATAGCTCTAACCTGAATCTCAATATGATTGTGTTCTATTTCTGGAATTACCTTTACATCTTTAAAACTTTCATGTGGATACAGAGTTGAAAAATAACCTAAACATTCGTTTTGATTTATATCAGGTTTAGCTACATATTTTTTTATATAAGGCTTTTATGCCCCTCTATATTTTCCTTACATTATTTTCAGCAATAATATTATAGTAGTGTTTACTTTTTAGATATTCTTAAATTGGATAACCCCTACTTCCCTCCACTTTACTAACTTCACTTTTACAGTGCTTTTATTCATTTTACATTTGTTTTCAAACCAATCTTCTATCTTATTATTTCTCCTATTTTTTTACTTTCATTTCCTCTCTTGCCCAAGACTTAATAAAATTCAGAACATTAATTGCATTTTCAATTTCGTATATTCTTTTAAGTTATATACTATCCCATATTCACATTTTTTTCCTACCTCACAGTCAAGGACATATTCAAAATTAGTCTTATATTCTTCCTTCCTTTAGAATCTAATATGAGGTTGGATCAAGAAGTAGCACACAATAATTTGTTATTGTGGCTAGGATGTTTAAATTGCACAGGGCTATAGTTTGAAGTTCACACTAAGATGGCAATTTTTCAACCAGGTGTAGCGCTTACAATAAAACCATGAACTACATAGTAAAATGGTACATATGTTACTCTCTTCAACTTGTGAAGAAGAACGAGGTATAGTGTATCTTTTGTGAGCAGAAGGACAATACCCAAGTGGAATTTACTGGAAAATGCGTACGTTGTATGAGGAAGACTGTCTGGACCGAAGCAATATCTCTAGATGGCGCACGTTCTTCGAAGAAGGCTGTGATAACCTTGCTGATTCACCATGTTTCAGATGACTAGTAACAGTTGCAACAAGGCGGATTGTCACAGCTACTTTGATCAAACAGTGGATTCATCTGCAAATCTTGTCTGAACAGTTCAGCATTTCTTAGGGTACAGTTTACAATATCAGCATAGTACACTAGAATTTCATTAAGTTAGTGACTGCTGCGTTCCTAAGAACCTGACAGGTGACCACAGAGGCCAGCGAATGATGATATGCTTGGATTACTTACAGAGTTACATAATAACAGAAGAAAATGACTTTCTGGAAGGAATTATAACAGGAGATGAATCCTGGGCATACCACTATGGAGTGGGAACGCATCAACACCCCAGCAAAGAAAAAATTCTGTGATGCACTCTGCATCACTGCGAATGCAGCAAGTTACAGTACAACATTGATGAAGTTGCATCATGTCCTTCGTGAGAAATGCTGTGCCATTAACGCGGAAAATGTCAAACTGCATCATGACAATGCTTGCTGCCATGTCTCAACTTCTGTTCATGAGAAAAAACAGAATTTGGTTGGGAGGTGCAGCAGCACCCACCATATAGTCCAGACCTTGCACCATCAGACTCATCTGTTTGGTCCCATGAAAAAATTCCTGGGCAGCTGTCGCTTTGATTCAGATGAAGTAAAACTGGATGTATAAAGATGGCTATACTCCAGAAAGAAGTAGTTCTATGAACAGGGTATAATGAACTGGTGTCATGATGAATGTAGAAATGATGATGATGTAGAAATGTGTTGAGAGACTAGGCACTTATGTAGATATGTAGCTAAAGGATGTGGGTTCATTGTGATGTAGTTAAGTGTGTCTTACATACGAAATTTCTTTTGAAAACAACTACTGTGCATTACTTATTGATCCACCCTTATATATTCTTTTTTTCCTGTGTTATTTATTCCTTTTTGGTCAGTTGTTACATTCTGCAATTTAAGTTTTATGTCAGTTGTTAGTGGAAAATGCCCACTACTAGTACTTATATTTGATATTATGAAATTTTTCACCATGTAGCTAATATTACTTAGACATAACACAAAATCAATTACACTTTGGTCATTTTTGTTTATAAATGTGAGTTCTCCATGTTCATCCTCTCCATATTTCCCATTAAGTATCTCAAGAGCATTTAATTCCCAAAAGTCAACAAATTCGTCACTTCCTCTGTCTACAATCTTGTCCTTACTATGTCTAATATTCACATTTTTTCCTATTACATTGTTATTTTCCCAACCATCCATTAAATTTACCTCACTTTCCCCTATTCTTACATTAAAATCTCCCATACATACTTAGAATCTGTATATTTAGGTATTTGCCTCTTAACCTCTCTCGCTCTCTCTCTCTCTCTTTCTACACTATGTGATCAAAAGTATCCGGACACCCCCACAAACATACGTTTTTCATCTTAGGTGCATTGTACTGCTACCAACTGCCTGGTTCTCATTATCCGTGACCTCAGTAGTTATTAGGCATCGTGAAACAGCAGAATGGGATGCTCCGTGGAACTCACAGACTTCGAACATGGTCAGGTGATTGGGTGTCACTTGTGTCAGAAGTCTGTAGGCGAGATTTCCACACTCTTAACATTCCTAAGTCCACTGTTTCTGATGTGATAGTGAAGTGGAAACGTGAAGGGACATGTACAGCACAAAGGCATACAGACCAACCTCATCTGTTGACTGACAGAGACCGCCGACATTTGAAGAGGGTCGTAAAGAGTAAACAGCAGACATCTATTCAGACCATCACACAGGAATTACAAACTGCATCAGGATCCACTCCAAGTACTATGACAGTTAAGCGTGAGGTGAGAAACCTTGGATTCCATGGTCAAGCGGCTGCTCATAAGCCACACATCATGCAGGAAAATGCCAAACGACGCCTCACTTGGTGTAAGGAGCATCAACATTACATGATTGAACAGTGGCAAAACGTTGTGTGGAGTGACGAATCATGATACACAATGTGGCGATCCGATGGCAGGGTGTGGGTACGGCGAATGCCCGATGAACATCATCTGCCAGCGTGTGTAGTGCCAACAGTGAAATTCAGAGGTGGTGGTGTTATGGTGTGGTCGTGTTTTTCCTGGAGGGGGCTTGCACTTCTTGTTGTTTTGTGTGGCACAATCACAGCTCATACCTACATTGATATTTTAAGCACCTTCTTGCTTCCCACTGATGAGCAATTCGGGGATGGCAATTGCATCTTTCAACATGATCGAGCACCTGCTCATACTGCACGGGAGTGGTTACACGACAATAACATCCTTGTAATGGACTGGCCTGCACATAGTCCTGACTTGAATCCTATAGAACACCTTTGGGATGTTTTGGAATGCCAACTTCGTGCCAGGCCTCACCGACCTACATCGATACCTCTCCTCAGTTTTGCGCTCCGTGAAGAATGGGCTGCCATTCCCCAAGAAACCTTCCAGCACCTGATTGAAAGTATGCCTGCGAGAGTGAATGCTGTCATCAAGGCTTAAGGTGGGCCAACATATTGACTTCCAGCATTACTGATTGAGGGCACCACAAACTTGTATGTCATTTTCAGCCGGGTGTCCGGATACTTTTGATCACGTAGTGTGTGCATATATAAGAGATACAGTTCTAGGTTATGGAACTGTGAGGTAGCCAGGGGTTTATACACTATACCTATGCATATTATACTCTCATCTAACAGTTTATCTTCGATTACTACCCAAAGTACTTCCTTGTAGCTGAACCATGTTTCTTTAATTGTTTGACTCTAGAGTTTTTTTAACAAAACATCTTAGCTCTCCTGAGAGTCTCCCTTTTATTGTGATCATCTCACCCTTTATTCTTAAATTCTTTGATACAACATACTCCTCTTTTAACCATGTTTCCATGACAGCCAAATAATCAAGTGTCCCCAGTATATGCTGTAGAGCATTCTAATCGCCTAATTATCTGCTATTGCGTTCTCGTTCTGCCCCTTGGTAGTATAAGCTTTTATAATGTCTTTTTGCTTCTGAACTGGATACCCTATGTTGGCATCTGCTTGGCTTTTTGTAGCACAAGTTTATTGCCATGAGGTTAAGTTACGATACTTTCCTTTCCTGTAACTGCCCCTCTTCTCTGATCACATTGCTAGCTTTCTTCCCCCTTCTCTGCCAAACCATGTACTGCTTCTGTCTGGATGTTTCTTCAAGGATGATAATTTGTTTTCTGTTGCTGATGACGTTTCTTGTGACATACTTGTTGTTATATCTCACCTTTCATTATCTCTCGACTGTTTGTCTAGTTGTCTTTTTCTACTCAGCTCTGCAGTAGATGTATCTTCTGATGTAGCCGTTGCCATCGTGTCCTCTGTTGCAGCGCCTCTCTTCTGTGCTGTCCTTTGTCTCACTTGTACATCCTGTAGATTGCCGAAAGTTTTCTGGCTAATTTCCTCCATTGCTCCACATGTTTCTCTTGCCCGTGGAAGTTGAATTTACCCCTCCAATCCAAAGCTGTAGATTTCTAACTTTTTGTTGTTTCTCACACTTCCATCATACATTGGATTACATTTTGCTTTATATTTCTGTGGACTAGCGTTAAATCCTTGTCGATAAATATATTTGTACCTTTCAGCATCTTTGCTTTTCCAAGTGTTTCATGTATTAGTTGCATTGTTGAAAAGTGGTAGATGATTGGTCTTTCCCCATATATTTTTCTATGTGGTTGGCTTCCATAATCACCCATCGTTTTAGTTTTCCATTTTTAGGTTGTCTTTCAATATTTGAGATATTTCTTGTATTGCTGTAATACCTCGTCTCTCTTTCACGCTTATAGGAACTAAGTTGAATCTTCTTCTCCTCTCATCTGATCTTTCCATTCTCTTTTATTTCCTTAGCTATTTTATTCAAATTATTGCCTATTCATTGCTCCATTCTATCCATTTTATTAATTTTTCCAAAACATTTAAAAAGTTGCCTGTATTTCTTCTGCACCAGGATTTTGTTCAACATCTCCAATCATAAATAAAATTAGAATTATGGATCCCATTATTAAGCAGTTTGTCATTGTGCTTCCCTCTGTTTCCCTTTTTTGGAATTTCATTCTCATGAATACTCTTATCCTTGCCGTCTACTCTGAAATGTCCACTCCCATTGCTGTTTATGCCACTTTTCTTCTGTCTCTAGGAGCTCACTGTAAACACGTCCTTCCTCTTTCAATGCTCGTTTAACACTCCGTATAACTACACAGTTATTGAGTGTATGTGTTTGAAAACATGCGAGATGAATCATTGACTGGGGAGTGGGGCTGGAGCAGTAACAGGCACACAACACAACACAACACAACTGTATGCTGCAGTCCTTTCTCATGACCGTACACTTTGCTTGCCATTGTTCTGCTAATCATGATATGTTTGTTTTTCTACAGACTTAGCACCATCATATGCAGCAACAGTTGTGAAATGGATACCAAAATAGAAATCAAAGAAGAGGATCCTCTCTCAGACGACATAGCCTTACAGAATGAGATTGAGTTCTTTACTAAGAATTTTACAACAGAGACAAACAGTGATGCTATGCTTCTGGACAATGATTGTGATGTGGCAATCAAAACGGAAATTAAATCAGAGACTGCTCTTCCAGATTTTTGTTCACAGAAAGAGAGAGAATGTTTTAGCAAACATCTCTTGAAGATTAAGTTTTAATCTGTTACATACAACAGCAACTGTATGTTAGACACCAAAACAGAAATCAGTTCACAGAAAGAGAGAGAATTTCTTTCAAAGGATCCTGTAATGAAGGTTAAGAAATGCAACAGTGATGAGGAAATGGATAACAAAATAGAAATTAAAGAAGAACCTTGGTGGCTGGAAACAGGAACTTCATCTATTTGTGATGACATTAAGGTAAGTTTTATAGAAATGTACTACATTTAAAATATTTGTTTGTTATACATTTAATAAAATATTTGATTTGTGTAATACAAAATAAATAAGAATAAGAGATAGTTTGGGAATGTGCACAGTGTTTATCAGATGCTGTATTTTAAGAGTTGAAAGTAATGGTGGTGATACTTCTAGAAAGTAATAAGATACTTGGGGAAGTTTTTTTGAAATCATATCAAATCAAATTTTATTGAAATCAAAAACACCTTGAGATATTGTAGCATCTGAGGATCAGTTCACTTTCCTTCAACATGGGGGGCTGGGGGGAAGCGAAAATGAATGCCAAATGAAATAAAGGGAAATTCAGCCATTGGAAGAATATGTTGTTCACCAATGGCACTGGGGATTAATTGATCTGCATCATTTTCCCTCTGGCTTCCTAATATAAAGTCTGTAAGTTATCACTTTTAAGGTCTTTGCATTTGGTGAGATGCTGTTTGTTCAGGATGACATCTTCACAGAGAGTGCACTTGGGTGTAGGTAGGCATCATATCTTGTAGAGGTGTTCTGCAAGGCAATCGTGGCCAGTTGCCATCCTAAATAAGGCCACTGCAGTCTTCCTTGGCATTTTTTGTATATCAACTCTATCTTTAATAGTCTTATAATCTTTATCCTTTAATTTATCTTCTTTGTCAAATCTCTGTTGTCTTTTGAAATGTTATTTAATTGTTTATTTATTTCAATTTGTCATACAGGTTTTATTTGTTGTATTGCACCTTTCTTTGCTAATTGATCCGCATGTTCATTGTCCAAAAGTCCAACATGAGCTGGGATCCATTGTAGAGTGACATGATTTCTAGGTTCAACTGCTTTAATTAGGCTTCTTATTTGTTTAATATTTCTTGTTGTTTTATTATTGTAATTTACTATTCCAGCTATGGCTGATTTTGAGTCTGATAAGATGACTATTTATTGTTTTATGTATGGTCTATTTAAATGTTCTGTAATGCTTTCTTTCATAGCTGTTAATTCTCCATTATAGTGGTTGACGTTTCATCTAATGTTAGATACTGTGCAAAACGTTTACATATACTCCTGCACCAGCATTTTGTTTATTGTTGAGGGATACATCTGTATATATTCGGAGCCATTCTTTTTCTGGGTATCTTTCATTTTCCATAGCTATTGCTATGGCTCTCATTTCATCTGGTATATTGTTTTGTTTGTGTATTGTATATATCAGGTCATTCTGATATTGTATATCAATATATTTTATTGGACTCGTTATCTCCATTGGAAGAATATAAACAACCCCATTATAAACTTGAATGTCTTAAGAGCTGGAAGGCCTAAAAGAAGACAGAGAGCGAGAAACATTAGACTAATTTCCAGTAAAATATAAAAAAAAAAAAAAAAGATCTGCTGGTATTAATATCAGTTATTAAGTGTTGCACCAAGCAGATAACACATCAGTGTCTCTTGTGGCACGATCAAATGAAAAAGCACCATGTAGATGCCACCATGATTGTTCAGTAGATGCATAAAATCTTGCATTGTTTATAAGCTGGCAATGCATAGAGAAAGAAATGCAGAATTCTTCCCCTCTGCATGCAACATGAGCACAAAGTTTGGATTTTACTTTATTATTATTAGATATATATAATTAATTAAAATTAATTATACTTTTTACAGACCTTAGCCGGTCTTGGCAAGTTATTAATAAAGTCAACTCAAAAATTCAATGTCACAGCCGGGATTTGAACACAGTTCTCCCAGTCTCCGTGCAGTTGCTGTAACCATTGAGCTACTGTGACAACATGCCAGTGGGGCATTGAATTCCTTAAAGTAGAACCTTAAGAAACACGTAAATACCCAGCACTGAAGTACTTGCGATTGTAGGTTGCCACTGAGATTGTCACCTCGAGTGAGATGCCTTGGTGGTCTGTCTGGGAACAAAACTTGAGTTAATTGGGGAATTCAATGTCTCACTGGCACTTTTGTCACAGTAGCTCAATGGTTAGAGCAACCGCACGGAGAGCGGGAGGACCGTGTTCAAATCTGGCTGTGACATTAAATTTTTCAGTTGACTCTATTAACAAAATTTGGAGTTTGCAATCTCTTGCACTACATAACACATTATGTGACTATGTGAATCTTCACATTAAATAACATGCATGCAAGGTCTTGCATTTATGCTGCACTATCTTACTTTTCATTTTGAATGGGGCTTAACTCTTTGTATGCTCATTAATATATATGAATTTGTGATTGATAGCGAAAGTCATGTGAGTATCATATCAGATTTTTGTAAATATTGTCGCAACTAACGGACACAGGGGGGAATAACTGGAATTAGATGATAGAGAATTCAGAATTTGGATTAGCAACACCACTATATTCTAGAATGTTACATTTTTATAGTGCGATTATCGAGTTTACATTATCAGGGATGATGATGATACTGGCTAACATTATTATTATTATTATTATTTATCTTAGAAGGCTTACCTTGAGAAACATGTCTCGTCGTGGATGAGGAGAGCCCATACTCAACACAACTTCGTCAAGCCGTTAGTGGTGTCAGAGGAAGCTATCCGGAGCGGTCGTGCTGCGGCCTTCGATGGGTACCATAGTGGTCCCGATCAATTTACAACACACAAGTCCCCCGAGTCGAGACTGAGGGCTTGTTTATATAGGGCTAAATACCCTGGCAGCTATTACCAAATATGGTCTGCCACCGCCCTGGATTTGAAATATAGCAGCCAATCATAACTCGCTACGTCAATGTTCTAGAACATTCTATGTGATGTAACGCGGTCTAAGGTGCAGCTAAAAGCCTGCAGAAAGACACGTACTCCTCAGAAAATGATGGCACAGTAACATCCCTTTGAAATGTTAAAGGAAATGACAAACCACTGTTTCCTGTCATATATACAATTTACTGAGGCTTTAGCAGAATTAACAATATAAAATATGTTTCTATATGAATTCAGAAACTTGTGACAGGTTAATAGAGTAATGGCGATTAATATAAAATAATAATTAGAATACGGATCTCCTCAGTCACGTTCGTGTCATATCCCGCAACGCAAGAAATGGCGAAGCCTGGGTGAACCAAAGAAGATGAATCCTATATCACGCGCCCTGCGGGACTACGAAGTCATCTGCAGCCAGCTGTGCCCTTATTTTAGGAACTGCGGCTGTGCTGTGGAGGTGTGGGTGAAACTGCGAAGCTGGGAAGAGTTAATTCCAGCACTACACAGGGGGATCGACAACCAAATCCTCGGGTACGAGACCCAGCTGAAAATAGGGGAATCGCTGGTAGAGTTGAAGGACGTCATGAATGACGCCGTGGTAAGTACAATCCGATTATATATAAACAATTAAGCTGGAAATTACTTAATAAAGGTAGCGAAAGCTAAAAAAATCAAGTGCTTGTAAAATCCAAAACAAACACATACTCAAAAGACACTACGACAAATTATACCCGGAGAACGGGGGGAAGCAACTCTAATAACTAACGTAACTAACAACAAATATATATCTAATTGGCAGGAAGAGGCGCTAAGCCGCCTCCACACATGACCACGACCATACCGGCCGGCGAGTCCTATGGCACCACCAGAGGACGTCGCTGGACCAGCCGAAGGTAGCTTCACGGCAGGTGAAGATTCGGAGGAAGAAGAGGGGAGTCTGAATCAAGTAGAGTAAATCAGGGTTCGGGGGGGGGGGGTTGAAGAAAGAGAGAAAAAAAAACGCAGACACAAGCAAAACAAAAAAAATCCTTCTTTAATTTTGTTTTTCTGCAATGTATATAATTAGGGTAGAACAATAAAAAAAAGAACTGAAAGGATAAAAGAGTATAATTTTATAGTTTATGAAATTTCCAAACCATCCCAACCTTCAGATAGAGATCACTAAAAGAAATAAAACATAAAGATAAACTTAGATTCCCGGGGAGCCATGCGAGGAGTTCGAACGAGGGCAGCCAGTTGACGATGAGTGCAAAATCATCAACAGGTGAGTAGCCAAGGATTTCAACACAAATATTGTTTATAAAGGGAATTAAGAAACCAAAAGAGATCCGCTCCAGGAAGTTAATGTTAGGTAGACACGACAAGAGAAGAGAATTCAACTAGTCAAGGTTGTGAGTTTAAAGAATAAAAAAATAAAATCTCAAAGATTGCAGGGAGAAAAGCCAACAATTTTGAAAAGAAGATACTGAACAATTAAATATTAAATAATGCAATTACAGTTAATACAAAGTATTGCCAAATTGAAAAAATATATATACAATTGTTACACGAAGGTTAACAGTATAATTAAACAAGAATAAAACAATAGACAACAGATGTGTGGGAAAAGATTCAAACAGCAAACGCAAGTAACGATACTGTGATTAATATAAGACAATCATTCTAAAAGCACAATACTCTGCAGGTATTTAAAAGGAGGAAAATACGCATGCATAATAGAAGCTGGTTAGAAGTCTGTTATCATTTACAAAAGGACAAAGAGTTCCTTTAGATTATATGTTTCTGGACATAGAAAGTCGGCCATCAGAAAAATAATTCATACCAGTAGCATAAGTACTGAATGCAGAGGCAAGACGTATAGTGTAGTAATTGTAAACAAAGTATGTCCGAAGGCATGTATCAGTGTAAAGTTTCATTAGAAAATTAAAGAAAGCGGAAACAATCGCGAAATATGAACGATCGGAACTTGCCGAAGGCAAAAATAAAGTGTAAAATTTTAAATAAGAGATTTCATTTAAAAATAACCAAACGAGTGACCATGAAAATTTTCCAAAATATGTGTGTATAAGCAGTGACGGTATTACATAAATGAATGAGAATTAAATAAAAGGAATACCAAGTACTCTCGGTAAATGATATCAAAATAAAATAATTCATTAGCACGAGATGGATTCAAAGTAAGTACCAAAATATTGAAATATGATTAAAGAGAATTTAAAAAAATAGTAACCATGCTAGAAAGATAAATGTTAGAGAAGCAGGACTGACTAGAGGAATATATTACCATGTATAGTGGTGTGTACGCAACAGTGTAGAATTTTCATTTAACAGTTTTTCATGAAAGTTCAAAGTATTTAAATAGAGAAATAAAAAAAAAATTCAAAAACAAATACAGATGCAAGTAATGATAATTACAATCGTAAAAGCAAACTCAAAGATATTCATAATTAAAAGCAATTAAAAATATATCTAAGTACATGTAGCGATGAATTACGAAGTGTGTACAAGTACTATTATTTGTATAATGTGTAGCAATTTTACTATGAAGAAGATAGTAAAAAAAAAGAAACTATAATTTACTATAGAAAAGAAACCTAAGTAAAAAAAAGGATTTCCAAATGCTCGATAAATATTTAGGAATGGATGAATATAGGGCATTGCAACAATAATACAGCAACTACAAGTTTGTTAAGAATAGCAAAAGCAGATATCATTCTTAAAAGCGATAAGGAGCGAAAGAAAAGGTCATTTATTCAAAAGAAACTGATAATTAGATAAAGACATTGAAAATGGACCAAAGTCGAAAGAATAGTTAATACCGGGCATGCCATGAACTAGAAAATTAACTAGTGCTCAACGCGATGTTTTTCACAACTTAAAAATGATTAAAAAAAAATAATAATAATAAATTCAATGAATTGTACTTCAAATTTAAATAATGTGTATCGGTAGCTATTAAATTTATCTAAGTTCTTTAATCTAAACATAACTCATAAATCGCAACGTGTGTAAACTGAAAATAATCATTATAACAGCAGACGCACATCATACTTAAAAGTAATGAGTGCAAATACGTTTAGATATTAGCATTTGGTTGCAAGTAGTTATTAACATAATCTATGTGCATGTTAGTACGACTTACATAAAATCAAGGTGTGGCAGGAAGGAAACGAATGCAATAGAACACTAAACCTTTATCATAACTCAAAATTACGCACAAAAATTGTAATAACACATCGAATGAAATAAATTATTAACCGGTTAGGGCATTTCATCATCAATGATTTACCACGTAACATAACACTTGAGAAAAAGTGAAGAATGAATTTCATCACAAACTAATTAACAAAATTTACAAGGGGAAGAAATAAGTAATTAGCTAACCCAAGATAATAAGAAAAATTATAACGCCTTATAGAGAAACTTCATATATATGTTAAAAATTACATAGACGAGTAATGACACAAAATAAATACCTGAATCACCTTTGCAAAACCCAGCGAGTTGAAACATAATATTTATATGTAAAGCAAAGAAGCAGTTAAGGCAGTATTTAAGCAAAAACAGAAGAAAAACACTTCCATGAATTAATAGATTTAGATGTATCAAAAGATAACATGCATGCAAACATGATGTGTTAAGCAAGTGAGTAATATAATAAAAATGTATTATGAATACTTATCTCTACCGCAGTATGGGCGCACCCTGGAGCAAACGCTCCAGAGGTGGTGGGCGCCATCTCAGTAAGGGACGCCAAGGCCTGCACCCCAACACTTGACCATTTCAACTAACACAGCAATGAATTTAATAAGTATGTTAAGGAATAAAAACTTAAACAAACCATCTGACACGAACGGGACAGTTTTACCTGTATTAAATGAAATATAACATAAAACAATCGCGATAAAAGAAATCTCAACGAAGAGAGAAGCAAATACCTCAAAACATTAAAATTTTCCAATTCAAACCAAACCAAAAACCAAATTCAAAGTAATATATAAGAAATATAGTATAAAAAGTGACGAATTTCCAAAAAATAGAAGTCCGAATGGTTTAGGATAGGGCGGGGGCATAGTATTTGTACGATCAGCTGTACTCAAAATCATCGAGGGGGGTGGAAGAAATATTTAGGCCTCGCATGCAGCGCACATATATATAACATGTAATAATTACCAAAACACTAATTGTAATTCCAAATACCAGAATTGTAACAAAAGATAAGAATTTAAGCTTCAAAGTCGCATTTGGCGTAACAAATGATGCATTCGACATCTGAATATTTAGCACAATTGTTGTACAAAATGGAGGAAAGTAAACTTTATTACAATGACACTGAAACGTTTTATTACATATACTGTTAAAACAAGACACAGTTATCTGGGTTGCTGTTGCAGCTGTTGAAATTTCCAGAATCAAGAGTTGCAAAGCAAATTACAAATATTGCATATGAGGAACACACGTAAATGCATCAAGAGAGTTAGTTATCCACTGCTGCGGCGGCGGTAAATATAGAAAGAGATAAGCAACCACACCCTTTTAAGATTAGTGCTACACAGAGAAATGTTTTAATATTTAAAGTGACAGTCCGAGAAATGGAAAATAAACGCTGAAATAAAAATATTTTGGTAAATAAAATAGTTGGATAATTACATGGGCAGATTAATACTCAAAACTTCCATTGAAGCATGGGCAATCTTAGAGTTTTACTGAAGACTACATCTCGTGTGCATGGTATTGCATACATTTAAGTGAAAAAAAAATAATGGTAATTAACACAAGAATGGAAAGGGTGGGTGGGAGGGATTACGTCGATGGTCAGTACAAACCAAATTTCCAAAGTGACAGAACAGCCAAAAAAAAATTCTAAAGATTATGTTGCATATTGCATACCTTTATAGTGTCATACCGAAGAAGTGTTATTGGAACACCTGGAAATTAAGCTTTGCAATAAACATCGTAAAGATATCGGCAAATTTTATTTCTATAGGCTTTAGCTTTCAAAGACTTGGTTCATGAAGTTAATTACTAAAATAGACAAATACAGTTGAATAAAGTGGTGCTTTGAAAAATTGAAAGCAAACTAATTCGAGAAAAAAAATGCATATTGCGTTGCTTAGGAGAAAAATTACTTTAAATGTGGTTCAAAGATTACACTTAAATAAAAACACAAAAGTATGTTAATTACAAAATGTTGAATCTTTAAGCATCCGAAAGAAATTTGAAACAGAAGTATAACTTTAAACATCAGGCAACAAGGTTAGATTGACGATATCCACTGCTGGCAATATTATAGTAGAAAAACAGAAAATTTCCAAAGGTTTATAATAAATATGCAAATCGAGGCAGGGTTTTTTTTTTTTTGTTTTTTTTATGACATTGTTAGAATCAGAGTAACTCCACTATGTGTGAATAAAAGGTCGGGAATTGAAATCTACTTTGCAGTAATACAATTTTAAAAATCTGGCACAACAACATAACTTTCTCGTGGTGGACTAGAATGTAGAGAGGTACGGAATCGAAACCATACTTCTCAAAAATTAAAGTCCATCCACCAAAAGACAGAATTACAGAAATTTAGAGGGTACCAAGATAGAAACCATACTTTTCAAAAATTTAGAAAAGCCGGCGCCTCTGCCATACATCGAAGGAGTACTATAGAAACTCAGGAGGTACCGAAGGGACCGAAAACACATTCCTCACAAAATTAGAGAAGACGGCACCTTCAACAAAATACTAAGGAGAATTACAGACACTTAAAGAGGGTACCAGGATCGAAACCATACTTCTCAAAAATTAAAGAAGCCGGCGCCGTCCACCATATAGTCAGTAGAGAGAAATGAGAGGCTCAGGATCGAAACCATATCCCTAGGATTAAAAAAAAAATGTAGGGACCGGCGCCCCCGCCATATAAATGAATACACTACTATAGGTAATTTTACAGAGAGGTACGCGATCAAACCAGCTTCTCAAAATGATTTAGAGAAGCCGGCGCATCCACCATATATGTCGCAACTAAAGTTGGACACAGGGGGGAATAACTGGAATCAGATGATAGAGAATTCAGAATTTGGATTAGTAACACTACTATATTCTAGAATGTTACATTTTTATAGTATGATTGTTGAGTTTACATTATCAGGGATGATGATGATACTGGCTAACATTATTTTTATTATTTATCTTACAAGGCTTACCTTGAGAAACATGTCTCGTCATGGATGAGGAGAGCCCATACTCGACATGACTTCGTCAAGCCATTAGTGGTGTCAGAGGAAGCCATCCGGAGCGGCCGTGCTGCGGCCGTTGACGGGTACCATAGTGGTCCCGATCAATTTACAACACAAAAGTTCCCCGAGTCGAGACTGAGGGCTTGTTTATATAGGGCTAAATACCCTGGCAGCTATTACCAAATATGGTCTGCCACCGCCCTGGAATTGAAATATAGCAGCCAATCATAACTCGCTACGTCAATGTTCTAGAACATTCTATGTGACGTAGTGCGGTCTAAGGTGCAGCTAAAAGCCTGCAGAAAGACACGTACTCCTCAGGAAATGATGGCACAGTAACATCCCTTTGAAATGTCAAAGGAAATGACAAACCACTGTTTCCTGTCATATATACAATTTACTGAGGCTTTAGCAGAATTAACAATATAAAATATGTTTCTATATGAATTCAGAAACTTGTGACAGGTTAATAGAATAATGGCGCTTAATATAAAATAATAATTACAATACAGATCTGCTCAGTCACGTTCGTGACAATATCATGCATTTGATGCATAGCATAATTATATAGGCATAATTCTCTTTCACTGCAGTGACCTCGGTATTTTGTTACTAGTGCACCCACTCAGGGGTCGTCCTCCGTGGACTAGTGGTACCGTGCTAGCCTCTAATTCCCAAGGTTGCGGGTTCAAACCTGGCAGAGGGCGGTGGATTTTTTCGGGCGTAAAAATCCTCAGCATGGCTTCCTTCAGAAGGGAAGTAAAGCCGGTGGTCCCGCGTCATAGATTCATGGCACGTAAAAGAACCTAAAGCCTGATAAAGAGGCCTCTGAGCAAAATTACCAGTCTTTCACGCCCAGTATAGAATGGGATGCTAAGGACCATAGTAGTTAAAGAGCGTCCATAAATAAAACTCAATTTAATTTTAATCCACTCAGGGCTACATTTATCAGCTGTGAAATGCTGTGCCAGTTGTTGCTTTCAATTCAAGCTGTAAGAACTAGTTTTTGTTCATTGTGCATCTCAAAAGTGAAAGTCATTCAAGACGTATGTGCTGTATTTGAATTACGTTACATTACATTATTTTTATTAGCCCATTGAAATGCTGCCAATAGATTCACGCTTGAACAAAGAATTTTTATGTGTGATACATACATAAAAACAATCATTTAGAATGTCTGGTTAATAAGTTTAGGTAAATGGGATCTCTGAATGCTGAACTTAGATGCATAAAATAAATTTTCTAATGGAGGAAAAATTATGAAATATGTGCATTGTTTAAATGCTCTCTAAAGAAGTGTTTAAGACATGTTGCACAGCAACTGGGTGTTTCGAAAGACACTGTTCATAGGGCAGCTAAACCTTTAAAATTTAAATCCTACAGAGTGGCTTTAGTTAATGAATTACCTTATGATGATAAAAAACGTGTGAATGAAAACTTCATCTGAAAATGCCAGGAATGTTCCAATGTGGGTGGACATCATTTTCAACACAACTTATAACAGAATTAGTATACTCATTATATTGTATCATACTATCACTTGTGAGTAAGTAACACAGGAGTTTTAAAATGAAAAACGCCCCCATGTAATAGACAGTGTGCAGAACAAGCATATGTACAATCTGTGACCCGGCAGTATAACGAACACAAAATGTTTGGCTAACTGAATCGTAGATTCTGATTTACCTTTGCTAAGCATTCCTTTGCCAGTTCCCTGTTCTTTAAACTAAACTATTTATTCAGCTGTAAATATCTTTTTCCATCGCTCTTTTCTTTCATCCAATTATATGAAGTAATGTTAAATAATTGTTTCTGCATAACCCCTAATATCAAATACCAATTGAAAAATAAATCAAACCTGGTACTTTAAAGATAACTGTGTGATGCAGGACATTAACTAATGCTGTATAGAGGTTGTGTGAAACTGTTTATTTGTATTATTCTGTTACAGGATGGGGACTTCATTCCAGTAAAAACACCAAGGTAAGACTTAACTTTTGGCAATGTTTCACTAATGATTCTTGTGTTGCATGTTCCTTTACTGGTGCTTCATTATACTAATATTTTAAAGAGAGAAAACTTGGTGTCTATGTATGTGTGTGTAGGGTAATCTCCAAAACCATTCAAATGATTTTGGTACTATTTTGCTACTGAAATGCCATATCGTTTCTGATGGACTTAAGGTATAAAACACCTCGTAAATTCAATTCATAAATTATTAAAATATTAAAAATTATTTATAAAGCCTTCGTTGAGAACGGCATGGTGTAAAAAATAGTTTTACTCCACAGAGAATGCCTGTATAAACAAAATCCTGTTGGTTGCTATTACTCTGCAGTATCTGTATGTAAAAATGAAAGCCAGTGTCTTTTTATTCATAGCAATATACAAGATGGACCAGGCATCGGGCTGATCACCCATCCTGGATGCTCTGTCTGATCCATGAGTGTCTACTCCTCGACAGGCCTCTGACCCCAGGCACCCGCTTGTAAGTCCTTTGGGGGGTGTAAGTCCTACATAAGAGAAGGGTAAACAGTTAATGAATGAATGAATATACAAGATGGCAATGGTGTAACACTTAATCAAACAGAATATTGACAATCAATCCTGTTTTTAATGGTATGAGCTGTATGTTATATTTATTTCATTAATTGCAATTTATCAAATACTGGAATGTGTGTGAAATGGAAGAGTGTGAAATCCTCTGAGTAAGGTTTATTGTAATTCTATACATATATGAACTGAAATTTCTGGGTGCTGAGGCCTAATGTAAGTAAGAATTGCTGCATTTTATGATGTAGTCAACTTCATTAGCAATGTATACAGGGTTCTCATTTCAAAACTTTCCTGTGTAAATACCAATTTATTTAAATTTAATTTAATTTGACAAAAAAGCATGTCAATCTTAGATAATGAAGGGGAAGCATAAAACCAGCCTTAATTGCATTTTGGGTTTCACACCTCACCCCCCCCCAGACACCCCAATTTTGAAATTTTAAATGGCACCCTTATATTTTTGTACTTAAATATGAAAAAGTATTCAACTGTTTATTTGTCTTATTCGCTTATTTTACATCTTTTGTTTTAAATCTTTGCCTAGCAACCTGGATTGCTGTTATTGTGGAAGACCATTTGAATATTTATTGTGTATTAAATGTTTGTAAAATGGTTAATTCCATTCACGAGGGAACAGAAATCATTTATTTAGAGAACTGAAAACCATTGTGACCGCAGAACTGCTATTGCTTTTATTGGGAGGCATTCTGAGAAAAATGTAAGTCACCAATATGTGATAGATCTAGAATGTGAATTTGAAGAAACTGGTTCTGTATACAATAAGGTAAATAAACCAGCTAAAACACTCAGTGAAGTTTTGCAGATTAAAGTATTAGGTCATTTCATTATTGAACATACCATGTCCATTCCAAAAGTATCTGTTGTAACAAACATTTCGGTTAGTTCCATACATAAAGTGCTAAAAATGAGCAAATGATATCCGTAAAAAATACAAATTCATCAACAGCTCAGTGAAGATGATTTTGATAGAGTAGAATTGTGTGAGCAATATTTCAGAGAATTGAAGATGATCCAAATTTCACACAAAATATTTGTTTTAGTGATGAAGCGACCTTTTTCTTAAATGAGTTTACCAACACACACAATTGTAACTACTGGGACAATGAAAATCTTAATGTGTTTCATGAAGGTTATACTCAATTTCCACAGAAGATCAATGTGTGGGCTGGAATTATGGAAGATGATATTTTTGGACCAATTTTCATTGAAAACCTGACTGGAGAATTGTATCTGAACATGCTAGAAAATGTAATTCAGCCACTTATCACACTGTTGCTGGAAAACCAAGTCACTGAAGGAAACATGGTGTTGGATGAACAAAATATGCATTTTCAACACGATGGAGCTCCCCCATACTATGCAGTACCTGTGTGACAATGGTTGGATAGAAGATTTCCAAGAAAATGGATTGGTAGTAGAGGTGCTGTAGAATGGCCAGCAAGATCTCCAGATCTGATGCTGCTTGAGTTCATTTGAAATCCGTTGTTTATATTTCTCTGCCAGAGAATATTCAAGAACTGAGAAATAGAATAACCCAAGAATGTATTTGGATTAGTAATGTAACACATCAGAAAGTTTGCAAGGAATTCCAAAATAGATTGTATTACTGTTTAGCCAAAGATGGAGCACATTTTTAACATGCGATTTAGTCCAAAGAAGTTGTGTTTGTCAGGTTGCTAGTTAAAAGTTGTAAAAGCAATGATGGGATGAAGAAACAATTGAATACTCTTTCATATTTAAGTATAAAAATTTAGAGATGCCATTTAAATTTCTGAGTGGGGTGGCTGTGGTAACGGAGGCCAAATGCAATTAAGACCAGTTTAAATATTCCCTCTCAATATCTAAGTTGACATGTTTCTTTTTTAAATTAAATTAAACTTAAATAAATTGTTATTTAGACATGGAAGTTTTAAATGAAAGCCATGTATATAAATGAGGAGAGTTGAGTAAGGATGCCCTGTGCTGTAGATTTATGGTACGAAAAGAGGCCTCTGAGCAAAATTTCCAGTCTTTCATGCCCAATATAAAATGGTCACTAAAGACCACAGCAGTTAAAGAGTATCCATAACAAAACTCAATTTAATTTAATTTTTTGAGTAAGAAGGGTAGCTCAGGGATGTATTAACACCAGACATATAAACGTTCAAAAGTTCTTTGGTTTCTTCTAAAATCCATGGTTTGGGAAGTATATGAAGAGGTTCTTTGTATCTCTTCTAATGGTTCATCCAGAAGAGTGGACAATGTTGTACTTGATGGCTTGAAGGAACAGCAGTTGTGGTTGACTCTACCATCCGATTCAAGAGAGATTTGCAGCAAGCCAAATAGGTTGATGGGCAGAAAAAAATCTATATATGAGCCAAGACTCCCTAATTTAGCCATGAAATACCATCTCCAGTTGAAAACTGGTCCATCATCAGATTACTTTTTGGGAGTAGAGGAGTTATACCAAATTTACCGTCAACATATTTAAAAAGGCTAAAAATTTCTAAAGAACGGCTATGTGATACAGTAATTTATATTATCAAACATTCTTTAAAAATCCTATATGTTGTTTAGTAATTTTTTCTCTTGAGTAGAAATATCAGTATTGTAAAATTTTAATAGTATTCGTATATCATAATGCTTGTCAATTTTGTTACTTTGATTTTAATTGTAGCTCTTCCATATTATATTTTTTATATTCCTATGCTAATTTTGTTTTTCTTTGTTTGATTTATTTCTTGTGTTATCTGTAATTTGTTTTCCACTTTCTTTTCTATTCTTTACTTCATTGTAATTCAAGACCCCTGTGGTCACCTATAGATGTTCGCTGATGTCAAATTTCAATTAAATATGTAAAGAGTAATAGTTGATGGGGAGCTGGAAAGGTGACATTTATAGAGGTGTAATTCTGGCTTTAAGATGGTCTTTAATTCATCATCGTCTTCAAGGATTAGGCCTTTTGGTCTTTAGTTTCTCTAACTATCAATCTAAGTTACATTACTAAGAGAGCGAGAAAGTGCTAGGGTTAAAATGATAGGCATGGAAGTCTGGTGAGGCATCCCGCATTGACTCTGAGATTGGAGCAAAGTTGCAAGCCAACACAATAAGTTTAAAGAAAAAGAGTCGTAGAGCCCAGCTAAGGACATGACAGAACAGACCTTCCTCATGCACGTGCTAACCTCAGCGCTTATGCCGGCATCATCATGGTGATTTGCATAATCTCTCCATATGTCAAACTTCCCATGAACCTGAGATGATCATTCCCCTAAAAATCATTATAACCCCTGCTTACATAAGCATCCAGGAAATTACTAGGAAGAATTCTAAAGGCATTTCTTGGATTCACTTAAACAGAGTGTATCTCTGGAGTATCTTGGACCATATAAAATTATACATTTCCCAATGTCAAACATATAACCTCACAATATAATAATCACTCCAGCAAATAGCATATTGAAATTTATTCCATGCTTCATTCTTGTTCTGTGATTAATTCCATACTTATTTTGGAGGGTTATATAACTTACATAAGGGTAGATAAGATATAAACGACTTTTGTTTTTAAATAAGATAGTGAAACAATGAAAAGGTAGAATACTGTATCATTTTTCTACATTTTCATTAATCCGGACCAATAAGGGGCTCAATGTTGTCCGGATTATCAGTCCGGATTAAGTGAAATAAATACCACAGAGAAAAATTGTGAATCAAATTAGGGTACTGTATTTATTTAAGGTGAGTCGGAATTGTTACACTAACATCACTTAAGTTTACTCACTTAAAGTTTACTCACTTAACATATTTTGGGAAACGGTTGTTCCCATCCTCAGAAACTAATCCGACTGGCTGGTGTTGGTGTTTCCGTTTTGTGGAATGGATACTGTGGTGGCATCTTGTTATGAGAAAATGTACTTCCAGAGGGGACTTGGTGGCGGCAAATCAAAATTCATTAGATGTGTGTTGTGTTTTAGAATGGTGATCTTCTCCCATGCATCTAATTCAGGTGCAAATTTAGCTGGTTTGACTAATGTAATATTGGGTTTGATGTGATTGGTGATCCAAAAATGGTGTGAAACTGCAGATTTGTCCATTTGTTTGTATTTAATACATCTCATGTGCTCCTTTAGCATAGTTTCTAGGTTTCTTTTTGTCTTACCTATATATACTTTATTGCAATCCAAACAATTGATTTTGTAAATTCCAGCTTTTTTGTCTTGTGGAATGGGTCTTTTAACTTGTTACAAAGTAATTTCTGTATGTTAAATTTGTTCTGTGAGGCTAGGCTGATGTTGTGTTTCATGAAAATCTTCTTAAATTTGTGATATGTTCCTGGGGGTATGGGAATTTGTTGAACTTTAGCTGTTTATCTTACTGGCTGAGATTTGTTGTGTCTTTGACGTGTTTCTGTCGTTTGAATTTTGCAATTTTTTTGTCAAGTGTTGTTATTGCTGTGTCCACTATGTGCTGGTATTCTAACTGGTATTCTTGTTTATTTAAGGGGGTATATACCATTCTATGTGTTAGGCTGTTTGTGTGTGTTTGGATTGAAACTCTTATTTTTTATGTAAATTAGTAGAGTGTGTTAGCTGTTTGTGTGCGTTTGGTTTGAAACTCTTATTTTTTATGTAAATTAGTAGAGTGTGTTGGCTTCCTGTATATGCCAAAGGTTAGGTTCTTTTGTTCTCTGATGATTTTTAGGTCTAAAAATGCCTTCTTTTTCCATTTCTATGGTGAATTTTATTGATTGGTTCTGCAGGTTTAGTAGGGCTAAGGAGTCTTGTATGAACCTAGGCTGATGTGTTTTATGAAAATCTTCTTAAATTTGTGATATGTTCCTGGGTGGTATGTGAATTTCTTGAACTTTAGCTGTTTATCTTGCTGGCTGAGAGTTTCAATTCAACCACACACAAACATGCAGTACTAAACAGCCTAACACACAGACTGGTATATACCCCCTTAAATAAACAAGAATACCAGCAAATAGTGGACACAGCAATAACTGATGGGTACAACAAAACAACAATTGACAAAAAAATTGCAAAAATCAAATGACAGAAACACATCAAAGACACAACAAATCTCAGTGGAATCTGTATAACCAGCCCAAACTAGCCGAAAATCCACTGATACCAAGTTGTTTTGCAAGACGTCTGGCAGCAGCTTGAATTTCAACAGCTCTCACTGCAATTTCGCTTGCACGAAATTGTTCGTACCACTTGTATGTCGTGTTCTCTAACTTTTGTTCAGCCGGCTGCTGCATTCGTTTGGCCTGACAATTTTCCTCATTTAAATCACATTTAATAAAAAATGATAAGAGTTTACCCTTTTTCTTTTTTATGTCCGAAATTGTTTGTTTTGTGATTCCATATTCTGCACATACACACGCAACAGTGACACCATTTTCAAGCCTTTTGATAATTTTCAGTTTCTCGTTTATTGTAAGCGATTTATGCTCAGGTTTTCCTGATGATATTGTAGGTTTACTAAATGGCATGCACTCGATTTGTCTCTTTAGCTTAATGATTGAGAAAGGCAAGGGTTAAACTAACCCTTCTGACAAGATTTGCAAGCCTTATCACAGGTACAGTAAGGGTGTGGGAAGGAGGGCAGCCTAATGTACCATTGTCACTAATGTATTCCTGGTACTCCCAAGAAATGCCTATTGTACAGTCTGTACAAAAATAAAATGGACAATTTCCTTAAGTTTGTCATAGTACAGTACTATAATTTAAGTTAGGAATACGCAGATTGTTTTTGTTTTAAGGATGCTTGTCCAGATTAAGTGAAGTCCGGTTTAAAGGGGTCCGGATTAACAAGGTTTTACTGTATTTAGTTGCTTCAAAGTATGCTTTACCCAACAAATCAGCAATTTTGTTTATTCTTACCTTGAAGAGAGAAGGATTGTAGCTAGTTGTGCATAAACTCCTTGATTGTTGCATCATTGAATCACTGTATTCTCAGCGCCTGTTTAAATGGCCCAAACAAATTATAAATGATGATTTACCCTCGGGTATTAATCTGGACTATGAATGTTCATGAGTTATCCAGTGAATCTCACATTAATATAACTATGTTGTCTCATGTAGAAGAAAAATTATGTTTTGAATTGGTTGCTGAGCTTGTTTGTTACAGTTAGCTGGTTTCACCTTAACCACAATCCTGCAGTTTTAGGCAGTACTTATTGTTTTACTTTCATGAAGAAAGTGTATCATAGAATGCCTTTGGAGTTCCAAAAAGCAGCTGATGAGCATCATTCAATCTTGATTGGTTGAGCTTCATGTTTCTTCTGTTACTGCTTGTTCAGACTCGGGTGTGTGGTGATGAACCCAAGTTTCCTTTCCTTTCTCCTAGTAGCTGTTGACAGACTTCCAGGTCCTGAGTAAGCAGACAAGGAACCAACCTGACAGAGTCAAGTTCATCATCAAAAACTCCCATAACTGATGCAACTTTGGAGTTTCTGTGCCCATCTGCCTCAATACCACCAACAGCATGGCTGATTCCTGCAGTGATCAGTGTTCCACAGCTTCCCTGTCCAGTGAAAATTTGTTGTGCCATCATATACTTAGTGTTTAATAGAGTTTCTTTTGTAAACTTTGCCTGGAATCTTCTCTTAAATGTTGGATGTCTTTATGTCTTCCTTGGAAATAACTTTTATGATGATGCATTGCTTAACAGTGTTTTTACCTTCTGCTTACTCATTGTGCTAATGTCTAGAGAAGGGATTTCTCCATGTGAGGCCAATGCAGATACTTGATTTAATAAATAATAATTGCCAGAAATCTATTTAGATTAATTTTTTTGCTTATTTAAGAAAAATATATTAACTACATGTATACATAGCAACATCAGCGTATTAGAACACTTAAATATTCTATATTCACATTCAAGGTTATTTGGATATGTAAAGGATAAGCATTGGCACCATAAGAGGAATTCCTCCAGACATCCTCACCATTGCCCATTCAAGGCCACAAACACTAGCAGAAAATTCTGGTTTATGTTTGATCTATTCTCATCCACTAGATACTGAAGCCTAGTGACTGGTGGGGATATCCAATACTTTCATTACTAATAAATGAGTTTTCTCTGAATAGCTTGTGAAATCCTCTTCATTTTGAATGAATTTTGTATAATTATGTATTACTGGTAAGCTATGAGAGATACACAAAACTTAAAGAAACGAATAAACCATGTAGATCTTATTAAAGCACAAAATTCATAAAATGTATACATGGTGTCAATTTTAGTAGTGGCAATCATACTGCAGTGATGCCATGCAACAGAGCCAGCAAGGTTGCTTACATGCTTCCCTTGCTCACAGAACTTGAACTTGCCCTCCCCCTCCAAATCCATTCACAGTAGGAACAATAACATGAACATTTATGAGCAAGTGCTCGCAAGATACAGTTGCATTGTTTTCAAAGCATGAACAGAGAAGCAGGTTAAAAATCCAGCTAGATGTTGCTCGGTATGACAGTGCATCAAGGATTGCAAGAGGCTTGTGGTGCAGGTGCATTACCTTACAGAATGGTACCAAGGTGGGTTGCAGCCTCCTGACGAGGACTTGAAAATGTGCTGGATGTGGCTTGATCTGGTTACCCACCAGTAAGTGACTGCATTCGCATTAATGGAGATGGATCAGAACATAGCGATTCATGAGTTAGCACAAGATACAGGATAGACTCCTTTGACTGTGCTTCATACCCTGAAGGACCATTTGAAAATGTGGAAAATTGTGTCAAAATGGGTTCTGCATGACATGGAGAAATTGCTACAATATGACACTTCTCATACTCACTTGGAGTTCGAACGAGAGGACTTCTATTTAAGTTCTTGCGATTTGGATCTCATACCTAAGATGAAAGGGTCACTTTGTGGGATTCGTTTTTGTACAGATGATGTTTTACAGCCAACCAAATACTTTTTGCACCATCAAGAGATTAGACAGTGCTGATGGGTTCCAGTTGCTTCCGAAAAATTTGGAATAGGTTGTACATTATGCTGGTGACTACATCAAAGGCCTATAAAACTTACAGCCATATACGAGGGCAAATCAAAAAGTCTTTGCCCCTAGTTTTTTTTGGCCAAATTACAAATGTAAAACAAAAACCAACATATACATTCGAAGTAGTGGACTTTTCATGGGCTGGTCCTCATAGAGTTTCCAGCTGCTGTCAGTGCATTCAAAATGGCAGGTGTGCTTAAAACGTCCACGGCTTACGAGCAACGAAGTGTGATCCGTTTTCTATGGAGTAAGGGATGAACGCCCTTCAAGATCCACAGGGAAATGTAGCCATCATATGGGGAAAGGTGTCTTGCTTTGAGAAGTGTGAGATGGTGGTGTTCTGAGTTCGAAAATGGCCGTGCAAATCTGCATGACAGTGAGCATGTGAGGAAACTATGTGTATCGGTAACTGATGACAATATTGCCCACGTGGATGCAATGGCACATGCGCATCAAAGACATTGCTCAGGAGCTCAACATTTCTTTTGACATCATTCACGAGTGCTTAGGGTACAGGAAGGTTTCATGTCAATGGGTTCCTAAGCAGTTGGATGACGTGATGAAAGGCAAGCAAATGATTGCTTCTTTGAATCATCTGCGATATGCCGAGGAGGGTGACAATTTCCTGGATCACATTGTTACTGGTGATGAAACGTGGGTACTGCATTACATGCCAGAATCAAAACAGCAGAGTATGGTGTGGAAACATCCGCAGTCTCCTGTGGAAAAGAAATTCCATACTGCGCCATCTTTCACAAAGTGATGTTAACAGCATTCTGGGATTGCTGTGGACTGCTCGTGCTGGATTTCATGCCACGAAGTGCCACCATCAATGCCGACAGATATTGTTCCACACTGTCACATCTGCGGGCTGCGGAATTCTCGATGTTGACAACGTGATCATCTTCCATGACAATGCAAGACCACATGTGGCAAACAAGACCGTCAACAAGCTAAGGAACTTTCACTGGAAGTTTTTAGAGCATCCGCCATACAGCTCAGATCTTGCCCCCTAGTGATTTCCATCTTTTCAGTCTGCTGAAGAAGTTCCTGGCAGGACAGTGATTTAATTGAGGCGACGAATTCAAGACAACAGTGCGACAGTGGTTCGTAGTCAGATGGCTGACTTCTACCGCAGCGGCATCGCAAAATTAGTGCTGCGATGGGACAAACGTCTCAACTTGCACGGGGACTATGTGAAAAAATAGTGAAAGGTACAAGGAATGATATCTCATGTTTAGTTGGCTGTATGTATCTTACGTTACCAGAAAAAAAATAAGGGCAAAGACTTTTTGATTTGCCCTCGTATGTATGCTAAAAATGGAGAAATAAAGTAGTTGCCAGAACTAAAATGTCATCCTTGTATTTTTCTAACTTTAATGACTTCTGAATTATTTATTATTATTATTATTATTATTATTATTATTATTATTATTATTATTATTGTTATTACTGTAGTTATTGGCTTCAATATTTGGATACTTTATACTATTTTGAAGCATTATGTTGCCATATGCTTGTTTCTCATGATGTTATGGAAAGTATATGGTATTTCAAAGTCAGTATATAACAATTCACTTTTTAAAGATTTTCCTATCTGTTCCGTTTCCTTATTGCTCTTGCGCCTACAACAAAATTTGTTGAATGAAACTATTTCTGTGAATGTTTATCTCAATTAAAATGCAGTAGTTAGAAACTTAAGCTTTTGAAAGAAGAATGGGCAGAGAAACTCATGTGATACATCAGAGTATTTTAAAAAGCATTAACTGTTTTTTAATCATTCCATGTTAAATGTGTAATGTCTTGTTGATCTTCCATCCATACTTGAGAATCTGTGAGAAATATTCCATCCATTGTATTGGCTGCTGACTGTGTACTGGCTTGTTGATAATGGCTATGTTATGAAAATGTTTTCTTGCCCAGTTTAATCAACACAGAAATTATTACTTTAAATAGTTATTGTTAACGAACCTGAAAGGTGATGTAAGTCTCATTTCTTATATTGCTATAAACATCAGACTGATTTTGTACTGGATTTTATTTCTCCATTGTAACTACATTTTACAAGGTCATCTCAATACAGAGAAAGTTACAAAGAAACACAGATACAGAAAACTATAACAGGAAAGATATCTATGTATAAGAAGATAAGTAAACATACAGTATTTTGAGTGCCTTTGCATTTGCTTATTTGTACTTTTTTAAGGAGTAGGAAGCATTTTCTAAGAGATAGGACTGGATAGCTTTTAGTTTTATTGTTTCATCTCTTATTTGTTCTATTTTCAAAGGTACTATGTGATTGTACAAAGCTTTGATGTTATTTTCTATGCGTTTGCAATTTAAAGTTCCTCTTGATCTAATTCCAAAATAGTTGTGTTTGGTCCTAGTATTATAGCTATGAACATTCATATTTTTGAGTATGCCTTTTTACACTAATACATAATGAAAGTAATGTTAAAATATTAATGTTGTATATACATGTGTATATGTATTAGCTTTTTGCAATCTTAACACTATAATATATATTTCTCTTTTCTACACCTTAAATATTTTTAGAAGTGACTTTGTTTGTGCTATATCCCATACAATCACCCTGTAACTTAAGTGAGAGTGGATAAAGACATAGTATGTTTGTATAATGCTTTTTCTATGCATTATTTGTACTAATTGTTTATAAATACATGTGCTAGTGTTAATTATTTTTATGACTCTTTGAACACGGTTCCATTTCAAATTATTGTCCCTGACTAAGCCTGGAAAATTTGTTTCCGTTACCTGCTAAATTTATTTTCTATTGTGAACTTAATGTTGACCTGTACTCTGTTTATTTATATTTATACCATGCCTAGCTTGCCAACTGCCCTTTGATTGTATCTAGTAGTGATTTGCTATTTTTTGTACCTCAATTTCTGTTTTTCCTGTAACTACAATCATAAGTGTCATCTGCATAACCAATAGCTATTCCTTTGAATATTTTATTTGTTTAAATAAGCTTTCATATATGTTAGAAACTGTTGTTATTGTAATTTTGAGCCTTATGGCACCGCATATAATACTCCTTTAAAAGATTAGTTAAGGGTTCCAATTGAATTGTGTATTATTTCCAGGCATTGTTCTATAAGTATGAGTTTAATCACTTTAGCAGTATTCCCTATAAACCATAATTTTCAAGTTTTGCTAATGAAGTCATTTCCTTTGTAGATTGCATTGTTTTAAACCTAAACTGATATTCAGAAAGAATTTAAAATTTGCTGCAGAAATTCTGCTCTTATAAAAATAATCCTATCATTTTGGAAAAAGTATATTCTATAAAGATATGGTTTGTAATTTTCCATTGCTAGGTTTCAATCTTTTTTCATATATATTCTTCCTAACTACTACCTGTTTTAACTTATTGAGGAATATTCCAGAATTAAAAGATTGACTACTTAAGTGAGTAATTTATATTTTCAGTGTTTGCTTACCTCATTTGTGAATTCATCCAGTCCCCTAGATCTTTACATTACGAGTTTATCTGTCTAATAACTTCACTCCTCTGTAGCATCATAGAATTACATACATTACTTTCATTTATTGGCTCGTTACAGATTTCATTCCCAGAGTTTTTACAGTCTCTATGTAGTATTTATTAAAGCATGTTGTGGCATAAGGCTGATGATGACACCATTGGCGCCCTTGTCAATCGTCATGCAAAGGATGGGGGAGAATGGCCTCAAGAGGGTTACAGGTTGCGGTAGCTGGAAGGGTGCTAAAAGGGTGACATTATAAGACATGTAACTTCTGTTCTGAATCTTTCTAACCTTCAATTTACCTAATATAACCTAAATTACATATCAAAAAGAAAGAATTAGACAACTGGTGGATTTATCTGCATAGCAGAGGAGGTCCAATGGTCCATCATCTGGCCTAATGCCTACGTTGAGATTGCAAATTAACCTAAATGAATTTAAGAAACTGACCAGCAAAGAGTCCTGCTAGCTATGTGGTTGGTCAAGAGACCACTGCCAAAAACTCCTAAGTTTAAATACCCAACAAAATGTTGATTAGTGCCTAGCTAGTCACTGACGTAAGTGTATGTTAGCGGATATTACATAACTCGCCTATGTGTCGGACAAGAAGTGATGTTTTACCCTAAACCGTGTGTCATCTAATGTCTGCTTATTTCAACATCCTGGAATTAACGTGCAACAAATATAAAGCCTATTTCCTGGAGCTGCTTAAAGTTTGTTCTGAATATCTCAAACTGTGTAAATCATATTTATCAAAATCTGTTAAAATAAAATTGTAACCATCACAGCCTTCAGCACACCAGGAAAAGACGAAAACAGTACAGAAGCAGCTGCCGGTTGTGTCCTCAATAAGCGCTCATCAAGAGTCGCCTGAACTTGACGGACCCGGTGTCAGCGAGGAAACATGTTGCATAGGGAGGATGTCGGCAGATGACACAACCCAGGGACAGTTCAGGAGAAACAAAAAGATATTAGTAAAACATAGAAGAAAATAAAGGAATAGGGGAAGTGAAAGATGGGAGGGGATGTGCAGGAACAAGGTAAGGGTATGGGGGGTGTTGGCCCAACAATTGCAAAATGAATACAAACATAACACATGAGTAGCAAAGACTTAATTAAGTTGATGCTGCTTCAAACCTACCAGAAAACCTTGGGAGGAGAAATTTAGAGCTGAATAGAGACCAGGACTGACAATAAAAACAAACATAGCCTTGTAAAAGTGTGAGAGAAAAAAACATGAAAGAGAAACACAGAGTTTGAAGAAAACAAAAATAGCAAGAGTCAATCATGGTCTCTGATTAACCTAAAACAATTGTAGCACCAACATGGTTGCTGAGTCATAATCTGCATAACAAAATAAATGATCTATGTGTTTTTAATATAGCTTAAGGTTATAGTTTACAGCTGTGCAACCAAATTATGCCAAACAAAAAGCGAGATAAACAGTGAGCATCTCTATGCAATTTGCCAGCCTTATAAATGACTAATATCATATTCCTGCAATTTCAAAGCCCAACGTACCAGCCTACCAATGACATGTTTCATGGAGCGCACATAGCACAAAGCATAGTGGTGACTGACCACGTATACCGAGTAAGCAAACAGAAGGGGCCGAAACTGCGTAAAGGTGTAAACAAGCCTCAATAATTCCAACTCAGTGGCACTGTCACGTTCCTCATGTTTATTAAAGGATCAAGAAAGAGCTAACCAGATGTAACGCACCATCAGGGCCTTTTTGAGAAAATAATGGCACCGATGCCGATTTTAGAACTGTCTGCAAGAATTTCAAAATACGCTCC
The DNA here is from genome assembly GCA_030765065.1 of Deroplatys truncata. Lineage (NCBI taxonomy): Eukaryota > Metazoa > Arthropoda > Insecta > Mantodea > Mantidae > Deroplatys > Deroplatys truncata. The sequence goes on from CM060989.1 coordinate 121,867,946, forward strand.
CGGCGTATGAGTCAAATTGGTTGCGAGGTGATCAATAACTTGAACTCGGCAAAAGCTCGCTGTTATTCATTCATTATCTGTTTACCCTCTTATGTAGGACTTACACCCCCCAGGATTTACAGGCGGGTGCCTGGGGTCAGAGGCCCGTCGAGAAGCAGACACTCATGGATCAGACAGAGCATCCAGGATGGGTGATCAGCCCGATGCCTGGTATGGGATGAAGGAAGTAGATGAAACGAAATGTTGGTGAAATGGATGAAAGGAAAGGTGATGATGGAGCAGTTTGTGGAATGAATGGAGGGGGAAACCGGAGAACCCGGAGAAAACCCGCCCAGACGCCGCTTCGTCCATCACAAATCCCACATGCAGGTCCCTGGAATTGAACCCGGGCCGCCTCGGTGAGAGGCGAGCGGTCTAACCACTCGGCCACGGCACCGCCCACTGTTACGCATGTGACCAAACAAAGGGTGGGTCCTTCCTGGTAAGGATATGTAGAGCTGTGCAATAGTCGAAAAATTGCGGATAAAACTTCGATTGGATCTGAAGATTCCTGACGTCTCTAATGAACTTGGGTGTTGGAAAATCACGAATCACCTTAACTTTGACCACATCCGGCTCTATGGCCCGATGCGAGACCTGAAAATCCAGCAACCTAACTACCTGCATAGCAAAATAACGGTTAGAAGGTTGCAATTAGAAACTAAGAGCTCCAGGCGACGAAAGGCAGTGGCTAGATTGGGCAAGGTCTTTGTAAATTAAAGCCAAAGACGAGAATGTCATCTAATTACACAATGCTTTTCTTATTCTTAATATACCCCCAAAAGCTTATCAGCTATGCGGGAAAAATGTCGGGGGGTTCACTAGACCAAATAGAGCCTGTGTAATTTGAACTATCCATCCAAAGTGACAAAGCTAGCATATTTCTTACTGGAATCCGACACCGGGACTTGAAAATAGGCACCGAGAAGATCTAGGGTACAAAACCATTTAACTTTCCCTAAGTAACTGAAGTCGATTAAGGGAAGAAGAAACGAGGACGACTCAGTGATGGCATTAAGCTTCCTATAATCAACACAAAATGATAACCACTGTACCGACGTTTAACCAACGCAACAGACGAAGACCAGCGGCTAGAGGATTCCCGAATAATGCCTGCCTATAACATTTCCTCGATCTGCGTGTTTTCACTCTGCTTTTGGGACACGATACGACCGTTGCTTAATAGGTCTAGGATCCGTAAGCTCTATTAAACGCGCCTAAAGTTATAGTACCGAGTTTACATTTGTGCCAAAAGTATGCCGAAACGGTTTAAAGGATCCAACAAGAGAGTTTTGTGTTTCAAGATAAGAATAGCATTGACGTGAAAATTAGTACCCCGTATAACATCTGTGGCATCAATAGGAGATATACACTACGTGATCAAAAGTATCCAGACACCTGGCTGAAAATGACGTACAAGTTCGTGGCGTCCTCTATCGGTAATGCTGGAAGTCAATATTGTGTTGGCCCACCCTTAGCCTTGAAGACAGCGTTCACTCTCGCAGGCATACTTTCAATCAGGTGCTGGAAGGTTTCTTGGAGAATGGCAGCCCATTGTTCACGGAGTGCGGAACTGAGGAGAGGTATCGATGTAGGTCGGTGAGGCCTGGCACGAAGTCGGCGTTCCAAAACATCCCAAAAGTGTTCTATAGGATTCAAGTCAGGACTCTGTGCAGGCCAGTCCAATGCAGTGATATTATTGTCGTGTAACCACTCCGCCACAGCCCGTGCAGTATGAACAGGTGCTCGATCGTGTTGAAAGATGCAATCGCCATCCCCGAATTGCTCTTCAACAGTGGGAAGCAAGAAGGTGCTTAAAATATCATTGTAGGTCTGCGCTGTGATCGTGCCACGCAAAACAACAAGGGGTGCAAGCCCCCTTCAGGAAAAACACGACCACACCATAACCTCACCACCTCCGAATTTCACTGTTGGCACTACATACACTGGCAGATGACGTTCACCGGGCATTCGCCACACCCACACCCTACCATCGGATCGCCACATTGTGTACCGTGATTCTCACTCCACACGTTTTGCCATTGTTCAATCGTGTAATGTTGATGCTCCTTACACCAAGCGAGGCGTCGTTTGGCATTTTCCTGCGTGACGTGTGGCTTATGAGCTCGACCATGGAATCCAAGGTTCCTCACCTCACACCTGTCATAGTACTTGGAGTGGATCCTGATGCAGTTTGAAAGTCCTGTGTGATGGTCTGGATAGATGTCTGCCTATTACTCTTTACGACCCTCTTCAAATGGCGGTCTCTGTCAGTCAATACGCGAGGCGAGGTGAGGCCGCACACTTTTGTGCTGTACATGTCCCTTCACGTTTCCACTTCACTATCACATCAGAAACAGTGGACCTAGGGATGTTTAGGAGTGTGGAAATCTCGCGTACAGACTTCTGACACAAATGACATCCAATCACTGACCAGTTGGAAGTCCGTGAGTTCCACGGAGCGTCCCATTCTGCTGTTTCACGATGTTTAATGACAACTGAGGTCGCGGATGAGTACCAGGCAGTAGGTGGCAGCACAATACACCTAAGATAAAAACGTATATTTGTGAGGTGTCGGGATACTTTTGATCACATAGTGTATTTGTAGACTGGAGTAAAGCTACCTCATGGACGTGTGCTAAAGCCGTTCAGAAAAAGAAAGTTTTGGTTTCGGCAGTAGTATTACGTACCGGAATTTTAAATTTCCCGTGTAATTCTCAGAAAATGGGCAGAACTTCAGTAACCTTGTTTTGCACAATTGCATCTGCGGGTTGAAACAAAATTTGGTCAGCCAGAGGGGTGAAATCTCACAGGAACATACTGATACTAAAGGTTGGAAGCCGACATCTTTAACACATGTCGCCTTGTTAGAAAAGTCAGACACTGGCGGTTCCAAGGTAATCTGACCCAGGGGGCAGTTGAGTTGCTCCTGGCAAAAAAATTTCAAGGCGTAGTCTTTTCGGCAATTGCAAAGTGATGCAACATGTAGCAAGATTCCGAACAGCATTATAACGTGTTAGAAAATCCATCCTTAACAACAAATGGGGATCGAAATTCGAAGCCACCAAAAGGGTTCATTGAAAGTATGGCATTGTAGCTGAAATTGGGTCAGTATGAAATGAAACATCTAGTAACCTGTTATCAGCAGTGCGGAGCATTAAATCGCCCGACAGAGGAACCATAACAGACTCACTAACGCTTTATTAATCAAGCTGACTGCATATCTATAAAGACCTAATAGGCGATAGTTAATTTCACCAGGAATAGACAACATAATTAGCAGGCCGAATGGTATTAAGAGGAAGCCCTATGCTCGCGAGGGTTTGGACTATTCCTTTTGGTTTTTTCGGCCGGTGATAGCAATTAGGGGCGAAATGTTCGGGCCTGTTACAAATAAAACAGATGGGGCGCCCGAAGTGGTACAAGGGAGTGGTGCCAGGAAGCACCTCGAGAAGCGCTCCGTTCAGGAGGCCTGGTACTATAGGCAGCCCTATTATCTCTCAGAGGGTAAAGATTACGTGGAGGCCCCATGCTCAAATTATTTAGCTGCTCTGGAGACTGTAACTGCTGAGACATATCAGCCAACTGACGGACCACCTTACTGGAAGAGATAGCACCTACCGTGTTCTTCGAGGGGGTGGAGACTAAATTAACCATATATCCTGCCAAGTACCTGGCACCTTCAATGTGCTGAGCTAATTGCAACAACGCATCGTCCGAATCAAGGATTGCTGGCAACTTATGTTCTAAAAGGGAAGGTTTAAGGTCGTGTATAGTATATGTAATTTGTTCTCTCTCGTCCATTTGAGGGTTAACCTGGTCACAGAGGACAACACATTATAAACACAATGTTTTGTTGGCTCTGCCAACTCTTGTCACTGCCATAAGCGGCACTCAAGGACGTCGTCCTGTGCCACGGGAGTAAGAGCGTCGCTTAAGCAATCTCGCAGCTGAGTCCATTTAAAGTCGACCTGCCGATGCGAAACAGGTTGAAGCCACGTGACCGCTGCGCCATGGAGGTAAGACGGCAAAAATTGCTGCTTACGTGGTTCACCCCTATTATTAGCCCCGGCAACTAAATCGAAACTGTAGAGAGTGGAACGAATGTCCTGTTCCGGTTTACCCTCCACAGCCCCCGGGTCAATAAATGCACGTGTGAAGCTGGTAGCCGGTTGTTCTCCCGTAGCCATGGTGGGCACAGTGTCAGCCGTCTGAAGGGGTTCAGGGTAGCAGAAAGGATAAGGATCGCTGGACCGGGGTAGGGGTCAAAGGGGATGCAAAGACGAATAAGGGGTGGGTGTCACCTGCAGTGTCACAGGGCAGCATAGCAATTGCCTGAGGTAAAAGTGTTTTCCCGGACCTTAAGTGAACGTGATATATCTTAATTGGTGTCATATTTGGGGGACGTGCTCCTGACATCAAAACAGTAAAAATGTCGATATGTACATGGGTCTGAAAATCAACCGTTTCGTTGTTATAAGCCAAAGAAGATGCATTCCATGAATCAACAGACGGATATGCACTACACGTATGGCCGTGCAGACGCCAATGCAGTACGAGCACGTTAACCTTATGGAGAAAGGTACCCCAACATTCTCACGAATTCACCAACGCTTGAGAGAGAATGGCGAATTAAGAGGAGTACTAGGGATGTTGGGAGAACAAGGGCGACACGAGGCATTAGGCTTGAACGAGTTCTTCGTGCTATGTAAGCAGACCCATCAAAAAGCACAAGACGTATGGCTGTAAGGGAAAGAGTTAGTCATATGTCTATTTGGGAATTCTGCATGAAAATCTTTTGTACCCTTATCACCTTCAACGTCTGCAAGGATTAAATGAGGCGGACTTTGAGCCAAGAAGACGTTTCTGTCAACGCATGTTATAGCAGTGCGCTGTGTTCATCAATTTTCTAGCCTGTATCTTATTCAAGGATGAGGCTGGTTTTACTTGCGACGGCATCTTCAATTTTCATAACACTGGGCATTTGAAAATCCTAATGAAGTACAACAGGACAACCATCAACTGAGGTTCTCTCTCAACGTTTGGGGTGGAATCATGATCACCTTATTGGTCCCTACGCGTCTGAATGGACAAACCTATCTCCAGTTTCTCAGAAATGAATTGCATCACTTAGCTGATAATGTGCCTCTGGACATCATCCAACGAATGTAGTTTTTACACGATGGTGCTCCAGCTCATTTTAGTATGATAGTACGTTTTTGAATGGTCGATTTCCGCAAAGATGGTTTTGTTGAGGGGGGCCCATTGCATGGCCTGTTTGATCATGTGATTTGAATCCAATGGATTTCTTCGCTGGCGACATTCTAAGCCCGTGGTTTATGCGACTCCTATACCTGATGTTGACATTCTCAGAGGACGTATCCAAACTGGATTTGACCAAATACGAAACACACCAGCAATTTTCAACAGAGTACGCCAGAGCATGGAATGCAGGCTTACTGCATGCATCGAAGCAAAAGGAAGCCACTTCGAGCAATTTTTGTAACTTTAGAATTTGTGTTGTAACTCTGAAATAAATTATCTTCAGACCCATGTTCATATGAACTTTTTTTGCTGTTTCGATGTCAAGAACACATCCGCCATATATACGACACCAATAAAGATACATCCTGTATTCATACAAGCCAGCAAAGTCTTTGGACAGGACCTCAATATCAGAACCGCTGGCACATAGTAGTCGCAGTTCTACCTAGGTTTCACGGAAATCCTCATAAGCGCAACATTTCTTGGGAAACAGGGCTATCAGGGTCCAAAGCTTTAAGAAATTCCGTTCAATACAAAGATAGTTTTTTTAGTTTTATTTATGGATGCTCTTTAACTGCTGTGGTCCTTAGCGTCCCATTCTATGCTGGGCGTGAAAGACCGGTAATTTTGCTCAGATGCCTCTTTATCAGGCTTGAGGTTCTTTTATGTGTCGTAAATCTACGACACGGGACCACCGGCATTACTTCCCTTCCGAAGGAAGCAATGCTAAGGATTTTTACGGCCGAAAAAATCATCGCCCTCCGCCGGGTTTGAACCCGCGACCTCGGGAATTAGAGACTAGCATGGTAACCCTACACCACGGAGGATGGCAATACAAAGAAACGAGCCACACATCAAACCAGGTAAGAAAATAAATTGGACAGACCGTGTCAATAACAGAAATGGGATGGGCAAGTCTGAGAAGACGGAGAATTAAAACATAAGCTGGAAGTAGCACACCTCACCACCGGAAAAACAGAATAAGGAAAAAAAGCACCCAACACACGTGATTGGGAATCAAACTACAGCCCTAATATAAGGAACTAGGGAACACCTCCAACAATTGTGGCGTAAGAATGACGATGCCGCCGCCATGCAACGTTTGGGGGCAGTGTAGCACAGGATGACCTCAAGAGGATTACAGGTTGCGGTAGCTAGAAGGGTGGTAAAAGAATGGCATTATAGGGCATGTAACTTCTGTTCTCAATCCTTCTAAGTTTTAATTTACTTAATATAACCTATACCACATTTCAAAAAGAAAGAATTGGACAACTGGCGGATTTACCTACGTGCCAAAGGAGGTCCAGTAATCTATCGTCTTCGGACCTACCACTTATGTCAATATTGCAAATTAACACTAACTGCATTTAAGAAACTGACCAACAAAGAGTCCTAACGTAAGTGTATGGCAGCAGAAATTACGTAACTCACCCACGTGTTAGAACTGAAGTGATCTTTTACCCTAAACTGCGTGACACCTAATCTCTCCATGATTAAACATCCGGGAAATGACTGGCAAGAAATCTAAAACCAATTTCCTGGAGTTATGTAAACAAAGTTGTCTTGAATATCTCAAACTGTATAAAATCATATTTATGAAAATCTGTTAATAATAAATTTAAAAATAATCCGTCACAATATTTTCCAGCCATTTTGAGTTGCTTTCTTTATGCACTGCTTTTATGGCCTTCCATGTTTCTTTTTTTTTAGTTTCAGAATTTTTATTAAAAGTTGATTATGCATTTTTTCTTGTTTATTACATTATTTAGAATTCGCTTGTACTTGCCCATGTAGGTATATGATTTCTCATCAAGATTAGGGTATTTTAAACCATTGAGAAATTGTGTGAAGTTTCTAGATGTATCTACACCTTTGGAGGACCAAGCGTCACATTTCTTATTACAATTAACTTGTGTAGCAACAAATTTACACCCAGACGATTTTTTAACTTTTACTAAAGAATTGTGTTTTTCGTTTATAACTTAATTATTTATATATCCCTATCCATTCGCTTTGTGATTATTTCTCATGCTTCTATGTATTCTGTGTATTACTCTATTTATGTCAATTTGGTTTACAGTTTAGTTTATCTAAACCTTTTAATTTCAACCATTTGTCTGTAATGGTCACTATTTCCCGTTTCAAGCATTGTTTTACTAAAATCTTCTCTATTTAAATTTGTGCACTGAGAAAGTGTTTATTTTGATTTACGTAATTTATTAGCCTCACACTTGGAAAGCCAATTTGAAGTACTATTGTTCTGTACGTTGTTTATTTATTTAGCTCCACGTATAGACATCAATTTGAAGAAGATTGTTTGATACGTAATATGCTGCTACGTATGAAAAGGCGATTTTAAGATGTATTTTTGTTGTTACGCTCCAAGTTTAAAAAAATATTAACTTTGTTATTAAACTGCTTCCATAGATATTATTTATGTTTATGTTTGCCTCGGCTGCATCAGTATTACTTTAGAGACACATTTCTCTTAATCAGGGCATGGTGCAACAAGAATGTAGGATTACACAGATTTTAAGTTTAAAATCACTCCTTTTTATTAATCCTTGACACAAATTAAATAGCACTACACTGATAACAAGAGCTGTGAGATTCTTTTATTTAATACTTGCGCTTTGTTAACGCGTATACTTAATTTTCGTTTCACACGAATACGTAATATTTCTCTTGAGAACGCACCTTCCATCCGGTTACTATCATGGTCTGCAGGCAACTGAACATATTTCAACCGTATAAACTTTAAACTTTCTGTATTTCAAGTCTGATTCACTAATCCTAGTCCGATAGAATACTTGCATTTTATTAAAGCTTTTGCTGGCTGTTAATTGTCTATTGTTAAACTGTCACAAAATTTACATTATTGCTAACTAGTAGCATTCAAACTCATTATTGCCTTAAGGTTACGTTATTATTACCTCATTGTTAGCAACTTTAAACTTATTATTCTCACAGCTCTTACATTATTAAATTATGTAATGCGTTCACATAACGTTATTAAAGATGTTTACAATAATATAAGCATTTGCAATGACTGTTACATACATATTGCTTCAAGGCGGGCTGTTATTGAATTTACATATATAATTTAATTGAAATTATTCAAGTGTTAAAATACTCCTCAGCACATACAATCAACACAAGTAGACGAATGATTCCCCTTGCTGGTTTCATTGTTGTCAAGAGTTAGATTATTTACCTTTAATAGTTCTAGTAGGAAACCTTTCTTATTACTTTGTACAAGTACACCTAAATTAAATTCGCTCCTGCAATATGCAATTTTAATTACATTTAGACCCCCTTCTAACCTTTTAAGGAAAGCTCCTTTATTTTATACGGTGACTTTAATTGTGAACATCTCACTACACCTTTCTTCGCTCTGTTGCTTTATGTTTTGATCCGCTTGGAACATAAACTGCCTCATCACTACCTTTGTGGCTATTTTATGCAAAAGTTACACCCTAAAGTGTAACTTTCATATCAATTTACTGTTTCCTCTGCCTTAAGAACTTGTTCAGAAAGCAAAATGACATTGGCTACATAGCTGTTTTCTTTGATTACTTCCCTTATGTTAGTGATGCTTTGGATGTTTTGATGTAAGATTTTATAAGATTTATATTTATACTTGTTTCGGGATACAGATTTGATCATATGATTAAAGAAATTATGTGAATTTATATTTGTACAATCATTTTAGCTTATCATTTTTAGTGAAAAGTATATTTTTCCCTACTTCGTTTCTATTGCACATGATTTTCTACCTCTCACTGTGTATTTCCTCTCTTCTATTAACATATTGATTACATTCATTTTTCTTTCTAATTTAGAAACAGCATTTTTAACATTAAGATGTTTTTCATTTATAAGATTCGATTAATTACTTAAAAATATTGCGGCTGAAAGTTGTTTTGACAATAATAAGCAATGATGTTGCTCTGCAGGAAGCACCTGTAAATACAGTTGATAATTGTTAGCCAACAGAAATTCCCTTTTAAAATCTAATTCGCTTTCATTCTTGATTATTGTGCCTAATGCTTGATCCTCCAACATTTCAGAGTACGCACGGAAGCAGTTTTTGGTGATAGCAGTGATGATTCACCATTGACCTGTGTTAGAGCGGCAGGAAAAAAATCTAACCTTGGTTATGGAAAGGATTCTCCAGGATGTGAAAGCCAAGAAAGTGATGTAAAAATACCACCTGTAGAAAAACATGTTCACTCACAACAATATGATAAATGTAGTAATGGGAAAATTTACAGCAGGACTTTATTAGTCAATGAAGGCAAAGCGTCACATAAGTGTAACATTTGTTATAAGAGCTTTACTCGGTCGTCATCTTTGAAAAGGCATAATTTGATACATGGGGGTAAAAGGCCTCATAAGTGTGAAATTTGTGAGAAGAGGTTTATGCGTTTGTCAGCATTGAACTTGCATAATTTGATACATGAAGGTAAAAAGCCTCATAAGTGTGAAATTTGTGAGAGGAGATTTACACAGATGTCACATTTAAAATTGCATAATTTAAAACATCAGGGTAAACACCCACACAAGTGTGATATTTGTGAAAAGAAGTTTCTTCAATTGTCACATTTGAAAAGGCATAATTTGATACATGACGGTGAAAAGGCTTACAAGTGTGACATTTGTGTTAAGAGCTTTACTCAGATGTCAGCTTTGAAACTGCATAACTTGATACATGGGGATAAAAAACCTCACAAGTGTGAAATTTGTGAGAAGAGCTTTAGTTACTTGTCATCTTTAAAATTACATAATTTCATACATGACGGTAAAAAGCCTTATACGTGTGAAATTTGTCAGAAGAGCTTTACTTGGTTGTCCGATTTGAAATTGCATAACTTGATTCATGAGGGTAAAAAACCTCACCAGTGTGAAATCTGTGAGAAGAGCTTTACTCGGTTGTCACATTTGAAGTCCCATAATTTAGTACACGGCGATAAAAAGCCTCACAAATGTGAAATTTGTGAAAAGAGCTTTACTCGGTTGTCACATTTGAAGTCGCATAATTTGATACACGAGTGTGAAAGGCCTCACAAGTGTAATATTTGTGATAAGAGCTTTACCCGATTATCAAATTTTAAGTCGCATAACTTGATACACGAGGGTGAAAAGCCTCACAAGTGTGACATTTGTGAGAAACGCTTTACTCGGTTGTCAAATTTGAAGTTGCATAATTTAGTACATGGGGGTAAAAAGCTTCATAAGTGTGAAATTTGTGAAAAGAGCTTCATCAACTTAAGTAATTTGAAAAGGCATCATTTGATACATGAGGGTAAAAAGCCTCACAAGTGCAACATTTGTGAGAAGAGTTTTACTCAGTTGTCACATTTGAAATTACATAATTTGATACACGAGGGGAAAAGGCCTCACAAATGCGGTATTTGTGAGAAGAAGTTCACTCTTTTGTCATATTTGAAAAGGCATAATGTGTTACATGAGAGTAAAAGCTTAGATGTCTGAAATTTGTGAGAAGAGCTTCATTCAATTTTCATTTTCTAATTTGTATGAGAATAAAAAGCCTAATAGGTGTGTAATTTGTGAGAAGGGCTAGGTTGTGTTGTCAAGTTTGAAAAAAAACAAATTTCTTCATGGCGATGAGAAACCATGTACTTACAAAACCTGTGATAAAGCATATATTCAGTTGTCAGCTTTGAAATTGCATAATATTGTTTATGAACCCAAATAGCCATGCAAGTTATAAAATTGCAGGAAGAGACTTAATCTTTTGTTAGGTGTGAAATGGCATAATTATTTGGTTCATCAGTACCATAAAACCATATAAGTATTACATTAATTTGTAAATGGAGGGTTATTTTGTATATTTTGAAAATGCATAATATGAGTAATGAAGGAAGAAATCTATAGAAGACACTTTCAAGGACTGCATTGGTTTGTGCTATTTTAAAGGCATAATGTAATTAGTGAGCAGAAATGGGCATTCAAATGGGGCATATTTAGAAAGAGCTTCATTGAAATTTAAAATATATAGTTTCCTTGATGAGGGGGAAAAAGTTGTATACTTGCAACCTTCTGATGCATTTCCCCTAACATTTCTGCTGTTGTATCTTAGAAGCCAAGTGTTCAACTGTAAACAATGTTTTGAGTGAACGTCCAGTAGGTTACAATTCACACCAAGCTGAGAAGAGTAGCAAATATAGATAGTTAACTCAAATTTATAATAAACACTGGTGCTAGGGATTGTAAGGTATACATAGGAGTAACCTGATTCCCCTACAAGTTTGTAAATACTTGTACCAACATATTATGCTACAGTTTACATAAATCAGGGACTGCTAAGCTTAACTTAAGGTAATTAAAACGAGAATTACTTTATTGATGGATCACATCTTCAGCTGTTTGCTTCATGCTCACTTTGTGTTGAATTAGATAATTATGGTTAATGTTGCTAGGTAGCACATTGTTTGCAGTCTATATTCTATCTGCTCCAAGAAAAGGAATTTGCTTATAGAATCATTTGGTATGCATGTTACTGATTCTTATACAGAGTGGTTGATTACATTTCGCGTTTGAGTGCACTGCAGCAATACACAGAATGGTTGTGTCTGCCTTGCTCACTTTTACTTAAATGTAAACAATGTAGTTTATTGTTTATCATAGACTAAATACAATTACAGAAATTCACACGACTAATGCTGTCAACTGTGGCATTTTCTGTACTGCACTCATTTTACAGCTTCACAGCTAAGTTGGCTTGAATTTATGCTTTTGAAACACCTACTTTATGTAGCAGATGATGTAGGTCAATCTAAAGCTGCAACAATTTCATACAGTTTTAACAATCTAACAAAGCAATATCACTAAATGTGATAACTAGCATGTCTGACTCTGTGGAAGTTCAGTGCAAACTGCATAAGGATCTCTCACAATGAGTCAGTTTTCACATATATGTATAACCCCTGTGGTATAATGTGAACTTTTTGGCCAGCATTTCAATGGGTTAATCATATGTTAATTTTTGCTGAAACACACCCTCACTGCTCAGTAGATTATATATCTGTAGAATACATGTCTCTGTTAAGGTTTTTTTGGGGGATGTTGAATGTGAACATCAAGGCTATTCTAAAGTTGCTAACTAGTTGATTGGCATTCTGTAACCTCGTAACAAAACAAAAATGTTTGTTAAGAATAAAGATTTGGTTGTTGAACTCAACAAACCCCGAGACCCTCATGCTTACGTTTTTGTTACACAACAGATTCGCATAGACGTCGTTTTAATGCTGCTGTAAGAGGAAAAACCTGATAGAAGCTTGTCATTTTAATTATTAAACGTTTATGTATTCGTTTTAGTGTAAAATATAAATGTTACGGATTACACTCGAGTAAGCAATGTTCCGTCTCATAGCAACCAAATTAGCTTTAAGAGATGAATTGTAATAGGAAAATATGTGCTTTGCAATCTCATATCGTGATAAAAACTAGTTATTGATTTAAAAATTTTAGGTTCAAATAACGATAAATCTCGTGTTTATCTGCATGGTTCACAAATCATTTGCGTCACTTTAGGTTAAGGTTAAGAACTGAATCGTTTTGGGATCTGTACAGCGATATGTTTTTGTTCCCAGAATTATTTTAAGGTAATACTAAAAGAAATGGCTAACAGTAGGCTATTTACCATTTCTCGTAACCACAGGAATTGAATTTATACTGATGCTGCTGGAGGAGGAAGATCATAAGTCTTTTTTCGGTTGTAAAATGATCATTTATACGTAGTAATTTTGCGTATGAAAGATAATATGAAATAAAATACTTGTAGCTGTAACATTCCCGCAGTAACACTAGTGAAACTAATTCTTTGTTTTCACCTCAATCTTCCACTTAACGAATACCTAACAATATATTACCAGATACCAATATTATTTTCATTCAAAGATTAAGATGCAAAAACATACCCAGAAAACTGAACTAAAGCTGAACATTACCAAATCATGAATAAACGAATAAGTACTGACCTACCTATACTTGATAGTATGTATTAATATTTCAGGAAAATCTGCGGCTATCTTGAAGACGTGTAACTATAAGCCATAAAGAAGATTAAGCATTAAATTTGAGCTAACGTGAATTTGTGAAACTTGCACCAAGACAATATAAAACTGTGTTGGTAATTATTTTGTCTGTCATTCCTAACCTAAAATTAAACGCAACTTACATGGCCATTGCCACAGCTTGGCGAGTTTTCCCCATAGGCGTCTATTTTGGGGCCACAAGAAAATGTAAGTCATGCTATTCTAAGCAATAGGTGTGAATTTTAAGCATTCTCATATGTTTGCATTTTTCGTGTGACATTTTGGTAGTACGCTTTGTATCCATCTTAGCAAGGAAAAGTAACAATAGCACTCGTTAGTCGGTATTACGGCGCTGACGGCAGTGTGAAAACAAAACGCTGTCGCAGGGCGCACGAATTTTCGTTTAGTCATTCCAGTGAGCTAACTAACCGCGAGAAGACAAATATCACAACCAACTATTACCAAATGGCGGCACATTTGTCAAGAGTGACTCTTTAAGCTTGACAAATAATTGCAGTCTTCTTAACAACGAAGTTACAGCATATCCATAACACAAAAAACAGGATATGACGGCATAGAGGTTATAGGTGTATTAAGTTCATTTCCCAAAATAATATTTGTTGAAACCACATTTAAAGTAAATATACATTATTTGTAACCCAAAAATTTAACATGAAAAAAAAACATTTTATGAAGTTGTCCTCCGTGGAGACCATGCTAGCCTCTAATTCACAAGGTCGCGGGTTCAAAAACGGTGTGTGCGATGAATTTTTTCGGGCGTAAAAATCCTCAGCATGGCTTCCTTCGGAAGGGAAGTAAAGCCGGTGGTCCCGTGTCGTAGATTTACGCACGCAACAGAACCTCAAGCCTGATAAAGAGGCCTCTGAGCAAAATCACTGGTCTTGCACGCCTAACATAGAATGGGACGCCAACGACCATAGTAGTTAAAGAGCGTCCATAAATAAAAAACTCAATTTAATTTTACGAAGTATCAATAAGTTTGTCTTAAATCCGTAGTGTTGCGTTCCGTTGTTTATATTTGTTTGTTTTACAGCAAATGAGATTGCAGTTTATCTATGTGACTGATGTAAATTAAATTGAGTTTAATTTATGGACAATCTCTACACAGTCAAGTCCGAGAAACAGTTGTTAACCTTAAAATCTCTGGCGAGAAAGCAAACAATAGCAACTGGTCATTCGCCATTAGCAGAGGAGCGTATGTTTTCTATGAGGCCGTCAGTCTTGTTGATATGTTTTTTTGTTTTGTCTTGTCCTCCGTGGTGTAGTGGTTACCATGCTAGCCTCCAATTCCCGAGGTCGCGGGTTCAAACCCGGCGGAGGAGATGGGATTTTTTTCGGGCGTAAAAATCGTTAGCATGGCTTCCTTCGGAAGGGAAGTAAAGCCAGTGGTCCCGTGTCGTAGATTTACGGCACGTAAAAGAACCCCAAGTCTGATAAAGAGGCCTCGGAGCAAAATTACCGGTCTTCCACGCCCAACATAGAATGGGACGCTAAGGACCGTAGTAGTTAATAAATAAAACTCAATGTATTTATTTCAAGTTCTAAGTTACCACTGCGCAATACCCAAAATACATGAACTTTTCAAAACACACTTCATAATGTCGAAGAGTATTTCAGCACCAACTAACATAAACCCTCATTTTAGCACGTTGGCGTACTAAGTTAGTCCCTTTTTATGGTTAAACGCCAACAGGTTCATCATATTTAAGTTCATCACTAAAATCCACTAACGTTATGATTTTTACCATATAACTCATCTACCTTACTAGATTTTCAGGCTAGATTCTTCAAGTTTTAAACACTGGATGCACTTTATTTTGTGCTGTATATTAATAAGGTATCACAAGACATTTTCACCATTTGCTTGTCGATACGAAAATTCATCTTTATTTTAATATTTTCATTCCACCTTTCCATTATGACTTATGGGCCACTTTTCTACTTTTGTCAGGTGACTTTGATGTTGGTTTCAAGACTCAGCATGGTCATTTGCTCTATCTTATACATGCTCTAAGAATTCGACTAACGAATTACGAATACAATTTTTAATGACGTACTGAAAACTCGAATGGCCAGATAATACGCAAATAGAACTTTCGAGTTAATACATCACGTTACGTATATGTATCAAAGTAATAGATGTAGAATATCGACATATTTGATTAATAACTACAATTTTTCCTATAATAGCCATATTATATTCCAATCATTTTATTTTTATGCTTGTGAATCGATATAACCCTCGGTTATAAATCCTGTAACTATATAATGTAAGCACCATGAGTTTACGATTCTCATTTTCTCAAAGACAATTTATAAAATGTTTACCTGCTAATAAACTAATGTTAACCTTCCATATGTCTGAAGCTGTAGCATGGAGGAAGATGAAACGCTGACAGGAATGATTATGGGTGAATGTCTTGTATTACATCGGCATTCCCCATGTGCTCTTCCACTTTTTTGTATGATCTAATTAACGTTTGCAGTTCTCCGCAGAAACTTGCGAAGGCCCGTGGTCTATTCTGATAGTGCCCTGGATTTAAAGTGGATGTTGTTGACTTTAGCTTGAGCCCATACATGTTTGGTTGGATTAAGCTCACAACGACCGGGAGAACCTGATAACTGTGTGGCCTGCACAACGAACCATTGCGTCAATTTTATATAAGATATATTGCAATTGTAAGCTGCTTATTATATTAAGAGCTCCGCTTTCAAAATGGACTTCTTAAAGGAGTCCTTTATTGCTAATCTTTATATTGACGCTGTCTTTTTTGCAAGTTGAGATGAATGATAGGACGCATTATCTAGTACAATGACTGAATTGGATGCGATTTAGGAAAGAGCTGCTCTTCAAAATACTGTTCATAACATTCCCATCCAGTTCTTCATGGGCATCTAATGATACCTTGTTACACTTGAATACCAATTTCCCCCGATCACAAATTGATTTTCATTACCTGCATGTACAATATCGAATCTATCCCCTTTACACAATGGGGACCTCAAACCAGTGAACAAGCCGGAAAGAAACACTTGTCTGGAGGATTTAATGGTGATACTTCGCCAACTCTACTTACAGTTTGTCCTGTTTTCACCCTGTACTCGTCAGTAAAAGTTATACTCGATTTTTCTCTATATTTCCATGCGATATAAATAATTGTGTGTATGAGATATTATAGCATCTCTCTATTAAAATGGTTTATTACACCTTTTATTGTAAAGAAATCCCATGTCCTTCAACAGTCTGTATAAAGTAGTCCGCTTGAAATTAGGAAGAAGGGGATTCGTATTTACTTCGTTTAATACAGCACGAAGGGGGTGGTTTATTGCTAAATAAGAATTCGTGGATCTTTCGCCTAATCGCACCACGTACAAATCCATTGTATTTTAACATTCTACTGCTCTTTTGCAGACCTTTACTCTGCCGGTTTTTATTTGGCGATAACACTGGACCATTTTTAACAATTTTACTTTATATGTTGTACTTGCAGATACACCGGTTGTCGTTGACCCTTCTTTCACTTGCCTCGTGACCGATGATTAGAGTTGCCGGAGAAGATCTATTCGTAAACATATTTTAGCATCATTCGGTGCTCTTTGCTGTTCAATATTAGCCCCTGCTATCGTTTTTCCATTTTCATCCAATTTACAACTACTCGCGGAACCGAATGCGAATATCACTCACTGACACTGCTTTTGGTGAACCTGTACAAGGTGGGAGCGAAGGTATGACAAACATGAAGGAATGTTCCAGTAATTTATAGCGGAAATCCAAAAGCGAAGCTATAATATAAAAGGACTAATAGTCATTTAATGACTGCTATATATAGGTTATTCCTGAATTTTATACATATGCTCGAGGGCGGATTGATGTCAGTGACCTTTTAAAGAAAATAACAGTTTTTCTTCCAAAAAATCAACTTTGTTTCTCAACATAGTCTCCTTTCAATTCAATAAACGTTATTCAAAGTTTCTCCAATTTTTTAACCCTTCCGAAAATATTTTTCGAAGTCTGCAAAATATGAGGTTGTTTCTGCCATGGTGTGTTCACTGGACATGAATTTTTTCCCAGCGAGCCACTGTTTCAGGTTTGCGAAGAGGAAGAAGTCCCTCGGAGGCAAATCTGGAGAATATGGTGGGTGAGGTAGCAGTTCGTAGCTCAATTCCACAAATTTTGCGATGGGAATGGCTGATTTCTGTGCGTGTGCATTATCCTGCTGAAAGAGAACCTTTTTCTTCAACAAATGGTGTCGTTTCTTTAACAATTCCTTGTGAAACTGAACCAGCATTGCGGCATAATATGAACCTGTGATCGTTTTACCCTTCACCAGGTAGTGGATCACTCCTTGTGAATCCCAAAAGACAGCTGCCAGGACTTTTCCTGCCGACGGAATGGTTTTCGCTTTCTTTACAGCAGGTTCGCCGAAGGAAATCCACTGCTTTGATTGTTGTTTGGTTTCAGGTTGATAGTGATAGATCCAGGTTTCATCATCCGTGATATAACGCCGCAAAAACTCATTTCGGTTGTGCTGGAACATGTTCCAACATCCCTGTGAAATACTCACACGATTCGGCTTGTTCTCAATTGTGAGCAGTTGCGGTACCCATCTTGCTGACAGCTTTCTCATACCCTAAAATTCGTGCAGAGTGTTATACACCCGTTCACTCGATATGTTTACGGTCTTGGCTATCACGGATTTTCACTCGGCGTTGTTCCAACACAATATCGTGAACTTTTTTCACCATTTCTTCTGTTGTGACCTCAACCGGCCATCCTGTGCGCACGGCATCTCTTGTGCTCGAACGGCCACATCCAAATTCTGTGAACTATGCCATGTGATGGAGCAGAGTCCCCATAATACTTGTTCAGCTTTTCTTCAGTTTCCTTCACCGTCTTACTATGCAAAAAAGTGGTGCTTTATAGGAAGACGAAATTCACTTTTCTCCATTTTCTACGAAGCAACACACACCTGCTTATTTTAGACGCTCTCAAAAATGTTCTAAGAAACAAGTGACGACGAATAACTGCGATTACACCCAGAATAGATGTAAAACTTGGGCGCAAATACGAAACCTGTGATTAGAACGCTATCTCTCGTCAAAGTCATGGACGTATCAAACAGTACTCGTATATATAATATACGCATATAGCGCCTAGAGCGAGCGTAAACAAAGTTTTGCTTTGGGCTGGGGGCTGTGAGTCACATAAAGTAAAAGACCATAAAATATGTGTATTGTTTTCTTAAT
The DNA here is from genome assembly GCA_030765065.1 of Deroplatys truncata. Lineage (NCBI taxonomy): Eukaryota > Metazoa > Arthropoda > Insecta > Mantodea > Mantidae > Deroplatys > Deroplatys truncata. The sequence continues at coordinate 121,886,578 of CM060989.1, forward strand.
TGGGAATTCTCTATTGCGGCGGACTGCAAGCCATTAAATCCCAACACTTGTTTATGCGACAGGAGACATTTGTTAGCATATAGTGTGGCATGTCGTTGGATATCGTATGTTGAACGGCAAATGGCAAAACCACTACAGTAGCTCGTGCTTTTGGAGTAAAGGAAGACATTCGGGCAGCACTTCGGAGTAAAACAGGGGTAGTGCTACCATATTCTGGAGTAAAACAGTTGAAATACTGTCACCAACACTCCGGGGTGGAAAAGTGTGTACTACCAATGGAACTAGTTCCACTAAAGGCCAGATCTACGTCCTTGACGTCGATTGCGGTGTAGGGGTGGTGATGATGGAAGTAGATCCAGTAAAGGAACGCTCGAGCCATCACTGCCGGTTTAATGGGATAGCTGAAATCATGAATGGAATGAATAAAACTTAGTAAATACATGCAAGAACTTACTTATCAAGTACATACTTGCTTCACGTTCTGGGTGAATAAAGGAAGAAAATGCTTGCTAGCAAATACTTGTAAATTTCACCGGTTTGCTTTTAGAGTATTTACTTTCCCTGGTTTTATTCAGTTGTGTGCAGGTATTTACTTCTAACATTTGGCGCTGTTTTGGTAAACATGTTTCCACATGTATTTCATTTGTGGGGTAAATCTACGAAGGACCAATGGTTGGGTATAAAAGGATCGGCCTCAACATGGATCTACAAAACAGGCCTGTCTTATCAATTCAGTTTCAACTCCGTAAATTCACAGTACAGGTATGTCAAGCGACAAGTAATCGCAGAGCCCTGCTTCAGAAAGCAGAGTATGTTTGTAAAGATACTAAAGAAAAACAGTTGTATTACGCAAGTCTAACTTACCAAAAATAACAGAAAAATTCTGATGTGTTACACTCACATGACTTTCTCTACTCTTGTAGAAACTATTTTTGCAAACGCTTATTCTCCATATGCTTCATGTTAATCGAGATGTCAATCTTATTGCTAATTTTCTTGTAGACGCAAGGGGAATATGGTAGGTTTTAAGCGCTGGTTGCTATGTGGCGCATTCCGTTCTCTTTGCATGTCAAGGACATATAAAAATGAATAACGAATTTGAGAAAAAGTATACGTATTGGTAAATTTAAGAGAATAACAAGCAATATCTCGAAAACGGTTCACTCAAAAAAAATGTGTATGACATAAATTGTGTATTTTAACGCGATCTACATTTTTGTGTAGCAAAATTTTGTCTATCTCTTATGGTTTACCAGTTATACAAACGTCGTTCACAATGAAGAATACTTTTGGAGACATTCCCAGAAAATTTGAGATATGCATTTCATTTGTCATGAAAATATCTGAAACATGTGATATTTTAATCAAAATCGTTAGAGCTAATTTTGAGAAAATTAAAATTTTCGAAAAATGTTCCATGTAAAGGGTAATCTGGGGGGGATTTTCTTGAAAACCTTCGTGTCGCATCTCTGCAAGATACTGAACCTAAATACCAAGTTTGGTGTTTATTCGAGTGTTCGTTTCTGAGTTATGCTGTTCACAGACACACACGCGTGCATGTTTCCAAAAATGCTTTTTTTTATTCAGGGGGTCTCAAAACATATATACATATATATACATACATATATACATATATATATTTCCGGTGAAATTTCGGTATCGTATTTTTGGGTGGAACACAATACTTCCCCTACTTACTATACGTAGTAAAGAAAGTAAAAAAGAGAGCACATGGAAAAATGTAGTAAGGATTTCATTAAAACTACTGGAAGAACTGTGACCGTTGAACAGCTAAAAATCTTGAAATAGCACGAGTACTGTGAAAAAGAAATCAGATATGTCAGCAACTGGAAACAAACCTATTAATCTACTTAATGGGAAAAATAATTTTTAGAGATTTTGAACTCTCAAGAGTTAGTTCTCCAAGGTTCCGAGAGCTCTTACTGTTGGCCATGAAACACCATCCTGTAGACCAGAAGAACAAACGGCACTGGCGATAAATGGTGTGGTCCGGGTAAATCCCAGACTGAAAAGTAGGCCTCACAAAACAAAACTATCCGTTTATGAATCAGAAGAAACAAGGAAACTTTCTAGCACAGCTGCAACGTTTGGTGCTCCTAGAGCAACTGATGCTTATGAGAATGCAAATCCAAAGAAGAGATGCTACAGTGTACACGTCAAGACCCCAATTCTACTCACAGTGAAAAATCTGCAGACTTTTTGCAGAAGTTTACACAGTACGCGAACATTTGAAACCTGGGCCTTATTCCTTTACCTCTGAACTGAAAGTTATGTACAAATGTTTTTCTCTGTTTTCTTGTCAGATTAAAATAAAGGTTAAAAAGAAAGAAAAAATTAAAACAAAGCGAAAGAGAGGTGACTGTACGAATGCAAGTGAATATACATATTCATTCGAATGTGTGAGAGTGATTGTGGCGGCAAATGTGCAAAGGATCAAATTATGGGCATAAAGGAATCAGATGTCTTGGAAATTTTCTTTTGGGTGTGTGTGTAATCGAGAGAGAGAGAGGATATGAGCGTGTAAACTCACGTGGCTGAATATTAAAGAGTCCGTCTCTCTCACTTTTTAATTATTATTTTTTCCATTTTAACTTCATTTTACAGAATTTATTGCAAAATACAAATATTCATACACGGTTACAAAAATGTTTTTGCTAATAAGAATACTTAAACTATTTCTGTTTCTTATAAAGGATTGACCAACAATACTCCAACAATAATATGTTTTCCATACACGATCAATTCTAGCAATGCAGGGATTGTTGAATGAAATAATTACTTGAAGTCATTTTTGCATTCCTCCTTCTGATATTGCCTTCATCTTCAGACTTCTGGCTCATTTTCGTCACCATTAGGTACATATTCATCAAAATGCAAGTCATCATGAAAATATGCTATGTTGTGCAGCACTGTACAGCAAAGTATTATTTGTGGAACTTTGTTTAATGAACTACTTATGTGACTGGATATAATCGGAAAACGCTGTTTAAGCTGCTCCAAAACTCTTTCTATGATGACTCTACCAGCAACTGAAAGATCCATTGTACTGCCGTATTATTTCTGTATTGGGCTCTACCTCCATATTCTACTAACATGAACACTGCCTGGCCATTAGCATCAATACTATTAATTGCTTCATTGGCATCACATGTTATTTGAACGTTCATGGGTGCTTTGCCTTTACGATTGATGTAGTCATTCCCATACTCTCTTGGTTTTTTAATCTCTATATGCGTGCAGTCCAACGCACCAATCGCCGTAGGAATTTCAAACTTAGTTAACCAATTTGTTCTTGCTCTGTTCATTTTCTCTAAAGTGTTGGGGAAAACTATCCATTCGTTTGCTTTCTGCGTAATTCTTTCAGAAACAAACGATACCGCTTTACAAACTAGTGCGATCAGTGCCGAAATCTTCGGTCACTCTACTTTGATAACCGGGATCACTTAGGTAGCGAAGGAATACCTTCATTTTTTTTAAATAATCAACCTTTCATTTTCAAATCTTAGTAGCGCTTTAAGTCTTCTAGGACTTAGATCTCTCCTTTTCGATAGCGCTTTGCCTCCCGAACATGCACTTGAGCTGCAATTTTAACAGTAAATGGAACATTATACCGTGTGCGCCGACAGGTTGCCTCTGACCAACCTTACAAATGGGCAACTATTTACTTGTGTTTTATTCAACACGTTTCAGAGAACACTTGTTAGTTTTACCGATGTACTTGCCTCGCAAGTATTTACTTCTTTTTATTCACTTCACCCGATGTAATTGGAAGTAAGGAAGTGCTAGTTTTGAATATTGGAGTACTCGCGTCACATTTCCAGGAGGAAGCGTTCCTTTGAAGCGACTCGTGTAACTTCGATCCATAATTGTGCCAATATGAAAATCATAGCGGTGAAGATTGGATTGGAAAACTGGAAACAGAGGGCACTAACTCCCCACATGAACATGGTGTGTCACTAGTTGTACTTTTGCGGGAAAGGCGAATTTTCTGATTGGCTGTTTCAAGTTTCGAAGTTCGTAACGAACTAAATGACAGGCAGGAAGAAAGGGATCATCTTGGATTTTTATAGCTGAAAGTTTTCGTTCGATGTTTTTTCACCAGGAACAAAGCAGAGACGGTAATCATACATTTACGCTATTTCTGATTGAATTTATATTTTTGTAATATTGGTATTTTCTATTAACTTCAATGATATTCGTAGAATGAGGTAGAAAACTTTGATAGGTTATTGTGTGTTACAACATTTTTATATAACGAATTAATTTTCAGATGCATTGACCCATCCAGAGTGGGATATGCCTACGATTTACATTCCTTCCAGCGTTGTGGTTCGAGTCCCGAATGGTGCATTAGAACCTGAAAGTATGTTATTAAGTTTGAGCAACATAAAATAATGCTGGATAAAGGGTTAAGTTTTTAAGAGCTTCTTAGTGTTGCTCAGTTTTATATTTTCCTGATTTACTTTTCAGATATAGTGAGCCATCCAGACAGTGGAATATAGATTAATGTTCCTGTTTGCACTACATAATTGATGGATGGAGATCACAGCCAAAGTGGGTAAGGTAAAAATCAACCTTTAATGCAAATTAAATGGCATGTTTCAAACACTAGATACAGACCATGCGAGTGACACACGTGTATAATTTAAAAATAGAGGATTATTGGTGGACTGACAAAGATAGCATGCCAATGATACTGCAATTCTATTAAGGCAGTGCCTAACTGAAATTTTCTAATACAGAAGAATATTTGATATCATTCATTCATTAGGTATGGAAATAAAGATATGAGAACAGAAAGTAAATGAAGAACAGGTAACACAGATAAAGAGAGTAAGATCATGTAAGTGGAAAGAGGAACCGACAGAATATTTCATAAAAGATTTAAATTCCAAGGTAGGACAGATTGTAGGTGGAATAATGTAACTATCAATGAAAATCGGAAAAAGCACTCGAGTTTCTAAAATTACTAGTAGAGAGATCGGGGACGGGATGAGAATTAAAACAAGGAAGGATACAAACGAACAAAGATTGGTTTGGTAATAAATAAGGAATAGCAAAAAGAGGTTTTCAAACAGCTTATCAGATAGAGGGAATCTGAAAAGGAATCGGATAGGCAAGATTTGATGACATTCAAGTAAATGGGGATATACGAGGGCGGATTGATAAGTCCATCACTTTAACGGGAGATGCCGTTCCAATCACAGGTTTTTATTTGTTTCCACCTAAGTCTTATATTTATTATGGGTATAATCGTAGAAATTAGTCATTTGTTTCTTAGTATATTGTTGAGAGCGTCTAAAATAAGCAGATGTGTGTTGCTGACGGCGAAGGAAACGGAAGAAAAGCTGAACAAGTATTATGGGAGGTCTGCTCCATCACATGGCATGGTTTACAGAATTTCGATATAGCCGTTCAGTACAAGAGATTCTGTGCACACAGGACGGCCGGTTGAGGTCACAAGAGAGGAAATGGTGAACAAAGTTCACGATATTGTGTTGGAAGACCGCCGAGTGAAAATCCGTGAGATAGCCTAGACCGTAAACATCTCGAGCGAACGGGTGTATAACGTTCTGCACGAATTTTTGGGTACGACAAAGATATCGGTAAATTGGTGTGCCGACTGCTCACAGCTGAGAACAAGCGGAATCGTGTGACCATTTCACAGGGATGTTTGAACATGTTCCAGCGCAACCCAACTAACACTTTCGGCGTTATTTCACGGTTGATGAAACTTGGATCCATTACTATCAACCTGAAACCAAATATCAATAAAAGCAGTAGATTTCCTTCAGCGAACCTGCCCCAAAGAAAGCTAAAACCATTCCCTAGGCAGGAGCAATCACAGCAGCTGTCTTTTGGGATCCACAAGGGGTGATAGGCATTCACTACCTGGAAAAGGGTACAACGATCACAGGTTCACATTATGGCGCAAGTAATTTCACAAGAAATTATTAAAGAAAAGACCCCATTTGGAGAAGAAGAAGGTTCTCTTTCACCAGGATAATGCACCCGTACACAAGTCCGCCATTGCCATCGCAAAATTCGTGAAATTGGGCTACGAATTGCTATCTCACCCACCATGTTCTCCAGATTTGCTTAGAGAAACTTCTTCCCCTTCGCAAACCTAATTTCTTCGCTGGCAAGAAATTCACGTCCAGTGAATACATCATGGCACAAACCACCTCATATTTTGCAGACTTCAAAAAATCATATTTTTGAAAGGATTAAGAAAAATTGGAGAAACGTTGGACAACGTATATTGAATTGAAAGCAAAGTATGTTGAGAAATAAAATTTATTCTTTGGCAAAAATTATTTTCTTTAAAAAGTCACGGACTTATCAATCCGCCCTCGTAAACGTTGGCTAGATAGAAAAATAAAGAAAAAATATAAAGAAAGGGATAGAAGGAAATCGAATTAGTAATAAGGGTGAACAAGAAAGGAGAGGAACAAGTAAAATCACGCCAAATGAATGGGTAGATTATTTCAAAGATCTGATAGGGAAAGGGAAAGAAGTAAGAAATAGAGCCAAAAAAAGTTTTAAAAAAGGGGAGAAATGAAAAATTAGACGGCAAAATAACAGTGATTAAACTTTATCTACAAATGAGGAATATAAAGAAACATAAAGCAGTAATAGAGAGAATACGAGGAGTATTTTAAAAAATACACAACGAAACACCCAACACATTAATAATAATGACAGAACTACTAAATGAAGTTAAACAAAAGAACTGATAAACCAGAATGTTGGAAGAAAGTAGTGTCAATTTATAGAGGGAAGGGAGGAGTAAACAAACCAGAAAAATAATAGAGGAATAATCCTATTATCTACATTAGGAAAAGTGTATACAGGAATACTGGTGGGTAGAATCAGCGAAAAGGAAACTTACAGAATTTCATGGTGGACTTAGGAAAGGAAACCAGACAAGAGACAATATATTCACAATAAAACTATAAGAGGCAAGTATCTACGCAAGAAAAGGGGAAGGGTTTACATGTTCTTTGCAGACTGAGAAATTGTTCGACTCTATAACGGAAGCTCTAGGATATAAACTAAGAGGAAAGGGAGAAAGTGACAATTTTATAAAAGAAATCAGGAAAATGTACTTTGGTGTAAAATTCTGCACAAAATGTGGTAAAAACGGCAGAGATGATACATAAGAAACTAGAATGTGTCCCATATTATTTAATATACTTATAGACAATATACTGGAAAGAGTAGATGAAACAAATCAGCACTGCCTGGTAATAGATACCAGGTTTATTATATGCAGATGACCTTGGGCCTATATAAGTAATTGGGCCACAGGGAGCGATCAAAGAAACACAGCAATTTTGTGAAAATAGAGAATTAAAACAAATACAAATGAACCACAATGTGTTTGACAACTTAGTGGTCTCCTTAAGTGGTCATGCAAGCGGGGTCCAGAGCCTATTATGCTTCATTGTTTAGGGATTACTCAAGTTCGATGGCTGTATGAAACGGACCACGTCCGATGTCTGCCGCTCTTATCTCCTGAGGCTCCAAAACGAAGAACCCTAAGGATACATATCTATGCAAAGCGAAGTCTTCGCATAGTATATGCTGTGAGGTCTCAGTCTCTCATCCATTTCCACATAAAGAGGCTTGTGTAAGCTCCAGTATCTATAGATGTCTGCGCAAGGTTGTGATACGTAAGATAGCCCACAAACCCTTTGAGCTTAACTATGATCAAATTCAGGAGACAATCACTCCTTTCCGGCCAGGACCTGATGTGAGATCATGGGCCTGTCTGGCAGTGGTTTGCTTACTACAGATGAGCCCTTGCCAGGTTATCCCATAATTGTCATTACTAGCAGAAACTCCGCAAAAGAGATCGAGCCCACTAAAATCGAGTCCCGGAACCCTAAGAAGTGTAACCGGCAGCTGGTGCATAACCTATCCTACATCTTCTGGCATTGCCACACCAATTTAGATGTGGTTTTAACCGCCCTAAGGGCTTTCAAAGCTGCCGTACTGTCCGAGCACATGTACACATCCGCTCGTCGCAAGGCATAGTGTAAATGTGCATAGCGCAGACAGATCACAGACCTCAGCCTAGAAAACCGTGGTAACTCAACCAAGAGGAATGACAAGCCCAGCCCCCGTCCTGCCCCAAGGCAGGAACCATCCGTGAACCAGGTCCAGCCCCCTGCCTTCGGGAGAGACCCGGTCTCTGATCCCCACTTCTCCCTAGAAGATATTACCACAGTATAGGATGGGCTTAAATTATGCCTAGCTTCCATAAAATCCCTAATCATATGCGTTTTAGGACACTTCTCCTTAATCCAGAAAGGATCAGTGAGTGTCCTTTGTGAGGTAGCTTAAAACGCCACCCCTAAAGTCCAGAGGCGGTGTGCACTCATCCTGGTTATCTCCTTCACAAACAAATACAAGGTCCACCAGAATCTCTAAGGTGTTCCCAGTCGTCGTCCGCACTGTCACTCCTTGTAACGAGTCTAACTTGGCAGTTACTACATTCACAAGAAAGACAGGCCATAGGATATTCACAGCTTTATACAGAGATGCATAACCATTTGACTACCTTGGGTCTGAGGCCTCACATCAGTCCTATGGATCTTCGATAGGCCCACAAAGTACTGTACGCCTTAACTTTGTAATCAGCATACTTTTTCCAGCTCCGCCCCGCATCTAGAATGTCTTCTAGATACTTGTACATTCCGTAAAGTTAAAATTCTTCGAAAAACAGGTGAGGCTCTACCAAACCTGGCAGCTTCCTCCTCCTCCTATTTCAGTCTTGTCCGGGTTAACGGATAAATCGTTTCTCCACGCCATTCCTCTAGAGCCCTCTATGAGCTCCGAAACAATACTCGGGAACTTTCCACTTGCTACAAAGGACATTTATCAGTATAGCCTTGAGCATGAATCCCCTCCCTGTTGAGCCTGTGCAGCAGTACATCTACCACCAGGCACCATAGGGTAGGTGACAAAACTCCCCCTTTTGGGCAACCCCGAGCCACTGTTGCCCTCACGGACTCGCTCTCCAGCGTCGCCACAGTCTGTCAGCCTTCCAAGGTCATAATCCGGCCCGTGACTACCAAGACTGATTCCCCTGCTTTTCAGAAATTTCCAAATGGTACCTAAAGTCTTGTCACTAAAGGCACATTCGTTGTCCAGGAGCTGTCACGGCGAGTTCTCTACAGTCCAGCGCCCTCTACAGGCTCACAAGCTGATAGAGCAGTTTCCGTAGATTTCCTCGGCCAATAGGCATACTGATGGTGTATGGGTCTGTTCACCAATATCTCATCCCTCGAAAATCTATCTACCAGTCTTTTCAGAGCCTTTAACAGAAAGGCCTACGGTAGGATTGTGTACTCAGCTTAGGTATATCCACCATTTTGGAGTGCATCCAGAGGCGGAAAACACATCTCGTAGGTAAACAGGCTATATTCTTACTAAGTGAGATGAAACGGTCTCCCAGCCCTCCTGAAGGAAAACTGGGAAGACCACATCCACACCTGCGCTTTTATATGGCTCAAAAGCGTAAATGACTTATTTAATTTTTTTTAAAGTAACAATCTCGGTGGCCATTGCCTAGCCTTCTCGCGAAGTCCGGGTGCCCTACCCGAGTTTGATTCTTGATTTGTAATGCAAGTCTCGGTCTCCCTCTCCGACTGTGTTATAGCACAGGAGGGGCCCACTTACGAGGTCAGCCTGGCTCCGGAGACCAGCAGTTTCTGCAAGCGAGTAGTGCTCGGTTGCTTCTGTACTTTATCACAAAAGTGCCTCCAAGATTCCTCGGAAGCCTTCCTGATTTCTTTTTTTAACTTCGTTACTCCTTATAGGAGTTCAAAGTTGCCCGACACGCATTGTATATCCTTCTTTTTCCTAATGGATCTTAAAAAAGAATTCCTTCTGAATTTATGTTTCACCCAAACCTCCTGTATGAGGGAGCAGTTACTTGTGTTCGTGAAAAAACCCACATACCCCTCCAGGTCCGCCGCATTTCTTAGCTTGATCTGAGGCCCATCCCCAGCCGGGCTTCCAGTCCCTTATAAACAAGTCCAGATTGGTCCCCCTTGGGTCCCTTTACAGGCGGTCCTTTTCTTTTCCCTCTGTGGTCGGACATAGAAGGTTTCAAACAATTCTTAATCTCTAGTATCCCAAAGGGCACTGGTGACAATTCGAGGACCTCCTACTTTGATAATTCACAAAAGTCAGTACGTCCCCTTGGTTCGCAATCTCGAAGTCTGTAGAACTCAGATATTTGAGAATCTTCTCTCCTCTCCCATTGATGTCCATGTTACCCCCAAACGCTATGGTCGGCGTTGGAGACAGCCCAGCCAATCAGCAGGTTGAGGTTTCTATCCTTGCAATAAATGACAAGGTCTTTGAATTCCTGAGGAGGTGGTTCCTCGGAGTCATATGAGAAATACCACCTGATGTGGCACACCACCCTCATACCTCACTATAACTGCTGCCAGGGTCCAGGTATTGCTGAGTCTTGTAAGGACACATCCTCTAGGTTTTACTTCAGACAAAGCACTGAAGATGGTAAAACCATTATATTTAGCCCCATGATAAGACCCTGCCGAAGCCAGGTTTCCGTATCATGGCAACATCTACTTCATACCTCTTTACTCAAAAGAACTTGTGAGGCAGTAATATTGTGTTTCAAGTTAGCCTGAATGAATGAAATCACCATAGTTTAACCTGTTTTAACACAGAGGGTTTCAAAAGGACCAGTAAGCCACTTCATCATCTGGTATCTCCTCTGTGGCATGAGTAACCCTTCCAGCACAGCAAACAGGATCTCAGATACATGGAAGCCTTCCCACTAGCTTCAGGATCATGCAGCTTCTAAGGGGGAACTATAGTATTTAAAACGGGCAACCAAACCAAAAAGAAAGAGGAAAAATGGCTTTTGAGTGGTCAGAAGCTGGAGGTCATCAAAGAATTTGACTATTTAATGTAAGGGTGAGAAATAATGGAGAATAGGGATCCTATGGTAGCAAGGTGATACTTAAAAGGAATGCAGCAATCACAAGAATAAGGATACATAAATACAAACTGGAAAAAACCACTTAAAGTTTGGGAAGAATGTATGGGGCATTGATGTGTTCAAGGATGCCCTATGCATTGTAAACCTAGGGTGGAGGTTCTGAATTAAGCAAAACAATTGACCGTATGTTCAAAATGTTTTGTAAAGAATCTCTACGACTACCAGAATCAGCACCAAGGAAGGTAACTTTAGTAGAATTGGTGAGAAGGAAAAAGAAATAATAATAATAAAAATTTTAAAGTAATGGTTTGGATATTTGACAGAGGAGGAGCGGGAGATTTTATCAACAAATGAAGGAGCATGACAAACAAAAATGTTGGTGGGCAAGAGTGGAAAAAATAATGGAATAAATATGATTGGGGATACATGGATGCTATAGAAGACACATATAAATGGATTTTGGAAGGCAGTAAGAATTCCAATGGAGGATGTAGAAACACAACAGATATATGTGAGCTTCGAAGAATTATTAACTTTTATAAAATAATAGACAGAGTGAGGAAGAGAAGGGCTGACCAGTGTAACAGACAGGAAAAGGAAGGATTACCATAGATGAGAACAGGGTCAATGGAGTTACGAGGGTTAAGAGACACATGAAAAGGGAATATCTTAATTGTGTGGTAGAAGGTAAAGCATAAAGCACTAGATGACGGAATGTAAAGATCTAATGATATGGAGGGAAAAGTATAGGAAAAGAAAACTAGAGATCTGGAGGATTTTTAAGGAAAGAAAGAAAAATTAATCAGAAAAGTAAGAGACACAAGGAAAGAACAGCTAGTAAAGTGCTACTCAGTGAGTGGTAAGTCCAGAGATCCAAGAAAATTTGAGTAGCACAAAATATGCTTAGATAACAAGACATAGGTACATAGGTTAAATTAGTTCTAAGGAAAATATAACAAATATTGTAAAATCAGTTGTACAAATAAATTCAATTCAATGGATATATTGCATTTCCTTAAATTATTAAATTAAATACTTTGCTTCTGCTGTCCCCTGATTGCATGTTTGGATAACAATCATGAACTGACATTGCACGGGAAGCTCTTTACACCTTGAATGACATTGCACTTTCCTCCTGTATCTCTTATGAAATTATTGTGCTAGTTCTACAAGATTTATATGGTGAATCCCTTCCTTTGTCCATTATAACTGTAATTTCATTGTTCTTGTAAGGAATGAAAAATTCCTTCATATTCATGGAAATACACACGAAGTATTAGCACATGTTTCTGATTTTCTTAACCTCCTAGAGACAGTCTTGCAAGTTCCAGAAATGTTGTACACCCTATATCTTTTAGCAATTAAGCAATTATAAGAATGGTTGTGTACTGTTTAAACAATCACAGCAGATGTAAATGAATTAAAACAATTTTATAGAGTACAACAGATAGAATATTAAACCATTGTGTCTTCTCTTTGCTCCCATAATACTTAATAACATAAAGGCTTTACAGTTTTCACATATTACTGAGATCCCCAACATCAATATACAACGAAAAAGGGTGAAATTGATAAGAGAAGATTCTCAATGCCCAGGTCATCAAGTTAAAAGATTTTGGAGGTGACACAGTTTGAGTCAATTGTTAATTATAAATATGAGTTGAGTGTTTTCTGATCTTACACTGTACACAACCATTCTCTCTTTACATAATTATTTCTCATATACTGTAATGAGTCCTATTACAACATACAGAGGAATTACAGCAAAAGTTTGAGACAAAGGCTATTCAAAGCTTTTACGTATCACATGAATAATGTACCTTTATAAGGAGAATAAATTGTGCTATGTTTGACTATAATTCCGTTTTCTCAATTGCAAAATGTTGATAATTTATATACTATTGCTTGGATTGAAATATCCACACTTTTGACTTATTTTTACATACTTTTCTGTAAAGCAGCAACTGCATTCTAATTCACGATATTGTCAATCCATAGTCACACTCCTCTTTGCAAGTATATTTTTCACTCCAACATCATCATATTCCAATATAGAAATTTTGTGAATGCTTTTATTATTTAAGAATCAAAATTAGAAGTTCTCTTATTGCCATCGTCTGGTAGGAAGAACAGTGATATTCAGTTCACTGGTTTGCAAGTACCCTATATGCACAAATTTTTCTCTTAAGTTATTATTTAAAAAATTTAGTCTTAGCTCTGTCATTAAAATTTAAAGCAGCTGTATTTCAATGTTACTAACTTTCACTAGCCACTAAAAGTGTTGCTGCAGATATACAAAAAGTACTACTCTGGGAATTAAATGCTTCCAACAAAGGTTGTATGCAATACTTGGTGCCATGCAGTCATTCTCACGTGGGAAAATCTTCACAGCATATCTGCAGTACAATTGTCAGATGTTTCTTTATTACAAAATGTTTTTCTACAAATCTGTGAAAAACATAACTTAACTGTCACCAAGATCTCTCTCCAGCATAAAATATAACATTACCTATGTAACAGCTGGCAATCAACAAGTGGAGAAAGTTTGCATTTTTGTTGTTTTTCCTTTTAATAAGTATTTAATCTTCTGCCAATTTCAGTGATTTCTTGAGACCAGTACACAATTGCCTGAAATAAGAACCAAATTCAATCATAATGGCAAAAAAGTTAAAACAACTCAAGCACATATATAATTAAAAGGCTTTCTGTAACCCAGGAAAGTTGGTCAAGTTTCACATTTCCCATTCCACTCACAGCACACTGTATGCTTCCCTCCTAAATTTCATTCTGCTATCAATAGAACCATTTAAAGATGTCTACCATATTGATTTTGAAGATGGTAAACTTGCATTCAGATGAAAAACAAAAGTTTTAATAAATGATATGCAAACACACAAATAAATTTTCTTCATTGCTGTTAATGCAGTAACTGGTATGCTTACATTGTCAATTAAAAGGTCACAACATCAGATATTTTCAATGTTTCTTGTCACTCTGGTTCACATTCAGTATTTTAAAATCTTTGAATCAGATCTTTGGAAAATAGTATATAAACACCAAGCACATTAATACCATTTTTAAGAAAATCTAAAATAGGCAACAAAACATTTCATTGGGGTAATTTTCTTGAAACTCTACAAGTTGCATTCTTGGGAGACGTTAAACCTGAACCCAATATATTTATCGGTTGTTGACAATGATGGACAACCTACGAAATTAGGTAGTGCATATGTCTGTGGTGAGTTAAACATTGTGAGTGTTTAATCAATCAATTCAACGTTTTACATTGTTGGCAGTTTCTCTGTATAAAATTAAATACAAGGTTTGGATTTCATCTGATGTATTGCTTTTGGGTTATACTACTCAGACATTTTTGTAATGAAAATTTGAGAAGGGGAAGGAATGGAGGATCGTGTATTTATGGTAAAATGTTGATATCACATGTTTAGGTCAAATACAATACTTTCTCTAACAGCTCTAGAGAGTTGCTAGAGAAATAAACAGTATGAATGACATTCTTCAGTTTCCTCTTTTATTTAAGCCTTCGTGGTTGGAAAGAGGACAACCATGATGTAGTCTGTAACCAAATGAGTATTGTGGCTGGATCTATCTAATACTTTATACAGTTGTCATTAGATATCAGTAGTATGCAAGGGTACCCTTCAAAGTCTGGTAAAACATGTCTAAGGGGCATTCCAAGCCTAAAGTTCATGAGGTTGTACACATGCGAGCGAGTGGTTGTTTCCTTTTTGTTTTAAGCCTTTTTTGCACAATATGTGAAGATAGCATCAAAGTAAAAAAATTATAGATCAAGAAACAATGTCAGTGCTCCATGAATTCAATGGCAATTCTTCTTACTTCAAGTTAGTATCAAAAGAAGAGAGAAATAAGCCACGACTACGACTGCGACTATGTCTCAAGTGGTGAGTGTCTGAATTTGCAGGTGTTACTTTGACAGTCCCATTTCCATCCAGGCGAGTGTTTCAAACTTTATCACAAAAAGAACACTTTGAGTGTGTAATACCAATATTTATATGCTGGGTGTATCATAATTAATAGCACAAACCAAACAGTTGAAAGTATACAATAACAGAAGTAACGATGTTCCAGTAAACATGGGGTTGCAAACAAACCATGTGCAGGATTTCTTATTGCAAAAGGTGGTTATGAGCCGCCACTGCATCCTTAATTGTGCTTCACTTGTTGCGCACTTAGAAGTAGTCCACAATGTGCTCGTTAACAAAACCGAAAATTTCCACCAGGTGACATTACAATCATAGCATACACGACAGACAATGGGTACAGTACACAGTCAGATCACTTATCTGAACAGTGTCAGGTGTGCTGAACTCTACATAATCAAAATGGAACCATACAGTAATGAAGGTTATGCAGACATGCATTTCAGGTATGGTTTGGCTAACGTCAGTGCACGGGAGGCTGCACATTTGTACAGTGAAAGATACCCTGATCAAAGACACCTGGAAAGTTGAAAATTTACAAGGATCCATTAGTACCTAAGAAAACAGGGTACTTTTGCACATGGTAGGAAAGCAGGAAGGCCTGCACACATTACACTGCACTTGAGGAGTTGGACGCAATCCAAGTCTCTACAGGAACTTCAACAAGGAGAATTACCACACAAGTGCCTGTACTAAGGCACAGTAGTATATGGAGAATTTTAAATCACAGTGCACTGTACCCGTAAGAGTTCAATATCTCAGTGATCGGGACTTTGGCCCTAGAGTGAAGTTTTGTCAGTGGATGCAACAGCAGCTGTAGTCAACCCATGTATTACATATAACATTTTATTTACCGACGAAGTGAGGTTCACACACAATGGTACTTTTAATTATCATTATACATATATATGATGTGAAATAAAGCAACATCAGCAACATTTCTCATTAAATTACAATTAAATTAGCTTTATTTATGGATGCTCTTTAACAACTATGGTTCCTAGCGTCCCATTCTATATAGGGCGTGAAAGACCCGAAATTTTCCTCAGAGGCCTCTTTATCAGGTTTTGAGTTCCTTTACATGTCATAAATCTATGACATGGGATTACCAGATTTACTTCCCTTCTGAAAGAGGTCATGCTAAGGATTTTTATGCTGAAAAAATCCATCTCCCTGCATCAGGTTTGAACCCACGACCTTAGAAACTAGAGGTTAGCATGGTACCCATAGACCACAGAGGACGACTACATTTCTCATTCAGTGTGTGGTTAAAGTGCCAAGTGATCGTCACAAACTTCCAACAAAGCTCAATGAAGAGATACCTTCGGTTTCTGTGTCCGAATCTTGCAAAATTGCTTGAGGATGTTCCCCTTGAGCAATGTATGTGGTACATGCATGATGGAGCCCAGCACATTTTGCTGCTACTGTAAGAAGACATCTAACCTGGAGCTCTGGTCCAAGTTGAAAAGGTCGAGGAGGGTCTATACGTTGGCCTCCTCGATCACCTGATCCCAAGCCTTTGGATTTTGCTGTATGGGGTCACCTCGAAAGTATACTGTACAGCATCCTGTTGAAGTGCTGGAGCAAAGAATTGTATATGCTTGTCAAGAATTCCAAAATGATCCGGGAGTGTTTGAAAGAATTCAAAACTGAGTGCAATATTGTATCCAGGTCCAAAAACAACACTTCGAACACCCCTTAGCAGGAAGTATACAGTATTAATAACATGTAACATACTAAAGTAGAATCGTATGTTCAGCAATGAGTGCATTGGAAACAACTTAAAATGGCAAATAAACAGAGGTCTACTTTTCAAATTCGTTTGTACTATTAGGACAATGTTTCTTAATGAAGTCAGTGGCGGCTTAGCAGCACACATTCGCAACACTAAACCACATGGTTTGTTTGCAAATCCATGTTTACTGGAACTTTTGTTTTTGCTTATCATATACTTTCAACAGTTTCGGTTTATGCTATTAATTGTGATACATCCTGTATACATGTATATAAGCACTATATCATTTTTGCTAGCACCATCTGAGTGAAATTTTTCAGTCAGGATCACTTATATTTAGACAGTATCAGTTATAATGTGCATGAGTAACTGTACATAGGCTAATATTTTTAAACCTTGTTAAATTTGGTCCAAAATAATTTCTCACAGGGTGGTTTAAGTTTCTCTAATATTAATACATTTAACAAAGATCCAAAATATTTACAGTAAAACTTAAGAATTCTAGAAAACTAAAACAATGCTGCTTTACCTTATTTTACTACAAACTTACTTTAAAGGTATTGCATATCACCAGCAGGCTATAAATAGTTAACAGATTATAACAACATTATACAGATAAATTATATAAAGTAGTACAAGCTGATTACATTAAACCTAACATTTAAAAGCTGAATATCTAACCTGTAATGCTCTATTGGCCCTATGCCAGATGAGCAAGCACACAACCATTAAAAGTTGTCCTCAGTGGTGTAGTGGTTACCATGCTGGCCTTTAATTACCTAGTTCATGGGTTCAATCCCGGCGGAGGGCGATGGATTTTTTATGTAAAAATCATTAGCATGGCTTCCTTTGAAAGGGAAGTGAAGTCGGCGGTTCCGTGTCGTAGATTTACGGCACATAAAAGAACCTCAAGCCTGATATAGAGGTTTCTGAGCGAAATTACAGGTTTCTCATGCCCAATATAGAATGGGACGCTAAGGACTGCAGCAGTTAAAGAGCGTCCATAAATAAAACTCAATAAAATGAGAACCATTAAAAGGTGGTGGTTTTATGAGTAGACTTTATGTGTACTGGATTATTTCAACACTACTTGCATATTAGGATGAGAGCATTGCTACCTGGTGGACCAATACAGTTCAGCCACCATAGAACAATCTCAGTGAGAGGTCATAATTGTTTCAAGTTGTATTCGAGAAGCACCACCCTAATTTGCATATGGGTATTAGGAAACTTGGAATTTATGATTAGGGTATGCTGAATGCATGTGGATAGGAAATTTCAGAAATTGCCTGTCCCATAAAACTGTATTCCAGGAAATGCTTTACAACCATGACAATGAAAGTATAGACTACTTTCTTGTTCTTACTCTGAACAATTCCATTCTAAATTTGGAAGAAAAAAATTTAACTACACTATTTTGAACAAATTCTTTTACCACAATAATGTTTTACAAATTCAATTCATAGATATGTTTATAGTACTCAGAAAGTTATAAATATGTTGACCAACAGTAAACACCAAAATAGCAGTAACAGTAGAATGTGTTTTCGCAGGAAATAATCATTACCCCATTAAAATGCCGGTCAAAAAGTTAAAATTACAACATAGAATTTTCTAGTATATGTGAAAATTGATTCACATCCTGGTATCTGTAAGCTGTTTGCACTGAACTTCCAGAGAGTAGGTTGTTCTCAAATTTAAAAGAATTGTTTTGTTAATTAATGCTGAATTGATAAAACTGAATGAAACTGAGGGCAGCTTTAGAATGACCTATGCCTTTTGTACACAAAGTAGGTGTTCCAAAAGTATAAGCTTGTGTGTCAACTTTAAAAAGCTGTACGATAAGTACAGTATTTATATATACACATTTGACAACAAAATCTTGTTAATTTCTGCATTTGTATAAGTTTTCAACAGGTAATAAATTACATTGTTTACATACAGGTAAAAATGATCAAGGCAGACACAGAAAATTGGTATACTGCTGCAACACACTCACAGGTGAAATATAATAGATTATTCTGTATAATATTTAGTGAGATACCTTACAAATGACTCTATAAGCAAATTTCTTTTATTTCCAGTAAATGGAAACTGATGCACAAAAACCACCACCTAGCAGCATTGACCATAACCCATGTAAATCAATGCAAAGAGCTGAAGATGAGATTGATCAATAATCTAATATGTCCTCATTTTGAGGCAGTATTTTAATACCTGAATATTTTCAATTGTTTATTATAATTAAATTCAATAACAGCCCGCCTTGAAACAATATGTATATAGTAATTATTTAAATTGTATGTAACAGTCATTGCAAATTCTTATTTTACTGTAAACATATTTTAATAGTGTTATGTGAATACTTTACATACTCTAATAATGCAAAAACTGGGAGAATAATAAATTTTAGGTTGCTAACAATAAGTAAAAATGAGGTAATTGTAGCAATAATGTGTCTAGAGTTTTGAAATGTACTGGTCATGATTACAGCAACGATGACGTAGTTTCAGTGACAGTTTTAAAATTAGTCAATCAACAGCAAAGAAAAGTTTTAAATTAAATGCAGAAATTCGATTGGACTAGAATTAGCCAATCAGAGACTTGCAATACCGAAGCTATGGGTTTTGATCATTGAGTTTATTCAGTTCCTGATGAGACTTGGTATAGTGTAGATGGAAAAATGTGTTCTCTACGAGCGTTTAGTAAAAACAGATATATGCGTTAAGTGAGTGTATGAAAGTTTCGCACAGTCTTTTTATAAAGTGTAGTGCTGTATAAATATGTGCAAGAATTTAAATAAAAAGAAGTGAAATTTAAAAGTTTAATTCTGTGATGTCTCCAATTGTCATACCGTGCCCTGCATAAGAATCCTCACTATAAAGTAAGACTGATGCAGCCGAGGCATATACAAACAGTAATATTACGTAAGCAGTAGATTCAACCTGACGCCCAAAACATGTTACAAATTACATAAAATTACAGTTGAACAACATAACCTTTTATGTTTTAAAATAAAGAGAGTTCAGGGTTGTTACACTACATCACTATAATATTCTTACTTGAAGGCGTTTCGGGAGACGGCTTGTTCCCATCGTCAGCATGTTCTCAACCTCAGCCATCTCCCGAAACGCCTTCAGGTAAGAGTATTATAGTGATGTAGTGTAACAACCCTCAACTCCCTTTATTTTAAATTATGACACATCACTGTTACTAGCTTTAAATCTTCAAAATTAGTCAACATAACCTTCTTTAAGTTTACGTAAACTATTATTATGTAATAGCAGCAAATCATCTTCAAGTTAGCGCACTTATATGGGGCAGATAAACGTAAAGCAGCTAAAAATAATATGCGAGCCAACCCGCTACTTCAATTTTAATTACCCTAAATTGGAGAAGTGAAACTTAACTGTCACTGGCTTAAATAGATTAGCATTACCTTATGAAACATTTACAAAATTGTTGGGTTTATTTACTCTTATACATGCCTTATAACTCCCTACACGAGTGTTGGTAGTACATACGAGCTAACCATCTTTATTTACTGCTGTTCTGAACTTAGTGCGGGCCATAACTTTGGACAAACACAAAAGCGTTACATGTTAAAATCAAGTTTTAAAATGCAACAATGAAATTTTAGGAAAACCTCTAGCAATGGTTAAAGTATACAATTGTTTGCCTTTCATGAAGGAAATAATGCACTTGAAATATCAATACAGCCCTTCTTAAATATGTCACATTTGTATACTACTCTCTCCTTCACTACTTACATTATGTCATTAAAGTACAACAAATCACTGTTGTCCTTATAACTCTCTTACCTGAATGAATTTCTTGCCTCATGAATCAAATTTTGCACTTTTAAAGCATACGAAAGAGTAATTCTCTATTCATAAAGTAAGCTCAGATATGTATGGTTTAATGATGCCTGATCTAATAATTATGCCTTTTCACACTTCAAAATGATTAAATGTCTTCTCACAAATTTCACACTTGTACATTGTGTTTTTGCCTTCATGAACAGAATTTTACAATTTTAAAGTTCACAACTGAGAAAAGCTCTTATCACAAGCTTTGGAAGAATATGGCTTTAATTCCAATATTGCACTTATAACCTTTTAAACATGACAATGCAGTAAAGCCCAGGGCACTAATAGCCTTGTAGTTGAGTGTCCTTAAATATATATTAAAAATGTAAAGCACATGTCAAATTATACAATTTTAATAACTGTGACAAACGAAAAAACTTTTTCTCACTAATTTCACGTTTGGGCGGTCTTGCATCAAGTAACAAAATATGCAATTTCAAATGTAACAGTTTAATAGTCACAAATTTCTCAATTGTGATGCCTTTTACCCTCATGTATCAAATTATGCCATTTCAAATTCCCCAATTCTGTAAAGCTCATATCACAAATTTCACATATGTGAATCTCTTCAGATTCATGTATCAAATTATTCAATCTAAATTGTCACAATGAAACTTTTTCTCACTAATTTCACACTTGGGTGGCCTTTTACGCTCATGTACCACAATATGTGATTTCAAATCTGACAACTCAGTAAACCTCTTCTCACAAATTTCTCACTCATGGGGCCTTTTATTCTCATGTGTCAGATTATGCCTTTTTAAATTGCTCAACTGAGTAAAGCTCTTCTCACAAATTTCACACTTGTGAGGTCGCTTGCCCTCATGTATCAAAATATGTGATTTTAAGTGCGACAAGTCAGTAAAGTTCTTATCGCAAATTTCACACTTGTGAGGCTTTATACCTTTATGTATCAAATTATGCTTTTTCAAAGATGACAAATAATTATAGCTCTTCTCACAAATTTCGCATTTGTGAGCCTTTTTATCCTCATGCATCAAACTATGTGATTTCAAAGATGACAAATGATTATAGCTCTTCTCACAAATTTTGCATTTGTGAGCCTTTTTATCCTCATGTATCAATTTATGTGATTTTAAATATGACAACTGAGCAAAGGTCTTCTCACAAATTTCACACTTGTGAGGCTTTTTACCCTCATGTATAGACTTATGCTTTTTCAAATGTGGCGACTGCGTAAAACTCTTTTCACAAATTTGACACTTGTAAGGTCTTTTCCCCTCATGTATCAAATTATGTGATTTCAGAGATGACAAATGAGTAAACCTCTTCTCACAAGTATTACACTTGTAACGCTTTTTACCTTCATGTATCAAATTATGTGATTTCAGAGATGACAAAAGAATAAACCTCTTCTCACAAATTTCACACTTGTGAAGCTTTTTACCCGCATGTATCAAATTATGGTTTTTCAAATGTGATGAAACAGTAAATCTTTTGTGACATATGTTACATTTGTGAGGCTTTTTACCCTCGTGTATTAGGTTATGTACTTTCAAAGCGGACAACTGAGTAAAGGTCTTCTCACAAGTTTCACACTTATGAGGCTTTTTACCCTCATGCAACAACTTATGTAATTTCAAGGTGTAAGAGTGAGTAAACCTCCTCTCACAAATTTCACACTTATGAGACTTTTTACCCTCATGTATCAAATTGTGTGTTTTCAAATCCCACAACCGATAAAATCTCTTATCACAAATTTCACACTTGTGAGGCTTTCTACCCTTGTGTATCAAATTATGAGATTTCAAATTGGTCAGGTAAGTGAACCTCTTGTCACAAATTTCACACTTGTGAAGCTTTTTACCCTCATGCATCAAATTATGTGATTTCAAAGATGACAAATAAGTAAAGCTCTTCCCGCAAACTTTACACTTGTGATTTTTTTTACCCTCATGTATCAAATTATGCATTTTCAAGGACCGCAATCGAGCAAAGCTCTTCTCACAAATTTCACATTTGTGATTCTTTTTACCCTCATGTATCACATTATGCGACTTCAAAGTTGACGACTGAGTAAAACTCTTCCCACAAATTTGGCACTTGTGAGGCCTTTTACCCTCATGTATCAAATTATGCACCTTCAAATATGACAAGTGAGTAAAATCCTTCTCACAAATTTCGCACTTGTGAGGCCTTTTACCCTCATGTATCAGATTATGAGACTTCAAATAAGACAACTGAGTAAAATCCTTCCCACAAGTTTTACACTTGTGAGGCTTTTTACCCTCATGTATCAGATTATGCCTTTTCAAAGTTGACAACAGAGTAAACCTCTTCTCACAAATTTCACATTTGTGGGGCTTTTTACCCTGGTGTATCAAAGTATGCAATTTTAAAGATTTCAACCGAGTAAACCTCTTGTCACAAGTTTTACACTCATGAGGCTTTTTACCCTGATGGATCAAATTATGTGATTTCAAACCTTTCAAATGAGTAAAACTCTTATCACAAATTTCACACTTGTGAGGCTTCTTGCCCTCGTGTACCAAACTATGCAATTTCAAATATGACAATTGAGTAAACCTCTTTTCACAAATTTCACACTTGTGAGGCTTTTTACTCTCATGTACCCAATTATGCAATTTCAAATGTGATAACCGAATAAACCTTTTCTCACAAATTTTACACTTGTGAGGCTTTTTACCCTCATGTATTAAATTATGCCTTTTCAAACTTGAAAATGAGGTAAACCTCTTGTCACAGATTTCACACCGATGAGGCTTTTTACCTTCATGAATCAAATGATGCACTTTCAAAACTGTCAACTTAGTGAAGCTCTTATCACAAATGTTACACTTGTATGCCATTTGACCTTTATGAATCAACACAGTCCTGCTGTATATTTCTCTATCACTACATTTATCAGTTTGTTCTGAGTGAACATGTTTTTCTACTGATGGTAATTTTGTGACATCACTTTGACTTTCACATTCAGGACAATCCTTTCCATAATTGAAGGTTTGGTTTTTCCCTGAGGCTTCAGCATAGGTCAATGGTGAATCATCTCTGCTATCACCAGAAACTGCTTCTGTGTATAATCTGAAATGTTGGAGGTTTTAGCATTAGGTACAGTCATCAAAGAAAAAAGGCAGTCAAATTTAAAAGACAATCTGACTTCTAACAATCATCCTCAGTAGTTATAAATTTTTCATGTAGAGCTACCTCATTTTTAATTTCAGCTGAATTACCTTTGTTGATCTGAAATATTATTCAATAATTAATCAATTCTTTCAAATGAAAAACAACCTAAAGGTAAAACCAAACTGATGTTTGTGGCAATACCTGCAATGTGTTTGAATGCCTTGAGAATTACACCAACTTTCATGTCTGCTTTTAGTACAACTATTCAAAGTAATTTCTGGGTTGATTAAATTTAACAGAAAATATTTTCATGACAAAGTAGCAATCAACAATTCAGCAGCCAATACTAAAGGAGTATTTCTGACACATTCTAGAATATGGATGGAAGATTGATACATTATGTATTCAACAAGGGATGTTTCAATAATGGTTAATGCTTTTTAAAAACTCTGCTGTCTCACATGAGTTCCTCTACTTAATCTTTTTATAAAATATCATTTTGATTGAAAAGTTGTGTTTATGTAGATAAAGTTCAGCATAAATGTTTACAGGACCATTTTGATGTAGGTATAAGAGAGACATAGGAGGCTGAAGCAATAGGTAGATTTTAAAAAGCTTGACTTTCAAATTTCATACCTTTTCCATGACATAATAAACAAACAATGGTAACTTAGCACATTACATATGAATTATTTAAATATTCAAACCAAGTCAGCACCAACAAATAGGAATAGGCTAATATTACAAAATATTTTACATAAATGATGTGTTTTAATAAGACCTACATCTTTGATTCGTTTAGTTTTTGTCTACCTTTCATGGTTTAGCAGTAGTACAAAATTCATTTAGAAGGAAATACATTTTTCATGCTATTCAGAGAAAATTTGGTTTATCAGTAATGAAAGTGTTTGTTTTCCCCACCTCTCAATAGTTACCGTGGACGAAGATGTGTCAAACAAATCAGAATTTTCTACTAGTAAACACACTAGTTAGTGGTCGGGAGTGGGCAATGGTGGTGATGAATGGAGGAATTCCTTTTATGGTGGCAACACTTATTCTCTATACCGAAAGTTTTGCTCAGAGGCCTCTTTATTAGGCTTGAGGTTCCTCTACATGCCATAAATCTACGAGACAGGATTGCCAGCTTTAATTCCCTTTTGAAGCAACCATGCTAAGGATTTTTCACCCAAAAAAACCATCTTCCTCAGTTGGGTTTGAACCCATGACTTCGAGAACTAGAGATAGCATGATACCCCTAAACCATGGAGGACAACCACATGCACCAAGTCTCTTCTCCAGTACAATGAGTGGGAAAAAGGTAAACATGTCTGTTGAGCAATGCATAATCATATAGCTTATTTATTACAAATTAAGGCTTACAGCTATCCAAAATTTTGAGAAACTTCCAGGCAAAGTTTTGGGAAAAACTCTTAAGAGTGTAAGAGTGCCATAAAAGAATTGTCTGGGCCGGGATGCTGCGGAAAGAGAATCTCCAACTGCAGGAAACAATTCTTGACTCGTCAGGTGGGTTTGTTGTCTGCTTACTCAGCACCTGGAAGTCTGTCAGTTACCAGGAGAAAGGAGAAGAAACCTGGATCCACTACCACACACCCAAGGTGGAACAAGCAAGCAGTAGCAGAAGAAGCTGCACCAACTGAGGCCTAGTTATGTCATTGCCTTTTGGGACTCCAATGGAAATTAAATTGAGTTTTATTTATGGATGCTCATTAACTGCTGTGGTCCTTAGCATCCCATTCTATAGGGATTCCAAGGACATTTCGATCATGGACTTCCTTCATGAAAGAACAAAAAATGCTGCCTACTACTGCAGGCAGTCTAAACAAAAAACTGTAGAAACTTCTCATTACTTCAATAACTTTGTCAAAAATAAAAATCTGGTTTATATCTTATTTACCCGGCTCTAAAACCCTCTGAAAAAAAATTAAATTGAGTTTTTATTTATGGACACTAATTGCTGTGATCTCATTCTATATTGGGTGTGAAAGACCAGTAATTTTGCTCAGAAGCCTCTTTATCAGGCTTGAGGTTCTTTTACGTGCCATAAATCTATGACACAGAATCACCAACTTAGCTTCCCTTCCAAAGGAAGCCATGCTAAGTATTTTAATGTCCCAAAAAAATCCATTGTCCTCTGCCAGGTTTGAACCCATGACTTTGGGAACTAGAGGTTAGCAGAATAACCACTAGACAACAGAGGATGACAAAATCCTGTGAAGCATTATGGACTTAAGCATACAGCAATAGTGAATTTTGGAAAGAAGTGAGAATGAGGGCAGAAGACATAGAAAAACATGAGATATGGGCTAGTTTTCGGACAAGATTGTTGACTTTTTGTAAAACAGTTACAAGAAATTTCGGGAGGGAGAAATATGTAGACATATGCAATCAATTTTGAATAATAGGCCTTGCTTGGATATGCAGGAGTAATATTTTTAAAAAGGGTAGGAAATAATTGCTTGAGATGTATTATGTACGATAAATTTGGTAGTATTTTCTATTGGCTAAAAAAATGTGAAAAGGTTAACAGATGGAGAGATGATGTATGGAATAAAAAATGAGATAAGCTAAGTAAAGAAATAATAGCAGTTAAAATGCTGGCAAGCCCAACGGCAAAAACAATTAAATTAGTAGGGACAGTTTTAGGAAATGTAAGAGATAAGCAGACAATGGGCCCAAGAAAGGAACAATAGAATAGTTTCAACCTGGAAAGTGAAGATGGTATAGTAGTATATACAAGTGGTTGCAAATATACAATTTCACTAAAATAGGTTCAATACCTCAAAACTAGTTTCGAGGAATCACTGCCTCGTCAGCTGATTGCAACTGGTTGGCTTTTCTCTGATGGTTACAGACATCTCTTTGTCCCTCTAGTGGTGGTTCTACAAGTTTAGTAATCAAATTTTTGTCCATAGAGATGTCGAAATTCATTAACCTTGGATGAAATTTCCAAAGAAATATTTTCTCCCAAATGTTCAATTCCATAGATTTTTGTGCCTGCTTGATAAGTGATACTGTGTCCTCAATTTCATGTCCCTGTATCCAAAAATGTGCTGCAAATGCTGATTTTTCTTCTTCCCTGGATTTGATGTTTCGAAAATGTTCCTTAAGCCTCGTTTCTATGTTACGCTTAGTTTGACCAATATAGATTTCTTCACAATCCTTGCAATCTACTCTATAAATCCCGGATTTTTTATGAGCTGGCATCGTTTCTTTTTGGTTTACATTTATGAGGAATTTTATGCTGAATTCATTTTCGGGGATGAGTGCCACATTGCTATCATTGCAAATTTTCTTGAATTTGTTATGTGCCCATGGGTGAAATGTGAGTTTTTAGTATGTCGGATTTTGTTTATGTGGTTTGAGGGTTGTATTGTTGCTTGAATTTTTTGATTAACCTATCCACCATATCTGTTTTGTAGCCATTTTTTCTAGCTGTTTTTAAGATTTCTTGGTATTGTAAGTTATATTCCTTTTCATTGGGGGGGATGTTCACTAATCACCACCACTAGAGGGACAAAGAGACGTCTGTAACCATCAGAGGAAAGCCAACCAGTGGCAATCAGCTGACGATGAGGAAGTAATTCCTCAAAACTAGTTCTGAGGTATTGAACCTATTTTAGTGAGGTTGTATATTTGCAACCACTTCTATATATTATATTTAATCTTTTTACTATGTCTTCCCATTTAAAAGTAATGGTATAGTAGCTTTATCCCATACAAACAACCTAGGGGTTAAAGGATGAGAGAGCTAGTTTATAGATGCACTAGATATTTAAATTTTTTTAGATGTAAGTTATATTTGTAATAAAAAAGATGGAAATAAATTTAAATAATTTATGCAAGAGTGAGCCATAAAACAAAATTTTAATATGCTATTTGTTGGAGCAATTGCTATAACTCCAATTGTATCAGTTCAAGAACACAAGACATCTGCTAAAACATAAATGAGAAAATTACAAACTTGCTGGCCAACACTGCATTCAGGAGCTTAACTTGAATGGAGATTTAATTCATTACATTACCTACTTCTGTTCTTTAGGAAATTATTACACAATGATCTAGAAGATTTTTCCTTTACAATTCAATTTCAAAGCTATTATTATTATTATTATCATCATTAGGCTATTCCTAATAACAGATTAAAAATCCTGTTATATTTCTATAAAAGGTTGTGAAACATTAACGGAATGTCTCACGCCCCTAGACAGTTTTCCAAGTTCTGGAAATGCTGCATAGCCTGTCAGGACCCCTTGATTATGGAACAATCATGAGTCAGAATGGTCAAGGAAATTCTTAGATAATTATAATAGGTAAAATTTTAAACCTTTGACCTTCTCCTTGGTCCCATTGCAATTTAATAATCTAAAAGTTATACAGTTTTCACGTGATACACAAACCTTTAATATATAACATGAAAAAAAGATGAAATTACTGAATATGAAGATTCTACTCTCTCAAGCCACCAACAGAACATTGCTGCAAAAGGAACATAGTCTGTGACCATTGAGAAAATTTATCTTCTCATTTGTTAATTATAAAATGACTGATTTCTATTGCTAGCTAGAAACAATTTTTTCCTTATACAATTATTTAGCACACACAGCTAGTACATTTGATTATAACACATAAAGGAAATAAGGCAGAATCTTCTTACATGAGAGTTATTAAAATGTTTTGTTGTTCGTATTGCACACATATGTACCTACATCAGCAGTTTCACACCTCTTTTGTTTTCTTGATCTTGGTTGCTAAATTGTAACATTTAACATACATATGTGCATTTTACATGGCATAACAAAACTGTTTTCTACTCCATGGCATTCACAATGAAAAGTCAAAGCTTTTTTCAAAAGTATGTCCTTTTATAATTTCAATGCAAATTACATTTAAATTGCATTTTATTAATGAACGCTCTTTAACTGCTGTATAATTTCAACATGTTTGTGTTCTAGCACATAGGCTTTGTAAATTCTTTGCATCACATACATGCTAATTATATTTACAATTAGTTTTGTGTATATGACTATTATTTCAAAACTTGGAGGTTATTCTTGAGTATTATAAATCTTAGACTCAAGTTAGATATATTTTTTATTAAAGCTAGAAATGAAAAGAAACTGCTTGAAAGCTTGCTCAATATATATGGTATGCAAGGAGTAAAAAATGAAACTACCAGAGTGCAAAACAAGGTTAGAATTATAACACATCAAATAATTATAAATGCGCATGTATTTCCATATACAACCTTAGAGCTGGAAACAGGTTTCTGAAATCATTATCGGTAGTTAAGCTATCTAGATCCTGATTCTGGAAAGCTTAACAAAAGCTAAAATCAATACACATGTTTACAAAGCATTCAGGATAGATAACAAAAATATGAAATCTTTTAACTATTTTTTGTCAAGAGAACTTTGGGAAAATGTACCTAATTTAAATGAAGTAAACAGTACATATGAAGTTTATGAAATCCTTTACTAACTGTTTTAATATTGCATTTTGTCAGTACATGATTCAGGAATTCATAGTGTATTTTCAGAATTATAAGGGTATATTCAGGATGCCAATGGTCATTTGAAGATATTTCCCCTGGTCATTTTCATTTTTCCTGCCTTAAATAGTGGGTCATGACACTCGAATAATATTTGTGTATGTTTATCAGTATATCAGTATAAAGTAATATTTCACATTAAAAGAAAACATCATACTGTAACAGTTTCTCTTTGGATTCAAGGTCATATTCAGAATAAAATGCAATGCCAATATAATATGCTATAAATGTAATCATTATTCATAAAGAGGCATAAGTACATTGAAAAATAAGCACAGGCTACTTGATTATTTGCAACCACTGCAGCTCAAAATTTTTTCATACATCAGCATTAAAACACAAATCAACAGAAATTAACTGTCATTATTTTCTCATTGAGCACCTTGTTATTTAAAATATGGGTCCAGACAATGACAATTATGTTCATTAGTTTAATATGAGGATCTCTAGGACCTATTGTGGGAAATAAAGAGATCATTACACTAACAGTTTATATTATTCTGCATGAGGTTGAAGTTGGTCCCAACTGATGAATGAATTATAATTATGCTTCCTTGATTTTTAATATCAAAAGTATAACCTCCATGTCGGTCCCAAGCTGTGATTCTATGTGAATGCTTCTATTAAATAACATGGGTGCAAGGTCTTGCATTTTTACAATGCTTCTGCACTTACTACGAATGGCACTTGATGCTGTAAGACTCAGACAAAATCCGTCCTCAGTGACACTTGTGGAACTTTAAAAGGAACATAATAGCAAGCATTAGTCCACTGACACAAATCAATAAAAAAATCCCTATGTTAAGTTTATTAGGTAATGTCTCCAATATAGTAATTAGGTAGGTAAACATTTTTAAAGAATGTAAAATAATATTTCTCAGTTGAAACAAATCATACCTTTTATAGAAGCAATTGCATTAAAGATCGATTTTTAATCAGTGTTAATACACAGGTTTCCTCAACAGCACCAATCATTTCAGAATAACTTAGTTCAGTTTTGTATTTTCTGTATTTAAGTATATGTTCATCTATGCCTTTATTTCATTCACTTCAATTTTCATATCTTCTCTTCCAACTCACTTTATTTCATTTGCAAATCCTCTTTTTCTTTTTTCAACTGTTACAGTACATCAGCTTTTCTCATACTGGTTTAGTTTCTCTGATTGTGTTCTGTTCTCACCCTGCAATTGCTTCTTTCTGCTTAGTGCAAGCTCCTCAAGCATAATGAGGCCTTTCGTGATCCACAACTATGGCATCCCATGCTTTTCTCAAGTCTATCAGACTCTTCTCATGAAGGCTTTCCACAAACATTTCCTTATTAACAGAAAAACCTCCTTCAACAAAGGCATTGCCATGTGAAAATACAAGAACAATTTTGATAATGTGTCACACATCTTTATATTCTTCTATGCCATTCATTTGTTTGACATAGAAAGTGTCAAGAGGAAACATTATCTGATCAAAGTTTGAGAGGTCAGTTTTGTCTGCACAAGATGCAAACTGACCAAAATTGAAGGATGGCTCGATCAAACTGAAGTGCAATCACATGATGCTTTACCAAAAGCATTTCAACACATGTTTCAAAGTTCATTGATTGTTCTACTTAGTCAACATCTTTTCGGGATCAAGACAAGCAGCTTTGACAAATTTATACTTCATGGGGCTCCTCTCAATAAGTTTTCCAACAATCTTCACTAGACAGGTCCATATCAATATTTTTAAGACAAATTTCAATGAGAGGCTGTCTTGCAGCTGATCCAATCTTAATTTGTTGTAGTTTCACACAGCTGTCTACATTTTTATATTTATGAGCTGTATATAGTATTAGCAACTTCCAGAATGCTGGGTTTGATGAACCTTTCCATTAGTTCTCATGTAAAGTGTTCAATAGTAGAATGCAGGAAAGGGAACATTGGTTTTGGTGTTTGAAACTCCCTCAAGAAGGGTTCAAATGCAGAAGCGATCATCAAGAAGTGTAATTTAAGGGCAGAATGCAGTCTTGAAGAATTCCATCAGTCTTCTTCAATGCATATCTATCAGGCAGGTGCACACCCTTGTTCTTGAAATAAGTCTTCAGGTGAGGTAAAATTTTGATAGCTCTTTCACGGGTAGCAGCATTTTCAAGCCAGTGGCAATCGCAAAATTTCAAAGGAAAATCCCTGCAAAAAATTTCATCAACAGAATCAGCTTGCCGTGCTGGGGAATCTTTGAACACATTGTGTATTCATTTCAGGAACTTGTCAGTTTTCTTGAATGCTGCTTGGAATGCACCATGGACTACATGCAGACCACATGATACAGCGTCAATTATTTCTGGATTTTCTTCACACATCTTCATTTCTTTCTCAGGAATTCAAGAAAGGCCAATTTACATTTGGCCCCTCCATGGACTGTGAGATTTTTCTCTTTTCTATTTTGTCTCCAAAACACTCTTTAAAGCCTCTCCACAAGTCAGAAGTGGATGAATGCCCCAGAAAAGAAGAATTCCAATATCTTGATGACACATTCTTATTTTCATCCCAAAAGCGAACAACAAATCCATTTGCAGCAGTTTTGATATTATGCTGAATGATTAATCAAAACACATAACTATGTACATTGTAAGTTTCAATTCATCACTGAGTTTGTGCTGGAAGTATGGTGCGAGTCCAAAACAAGGTATGTAGTTTTCATCCAACTAAGTTGCATTTGTGTTACTATGTGACTGTCTTTGAACATCATCTTAAAGCTATTGCTGATACTCTCCTGAGCTCTGAAACTTGCTTTTGTGCTTTCACATGGATATTCCAAGAAAGTTCTGCTGCTCACATAACTCTAGGGAAGAAATCCTAGTTTGGAGGTAAATGCCGCTGCTACAAACCTCCATGCATCTGCATATATATTACAGCAGGGGCAGTAACAGCTGATACTGGCACCTAACAAAATAAATTCTGTATTATAACTAAAAACTAGGTTTATTCTAAATGTGCTAAGAGGAAAGAGATTAGTTAATACAAAATTGATCTATTCAGGATAATAAGCTGCAGGTTTAAATTATGTTCGCACATGTTTACTTTTTTTACTAAGGATTTTTAACCTCAGAATTAGTTTCAAGGAATCTTCAGGATAACAAACGTCAGAGATCTCTTTAGACACACTTTGCCAATAACCCCATACCAGTTCCGGACATAACTGTTCATAAATTAATTTGTTATAATTTTACTTTCATCAAATAATGTTATAACAGGTCATTTAATTACAATAAAACAATATAAATTTATTTCAACTTTCATTTTAGAAAATATTTCCTTTCAAGATATGTCAACGTAGATCCTGTGGCATGTAACTAACTTCAGTCATTTATCCCAAATGACTCTCCTTTGCAAAATATGAAAGATTTAGGGGAGATTAAAAGCCCTGTCCTACCAATGTTATGTTGCTAACTTTATCTCAAAAACTATTTTTTAAGATAACATGTTGCAAGTTTTATAGAAAATATATGCATGTCTTTTAAGTTTACTGATCTACTTTCATACCACAATGTCTGTTATTAAGGAAGATATGACGTTTTACTAATTATACATTTAAAATTAATCAGCAACTAATTTTTAAAAGTTTCACCAGTATTAACACCAAAGTAGATCGATAAAAAAATGAATACTTTTTTTTAATATCACATACTTTAAATGAGCTACCTTCAACCATTTTTTAGAAAATTGGCCAATTCATTAATATCAGAAAATGTTAAAAGAGAATACTCTTTTAAGTAGAGTTGCCACATGTAGCATCATTTTAAAATAATATTTTAAATACAAGTAATGTGCCTGCAACGATAAACCACAATATGTTAAATTAAACAGAAATTTCCAAAGTTTAAATTAAAAACTACACCAAAATCTAAAAATTTCATTTTCTGCCAAATGTTCACCATCTCCTCAAAATTTATCAAAACTAGTCAGCAGCCAACCAGAGCTGGATATAAATATTTTGTTCATTCTTGTTTGCTGGACAGCATTTGCAAAGCTGCAACAAGCGCCTGCATATCCAGGTAAGGTTGTGTCTGCAAATGGACACATTTATAAAAATGTATACTACAAACTCACCATAGCAAGCACTTTCCAGTACTTCCAAGTTTTAAACCAGCTTTGTACATGATCATGCCCTTAGCTAGCAAACTTGCATCTGACTTTACTACTTCAAAAATTTAGTACTAACTTTGATTAAAAATGTATGTAACTTGGATCACAGCTTTAGTATTACTGTAGAACATTTTATTCTTTTCATCTCTGCATTTATTTTTCATTTCTTATTGTTTTTGGCTTTTGTTCAGTGTTAATAATATCTTCATTATTACATCACCACCCTGAATTATAAAATAATATGCTTGTAGTGTACAGTCACAAGCAAAATGTTTGTAACACCGTTAGGATTATGCAGAAACAAATGTCTGTAATGTGATATTCAACATTGGTAATATTTGTATCCATATAAAAAAAAAGTGTATAAAAGGATTATTAAA
Source organism: Deroplatys truncata (assembly GCA_030765065.1). Lineage (NCBI taxonomy): Eukaryota > Metazoa > Arthropoda > Insecta > Mantodea > Mantidae > Deroplatys > Deroplatys truncata. The sequence continues at coordinate 121,920,321 of CM060989.1, forward strand.
ATTGTCACTTTTTGACTGTTCTGTAAATATAGGATGTCCTCTAAGAGGCCAATACAGACAAGCAATTGCAGCTTGAAATACGAGAAGTATTGTACCAAATTGGACACAGCAGTCATGAAAATGGAATATGTATGAGAATTAGGTAAAGTATTAATATAAACTTAATAAATTGTACAATATACTCAAATTACCATTATACACCATATGAAATACATGCCACATAGAAAAAAATGACGAAATGACTCACCTTTTCATGAAATTAAGAGAGAAATGTAGAAATATCAGATACATTCTTCATTGCCACAATCCTTGCTTTATACATTTGTCCTGACATGTGACTGGTAACAGCCCTCTTGCCCATGTTGCTTAAGGTAAACTTTTTTTGCATATGTTACAAAAAGCCATTTCTTAGTTATTGTGCACTTCTTGTAACCAACTGAAACTCTGGATGCACCGATGGTAATAATGACACTGGATTAAATGTCAAAACATTCATAACACACAATGCGCACTATCAACATTGGCAATGTGATTCCCCACCAAAACTTGCCCATTAACACAGCAACAATGAAGAAGACTATTTGATCAACAAAAATGCGGCTATCTACATTCTAAACAATCAGGCACTTCATATCTTTCAGACCAACTTCAGTTATTAAAAATAATTAAGTAGCACTACGAGTGGGTTCAGTAGTCAAGCTATAAGCAGTTTTGCATACGTTTCAACCAATCAGGGTCTAGCATTTCCTCTCAAAGCACTAGTTAACAACAATGTTGCCAAACTGATGAACTGCAAAATATCCAGCATAATGCTGTGACTGCGCATTGCACCATTTTAACGTGGTTTGTAGATGTATGCCTACTGCCCCTTCCCTCTCTCTTGAAATCAAAACTTCCTTGCATTTTTATTTCGTCTTTTCCCAAAAATGTTTTAACGATATATAATATGAAACTAATCGTGCGTCACTCATTGTAAATCATATAGCTAAACTGTTTATCGAAGATAAACCATCATAAAACAATCATGAATTTACCTAAGCTGCAAGCTGGATGCTTCCAAAGAATTGAATAAATAACAATGGTAGGCTGCAACTAGTTATTATAGATGATTCATGATGATTGGTGACTGGCAGGGATTCAAATGAAACAGTTCATGATGTATGAAAGAATCGTATGGATGAGTATTTTGAAAGAATCAGTTTATGCAATCAGTATAACTGCACTATTCCATTCTGCCCAGGTACAGTCTCAACAAATATTTTTACGTGTCAAGCCTTTTCCGTGTATACTTCCTGTATTTGGATTTCCTTGTAGTTTCCCTGTTTTTCTCAAAAACGGTCACCGTGATATTATAAAACTCTCAAGGAAGCAACAAGGATGTTTAAGCAATTATGTGAGGCTGCAAGTAAATCGAAATATATCTGGCATATTGTAATAGATGAAACTGGTTGATGGAATGAATTCCACAATATTGATGTAACAAGATGCAATGGTAAATTAGCTTCAGAGTCAAATGTTGTTTAAATACTTTTAATACTGTATTTATGATATAACTAAGAATATGCTTCCAAACCACAGTGATAAAATGAAGGCACATATAAATACATCATTTTTCCTTTTGATGTTAATGAGGTCAGTGCTATATTAAGAGTCTCAATAATAAAAAGAAAAGCCATGTGGTGTAAATCACCTTTCAAGCTTTGTAATAAAAAATACAGTTTACACATTAGTGAATCATTAAAATATTTAATAAATCTGTTGTTTAGTAGCGGAAAATTTCCTGTCCTAAGATTTCCAAAATAAAGCCTCCTCTTAGAAAAGAGTCAAGGGAGGATGTGGATAATTATAGACCGACTTCTCTACTAGAAATACTTTCCAAAGTTATGGAAAAAATTATGTTTAAAAGATTAATACCGTTTTTTTTATATAAGGATCTATTAAGTCAACAGTAGAGTCTGGTGCTGACAAAGGAAGGAGAAGATTGTGCAGAGTGAGAGCTGAAGCGATGATGGGGATAGACAGAGTGCAGATAGGCAGCTTCAGGAGAAGAAGTCACAAAAATGGGAAAGATAATGATAGATTTCCAAGTGGCAGCAGTAATCCTGATGTTGCTAATAACTGGTGGAGTGGAGATGAATCCAGGGCTGGTAGAAATGGACAGGTTAATGGAATCTTTAATGGCACTTGGAAAAGAATTAGGCAAAAAAATGGATAAAAATACAAGATGACTCAAGGAGGTTATGAAGACGCAGACATAATGGATTGCAGGAGAAAAATTTAAGATACAGAGAAAAGATTCAAAGCAGGACAGAGAAGAAAGAACTGCATAATTTTCGGAGTGACACAAGCTTAGAAGAAATAGTATACGAGATCATGAAAGAATAGTATAAAAAATAGGTTGGGGAATAGAAGGCATGTTCCGAATTGGAAAAAGAGGAAGTAAACCTAGGCCCATTGTTATAAAAATAATGACAATGGGAAAAAAGAGGGAAATTTTAAGGAACGCCAGGAGGTTAAGAGGTATAAGAATTTTTATAGAGCAAGACTACACGAGAGAGGAACAAATTTTGAAAAAAGAACTAATATCCAGGATGAAAAAAGCAAGAGCAGCTGGGAAAAAGGCATTTTTGAAATGTTTAAAATTATTCATGGAAGGCGAAGAATGGAGTATGAGTATACGGAGGAATGAACAAGAAAGACTGTGTGAACGTCAACAGAAGCAATGGCCCAGGACACAAACAAGTCAAAGAACTGAGAGAATAATTGAGTTGTTAGCTTGGGGAAAGGAGGGGAAAAGAGCTGATCAAACCTCAAATTCGACAGGTGGAGGAAACAGTCAGGGAAGGAGAAAACAGTGAGAAAGAACTGAGAGATTAGTTGAGTTGTTAGCTTGGGGAAAAGAGCTGATCAAACCTCATATTCGACAGGTGGAGGAAACAGTCAGGGAAGGAGAAAACAGTGAGAAAGAACTGAGAGATTAGTTGAGTTGTTAGCTTGGGGAAAAGAGCTGATCAAACCTCATATTCGACAGGTGGAGGAAACAGTCAGGGAAGGAGAAAACAGTGAGAAAGAACCAGCAGTGTGGGAGGAGGAGGTAACATTGGTTGTAGCAGCGAATGGGAAGAGATACAAGGAGGAGGAAGTGGGGAGGAGCCGAGAGGACAGAAGATGACCAGTGCAGTAAGAAGTGTGTGTGGAGGAGGAAGTGATGTAAGTGATGAGTGGAGAAGTACTAAAAGTGGAAAGTGTTAGCCAAGCAGAAGAAATTGCAAGAAGGAGGGGATTAAAAATAACAGAGTTGAGGGAAAGGAGGGTAATGGCACAGAGGGAGGAAAGTGACAAACCGGTACCCCGACTCACTAGACTTAGAAAAGCAATGGGGAAATATACATATCAGGATAAAATAAGGAACAAATAGGGAAAGGGGGTAAATTTGATGTTCTGGAACATCGAAGGCATTAAACAAGGAAATCCAAAATGTAATGAGATATATGGACATTGTAGGGGTGGTGGAGACATGATTGAGAGAAAGGGAAGAAATAGAGCTAAAGGGCTACAAATATATAATCAAAAGTACCAGTAAAAAGCACGAGAAAGGGGGAGCTTCAGGAGGAATTGGTATATTTGTTAAAAAAGACATGAGCATAAGTATTGAAACAGAACTGATAGAAAACAGGGTTAACAAGGTCATTTGGATGTTAATAAAACGAATAAATAATATAAATGTAAATATTGGAATCAGTGCAGTATATAACTCCCCAGAATCATTAGACTTTTACAAGAATAACCTGTATAAAACTATAGGTGAGGACATGGATGAAATCAGAAACAAATGGCCAGACATAGAGTTTATTATAATGGGAGACTTCAATGCAAGAATAGGAGGGGGGGGAACTGTAGGTTACTAGCAAATGCCATGATAGGGGAAAGAGAAAAAACTAAGCAAGAGAAAGGAAAAGCAGAGGTAGTGTAATAAATAAGGAAGGAAAAAAGTTATTAGAATTCTGTGACATAAACATATTTGTTAATATGTAATGGGACAATGGGAGAGGACAAAGAAGGAGAATTTACATTTGCAAAGAGTAATAGATTTTATGTTATGTAGTGAGGAATCAGATGAGAAAATTGAAAATTAGAAATGAGACAGTAAATAGTAGCCATTTCCCATTAACAATGGAACTAAAGGCAGGAGAACAGGAATAGATAAAAGGGTAACAAGGATGAGGAGATTAAAAACCTATAAATGGAAGGAGGAACCAGAAGAAAAATACACAAAAGATTTAAATTCAAAGGTAAGCCAAATTATAGAATACGGAATAAACATGAACCTAAATGAAGGAAAAATAGAGAAAGCATTACAGTTAATGGGACTAATAGTAAAAAGAGCGTGGACAGATATGGAAATAAAACAGGGAAATGCAGACAAATAAGCGATGGTATGATATAGTGTGTAAAAATACAAAACAGGAGGTTTTCAAAAAACTTATAAAATGGAGGGGACCAGAAAAAGAAGAAGATAGGCAAAATTTGATGATTTACAAATGGGGATACAAATGCTTATTAGAGACAAAGAAAAAAGAATGGCAAGGAAATATAGAAAATAAACTAAAGGAGGCAATCGAAAAGAAAGATAGTAAAAACATATGGAAAATAGTAAGAAGGGTGAGCGGAAAGGAGGGGGAAAAAACCAAATCACACTAATTGAATGGGTAAAATATTTTAAAAACCTGATCGGGGAAGGGGTAGAGACAAGGTTAGAGCATAGAAATTTTGGACAAGAGATGATAACAAACGAACAATTAGATACAGAAATATCAACCCAGGAGGTATATTTACAACTAAGAAATATAAAGAAAGGGAAAGCAATAGGAATAGATAGAGTACCAAGAGAATTTTGGAGAAAATAGGCGGAACTCTAAAAGAATTAAATTTAATGACAGAATCACTAAACAAAATAAAATTAAAAAATGGCATACTGGAAAGCTGGAAAATACGTATGATGGTACCTACTTATAAAGGGATGGGAGTGAACTATAGAACTATAGAGGAATAAGTATAATATCTGTATTAGGGAAGGTGTATACAGGAATTTTGGCAGACAGACTAAGGGAATGGGTAGAAGCTGAAAAAAAGATATCAGAATTCCAGGCAGGTTTTAGGTAAGGAAGACAGACTGTACATAACATATTTATAATAAAGACTATAATAAATAAATGTTTGAATAGGAAAAGAGGAAGGGTATATTTGTTTTTTACTGACTTTGAAAAGGCTTTTGATAACATATATAGAGAAGCTCTGGAATATAAACTAAGGGAAAAGGGAGTTACTAACAAGTTTATAAGAGAAATCAAGAAAATATATAAAGATGTAAAGTTCTATATACGTGGTTAAAAAAACAGTATCACAGAAACGATTCAGCAAAAAACAGGATTAAGACAGGGATATAAGCAGAGTCCAATATTATTTAACCTACTTATAGATGATATGTTAGGAGTAAAAATAAGACATCACCATTGTCCAGTAATAAGGGATAAGGAGATTCCAGGTTTATTATATGCAGACGACCTTATGGTAGGTCCCATATCGATAATAGGGTACAAACAGCAATAAATGAAATTCAAGAATTTTGTGAAAAATGGGGAATTAAGGTAAATATAAATAAATCCAAAGTGATAGTGTTTAAAAAAGGAAATAAACTGAGGAAGGCACAAAATTGTTTTGTGGGTGGTCAAGAACTGGAAGTAGTCAAAAAACATGACTATTTAGGAGGGTTGAGTAATAGCAGGGAATGGGGAGCACATGGCAGGGAGATGTTAGCAAAAGGGAAGGCAGCTATGACAGGAATAAGAATATGCAAATATAAATTAATCATGTCGACAAAATGTTGGAGAGAATGTATGACGCATTGATAGAATAAAAAATGCTCTATGCGGTAGAAATATGAGGAAGAGGAGAGCTAAGTAAGAAAATTGACCAAATGTATAGAATGTTTTATAAAGAATTGGACTACCAAGAGCAGCACCAGGCGAGGTTGCATTAGTAGAAATAGGAGAACGAGGAGGAAAGGTACAATAGTAGAAACAATTTTAAAATTTTGGTTTAGATGTATGAAAATGGAGGAAGGTAAAATCTTAAAGATATGCCTGACTCAACAAAATGGTGGAAAGAAACCAAAAAATAATGGGAGTCAATTGGAATGGGGGATATTTGGGTTTTGGAGGAAAGAAATACAAACAGATTTTGGAAAGTACTGAGAAACAGAGTGGAAGATATAGAACAAGAGATATGGGGAAGCCTTGAAGATAAAAAATCATTACGCTTTTATAAATTGATAAAGAAGGGGTGGGGAAGATAGAAGCAGATGATTGCTGTAATAGACAAGAAAGGATAGGTTTAGCATGGATGAGAATGGGATCAATGTATTTTAGAGGGATGAGAGGCAGCTGAAGAGGGATATGCGAGCTGTGTGGAGAAAAAGTACAGAACACTATATGACGGAATGTAAGCAAATAAGGAGCTGAAGGGAAAAAGTGTGAGAGAAGAAATGGGAAAATATGGATAGAAAAATAGTAGCTGTAAGGATGTTGATGGCGAAAAAATAAAAGAAAATAAAGGGCATGAGAGAATTTTTAAAGAAGGTAAAGCAAAAATGGTCTAGAAAAGTAAGAGAAGCCTTTAAATAAATTCAATACACATCACTGTTTCTAGCTTCTTTTCATTACAATATCAACGAAAAATAACAATATTTGTATTGAGGACAAAAAAGCATGATACAATTGGCCAGACAATCGATAAGGGCTTTAAAGCCCTCATGTGTGGGAGATTCAAAACCCATATGGTACAGTCATCCATACATTGGAAGAGGCGATTGGCTATTTTTTAAGATACTTCACCGTCTGCCTTTTGGTAAATTCTGGAACATTGCACTATTGTGTCTCCCTAGAAACAGGGGTGTATAAAAACACAGCAAACAATAAATGAGGTAGTTACAAGATAGCTGCAAGTGAATTACGAATACTTTGCAAGTCAGAGCTGCAAAGCGAGATTTGTAGCATATTTTTTGTAGTAAATAATTTATTACGAGTTAACCAGTGTTTTCATTTATGAATAATTTTAGATGTTACTCTGGACATAATTTTCTCCCCTAGATATATATTTTTAAGTATTCACTCATAATGAAGTAGATTAAAACATAAAATCAGCAACACCTACTTATATAAGATTATTAGGTTTTAGCAACCAGAAACTTCAGTGAATACACCTAAAGAATTACAGTAAAACTTACTCTGAGGTTTTGACACTGATTCATTTCACAAATATCTCCAGTATTTGATAAATGCTAATTAATGAAATAAATATAAACTAAAATGTGTACTCTTATAAACAGGATTGATTGTCACTTTCTAAGATCCCAGTTCTGTTTGCTTAAGTGTTACATCACAGCCAGCTATGCATATTGCTTGGAGTAACATGTAACTGGCTTACTCATGAAAGAACATAACTCAATTTATGGTGAAAGTGAAAGGAAACTGTTGGTTTGACTGTAGATGCACCATTTGGTTATGAAAGGGCTCTAGTCTGAGGTTTAGTAGTGATGAAAAAGCAATGGTTTTTTTTTTTTATATATTTATGTAACGTCTTAAATCCAGCTGAACTATGTCCATTCATAAACTAACATTAAGTGTACAATCTGAATACGTAGTTGGTAGCAACACTTGTATAATATTCAGTTGGATATACTGCTAAGTCAATTGTTAATTATTTAATTGTTAATGAATGCAGTAACAGGCAGGGAACTAAAAATTAATTTGAGTTTTATTTATGGACGCTCTTTAACTACTGTGACCCTTAGCGTCACATATTATATTGGAAGTGAAAGACCGGTAATTTTACTCAGAGGCCACTTTATCAGGCTTGAATTTCTTTTATGTGCCATAAATCTATGGCATGGGCCCACTGGCTTTACTTGACTTTTGAAGGAAGCCATGGTAAGGATTTTATGCTCGAAAAAAATTCATTGCCCTCCGCTGTGTTTGAACCCGCGACTTCAAGTACTAGAGGTTAGCATGGTAACCACTACACTATAGAGGATGACAGCATGGAACCTCCTACAAATATTGAAGTTAATAAGATAAACAAACAGAAGAGAAATATGGAACACTGACTCTTATTGTGGCAAAAGCATTAAAAAGGCTGATATTTGAGGTGAAGAATAAGTAAACTATAACGGCAAGCTGGTAACATCTAAAGCTACAGCTGAATATTGCAGACAAGTGTAATACTTAAAACAGCAATAAGTATTTCTTAATGTTACAAGTGTCACAAAAAAAAAACACAAAAAAAAAACATGAACATTTACCACCCTTCATGTATTAACATTTTAATAATATTCACACTATGAAACTGTCTGAAAAATGTTAACTCATAACCCTTTTTTTCAAATGTAACAAGAAATGTTTCCAAAAGGCAGACAGACATTCCTCTGCAAGGGAAATTGATATTATCCATTCATTTAAAACAAAGACTAAACAGGTCATCTACCTTCAAGGATTAATTGAAGCCATTCAGGTTAAATGTCAAAGGCCAACAAAGGGAGAACTTTCAGGAAAACAAAGTTCATTGTTCAAGTACCATATAATGAATTGAGACTACAGCCTGGAAGTGTGCATTTCTTCAATTGTATGCTGTAACTGATAAGAGGGTGAGCAGACTCCAGATTTTATTATTAGTGGGAAAATCACCTATGGACAGACAGTACATGCAGAAGTTGTGAAACAAATTAGACAGCACATACGTTCCTTTCCTAAGTACCAGCCAATATACTTCAAGGGAAATTAAATATCTTCATTGTAACATAACAATTGATGGGAAACACAGTAAAGTAGTTAAAATATTATTTAAATAAAATTCTAGTGGCAACACACTCTAAAGTTCACTCTTTCAAGATAATTACCTTGAACGCGTTTCAAAGACACCTTGTCTTCATCATCAGCTAAGAGCTACTAACGAGCCAAGATCACATAAACACGCAATTTTCAACAGTTTGGCCTTCAGATTGGTAAACATACACATGAAAGATGTGGAATATAAGAAAGAGCTCCAAAACATCATACAAGTAGCCTACAAAAATGGCTTTACAAAAGAATTAGTATACAAGAAAATCCAAAAATTTAAAAAAGATAAAGAAAGAAAGCAAATTACCACACAACAAAAAATAACAGAAGACAATAGTTTTAAAAAGTTCACATTTCATCCTTGGCCACATAAAAAATTCCAAAAGATATTCAAGCAGTGGAACATCAAACTAGCACCCATTAATAAACATAATTTAAATAACACATTAAGAACAAACACAAAAGATAAAATTCCTAGAGCTAAAATGCCAGGCATTTACCAGGTAAATTGTAGTGATTGCGAACTTAAATATATAGGCAAAACAAAAAGGAACATAGGGATGAGACTGCAAGAACATTTTAGAAATATAAGACACAAAGAAACTGAAAAATCTGTCATCGCATATCATTTCTGGAATTCAAACCACAACATTCATAATGAACTAAATCTTATCAAGTAGATCCAAAATCCAATAGAATTGATGATATGGGAAAAACTCCTCATACAAAAAAACAAAAGCCATCTAATGAATTTCAATTTCCCTCCAGAAAAGGATCTCATCTTTAAATATATCAAGCCGAAAATGACGTCAATGTCAGGAAGCCCAACGGCGACCTCTACATTGAAATCAACAGACTCGTTAGTGACTCTTAGCTGCTGATGAAGACAAGGTGTCTTCGAAACGCGTTCAAGGTAATTATCTTGAAAGAGTGAAGTTAGAGTGTGTTACCACTAAACTTTTATTTAAATAATATCTTCATTCTACTCTGAATATTACAAACATGTACTGCCTTTTCAAACACACATTTCCAGATTCACAGGTTAAATACTATTTCTATTAAAAGACATTCAAAGAGTGTTTGATAAACCACAAATAGATACTTGTATGAACAGCTAAAAGTCAAATTAAAGAATCCTACTTTAAATGACACTACAAAACATGTGGCAGCTGCTAAAGAGTTTTACAACAGTATACGAGAAACTGAATTATTATAAAAGCAATGACATTGATATGGGCCTAACATTTGAATTCATGGAGAACATATCCCTCCCATGCATTCCTGAGCAGAATATATATTATTACAGCCAGGTTTCTGTTTTACCACTTGCAGTACATAATCTCAGAACTAGATGCACTGATTTTTTTTATACCATGAAGACCAAGTAAAGGAAGCACCACATGTAACATGATCTTTCAAATATTTGAATGAGTATGCTTGCCCAAACATTAGAGAACTTCATCTTTTTAGTGATTCTGTGGTGAGCAAACCAAAACCATTGCTCGACAAGATTCTTACCAGCCCTCACAGATAGTGGAAAATTTGACAAAATTATTCATCACTTTTCAATCTGTGGGCACTTGTTCTTAACATGTGACAACGATTTTGGTCTTGTACGGCAAGTATTCGGAAAGACAGACAGATACTATGAATTGTTACAAGTTATGAAATGATTTGCTCTGCTGCTGTTCCTGGTAAGTTTAATGTTCACATGGTTACATCAGAGGATGTATTTAAGTTCAAAACATGGTGGCCCAAACTGTACAAGCAAACATTCTTATCAGAAGAATCTAAATCCAGAAGTGTTCCGAAAAACAAGATTTCACCATTGCTAGTTTCATGCAGTTCGATTACAACATAGCCACTAGAGGCATGGTTATTGCATCACAGCACACAGGGGGTTTAATAAAGCACGCTTGTATTAACACACAAGTTTCATATGAATGACTCATTTGTAATCTCTACTGAAAGGGCTTCAGGTGATGAAAAACTGCATATCAATCATGATAAAATTATGGACGTAACTAAATTCATGAAATACATACTGAAAAACATCAACAGTTTTACAGATCTATCATCCAGCGGCCCATCAGCAATTCTTCTGGGTATAATGTAATTTTCTAACATACTGACATTTATTAAATGACATTATGCACGTCTTATGACATGTCTGAATTGTAAAATGAGTGAAAATATATCATTAATGAATAACCAGTATTAATCAAAGTTGAGTAAAATATATATATTTATTTATGTAATGGCCATAGGTTAATAGATTTTCAAAAATGTTCATCTTTGTTAGTAATTTTTCATGTGTGAAACTTTTCTATTAAAAAATTCTACATATATGAACAAATAAATTATTGCATGTTACATTTGGCTAAATGTGGTCTGGAAAGATTTATTGAGTTTTTTTCTTTGTAATTTCCCAAAATTTTACTTTTCTGACTTAAGTCCTCCTTTCAAAAATAAGCAATTCTTTTATTTTTATGCACTCTCTCCTTTGGATAATAGCTACTCACCAACATTTGCTTCTACACTCATTCTCTGTGGAGTAACTGCAAATAACTGACTTTTGTAAAGCATTCTCTGCACAGCTAACAATTATTTTCTACCCCGTGGCATTCTCAATGAAGATTTGATAAATACTTTCAGTCTTTTAGAAAATGTAATGCAAGAATCATAAGGTTTCTTATTGAAACATTAGCCAAGAGTCAAGTCTTACCTTGGTGATTTTACTGGAGTGAAGTCCCCATCCTGTAACAGAATAATGCAAATGTACATTTTCACACTATCATGTATACAGCATTAGTTAAATATAATGCATCACATAGTTATAAGTCTGACTTATTTTTAAATTGCTATACAGTATTAAAAGTTACGCAGAGACAAGAATTTGACATTGCATCATGTATGGGGATGAAAGAAACCATAGCTATTAAATTAAAAATCGAATTCTTAGTGTCCCATTCTAAATTGGGTGTGAAAGATCAGAAATTTTGATCAGAGACCACTATCAGGCTTAAACTTCTTTTATATGCCAGGTTAAGGATTTTTACAACCATAAAAATCCATTGCTCTCTGCTGGGTTTGAACCCATGACCTTGGGAACTAGAGGCTGTCATAGAACCCCTGGACCAGAGAGGATGACAAACATGGCTATGGAGAAGGTGTTTAGATCTGAATAAACAGTTTGGTTTAAAGAACAGACAACTGGCAAAAGGAATGTTTAACAAAGGTAAATAAGAATCTATGATTCAGTTAGTCCAATAATAAGGAAAATCTGATGATACATTCACATGACTTTCTCTGTCGATGACAAATTCACATAATTTAGTATTCATACAAAGAGTTAAGCTCCATTCAAAATAAAAAATAAGCACAGATGCAACATAAATCTGAGACTTTGCATGCAAGTTACTTAACAGAAGCATTCACATAGTCACATAAGGCTAAACTTAACACAAGAAATAAACTACAAACATTATGCTTACACTGGATGCAAAAAGGAAGAATTCTATGTTTCTTTCTCCAAGCATTATGAATTATGTAACATTTTACATAGTCTACTGTACAGTCGTGGTGTTCTTCCACTTGACTATGCCACGCCAGATGTGGATCTGTTGATTCCTTGGCACAACAATTTGTTATGTCCCATTTATTTATAAAGGAAGGATAAATCTCCATACTGGATATTATTGGTAATGTTATTCCATTTGATACTTGAGTTATGCTCACTTGTAATTTATGGATCTAGAAGCCTGTGTCAATTTGAGTTATGCCTATGGCTGGATTGTGAATGGGGCCTTATTCTTCTAACCACATTACATTACAATATGTCTATCCCAACACTGATTAAAAATTAAGCAAGAAATCCTTTACGTTGATATTGTATTGAAAAGAAGCTAGAAACAGTGATGTGTATTGAATTTATTTAAAGGTGAGTCGGAATTGTTACACTAACATCACTTAAGTTTACTCACTTAACATGTTTCGGGAAACGATTGTTCCCATCCTCAGAAGTTAATTCAACTGGCCCGTGTTGTTGGTGATTCCGTTTTTTGGACTGGATCCTGTGGTGGCATCTTGTGGTGGAGAAATGTACTTCCAGAGAGGATTTGGTGGCGGCAAATCAAAATTCATTAGATGTGTGTTGTGTTTTAGAATGGTGATCTTCTCCCATGCATCTAATTCGGCTGCAAATTTGGCTGGTTTGACTAATGTAATATTGGGTATGATGTGATTAGTGATCCAAAAATGGTGTGAAACTGCAGATTTGTTCATTTGGTTGTATTTAATACATCTCATGTGCTCCTTTAGCCTAGTTTCTAAGTTTCTTTTTGTCTTACCTATGTATACTTTATTGCAATCTGAACAATTGATTTTATAGATTCCAGCTTTTTTGTCTTGTGGAATGGGGTCTTTTAACTTGTTACAAAGTAATTTCTCTATGTTAAATTTGTTCTGTGGAGCTAGGCTGATGTTATGTTTTATGAAAATCTTCTTAAATTTGTGAAATGTTCCTGGGTGGTATGTGAATTTCTTGAACTTTAGCTCTTTATCTTGCTGGCTGAGATTTGTTGTGTTTCTGATGTGCATCTGTCGTTTGAATTTTACAATTTTTTTGTCAAGCTGGAATCTATAAAATCAATTGTTCAGATTGCAATAAAGTATACATAGGTAAGACTAAAAGAAACTTAGAAACTAGGCTAAAGGAGCACATGAGATGTATTAAATACAAACAAATGGACAAATCTGCAGTTTCACACCATTTTTGGATCACTAATCACATCATCATACCCAATATTACATTAGTCAAACCAGCCAAATTTGCAGCCGAATTAGATGCATGGGAGAAGATCACCATTCTAAAACACAACACACATCTAATGAATTTTGATTTGCCGCCACCAAATCCTTTCTGGAAGCACATTTCTCCACCACAAGATGCCACCACAGGATCTAGTCCAAAAAACGGAATCACCAACAACACGGGCCAGTCGAATTAACTTCTGAGGATGGGAACAATCGTTTCCTGAAACATGTTAAGTGAGTAAACTTAAGTGATGTTAGTGTAACAATTCCGACTCACCTTTAAATAAAAAGAAATCCTTTGTAATTCAGAAGATGCAGTGAAATGAGTCCATTAAGGTTTTAGATGTCGTCATACATACACTAATTTCACTGAGTAGTTTTCTCAGAACTAGAAATCTGAGCCTATTCTAGAAACAATAAAGAGATATACACGATAATAGTAACCCTTTTGGAGAAATTATGAAAAACCTAAATTATAAACCAGAATATCATCATGTACAATTAATGAAATTAGTTAAATCTATTTTTAGCAGCCTGCCTGTTTAGGGAATGTGAAATAGAGCCGGCAGTATTCCAAAAAGCTGACAAAGGAAATAAATGATTTTGAATAAAGATTACAACCAAAGAATGGAAGAGTTTCTAAAAATCATCAGAATACACACTCATAACCATATAAATAAACTGAAGTTCAGCACAAATGAAAGCTTAGCATTTGTTCATCCTTTGTGACAAAGATAGAAAAAGATTACAAGAAAAAGCTTTAAAACTCCTAAAATGTATGATTTAACAAAAATCTATAACCTTGAAAAAGAAATAAATCAAATCATATCATGTATCAGAGGTCCAACCTATCACGTGGCAAAATCGCTAAATTACAAATCTCAAGAATTGCCAAAATCTGAAGCATTAAAAATTCTTTTGAGTTAATGAAAAACATAGAGAACACACAGCTTAAAGATGATGCATTAGTTTCATTTGTCACACTTTCACTACTTCCAACTGTGACCAAAGATAGATTTATCAGCATTAAAAAAACTGGTTAATCTCCATCAACAGGAATGAAATGGAAATTGAAGAGCTGATTAGCTTAACAAAATTGTGTGTTGAACAAACATATTCCTGTTTTGTAGGCAAATACACTGAGCAAAATACAGGTCCAGCAATGGGAAATCCACTGTCATCTTCCTGGCCAATTTATTTACATGTGCTCTAGACAAAAGTAGTTAAAGCATTCCAATGAATGTTTAAAATAGGGTTAGATATGTTGAGGATGCCTTCACAATAGTTAAGACAAAAAATTTACAAGTTGCTCCAAAATTACTGAATAGGCAAGATAGAAACATAAAATTCACTATAGAAATAGAATCTGACAACCAACTTCCCTACCTAGATGTAAAAGTTACGAAGGACAATAATAGGTTGGCTTTTGGAATATAAATACAGAACACTTATACAGACAACTATTTCAAAAACAATAATTATAACCCCATTACACAAAGTTGCTGCAATAAGACCAGGAAATCTTAGGAACCGCTAGAGAAGGTGACTACCAAAAAGCATTGGTTGATAAATTAATCAAAATGTTCTGGGCACAAAAAATGATAAGAGAAAATACAACTCAGTGTACAAAAATTAAAATTAAATTTTATATATGGATGCTCCTTAACTGCTGTGGTCCTTAGCGTCCCATTCTATATTGGGTGTGAAAGGCCAGTAATTTTGCTCAGAGGCCTCTTTATCAGGCTTGGGGTTCATGCCATAAATGTACATGACAGGACCATCGGCTTTACTTACCTTCCGAAGGATAACATGGTAAGGATTTTACGCCCAAAAAAAATCCACCGTCCTCAGCCGAGTTTGAACCCATGACCTTTTCAGTGTGGAGAATACAGTAACAAAGTATTTCTCAGTACGGAGAATACAGTAACAAAATATTTCTCAGTGTGAGAATACAGTAACAAAATATTTCTCAGTGTGAAAATACAGTAACAAAGTATTTTTCAGTGTGAGAATACAGTAACAAAGTATTTCTCAGTGTGAGAATACAGTAACAAAGTATTTCTCAGTGTGAGAATACAGTAACAAAGTATTTCTCAGTGTGAGAATACAGTAACAAAATATTTCTCAGTGTGAGAATACAGTAACAAAGTATTTCTCAGTGTGAGAATACAGTAACAAAATATTTCTCAGTGTGAGAATACAGTAACAAAGTATTTCTCAGTGTGAGAATACAGTAACAAAATATTTCTCAGTGTGAGAATACAGTAACAAAGTATTTCTCAGTGTGAGAATACAGTAACAAAGTATTTCTCAGTGTGAGAATACAGTACATTGCATCGAAGAGTTTACCACGCAATATCACTGATGTTAAGCGTGTTTCAACAAGAATTGAACAGGCACAGTTTGGAGTTTAAAGAGGAATCCAACCCAAATAGTTTATTTGCCAGTTTTCATCGGAGAACTTCTCGGCTGTGAGGGGCTTTTGTGATTTTTAGGCCAGAGTATTGGTTCGGCAAGTTTGTTTATAACCCAGTTTATTCCTGGATTGACAAGAAAGACATCTTTCCCGCTGTGCTTTGGGTGTATATGGGATGGGTTCCAGCTATGTGGTAATAACACAAGGAAATGGTGATTGTGTAAAGTTCCACGATGTTTTTCCACTTTCATGGTATAGCAACTACCGCAGCAGCAAAAAGGTAGGAAACTTGATCCTGATTAATAAAATAATGCCAGGGCAGTCTAAAATAATTAAACTCACCAGTGTGTTATAGTATGAGAAAACGTGAACTTCAAAAGAATGATGTGTAAAGTAGGTGAAGGTATATTTTCACAATAGTCACAGACCAGAAAGCTATACCTGATAGAGGTATTTGTTTGTATGTTTGATGTTTTAGTCATAAATTTCAGATTTATGACAAGTTAACCAAATGTTTTATTTTCATATTTGACTTTTATTAATACTTTTAATTATGGCTGTAAATAGTCGGTCTATCTTATGAGTCCTAGTGCAGTATTCTTCTTATATGTAACAGTTGAGATAATAGAAACTGTTATGACTTATGATATATGAGTTTATATGGGAAAGTTAATAAACTTATCACATTTATAGTTCCTGAGTTTTGTAGTCAATAATGTACCCCCATTTAGATTGGGGCAGATTAATATACAGCCAACAGTCTACATGAAGCATATTACATTATTAAAGGAGTAATACATATGTTGTTTTCATGTCTTTGGTTACAGATTTTCTTTTTATATATATACTCACATTTTTATTTTATTAATTTCACGTCTTGTAAATGCAGTAAGTTTAATGTAGTACAACAAAACTTAATTTCCAAGTGCATACTTAATGGTTTTCCTAGTTATCCTGTCCCGGAATATCACACTGAAATTTTATAGTACAAGGATCCTGGATCGTGGCTGGCGTATCTAGGCAAATAATTGTAACGCTGTAACACGTGTTTCTTCTCCCCACTGAAATGGGTAAACTGGTGGGACAGAAAGGTTCACAAAAATGGCATTTGAGCAGAGAACACATTACACAGGCCACCAAGTTAATCAATCTCATTGAAAAAGATATAGTTTACAACCAGCGAGAAAAATAATCTTTGTAGTTGCTAATTATAAAACATTGCTTAACCAATTTCAATTGTTAGCTCAATACAATTTTCTCTCCTTTAAAAATTATTTGATATACCCTGCTAAGAAATTTAAATCACAACATACAAACAAAATAAACCTACAATTTCTTACATGGGGGTTACTATATCATAATGTTATGAGCAGATTCTATTTTCTTTTGTTTTGAGGTGTAAATCATTAACATCAATACATAGTGCTTGGAATGAAACATTGCATCATTTGTCTTACTTTACATGCATTTTCTGTGGAGTAACAAGTCTTTTCTACTACATGACAATCTCAATGAAAAGTCAAAGTTTCTTCACAAATATGTACTTTTAAAACCCTATGTGTTCATATGTTAAGTAAATCTCATTTAGTCTTTCAGTAATTTATGAATTGACGTGCTTCATATTCCATACCTGTCAGAAAGAATAGCGGTATTCAATGGTGAAATAATTATCAAAACTGAATGTGGTCTTTCAGATTAACCTACTTAACCACACAAATTTTCCCTCTTTACAATACTATTTATAATAACATAAAAAAAAAAAAAAACACAAAGTTCAAATGGGGTTTCAGAGAAATAACTTCATGCACAATTCAGTCAAATCACAATATATTAAGTACAACATTCTATTCCATTTATAGCAGGTGAGTTAGGATAACCAGATTGTAAACTGCCAATGTTCATTCTTCTCCTAAGTATTCAAGACATTCATATATAATATATGCTCAATATCATAAAGAGAAAAGGTGAGTTTGATAATTTCTTTCCTATAGGCTGCACACTGTAACACATTTCCAAACATTTTAAATATGGGCAGTTATGAATATTTATATATTAATATCAGCAGAGTTTTTCTATTTCTTTAGTGCTATTTTTTTTTCTTTTAGGTCTAGCAGTCCTAAGGAGCAAAAGCAGAGACATTAAACTTTATAATGGGATTGTTGATGTTCTTCCAATAACTGAATTTCTCTTTGATTTCATTTAACATTTATTTCGCTTCATGTTATTTTCAAACAGGAGAAACGTATAGCCGACTGAAACATGCTACAATATGGCAGACTACTTTTGGTAGGATTTCTCTCAAGTGTCTTATAATTTCCAAAAACTAGCACCACCATTAGTTTCAACCTTTTAAATACACCCGACAAAAACTGTACACATTCACAAAATACCTCCAATGCATACTGATTTTGATAAAATCATTCAAATATGTTATCAAGTAATAATAATCAATCAAAATTCTAACTGCAGCAGATTTCTACAAAACTTACCTTGATGTCATCACAAACAGATGAAGCTCCTGTTTCCAACCACCAAGGTTCTTCTACAATTTCTATTTTGTTATCCATTTCGTGATCACTGTTGTATTTCTTTACATTCATTACAGGCTCCTCTGTAAGCAATTCTCTCTCTCTGTGTGAAACAATATCTATTTTGGTTTCTGTCTCACAATTGTTGCTGCATGCAATAACTTCAGACTTAATCTGCTTTACGAGATGTTTAGTAAAACATTCTCTGTCTTTCTGTGAACAAAACTCTGGAAGAGCAGTCTCTGATTTATTTTCTGTTTTGATTGCCATGTCACAATCATTGTCCAGAAGCACAGCATCGCCATTGGCCTTCATTGTACCATTCTTGGTAAAGAACTCATTGTGTGAGACTACGTCATCTGAGAGAGGAACCTCTTGTTTAATTTCTATTTTGTTATTCATCTCACAACAATTGCTGCCAAGTCTGTGGATAAACAAACATATCATGAATAGCGGACAATGGCAAGCGGGTCATGTGACAAGACTACTGTATATAGTTCTGTTGTGTCTGTTACTGTCCCACCCCCACTTTCAGTCTTTGGCCATCTCACAAGTCTTTTAACACAATACACCTAGTAACTGTATGCTCATGCTGCAAGAACAATGTATATAGTTGTGTGTCTGTCACTTCCCCACCTCCACCCCCTCTCTAAAGTCATTGGCTCATCTCACAATCTTTTAACACCATACACCCAGTAGCTGTATGCTCATGCAACAGGAACACTGTGTATAGTTATGTGTCTGTCACTTCCCCACCCCCTCTATACAGTCATTGGCTCATCTCACAATCTTTTAACACCATACACCCAGTAACTGTATGCTCATGCAACAGGAATAGTGTGTATAGTTGTGTGTCTGTCACTTCCCCACCCCCTCTCTACAGTCATTGGGTCATCTCACAAGTCTTTTAACACCATACATCCAGTAATTGTATGCTCATGCAACAGGAATACTGTGTATAGTTGTGTTGTGTGTCTGTCACTTCCCCACCCCCTCTCTACAGCCATTGGCTCATTTCACAATATTTTAACACCATAAACCCAGTAACTGTATGCTCATGCAACAGGAATACTGTGTATAGCTGTGTGTCTGTCACTTCCCCACCCCCTCTCTACAGCCATTGGCTCATCTTACAGTCTTTTAACACCATAAACCCAGTAACTGTATGCTCATGCAACAGGAATACTGTGTATAGTTGTGTGTCTGTCACTTCTCCACCTCCTCTCTACAGTCATTAGGTCATCTCACAAGTCTTTTAACACCATACACCCATTAACTGTATGCTCATGCAACAGGATTACTGTGTATAGTTGTGTTGTGTGTCTGTCACTTCCCCACCCCCTCTATACAGCCATTGGCTCATCTCACAAGTCTTTTAACACCATACACCCAGTAACTGTATGCTCATGCAACAGGAATACTGTGTATAGTTGTGTGTCTGTCACTTCCCCACCCCCTCTATACAGCCATTGGCTCATCTCACAAGTCTTTTAACACCATACACCCAGTAACTGTATGCTCATCATTGGATTCGAGTGTGAGACACGAAGTAGTGTACATCGTGTGCTACAACTCTGCAAAGAATTCTTAATAAGTCACCTCAGAAAGAATTAAATACCCGATCATAACTACTAAGTTATGTGACGCGAGCGCGGTATTCATTGGTGAACAAGAAAATGTGCTTTTGTACCAAATAGTGTGTAGTGTAAATAATAAATAAACATGTGTACGTGTGAAACCCACGATTATGTGTAAATAAATTGGTACTGTGTGTATAACTGTGTCACCTGTGGATCAAGTTACGTGTGACGTGTGCAGTGCCGTGTATATATAATAAGTTGTGGGGAAAAACTCGTAAACCCTCCAAGAAAAAGCGTGGGACGCGGGGGCGTGTGCCCTTGTTGCATGCAACAAGCGCGTTCCCACGCCAGGCGGCTATCCCAGCAGCACTTGCGGCTGGAGGTTGCTGACCTCCAGGACCAACATGGCGGCAGCCGCAACAAACATTCAGAAGGCCGTGACCACGGCAGCAACACCACGTACAGCTCTGCTCCCCACACAGACCGGCAGTGAAATGAGCCGAAATGACGGCCGGCCGCCCTCTCTTATACCCGAGAGGGGCGGGGCCAACAGCATGCTGAGCCAGCCCACTGACCAGCCACTGGCCACAACCGCAGCAATGGAAACTGAATTCCTCTCCAACCCAGATGAGGAGTTCAGAATCACCCAGCTGAAGAAAGACGTCATGGAACTCCAAGACGAGATTGAATATTACCAAAAACTCGTGACGGAAATCGAACGATCAAGCCCACACTACACAAAAATCTGCCTGGACTTGGGGAACTGTCACAGGGATCTCACCAAAAAAATGCGTCTCCTGGGAGAACTCGAAGAGGGCTGGCGAGTCACCATCCCGAGAAAACGACACCTCCGCCCCGGCAGCGGGCCCGACAGTGACTCCGACGCTGACAAGACGGGCCCTAAGCCGGGAAGAAAGAAGACCAGGCAAGAGTCTACAACCACCACCACCACCGCCAACCAATTCCAGGTGTTGATGCCTGAAGACGATGACCATGCTGAGGACACTACTCCAACAGAGGAAGCTGAGAACGTCCCCGCCGCATCAACACAACCCAGACAGCAGCGACCGAGAAGGACATCAGGCCCGGCTCAGACATCTTCAACATCAAAGCGCTCAGCTGGTCACGCACTCACCCCATCCACTTCCACAGCTACTCCCTCCCCTCCCACACAACCTGACAGCGACAACCAGAAACCTCCAAGAATAATAATACCTGACCCAAGCCTCACCTCGAAGCTCCTTCCCCTCCTCCGTGCCTTCCTGCCAGCTGATGCATTAAAACTTCAGTGCACTCGTGAGTGCATTAAGCTGTTTCTCCAAAGAAAGGCTGACGCCGGGCCTACAATGCAGTGCCTGGCAGCGGCAGGCATACAACACTACAGCTTCGCGCCACGCAGCGACCAGCCCCTGCGATTTATGATAAAGAGACTGCCGGCCGACCTCGATGTCGAGTTCCTCAAAGAGGACCTCGAGGACAAAGGTTACACCGGGGTGCAGGTCCGGCAGCTGAGACCACGAGGGCGGCCCCTCCCCAACTTTCAGGTAACACTTGACCGTACTCCTTCCAACCAGAACCTCCTAAAAGAAAAAGTCATATGTAATATGATGGTCGCCGTGGAGGTCCTCAA
Organism: Deroplatys truncata; assembly: GCA_030765065.1. NCBI lineage: Eukaryota > Metazoa > Arthropoda > Insecta > Mantodea > Mantidae > Deroplatys > Deroplatys truncata. Next base: position 121,942,184 of record CM060989.1, read on the forward strand.
AACTAATAATAACATCACACAGTGTTTTAACTGCCAGCAGTTAGGACAAACATATAAATTTTGTAACTTGACCTCCCGGTGCGTCCTCTGCAGTGGCCTCCACCGCCTTGCTGACTGCCCAAAACGGGCCAAGGATGATACCACTCCTCTGTGCATCAACTGCGGGGAGGCTCATCCAGCCAGCTACAGGGGGTGCGAGACGTTCACCCACGAATGCCACCGCCGCCAACTGGCCGCCATGGCCAGGGCAAACCCAAGTGCCCCGCAAGGGCCGAAACCCATCGCCAATCCAGCCCTTGTGCAAACCGGGCTGTCTTATGCTGGAGCAGCCCGTGGGGAAAGTGCGCCACCGCCGCCACCCGCTGGCTCCCCAAATCAAACCCCCCCTCCCAGGGGTCCTCAACTGACCTGGGAGGTCTTTCGGAACTCTTTGCACTTCTAAAATCCTTCAACTTACCAGCGCTCTTGCCCAAGGTTAAACCATTTCTAGAAAAGTTCAAGAGCTGCACGGGCACTTGGGACAAATTAGAGGCCATCATATGCTTCCTTACTTCTGTTTTAGACTAAATGGCTACATTAAGGGGAGGTACATCTTTCACACGCGCACTCCTGTGGAACGCAGATGGCGTCTACAGGAAACAATACGAACTTGAAGGCTACCTGAGGCGCAACAAAATTGAAATTGCATTTATTTGCGAAACTAAATTACAGCCAGAGATTTCGTTTAAACTCAGGGGATATGATATTTTTCGGACCGATAGACTTGGCAGACAGGGGGGAGGCACAGCTCTTATACTAAAACAGATCGTTGCTCGTGCTTCTGTTACGCTTCCTGTTTTGGAAGCGTTGGAGTGCACAGCACTTAAAGCAAAAATCAATAACCAGACGGTGACACTGGTAGCGCTTTACAGGCCCCCTAATTCACCTTTCTTTTTAAGAGGCCTCAAAAAAATCCTCGACTTAGGGGAGCATGTTATCATCGCAGGGGATTTCAACGCCCGGCACCCTTGGTGGCAGTCACGCCGGGCAAACGCGGCCGGAAATCTCCTGGTGGACTTTATTACAGAACATGAAATGTGGAGGTACACACCCCCCTTGACCCCACTTTTTGGCACCGCTCAGGTCTTTTTGACCCTGAGATTTTGGACTTCGTTTTAACAAAAAATGCGGCAATATCACAGAATTTCACCGTGTATCATAGCCTGGACTCCGATCATCTTCCAGTACACTTTGACATTTGCGGAACCATCGCAGCCCAGAACGCAAAACCCAACCGCCGCGCTGACATCGACTGGAATAAATACACACTGGAAATGCACAAGATGGCGCAGCCCAGGCTATCCTATACCAACGAGGCGGAAATTGATGCCGCCATTGAAAATCTTACCGCCTCGTTACACACAGCCAAGTGAAGCGCTACCACATACACCACAAGCCCACCCAGCTTCTGCACGTATCCCGAGGTGGAGCAGCTCATTGCCAGGCGGCGACGTCTGATGAGGCTCTGGAGGCAAACCCGCCAGCCCCAAGTTAAAATGCTAGCAAATTGGCTACGCACCACCATTCGGCATCAAATTAGAACAAACAAAATTGAACAGTGGGAGAACAAAATGTTGAGTACCACCCATTCGGACAATTCTTTGTGGAAATTGTTAAGGGCATTTAAGACCTCCTCAAGCGTAAACACTGGCTCTGAGGCACTCCACACTCATCTCGGCCTGCACTTCTCCTCCGAGGAGAAAGCCGAGCTGTTTGCTGACTGCCTCGAAGAAAGATTCAGCAAGAATGTCACCACAAATCCAGAAAAAGAACAAGACGTGCAAACTTGGGTACAAGCATGGGTGGCGCAGAAGCACGAGCAACCGCTACCACTCATAACGCCTCAGGAAGTATTCAAACTCATTAGGCAGCTGCCTAATGGGAAAGCCGCCGGCCCGGACAGGGTGACAAATGAGGAATTAAAACACATTCCGAGAAAAGCCCTGGTACAACTAACAAAGATTTTTAATGCTTGCCTACGATGCAATTACTTCCCCAAAACTTGGAAACGAGCCAAGGTTATTATGCTCCCGAAGCCAGGGAAGAGTACCAGGCACCCTCAAAATTACCGACCCATTAGTCTCCTGTCCACTATTGGTAAATTGTTCGAGAGAATTATACTTTTTCGGCTTAAAAAACAAATTTCGGAGGCACAAGAGCTCTCCAATGCACAATTTGGCTTTAGAAAAGGTCATTCCACTGAACTGCAACTTTTACGTCTAGTTGATGACGTCACCGAACAATTTAACAATGAAGCTTCAACGTTGGCCTTATTCTTGGACGTAGAAGCCGCTTTTGACCGGTGTTGGCACGCTGGGCTAATTTACAAGCTGCACCACCGTTTTCCCGGCCTACAAAATTACCTGTTTTTAATCCACAGTTTTTTAGAAAACCGGCGCTTCTACGTCCGGGTGGATCGTTCCTCCTCACATGAGCGAGCTATGCGGGCGGGCGTACCACAAGGGGCAATCATGTCCCCGTTCCTGTATATTTTATTTACCAATGACTTTCCCGTGGACGCCAGATGCAAAGTCGCCATGTACGCTGACGACACTGCAATATACAACCACCATAGAAATCCTCGTTTCGGCCTTCTTGAGATGCAGCGGTATACTGACCGCTTCCTTTCATGGCTTCATGATTGGAAAATTGAAATTAATGCCAACAAGTGCCAGCTCATATATTTTTCGAAGAAGCTGAATATTCCGGCCATGGACCTCACGGTCGGTGGTCAAATATTGCAATGTCGTCGGCAAGTTAAATACCTAGGAGTCACCCTGGACAGTCGACTCAATTGGAACGCCCACCTTACGAATACGGCCAACAAAGGACGGCAGCGCCTAAAGATGTGCACCCCCGTGTTCAGAAGTAAGGAATTAAAAATCCGATCCAAAATAATCCTTTACAAGTCTTTCCTTCTTTCTGTGATGCTATATGCGTGCGTGGCCTGGGCAAACGCATCAAAAACTGTCAGAAACAAACTACAAACAATCCAAAATTTATCTCTCCGCAAAATACTCAGAACACCCATCCTTACTTCCAATCATACCATCCACACAGAACTAGCAATTCCCTATCTCCCAGAAACCATCAGACGACGAGCCACCAACACGTGGGCGCGCATTAGATCACATGCCAATAACCTTATCTCAAAAATTGGGAGCGGCGAACCAAAACACAGAAAACACAAACGAATAAAAATATTCTAAATCACAAACACAGTTCGTCGCTCCGCGCGCCCACAACCACCGGTCCACGGCCACGCAAACACTACCTGAGGGCCCGCCACCTTCACAACGATCCAGGCAGCACTGACCGCACAGCAAAACTGCGGAAATGTACAGTGTATATATTGTAAAAAGTGAGTGTGCGTGTGGATGTTTGTATGTGAGAATGTGTGAGGAAGGATGAATGGCATGAATGTGTGAGTGTATATAGTGTATAAAACCAAAACAAACAAACAAAATGAAAGTGTGAAATAAACACTTAATTTCAAACCTGAACTGTTCTCGGCTGCCCAAGAAAAGGGCAGTTGTATGGGTTCGGACAAAAACTCCGTAGACAATGCCATGCAAATCAGACATTTATAACAAAAATGAAAATGTATCCTGAAAGCCAGGCCCACTGTACTGGCTCCAGGCACTCTAAGCTTGAATAAATAACCTTGAACCTTGAACTGTATGCTCATGCAACAGGAATACTGTAGAGTAGAATCTGGTTAGCACATTTTTGCAGGGACCTAAGGATTTGGACATCATAGGCGGGAAAACGTGTTAACGAAAATGCAAAATATGCAATTTAAGAACATAGTTATATAATAAAATCTAATAATTACTGTCTCCATGGGTAATTGAAATCTATTTTGAGTACAATCCGTGTTGAATTCAATATGTGTTCAAATGGATTTGGATACACAAAGCCTGAGAATAAATAATTCAAGCTTTTATGTTGGTCAACTTGGATTTTTGAGGTTATGAATGTTTTTGAGAAAATAAATTGCGAATTAGGAAGCGACAAGAGTGACTTTGCTGTGCGTTTTATTACACTCGTGATAACAATTTCTGCTAAAAAAGAAAAAAAAATTATGAGCATGCATCATGTTACGAGTACAATAGGCGAATGTATCTTTGGCATATTCAATACGATTTAAATACGGTAAGTGTTTCCATGCAACAAATTTCGTTCTGATCCTCTTCTGATCCTATTTTCCAAGAGGAAAGTTTTGTTTTTGCATTTTTCCCTTCTTTAAAAACAGCTTTAATCAATTTAGGTTTGCTAACAATTGCGTTTAAGGTTGACGAAGGAATGTTTAACTTCTGCACTATATCCACATGTTTCATATTTGGATTGTGATCTATTTCAAGGATTTTCAGTTTTTCACTATTGGTTATTTACTACATTTTCTTTTTTTCATTGCAAATGGAAAGTTAAAACACAATCTACGTATGTTTGGTCAACACTCAACAGTAGAAACTATCGTTGGCGTTTACCACACCTAGGTAAAGCACTCTCTATCCCACCCACACAAATCGTGTCACACAAATATTCACATACATGAATGTGATTGGCTGCCGGTATCCACCCCGTGACCGAGGATTGACCAAAGTAGTCAATGAAGACGTCAAACTTTGAACGTGTTAAGTGCTTTCTCCCACTGGACCGATCAAGGATTGGCCAAAACAGTGAATGAGGACGTCAAACTTCAAACATAGTAAGCGGGACCGGGAAAACGCACTAAGCAAACGTTATTTATTACATTTGGTGACTTGGTACCGGGACTTATATAATTGAACGTAATACACGGAAAATGTGTTAATGAGGAACGTGCTAATGAGATTCCACTGTATATAATTGTGTCTGTCACTTCTGCACCACCACCCCCTCTCTACAGCCATTGGCTCATTTTGCACACATGCAATAAGAATATGGTGATGAGACAGGACTACTGTGTATAGTTTGTTGTATGTCTGTCACTTCCCCACCTCTACTCCTTCTCTGTAGTCATTGGCTCATCTCACCATACATTCAGTAACTGTCTTAAGTAACAATATATAAAATTATCATGATGTATTCCATGTAAATCAAGACAAAGATTTACAGAGTTAATTTCACTGCATATTTCATTGTTGGTACAAGAGGATACAGGAGACAGAAGTGATAGCCGCATGTTTAAAAACCTGATGTGTTACATTCACATAACTTTCTTTATCAATTGTCACTTACTTTGTATAACTTCTACAAACTATTCTTACAAAAGCTTATTATTTTCTCAACGACTTAACCTATAGTATAGCATTCTGCACAATGATTTTACCAAGATTTCAGAGGAAAAAAGTTTTGAGGCTCCCTGTATCCAAGATATGCATTGTGTATGTGAGAGATGGCAGCATAATTCAAAAACAAAATGTCTGTTAAATACTAAAATCAATATTTAAGTTCAGCATCTTCCAAGAATTCAACACAAAGATTTGCTGGAAAAAAATCTATGTTACATTCATGAGACTTTCTCTACCCATTATTTAACAAACTACTTTTACAAAAGCTTATTCATCTATCTACTTCATGTTAATTAAGATAAGCATTTGTGGAAATGGTGTTGTTGCATATTCCCTTGTAGGTAGAAGGGGACTAGGTGAATACATCAGAGTTTATGCAATAATCAAATCTTTCACGAGTGGGTTACTATGTGATGGCTTTGAAATTCCTCTCTCTTTGCATATCAATTCAAACCAATAAAAAGAATCTCTCAGAAATAGTTAATGCCACAAAAGTTTTGCTCCACATAAATGGTATGCTATAACGCGATCTACAGTTTTTATATAGTAATATTTTATCTCTAACAGTTTACCAGTTATGAAAAAGTAGGGAGGACCTCAATACTCTCAATACTTCTTTCTTCTTTTTCTTCATTTTTTTATTATTTATGGACGCTCTTTAACTACTATGGTTCTTAGCGTCCCATTCTATATTGGGCATGAAAGATCGGCAATTTTGCTCAGAGGGCTCTTTATCAGGCTTGAGGTTCTTTTACCTGCCATAAATCTATGACACAGGACCACCGGCTTTACTTCCCTTCCAAAGGAAGCCATGCTAAGGATTTTTACGCCCGAAAAAATTCTTCGCTCACCACTGGGTTTGAACCCGTGACTTTGGGAACTAGAGGCTGGCACGGTACCACTAGTCCATGGAGGACGACCTCTCAATACTTGGTAGTATTGCTGTATGTCTATTACGTTGAAATAAATCTTCAAATCTTTTTTGATATTTTTAAACTTTTAAGTTTTACATTATTGAAAGTTTTTACATTTAACCTTATGCTAGATAAGGAATGAAAGGAGTCAAGAATTCACGTCATTACCTCGCACATGTCCCCAAAGTGTTGCTGGACTAATAGTTATTGATGGACCTTGACTGTGTTTCCTGTGGCTGAACCAATGTAACATTCCATCTGAATGAAAACATGTTAAACAATGGGGAAAGGAGTAGAGGTACTCTTGTAACATGCAGCGTTAACCAGTTGTGAATGAAGCTGATATAGTTGATGCACTAAATTACGTTTCTGCAACAGCCTGGCTTGATGACTCACTCCCAGCCATTACATTTACCTATTCCGGTGACCAAAAATTTGTGAATCCAACAAATCAGAACTTAAGATGTGAGATAATACAGCCCATGGAAATATTCTTTCTTTCCTTCCATCTGTTAGTTTGGTTTATGCAAGTCAAACTAGGTTACAAGCATAGCTTATGGCTAGTTTCCATAATATGGGTAGAAAATCCTTTAAAAGAAGGTTTTCAGCAAAACTGTACTTCCATAAAAAGGGAAGCAAAGAAATTATTATTATTATTATTATTATTATTATTATTATTATTATTATTATTATTATTATTATTATTGCCTTCGCTAATAATAGGGGATATAAAATATGCGGCATCCTCAACATAAAAAGTTGTTGCCAATTGGAGAATGTCAAACAGGAACAATTCCAGAATCAGGATACAATGCAAAATTAGTTACATCATTTATACAAGAAAACTACTAATAAGAACATAATTCAGTGGTCAACCTTTTCTCTACAGACCGAAGGTTCAAAGTCCATTGTTCACTCCACCTACTATATTTGAAGACATTGAAATGCTAAATCAATCAAGTTTCAGTCCTTGGCAGCACAAGTGAAAATGAGTGAGAAGGGAAACTCCCTGTGAGGTTGGGCATCCCTCAGCTATTGTCTTCACAGTTTTTTATAAAATGGGTATACTCAAACAGTATTGGTATCAAGAAATAATGGCATTGTACATCACTAGGCAAAGTCATTCAGAATGAAGAGCCATTCAGAGGTTGTTCCCAGAATTTTAAATATATGCATTTCATTTGACATGAAAATATTTTACACAAATCGTATTTTAATCAAAATCATTTGAGCAAGTTTTTTAAAATATAAAGAAAAATTTGGCAAGTAAAATGTAGTTTGGAGTGGTGGGATTTTTCTGAAACTCTTCATGTCGCATCCTTGTAAGATGTTGAACTTAAACCTCAACTTTGGTATTTAACTGACATTTTGCTGTTCCCTCTCGCACACACATGCATGAGCTTTTCTAGAAATACTTATTTTGGAGTCAGGGCCCTCAAAACATTATTTTCATTATTATATTCCACCCAAAAATTTGATACTGAGATTTCACCCAAATACACCTTTAGAGGCCTCCGAATCACAAATAGAGTATTTTTAGAAAAAGCTCCGAACAGCATATTGCAAAAATGAAAAGTTGCTTAAATACCAAACTTGCTATATAAGTTGAGCATCCTCAAAGGTGTTACACAAACGTTTCCAAGAAAGCCTCTCACCCCAAAGTATTCCTTACATAGAAAATCTTTTTAAAATGTTTATTTCCTCAAAAATGGCACATGTTAAGGCTGGTTCACAACCAACGAGAACAAGAAAGTTGAAATACATGTATTCAAATGGGAGTGTTCACAATCAACGGGAAGCCTTCCCAACCCCGGGAATGGGAAAAGAAGAGTTGCCCAACTTTTAACTTTCTCGTTCTCATTCCCGGGGCACGGCATATTAGACTCTTCAGTCTATCGGTTATTCTAGGCAGCCGTGACATGAAACAGCCACTAGTGCTCTCTATAGTCGCAAGCTGGAAACATGAAACTAGAAGGAATTAGTAGTAAATGTGCTTCCTAACCTCATCCTGACACCCACAAATCTAATCAACGTTGGTTCCTCTGGTGAAGGGATCATTTGTAGTTTGTTTATATGCAACTCAAAACTGACTATTACCTAAACAAACAATGGTAAAAGCTACAAAGAACAGCTAAAAAAGAACAATAAATAATTTTAATGTATGCCATTAAATAAAGGAATGAAAGCTTGGCATAAGTAGAGGGATCGAAAATGTAATGGATATACATTTAGATAATGTTACTCTATCGAATTTTGACGTTGGCTTGGCTAAATTGGAAGTAGGTGAAAAAATGTCATTGGTCAGTTAAAAACAAATGAAATCCCAATGCGCAAAATCGACTTTCATTTGTGATCGATATGCATTCCTGTTCTCGTTACCGGGCTGTTGAGAACCAATATCTTGCATGCCGCATTGCTTCCCATTCTCATTTCAAATCTGGTTACTGTTCTCGGGCGGTTGTGAACCAGCGTTTAAACATATTTTCATAGCAAATGAAATGTGTATCTTATATTTTCTGGGAATAACCATGAAGATCTCTTCATCCTGAATGACTTTTGCATAATTAGTAAACCGTAAGAGATAAACAAAACTGTAACACACACAAAAAAAAGTGTAAATATTGTCAACGTACACTACTTATGCAACATTTTTTGGGGGAAGTTAACAATTTCTGAGCTATTTCTCCTTATTCTTTTGAATTTTCAAACACTTTGTTTTCTCAAATGGGAAATTGTTATTCATTCTTTTCTCATGGCCATTCAAAGAGTATGGAAATTCAAAGCCATTAAATAGAAACAAGAAAAATAAGCTTTTGCAATAACTAGTTTGTACAAGACAAAACATAAAACTTATAAAAAAAAAACTGAAATATACAATTGTCTGCCAATCTTGGACTTAAACATTAACAATAAAATTAATAAATTAAGAGTTTGGCATATTCAGAAAACACGGACAGCCACAATCCAATAGCCCACAAATATGCAGTGATCAACTGGTAAATGTTACAATGAGCAAAACAGAATACAATCGAGAATGCAGCAGTAATTGTTACATTCACATGACTTTCTCTATGTGCTCTTCTTACACAGTGTATTCTTCAATCTACTTCATGTTAATCGAGGTAAATGTATGCAAAAATAGTTTCATTCCACATTTCATTATGCGTTCAAGACGAATACAGGCAACTGAAGTGATAGTCTAAAGATTGAGTCGCTATATGCTGGCTTTGAAACCACCTTACTTGCATGATGTCACAGTAGACAGCAAATGATGATTTAGCACTTCAAGAAAGTATTACGTATGTGAAAACTCAAACCAATGGCACAGAGAATCTTGGAAACAGTTAATGTCACCAGAAATGTTCTTTTGACCATCTTTTAATCAGATCTACATTTTTTTTCTGTGGTAAGGTTTTAGTTACTCTTATGGTTTAGTGGCTGAAATTATATAAAATACATTTGGAATAATAAGGACTTGACAAGACTATTCACAGAAAACTCACATTCACAACTTTAGGTGACGAGTCATCGTAGTTAATAAACTATGATTCTTGTTGACGATATGGCAAAAACTGAGCAAGCGTTAGTTTGACATCCCTCAAAATAAATTTGCTGACAGTTGCTGAAATCTGGCAACACTGTCATATGATTAAAAAAAATCTGATGCGTTACACTCACATGACTTTCTCTACTCTTGTACAAATTGTTTTTATAAACGCTTATTCTCCATATTCATGTTAATCGAGATGTTAAACTTATTGCTAATTTTCTTGTAGATGCAAGGGGAATTGGTAGGCTTTAAGCGATACTCAAATATTTTAAGAGCTGGTTGCTATGTGGAGTATTCCATTCTCTTTGCATTACCAGGACAAAAAAAAATTAATTATGAATTCCCATTTGAGAAAAAGTATAAGCATTGGAAAATTTAAGGGAATAACAAGCAATATCTCAAAAATGGTTCACTCAACAACAAAAAATGTATATGACAAAAATTGTATATTTTAATGCGATGTACATTTTTTATGTAGTAAAATTTTGTCTATCTCTTATGGTTTACCAGTTATGCAAAAGTCATTCACAATGAAGAATACTTTTGGAGACATTCCCGGAAAATTCAAGATATACATTTTATTTGTCATGAAAGTATCTTGAGTATATGATTTTTAATCAAAATCATTAAAGCCATTTTTGCGAAAATTAAAATTTTCGAAAAATGTTCCATGTAAAGGGTAATCTGGGGTGGGGGTATTTTCATGAAAACCTTCGTGTCGCATCTCTGGAAGATACTGAACCTAAATACCAAGTTTGGTGTTTATCCGACTGTTTGTTTCTGAGTTATGCTGTTCACAGACAGACACACACATGCACATGTTTCCAAAAATCCTTTTTTTTGGATTCAAGGTGCCTCAAAACATGTATTTCTGGTGAAATCTTGGTATCGAATTTTTGGATGGAATACAATACTGCCCCTACTTACTATACGTAGTAGAGAAAGTAATAAGCAACCTAAATGACAAGTTTGGTAATCGTCCAATAATTTGTTTTGTATATATTCTGCTCTCACTCTCTCTCACTCACATATTTTAACTCTTTTTATTCAGCCTCACAACAAGTGTTCCCAGTAAAATTTTGACAGCATATTTTTCATTGGAAAGCCAGATACTCTCTACTTAAAACAGGTAAGTTGTAGAGAAACCAAAAATGCATATAAAATAAATTGCTGCATTCCACCCAAAAAAAGAACAAAGAAACAGTTCAAGAGACAAAAAGTTAAAAAAAAAAAAATTACTACACCCAAAAGGCAAAAAGAAAAAGCTACATATATAAAAATCTTACAAATCACCTATACATTCCCAAAAAATATTCAAAATACTACAACTTAAAATTGATACCAAAAAACAACTTAAAACTTAAGACTACAGTCAGTCACTGACAGCAAACCACCCCCCCAAAAAAATCAGGTTTCTACAGAGCCACAGCATGGATTGTGAATGTTCTACAGTGCACACCCAAAAGTATGATTAAAAAGCACATTTCAGGAATATAAAATTCAAACCAATAGACACTGAATGGTATTAATAAAACCCATCGTCTTGAACTTTGGACGGCCTTTCTCCTTCCAGCAGCTCAACCTCCTCCATTTGTAGTATTAATAAAAACCTACTGTTTCAAGTTTTACTTGAGCTTTCTCTTTTAAGCAACTCAACCCTCCTACTAGTGAGACCTACTCCATTAGTAGTATTAATAAAAACCTACTGTTTCAAGTTTTACTTGATGTTTCTCCTTTCAGCAACTCAACCCTCCTACTAGTGAGACCTACTCCATTAGTAGTATTAATAAAAACCTACTGTTTCAAGTTTTACTTGATGTTTCTCCTTTCAGCAACTCAACCCTCCTACTAGTGAGACCTACTCCATTTGTAGTATTAATAAAAACCTACTGTTTCAAGTTTTACTTGATGTTTCTCCTTTCAGCAACTCAACCCTCCTACTAGTGAGACTTACTCCATTTGTAGTATTAATAAAAACCTACTGTTTCAAGTTTTACTTGATGTTTCTCCTTTCAGCAACTCAATCCTCCTACTAGTGAGACCTACTCCATTAGTAGTATTAATAAAAACCTACTGTTTCAAGTTTTACTTGATGTTTCTCCTTTCAGCAACTCAATCCTCCTACTAGAGAGACCTACTCCATTAGTAGTATTAATAAAAACCTACTGTTTCAAGTTTTACTTGATGTTTCTCCTTTCAGCAACTCAATCCTCCTACAAGTGAGACCTACTCCATTAGTAGTATTAATAAAAACCTACTGTTTCAAGTTTTACTTGATGTTTCTCCTTTCAGCAACTCAATCCTCCTACTAGTGAGACCTACTCCATTAGTAGTATTAATAAAAACCTACTGTTTCAAGTTTTACTTGATGTTTCTCCTTTCAGCAACTCAATCCTCCTACTAGTGAGACCTACTCCATTAGTAGTATTAATAAAAACCTACTGTTTCAAGTTTTACTTGATGTTTCTCCTTTCAGCAACTCAACCCTCCTACTAGTGAGACCTACTCCATTTGTAGTATTAATAAAAACCTACTGTTTCAGGTTTTACTTGATGTTTCTCCTTTCAGCAACTCAATCCTCCTACTAGTGAGATCTACTCCATTTGTAGTATTAATAAAAACCTACTGTTTCAAGTTTTACTTGATGTTTCTCCTTTCAGCAACTCAACCCTCCTACTAGTGAGACCTACTCCATTTGTAGTATTAATAAAAACCTACTGTTTCAAGTTTTACTTGATGTTTCTCCTTTCAGCAACTCAATCCTCCTACTAGTGAGACCTACTCCATTGGTAGTATTAATAAAAACCTACTGTTTCAAGTTTTACTTGATGTTTCTCCTATCAGCAACTCAATCCTCCTACTAGTGAGACCTACTCCATTAGTAGTATTAATAAAAACATACTGTTTCAAGTTTTACTTGATGTTTCTCCTTTCAGCAACTCAATCCTCCTACTAGTGAGACCTACTCCATTAGTAGTATTAATAAAAACCTACTGTTTCAAGTTTTACTTGATGTTTCTCCTTTCAGCAACTCAATCCTCCTACTAGTGAGACCTGCACCATTAGCAGTATTAATAAAACCCACTGTTTCAAGTTTTATTTGACATTTCTTTTCAGCCACTCGACGGCCGCTACTAGCAAGCTCTGGCTCTATTAGTAGCATTAATAAAACAAACTTCCTGCAGTAGTTTACGCCTCCTCAGTTTAGATAAATAAGCACCAGTAAAGGAAAATGTAACGCAAGAATCAGAAGGCTTCTTATTGAAACATTAGCCAAGAGTCAAGTCTTACCTTGGTGACTTTGCTGAACTGAAGTCCTCAACCTGTAACAGAATAATACAAATGTACAGTTTCACTCAACCATCTATACAATGTTAATTAAATGTCCTGGATTGCTGACTTATCTTTAAAGTATCACATTTAGTGTTTTTCATTGACTCTATGTCATTAGGAGTTATGCAGAAATAAAGCTTTACCATTACATCATGTAATGTGGTGAAAGAAAACAGAGCAATGGGGAAAGTAAAATCTTAGAAACACTAGTTGACACTTAAAAACACTAATTGCTGCACTTACCAAGTTTTTGTTTTTAAGTTACCTTGTTCTTCCTCTCTCTACCTCTCAAGATATGCATGCACACACACACGTATAGATCTTGTTTTCTTCACCAAAAGTACCTGTTTTGGGTGAGTGGAACCAAAACATGCAGTTCTGTTTAAATCACAAAATTAAATCTTTGGGTGGAGTAAATTAAATTGAGTTTTATTTATAGGTGCCCCTTAACTGCTGTGGTCCTTAGTGTTCCATTCCATATTGGGCATGAAAGACTGGTAAATTTTGCTCAGAGGTCTATTCATCAGGCTTGAGGTTCTTTTATGTGCCGTAAATCTATGACATGGGACCACCAGCTTTACTTCACTTCCTTTCCGAGGGAAGCCATGCTAATGATTTTTACGCCTTTGAGTGGAGTATATTACTTCCTGTACTAACCATTTGGACATTGTACAGGAAGTAAATAATGCCTGAGATGTTTATGAAGACAGTTGGAGGGAATAAACTGGCTTCTTCTACACCAATAACCTTGTTGTTGACATCTGTGGGCTTGTGTATCTTAAAAGCACACAGAATCTATTCCTCAAATTGTAAGCAGATTATTAATATCCTACATTGCACAGTTAACTTTTTAAACTTGACTAACAATTAATTACATTTACTTCTCCCATTCTTTGTGATATTATTGTACAGTGATATAGATTTTTGTGGTGAATCCCCCAATCCTTACCCCTTATAATTGTAATTTCATACAGCCCTGGCAATTTCTAATAAGGGATGAAAAATCCACTGATATTCATGCAATAAGATGTGAAACACTGGCAGAATGTCCGACTTCTTTAACCTTGCCCCAAGAGTCCTACAAGTTTTGGAAATGCTGAATAACCAAAAAGTAACCTTTCATTGTGGAACAATTATTGGTTAAATGCATAAGTAAGCCTTTAGATAATCACAGCTATACCCCACCGCTGTAACATTGCACTTGACAGCTAGCATTTAAGTTGGTACACTCGCAAAAAAACGGATGAAAAGCTTCAACCGTTTGACTTCCTAAGCCAATCACGCAGAACCGGAACTAGAATCGGCTCTGTTGCCGGATGTAACTATTCCCAACCATGTGCTTCAGTTTGTGAATCTCTAGCACAAGCATCGAGTTGTTCTTTGCAAGCTACATATTGTTCATTGTTATTTATATTTGTGGTTATTGTCTTATAGTTTTGTTATTGTTTGTTTATACATATATTTATTTATATTTATCTATTTTATATATATTTCATGCATATTGTTTATTTAAACAAAACTTAAGTGCGACAATGTCTGAAAAGCGACGCCGATCACCGAGTGATGATTCACAAAGTGAAAATCCTTTGCGCCAAGGTGTCCACTTAATAGTCAGGCATTGGAACTATTAAGGAGAACCCGGGAATTCTTTGAACAGGAAAAGGAGTAGGAGTACGTGAAGCTTCATGGCCATCCCTCTATTCCTGCTGATAAAGCCGTACAATGAACTGCAGCAGCTCTTGGACTAAGCACGAGAACTGTTATTCACAAGGCTACGGTGGACGCGGCTTCGTGGAAGAAGAAAGTAGATCATGTGAATAAGCTAATACGTAAAGCACAAGAAGTAGACGGAATTATTAGTGACTGTGAACCATTGATGATATGCCTCGGTGAAGATGATGATGACAATGATGCTTCCGAGGATGATGACGACAACGGGGATTTGGATGGAATTGAGCCATCGCAGTTTTAAATGGGTGAGTGAAAATAACTTTGTTATGACATGCTTATAAATTGTTTTATTTCTCCTCATTGTAGCAGGAAGTTTGTATTATTTTGTTTCTATATTGTCAAAATTGCGTAATTTATTCTGCGTAATTTATGCAGTTATTTTAAATTAACAATAATAACACGAAATAGTTATTATTCATTGACATTCGCTACTTATGTACACTTTTTGTATGTGGCTTAGACACGATAGAAAGGAGAACAATCAGCTGTTGTTGTTTACTAACCACTCTGGCAACGTCGCAACCACAATATAGCCAATGTTATGTGAAGCTACATGAACTGTCAAGTGCAAAGATACAGCGGTGGAGGTATAGTGAAATTTTAAATCTTTGTACCTCCTCTTTGGTCCGGTAGTTATTAATAACATAAAGATACATAAATTTCACATAATACAGAAGATATTAAACATGTACAATAAAACAGAGGTGCAGCTAGTAAGTATGAAGACTCCACATTCCCAAGCCAACAACAAGAAAAATAATCTTTGTAGTTAATTATAAAACATCAGTTCACTGATTTCAAAAGCTAGCCCGATACAATTTTCTCTTCTTTTAAAATCATTTAATAAAACCTACTAACAAACATGATTACAACATACAAACAGAATAAAGCACCACTTTCATACACCAAGGTTATTTAAAAATGTATACAATGGTATCATACTGTTATAAACAAATTCTATTCTACGTATGTATTGTAATGAAAAGAAGCTAGAAACAGTGATGTGTATTGAATTTATTTAAAGGTGAGTCGAAATTGTTACACTAACATCACTTAAGTTTACTCACTTAACATGTTTCATGTTAACGTCGTGTTAACCTTCTGAGGATGGGAACAACGGTTTCCCGAAACATGTTAAGTGAGTAAACTTAAGTGATGTTAGTGTAACAATTTCGACTCACCTTTAAATAAATTCTATTCTCCTTGTTTTGCTGCATGACCACCTATATATAGTGCTTGGAAAGAAACATTGCCTCATTTGTCTTATTTTACATGTACTTTCTGTGGAATAATAACTATTTGCTACTCTATGGCAATCTTAATGGAAACTCTAAGCTTTTTACCCAAGTATGTTCTTTTATAACCCCTAGTGTTCATATTCTAGTACATAGGCTAAATCTGTTCTAGTCTTTTAGTAAATTATGAATTGAAATTTGAGGTACCTGTCCATCAGAAAGAATAGGGGGTTTTAACAGTGAAAGAATTATAAAAATAGGTTGAGTGGTTTTTTAGATTGCCCTACAAATCCATGCAAATTTTCTCTTTATAATATCATTAGTAATAACCTAAAAGAATTCAAATGGGCTTTCAAAAGAATAATTTTGTCCAAATCTATCACATGGGACTTAGAATGACCAGACTGCAAAATTGATCATGTTCATTCTTTTTCTATGTATTCAGATGTTCATATATAATAATATATACTGAGTATTATAAAGAGAGAGATTTTTAAACATCTTCACCACTGAATCATATTTCTCCTATAGGAGACACACTATGAGACATTTCCAAACATTTTAAATACAAACAATTAGTGATATGTTGAAACTTGTATTCAGTTTCACCCTAGTTTTCGCACATATTAGTACCAATGGTTTTCTTCTTCTTTTCTGCAAATAAGACCAGTTTTTTCTTTCTTTGTAGGCCTTGCCTTGGAGTAAACAGAAAGACATTAAGCTTTAAAATTGGGTTATCTATATTCTATGAGGGTAATCCCAAAAGTAAGGTCTCCAAAGCGCTGAGATCGCAGGGAAACTGTTTGTGTGGATGTTGGCCATACTGCTTTTTTCCTTCCTCCCTCCACTCTCTTCAGAAACCACCGCAGATCCCTTAGCGCCCTCAGTCTTGGCTTGGCAGCCAGTTATAATGGAGCTCCCATTAGCCACTCTTGCCAGGTGCGAAGTTCGCGCAGTTATTTGCTTTTTGAGTGCAAAAGGGGTTAAACCTGTCGAAATTCATCGACACTTGATGGAAGTGTATGGAGAGTCTTGTATGGATGTCAAAAATGTCCGCAAGCGGTGTAGAGAATTTGCAAATGGTCACACGGAAATTCATGATGAAAAAAGTGGGAGACCATCCATTTCTGACGAAACAATCGCAAAGGTTGAACAAATTGTGCTTCAAGATCGGCAGATCACTCTCGATGAGCTCTGCATTTCTCGAGATTTCTCGAAGCACTATTCATCGGACTTTGATTGAAGAGTTGAAATTTTGGAAGGTTTGCGCAAGATGGGTCCCAAGAATGCTGAAAGAAGATCACAAAAGGCAACACGCTGAAACTTCCCGCCAATTTCTTCAACGCTATGCAGATGAAAAGAACAACCTTTTGGATTCAATAGTCACGGGTGATGAAACCTGGGCTTTCCACTTCACACCTGAGACCAAACAACAATCATGTGAGTGGCGGCATTCCAGTTCACCCAAGCCGTGAAAATTCAAGAGAACACAGTCTGCCAGTAAAGTCATGGCAACTGTGTTTTGGGACCAAAAGGGGATATTGTTGGTCGACTTTATGGATCCTGGGACAACAATAAATACTGACAGGTATTGTCAGACATTAAAAAAACTCAGACGGGTAATTCAGAACTGTAGAAGAGGAATGTTGAGCAAGGGCATAAGCCTTCTCCATGACAATGCTCGCCCCCACACCGCCTGTCAAACCATGAATCTTCTGCAACAGTTTGGATGGGAAACCATCACCCATCCACCCTATAGTCCAGACTTAGCACCCAGTGACTACCACGTGTTTCCCAAGTTGAAAGAACACTTGGCTGGAAGGCGCTTCGGTGATGACGATGAAGTGAAAAATGAGGTCCATCACTTGTTCAAGAGCATGGTGGCAAGCTGGTATGACATGGGCATACAAAAACTGCCACAGCGTCTACAAAAATGCATCGACCGAAATGGTGATTATGTGGCAAAATAGAAAAATGTTAAAGCTTCAAAACTATGTACCATTTGTTGTCAATAAAAGTTTCTTTGTATTTTAAAAAAAATTGGAGACCTTACTTTTGGGATTACCCTCGTATCATTAACAGAATATCTCTTTGAATTCATTTAGTATTCATATCTCCACCATTACTTTCAACCCTTCAATTAGACCTTCTACAAGCTCTGTTTGCATTCACAAACTATATCTTATGTTGTTAATTCTGAACTAAATAATTTAAATATTTATATCATCTAGTAATAATAAACAAAAATATTAACTGCAGTAGATTTCTATGAAACTTACCTTAATTTCATCACAAACAGATGATGTGTTTGTTTCCAGCCACCAAGGCTCTTCTTTAAGTTCTAGTTTGTTATACATTTCATGATCACTGTTGTATTTCTTAACCTTCTTTACAGGATCCTCTGGAAAAAGTTCTGTCTTTTTCTGTGAACCAACTTCTGATCTGGCACCTATCTCACAGTTGTTGCTGCATGTAACATTTTCAGACTTAATCTGCTTTACAAGATATTTTGTAAAACATTCTCTCTCTTTCTGTGCACTTAAGTCTGGAAAAGGAGTCTTTGATTTAATTTCAGTTTCGATTGCCATGTAGCAGTTATTGCCACCAAGCACAGCATCACTGTTTGTCTTCATTGCAACATTCTCATTCTGTGAGGCTACGTCATCTGAGAGAGGTTTGATATCCATTATGCAACTGTTACTGCATCTAACAGTGTTAAATCTGAGGAGAAACAAAAATATCATCAATAGCAAAGTGTATCTTCATGAGACAGAACTATTGTAAGCATGCATCTGGACCAATGATGGAAATCTGAATCATGAAGTAGGTTAGTTGCTGCTATGTATAGAAAGGCAGTTTGAAGATGTATTATATTTCAACTGTTGGTTGCAACCGCATGTATAGTACCCGGTTTCCGGTAGCCTTCGTCCCAAATGTACTTTCTGGTGACCTTTGCCCCAAATGTTTAAAAATATTAACTTTGTATTGACTGTTTCTTTAAATATTATATATTTATGTTTGCCTCAGGTGCGTCAGTATTATTGTTAGAGACATGTTTCTCTTTGCAGGGTTGTGGTGTGACTGAAGAATGTAGGCTTACACAGATTATAATTTTACATCACTCCTTCTATTAATGCTTGACACAATTTAAATAACACTTCACTGATATAGCAAGAGCTGTGAGATTCTTTTGTTAATTACTTGCACTTTTTAACATGTAAACTATTTCCGTCTCACACGAATACGTATTAAAACACTTCGAGGACACATCTCGCGTCCAGTTAGGAACACTGTCTACAAGCAACTGAACTCTAAATTTGTAAATTTTGCTATATTTCAGTTTCTGATTGGCTAATACTAGGCTAATACAATACCTTCATTTAACTAAAGCTTTTTCTGGTTGTTGATTGGCTATTTTTAAACTGTCTCAAATTTACATTATTGTTGCTCCAATAATGACTAACAGCAATATTAAACTTTCTTACTCATTATTATCTCAAGGTTACCTCATTGTTAGCAACTTTTAACCTATTATTCTCACAGCTCCTACGTTATTAAATTACATAATACATTATTGAACATGTATATAATAATATAAACACATACAATGACTGTTATAAACACTTTTTATATATTGTTACATACACATATTGTTTTAAGGTGGGCTGTTATTGAATTATATATATTATATACTTAGACTGAAATCATTTAAGTGTTAAAAATACTGCCTCAATCGAACAAGACATAATGTGCTTTGTCTGTTACCTGTTCAACCCTAATCCCATCTCAACAGTCAATGGCTCATCTCATATCGCCTCTAACACCATACACTCAATAATTGTATGGACATGAGACAGGACTACTGTATGTAGTTGTGTTATGTGTCTGTTACTGTCCTACTTCAATTCCATCTCTGCAGTCATTGGCTCATGTCTTGTAACACCATACACTCAATAATTGTATGGACATGAGTCAGGACTACTGTATGTAGTTGTGTTATGTGTCTGTTACTGTCCCACTTCAATTCCATCTCTGCAGTCATTGGCTCATGTCTTCTAACACCATACACTCGATAATTGTATGGACATGAGACAGGACTACTGTATGTAGTTGTGTTATGTGTCTGTTACTGTCCCACTTCAATTCCATCTTTGCAGTCATTGGCTCATGCCTTCTAACACCATACATTCAATAACTGTGTCTTCATAAGACAGAACCACTGTACATAGTTGTGTCCATTACTGCCCCATCTCCATTTCCCTCACAGAGTCTTGTCTCATCTCATATGTCTTCTAAAACCATACACCTAATAACAGTCTTATATAGCAATAAATATAAAATTATGACGTACTTTCTGTTAATCGAGATAAACATTTAAAGAAATACATTACACGTTTCACAATAGGTACAAGAGCAATAAAGAAGCTGAAGTAATACTGAAATATTTTAAAAAATCTTATGTTGCATTCACATGACTTTCTCTACTCACTATCATGTATTATTATACAACTTCTACAAACATTGTTACAAAAGTTTATTACTTTCTCTACCTATAGTAAGTAGACGAAGTAATACACTCCACCCAATTGAGCTCTTTAAATCAAAAAAACATGCATCTTGCATGTGTATCATCTTCCAAAGATTTTCAACATAATACCACACGCTGTCCGTTAAATGGGGAATTTTTTAGTTTTTTCTTTTGCTTTTCTCAAAATTGTGTTAATGTTTTGGATTAAAGTACCATAAGTTTTAGATATTTCCACAACAAATAAAATGTAAGAGAGAGACAAAATCTTAGTACACAAAAATATGGATCTTGTTAAAGGACATCATTAATGTCAACTATTTACTTTCTCTGCCACTAGCAAAATTAGATGATAGCAAGTATTATTCCACTCAAAAATCTCATGTCAGGATTGTACCATAAATATGTATCTCGGATCACCTGTATAAAATAAAACAAATTAGAAAATTTTGAGAGTGTGTGAGAGAGAGTGCGCATGTGTGAGAGTGGGAATGTGTGAGTTTGTGTAAGAGTGAGTGTGTGTGAATTAGTGAGAGTGAGTATGTGTGAGAGTGCGTGAGGGTGAGAGTGAGAGAGGGTGTGTGAGTAAGTGTAAGAGAGTGTGTGACGGTGAGAGGGTGTGTGAGTAAGAGTGTAAGAGAGTGTGTGACGGTGAGAGTGTGTGTGTGAGAGTGGGAGTGTTTGAGTGAGTGAGTGTGTGAGGGTGAGTGTGTGTGTGTGTGTGAGGGTGAATGTGTGGGAGTGAGAGTGGGAGTGTTTGAGTGAGTGTGTGAGAGTTAGTGTGTGTGTGTGAGAGTGAGAATGTTTGAGGGTGTATGAGAGTGAGAGTGTGACAGTGAGTGTGAGAGTGTGTGTGTGTGTGAGAGAGAGAGAGTGAGAGTGTGTATGTGTGTGTGAGTGCATGTGTGTGTTATGACCCAAAAGTTTTTGAAAATTGTTATTTTCACCAAAATGGCTATTACAATTTTGATTCTAATATAACATGATATTTTCATTATAAATGAAATGTGTATCTTGAATTTCATTGAAACAGCCTCTGAAGACCACTTTTTAATGTCTTTGTATAATTGGTAAACCATAAGAGATTCACTAAATCTTACTACACTAAAATTACATCACTTAAAAGCACACATTCGTGTCATATAATTTTTTTTGTTTTTTTCTGGAGTTAGCTATTTCCAAGACAGTCCTTATTTTTGGTTTGAATTTTTAAATATGTGTGCTTTTTTCAACCAGTAAGTCAATGTAAAGAGTACAAAATTTGAAAGCATCACATAGTGACATGCCCTTTAAAAATATGAATATTGTTTTACCTACCCAATCCTACAATGAAGTATGTAAGTGTGGATTTAATGTTCATCTGGATTAACAAGAAGGGGATGAAAGAATAAGTTATTGTAACAATACTTTGCAGAAGAGTGAACTGAGAAAGTCATGTAAGCAAAATAAATCAGAATTTTTCTTTATTGGCATTAGCCTTTTTCGAGATATTCCTTTTTATTGTGTGTACTTTTCAAATACTTGATACCTTTTATTTTCTCTGTTGCTTACCTATACCAACTAGAGGAAGTATTGCAATCCATCCAAAAATCTGACACAGATATTACCCAAAACACAAGTTTTGAGACTCTCTCTTTAAAAAAAAAAAAATGGGTTTACAGAAAAAAGGTTTCTGTGTGAACAGCCTAACTCAAAAACAAAACGTTTAAATCCCAAACTTCATATATAAGTTCAGCATCATCCAGGGATGTGTCAGAAAGGTTTTCAAGAAAATGCCCCTAACACATACTATCCTTACATAAAACAATGTTCATTATTTTTTATTTTCCCAAAATGTCTGATGATTTTGATTAAAATACCATTTGTTTAAGATATTTGCATGACAAATAGTATAAATCCTCAATTTTCTGGGAATAGCCTGTGAAGTCCTCTTCATTCTGAATGACTAAACTGATAAATTTAAGAGATAGACAAAACTCCTACCACACAAAAATTACATCCCATTAAAGCACACAATTTAGGTCAAATTTTTTGAGGCATTAAACATTTCCAAGATATTCTTTGTTATTGGTTTGAATTTTGAAATATTTATACTTTTTTTTCAACTGGTAACTTGCCCTACATTTTCTTCTTGTAGTCATGCGAAAAACATCTGTGGCAGAGTTTGAGGAGCATAGGTGCTCGTCTTGCCATCTTGAAGTCTCAAGTTCAATGTTTTGTCATTTGATGTCTGGTACTTCAAGTTGCTAATCACTATGGACTCTTTTCTCAGGGTTGGGTTATGTTCCTCTTTCCTACTTATTTCCATTTTTACATATTTTCTTTTCTATTACTCTCCCTATCATTACTTACATAAGTGTGGTCATTTTTATGTTATCGTCCTCCGTGGTGTAGTGGTTACCATGCTAGTCTTTAGTTTCCGAAGTCATGGGTTCAAACCCAGCGGAGGACGATGGATTCTTTTTGGGTGTAAAAATCCTTAGTATGGCTTCCTTCAGATGAGAAGCAAAGCCGGTGGTCCTGTGTCGTAGATTTAAGACACACAAAACACCTCAAGCCTGATAAAGAAGC
Source organism: Deroplatys truncata (assembly GCA_030765065.1). Taxonomy (NCBI): domain Eukaryota; kingdom Metazoa; phylum Arthropoda; class Insecta; order Mantodea; family Mantidae; genus Deroplatys; species Deroplatys truncata. Next base: position 121,965,358 of record CM060989.1, read on the forward strand.
CTCTGAGCAAAATTACTAGTCTTTCACGCCCAATATAGAACGGGACGCTAAGAACCATGGCAGTTAAAGAGCGTCCATAAATAAAACTCGATTTAATCTTAATCCTTATATTAAATTATACATATTAGTTATAGGATAGACATTCCCCGCACACATCTAGCTCAGGTTAATCATGATAAACCTTTACACAAATAGTTTATTACACATTTCATTGCAGGTAAAAGGGCTGATAAAGGAAAGTCGTCCTTCGTGGCATAGTGGTTACCATGCTAGCCTCTAGTTCCCGAGTTCGCAGATTCAAATCCAGCAGAGGGCAATGAATTTTTTCAGGCGTAAAAATCCTTAGCCCTCAAGCCTGATAAGCCTCTGAGCAAAAGTACCGGTCTTTCACACCCAATCTAGAACAGGATACTAAGAACCACAACAGTTAAAGAGTATCCATAATTTAAACAAAACAAAAAGGAAACTAAATCGATAGTTCAGAGGTTTAAACACACGCTACTATATGCTGACCTTGAAATTCCTTAATCTTTCCATGATGTTGCAGTATATAATTGAATAGCAACAGCACTTTAAAAAATGCCAACTATTGAATAATTCAAACCAACAGCAATGAATATCTCTGAAATGCCTTATGCTACAAGAAAACTTATTTGAAATAAACTGTGTATTTAAAAGAAATCTACAGTTATTGTGTAGCTTGTTTTTGTCAATCTCTTAAGGTTTACCAGTTATACCAAATTATACATATCTCCTTCCATATGAAGAGGACTTCACATATTATACCCTGAAAATTGAAAATATATTTCTTATTTGTCATGTAGATACCTTAAATATATCATACTTTAATCAAAATCTTACAGCCATTTCAACATATTTTTCATGTGAAGAACAGTTTGGGGTGGTTGAGATTTTCTTGAAAATCTTTAGTGTTGCGTCTTTAGGAGATACTGAACTTAAATGCTACCTTTGGTATTTATCCAACATTTTGTTATACAATTGTAGGGTTGAATGCAATACTTCCTCTACGTACTAGGTGCATAGAGAAAGTACAAGATGGTTGCATATGTTAGCTTTGAAATTCTATAAACTTTAAATGACATCACAAAACAAACAAAAATGGTGACTTGCTTAAAATAAGCAGAAGAGTATGGGAAAATTCACACTAAAATGAATAAATATTTTGGAAACTATCAATTCCTTGCCCCTCAAAAAATTGACCTGAATTGTATGTCTTAACAAGATCTATTTTCTTTTCTTGTATGTTTTTCTGACATACAGATGACCAATTACAGAAAATTACTAAAAATTCATTCAGAATAAACAGAACTTAACATGCATTTACAGAAAATTCAAGATATTTATCTATTTTATTAGTCATCAACACATCTTAAGCATACAGACCTTTATAAAAACTTTTACAGCTACTTTTGAGTAAATAAAAAATAAGGGAATTATTCTGCGTAATGGGTAGTTCAAACAGGAAGTTTCTTCATAACCTTCCTTTCGCATTCTTGGAAAATGCTGAACCTAAATGTCCAGCTTAATATTCATCTTCTATTTTGTTTTTTTGTATACTCTTCTCCTCTTTGTCATGCCTGTACACCATTTTAAAATGCTTTTATTCAAAGACCACAAAGCATGTACTTCCACAGAAATTTCAACCTAATATTTTTTTATAGAAATCAATACATTCTCTATTTGCAACAGGTAAATGGTGCAGAAAGTAAAAATGCATAGAAAAATAAACTGATTGACCATCATCAAACAAAAAGAAAAGGAAGTTCCAGAAACCAAAACTTATAGAAATCAGTACACTCCAAAGTATAAAAGAAGCACCCACCTACAAAAACTCGGATATCAACCAAACAGTGATTCCAGGAAATATTCATAGGATTGCCAATTAACACTGATACAAACAAGTTAAATATCAGATTAAAGCAAATCATAAAAACACAAAACCTCCCAAAAAGTCAGGTTTCTAGAAATCCACTGCATGGATTGTGAAAAGTTCCATATTGGAAAGACAAAAGTCACATTAAAAGTATATTTCAAGGAATATAAAGTTCAAACAGGTAGACATTTGGTGCTATTAATAAAAGTGAATCTCGATTTAAAATAATTCCTGAGCTGTAGCTTACTTTCATATTAATAAAACCTACTGTCTCAAGTTCTGCTTCACCGTTCTCCTTTCAGCAAACCAATTTCTCCTATTAGAGAGCTCTGGCTCCATTAGTAGTATTTAATAAATCCTGCCATCTTAATTATTGATTTATCATTCTTCTTTCCATAACTCAAACACTCCTACTAGTGAACCCGGGCTCCATTAGTAGTATTAATAAAACCAATCATCCCATGTTATGTTCGACATATCTCCTTTCAGCAACTCAACCTCTCCTACTAGGGTGTCTAGTTCCATCAGTAGTATTAATAAGATCAACTTTCAACTTCATCTGACAACCAATGTTTACAATTTAAGTTACCTAGTGGGTATCTCAAGCTAGAAGACAACAGCTCAGTTACAAATGAATATTATCCAACAACACATATTGATAAGTTTGCTGTGTCCCATTTTTATATGCTCATTCTTGCTGCATACGTACCTCAGACAGTGACACATGAATTGTGAAGGGAAACATGGGAAGGAAATTTACAGGCCTATACCTTTTTCACTATAAGCTGAAAGAAGAGGTAAACAAAACTTAAATGTATCACTCGGTCGAGCGCATGGCAGCACCACGTGGTGGATGACGGGAACTAAGACCCGTGAGAGGAAATTGCTTCAAACAGAATGCGAATTAAGTGTACTGCACAGCTTGGGAATCATTAGTTTTTAAACACTGTATGTCTTATTCCTATATTTTGCCTTACATCCTAAACTTCTAACACATAATGCTAAGAGTAGACAAATAAAAGTTATATCTGAACAGTTCCGCATCTGTGATTAAAGGTACTGGATTAAACTGTTCTTAACTTCAGGCTTTAGATATCCTTCATTTAATGACTAATATCAGTATACCACCTTTGCTTTAACCTTTTATGAGTCAACAAGTTAAATAACGATTAGCACTATAGGTTAAAACACAACAGAAAACAACTGCGACCCATGCTATCCGAGCTAATGCATCACTAACAAAGGAGTTCAATTATTGCTAAACAATGGCCAACCATATTCACATCGACTAAAAGTGGGTACTTTTCACAGAATTTGTTAAAAGCATTTAACACAATTGTCTTCTTTCCATTTCCCGCATTTATGTTTCCCACAGCGGCAAAAGATTCTCAGCCAGAAACCGGAAACAAACTGCAGTGCCGGCGCATAACCTCTTAAACCCTCTGCTATAACGGTTCATTTAGTTATAGATGAATCTGAACAAACACAGTTTCATAAATTGAACTGTTACAATATTGAGTTTTTTAAATTTCTCTGCACAAGAATAACCACAACATGTTACGATCTGAACTAAACTGCTTTTTGTAAAGGAACAGATATGCTAAGTGGGAAAGGTTGTAGTTTCCCACCAGCCAATGAGGTATTGTCTTGTCACGTGGTTTTGTTTACTTCTCCTTTCAGCTTACAGTGAAAAAGGCCTAAGTTAAGGGTACCTTCCTGGCTTTTGCCAGATACAAGAAATGAGGAAACTCTGGAACAATGAAAACCCCAGTCAGGGAGGACAGTAGCCCTGGCAAAATATCAATCACAAGCCTTGTGTTCACCAGTCTCTGTCTAAATGCCCTCAGCTACCCGTGTCAATAGTAAATTGCGCTTAAAGTGAAATTCATGTTATTCTATGTTTCTGTAAACCTTTTAAGGCTGGTTCACAACCAACGAGAACGGTAACGAGAACGAGAAAGTTGAAATACATATATTCAAATGGGAATGTTCACAACCGACGGGAAGCCTTCCTGGGAGTGGGAAAGAAGAGTTGCCCAAACTTTTAACTTTCTCATTCTCATTCCCAGGCATGGCATATTAGATCCCTATTATACATATTAGACTCTTCACTCTAGAGGTTATTCTAAGTGGCCATGACAGGAAACCGCCACTAGTGCTCTCTATAGTCATTAGCTGGAAACATGACACTGGAAGGAATTAGTAGTAAATGTGGTTCCTAACCTCAACCTGACACCCGCAAGTCCAACGAGCGTTGGTTCCTCTGATGAAGGGATCATTTGTAGTTTGTTTATATGCAACTCCAAACTGGCTGTTACCTAAAAAAGCAATTGCAAAAGCTACAAAGAACAGCTAAAACCGGTGGAAATGAAAAAAGAACAATAAACATTTTTAATGTATGCCATTAAATAAAGGAATGAAAGTTTGGCATAAGTAGAGGGATCGGAAATGTAATGGATATACATTTAGATAATGTTTACTCTATCGAATTTTGACATTGGCTTGGCTAAATTGGAAGTAGGTGAAAAAATGTCATTGGTCAGTTAAAAACAAACGAAATCCTAATGTGTAAAATCAACTTTCACTTTGTGATCGATATGCATTCCCGTTCGCGTTACTGGGCTGTTGTGTATCAAAATTTCTTGCTTCCCTTTCTCGTTTCCGTTACCGGGTGGTTGTGAACCAGCCTTTAATGCACTCATAGAGGTATTTGACTCCCGCTGAATAAGTTCCGAAAATTTCTTTTCCCATCCTTCAAATTTATTGGTTTGGTCTATCCTCTGCAATCTCTCTACACGTTCACAAACTTTTTCATATTAGTGAACACTTGGTGATCTGTTAACAGAAGATTGAAATCATATTTTAGCATCCGTTGTGCTTCTACCATTGTGAACGCCTTTCTCTCCTTCTCTTAAGGAGAAAGAATGTGTACAGTTAGGAAGTCCACAAAACGACTGAATGTATTCTTCAGACATTTCTGATAATTGTATTTGATTACTGGCATAACAATTAATTCATTCTATCATCTGCACATAGAGTCAATAATGCTGTCCTACAACAATTAGCCAATGCAAGAATTGGGGAAATGCAAGTCAGTAACTTAAAGTCACAGAGCAATTCTCTGCACAAAGGAGAAACTTTTATTAATACCAAAACACCAACTTGCTGCTACTGCCATATCATGTTTACTGTGAACAATTACTCTCAAAACAAGCTCACTTTCATTAATAGCACCCATTTAGCACATTTTTGGCGAGGACAATGAAATAAATTTTGCTTTTTCTTTTTTTTTTACTTATTTATGAATGCTCTTTAACTACCACGGAACTTAGCATCCCATTCTATATTAGGCATGAAAGACTGGAAATTTTGCTCAGAGCCTCTTTATAGGCTTGAGTTTCTTTTACATGCTGTAAATCTACGACACACGACCACCGGCTTTACTTACCTTGTGAAAGAAGTCATGCTAAGATTGGTATACCCAGACCACGGAGGACAATGAAGAGAGACCAAACTCATTAACAAAGCTGAATGACCAGCAGCTATCAACTTGGGAAAGGCTTTAAATACACAAAGAGAATTTAATCAACTTAGATACAAGCACTGAATAAATACGTACATCCACTGACTAAGGAAGAACATAAGTTGTGATGCATGGAGCCAGCTGATGCAGTGAAGTTACGCTCTTCTTCTGTGCCCTATTAATTTTTTTCTAGTTTCCAACCTTAACTGCATCCTACAGGAAGTCATAAATATGATCAATACATTAAAAATAAGCTATACTGCTTCCTAAAAGGTCAGAAGCAAATACATTCAATTGAAATAAAATTAATAATTAAGTCACCTTAGTCTTTGTTGCCAACTTTCAACAAAACAATGCATCAAATCAATGAAATGATATAAACTATTGTTCTATATGCACATCTAATCTTAAAAATTGATATTTATTTATGGATGCTCTAACTACTATGGTTCTTAGCTTCCCATTCCATATTGGGTGTGACAGACCAGAAATTTTGCTCAGAGACCTCTTTATCAGGCTTGAGGTTCTTTTACGTGACATAAATCTGTGACACAGGACCACTGGCTTTACTTCCCTTCTGAAGGAAGCCATGCTAAGGATTTTTATGCCACACATCTAATCTAATGCACTATTCCATTACACTATGGGGTAAATGTCCTTGATCAGCTCATGATCTCTTTCTGCAGCTTTGGTGCCATAGGCACACCCATTTAATTATGTCAGATAAAATTGAAATTGAGTTTTTATTTATGGATGCTCTTTAACTACTATGGCTCTTAGCGTACCATTCTATATTGGGCGTGAAAGACCGGTAATTTTGCTCAGAGTCCTCTTTATCAGGCTTGAGGTTCTTTTACATGCCATAAATCTAGGACACGGGACCACTGGCTTTACTTCCCTTCTGAAGGAAGCCATGCTAAGGATTTTTACACCCGAAAAAATCCATCGCCCTCCGCCGGGTTTGAACCTGCGACCTTGGGAACTAGAGGCTAGCACGGTACCACTAGTCCACGGAGGACGACAATTATGTCAGATGCCAGAGAGCTTGCCAGTGCAACCCAATATTGTTTGTGTGGTCATTTGTTCCTGGGTCCGTAAAATGCTGGCTGTGGTTTATCGTTAGGTGGGCCGCATAAGGCCCAGCCATTATTTCATTGTGGATTATGCCGGCGAACTCCAATGTTCCTTAAAGCAAACAAGGAGGCATACTGTCATCTGTACCTCATTGGTGACATCCATCATTCTTCCTCAATGGGGCTGCAACAGTATCTTCTTATTCTAATTTTACAATCCTCCATCTCAACAATTTGGCGGTTACTGACCATTTTCCGCTATTGGTGTCCCAAAAGTATATGAACAAGCCAGTTATTATTCTGACTTATGTTTCTGTCTCCAAGAGTACTTTGAATTACACTTTGTAGAAAAATTCTGGGCAAAGTTGTGTGTAAGCGAGTCAGTCGGAATTGAAAGGCATTAGTCAAAATTTGCATAATTTTTACCTTCTCTACTACGTATAGTAAGTAGGGGAAGTATTGTATTCCACCCAAAAATTCGATACCGAGATTTTACTGGAAATACAGGTTTTGAGACCCCCTGAATCCAAAAAAAAACATTTTTGGAAACATGTCCGTGTGTGTGTCTATCTGTGAACAGCATAACTCAGAAACGAACAGTTGGGTAAACACCAAACTTGGTATTTAGGTTCAGTATCTTCCAGAGATGCAGCACGAAGGTTTTCAAGAAAATCCCCCATCCCACATAGCAACCAGCTCTTAAAAGATTTGACTATCGCTTAAAACCTACCATATTCCCTTGCACCTACAAGAAAATTAGCAATAAGATTAACATCTCGATTAACATGAAGCATATGGAGAATAAGCGTTGGTAAAAATAGTTTGTACAAGAGCAGAGAAAGTCATGTGAGTGTAACACATCAGATTTGTCTTTGTTTGCATCTATACTGATTTTACCTTCTGAAAAGTTGCAGAAATTAAGTTAATGCTTTTCAGCTCCAATCAACTCAATTATTGGGAGTGGTAATCTAGAATTGTTGAACCAAGTGCTCACAGCAACTGTGATGCCCTCTCCTACATGAAAATAGCTGTTATCTGTGACCTTCTTTCCTAACTGGTTCAAGGGTAGTATTGCACGTCCAACATAACATCCATTTTCTTAGCAAATGTTTATCACAGAAGAACTGCCTGCATTGTTCCTCCTAGTGCAATATCAACCAAATTTACAAATCTAGCTTTGGCAGTCAAACACAACTTGCAGTTAGCAATTTTCTTGTGCATGCCAATGCAGGAAAAAAGGTAACTATGGAAATATGTCCATATAAATTATTCAGAAAAATAAAGGTGTATAATGCCTACAAATGCTGTTGACTATTAAACTCAAATATCCAGTCTTTCCAAACGGTTCTGAATGGATTTGTGTCCTTCCAACAGCATAGATGCTGAAAGATATTTCAGTAAACAAAGTGACTGGTTTTGCATCAGTTAAGTTTCTATTGTTTTAAATTATTAAAATTACTTCTAGTTTTCTCGGTAATGCTTTAACCTACTTTGATTTAAAATGACTTCAAAAAATAGTCTATGCATATAGCTATTAAGTTTCTATACATGTGATTTAAATTTCATATTAATATTATTTCAAAAGACATAACTGATTAGTATAATTAATATTTTTCCAAATGGTATAAAATTCTAAATTGTGAATTTATAAACACTTCAAAATGTTAAAACTCGTCACCCTTAGTTATCTGTTCTCGTTTCCTAACTGGTTCCAGGGCAGCATCGCACTCCCAATGTAACATTAATTTTCTTAGCAAGCTTTTATCATAGAGGAGTACATGCATTCTTACTCATGGTGCAAGATCAACTTCATTTACATATCTGGCTTTAGCAGTCAAACACAACTTGCACTTAGCAATTCCCTTGTGCATGCCAACACAGAGACTAAAGGAATAGATGGGAAATATATCTTTACTTAAAGTGCTCAGTTCCCACCAGTTCAAATAACAACTGGTAAAGAAATGTCATAAACACTCAACATTGTATTCAAAAAGAAACTCAAAAGAAATCGAAAATAACTTCCACAAACAAACTCTAGAGTAAGATAATTAATAAACTTACGAAAAAAAATTCTGATGTGTTACTCACATGACTTTCTCTACTCTTGTACAAAGTATTTTTACAAATGCTTATTCTCCATATGCTTCATGTTAATTGAGACATTAATCTTATTGCTAATCTATTCTTGTAAATGCAATGGGAATTGGTAGGCTTTAAGCAATAGTCAAATATTTTAAGAGCTGATTGCTATGTCAAGTATTCCATTTTCTTTGCATTACCAGGACAAAAAAATTAATAATGAATTCCCATTTGAGAAAACGTATAAGTATTGGAAAATTTAAAGGAATAACAAGCAATATCTCGAAAATGGTTCACTCAAAAAAATGTATATGACATAAATTGTGTATTTTAATGCAACCTACATTTTTTTGTGTAGTAAAATTCTGTCTATCTCTTATGGTTTACCAGTTATGCAAAAGTCGTTCACAATGAAGAATACTTTTGGAGACATTCCCAGAAAATTTGAGATATACATTTCATTTGTCATGAAAATATCTTAAACATATGATATTTTAATCAAAATCGTTAGAGCCATTTTTGAGAAAATTAAAATTTTCAAAAAATGTTCCATGTAAACGGTAATCTGGGGTAGGGGATTTTTTTGAAAACTTTTGTGTCGCATCTCTGGAAGATACTGAACCTAAATACCAAGTTTGGTGTTTATCCAACTGTTCGTTTCTGAGTTATACTGTTCACAGACCCACACGTTTCCAAAAATGCTTTTTTTTTGGGATTCAGGGGGCCTCAAAACATATATTTCCAGTGAAATCTTGGTATCGAACTTTTGGGTGGAATACAATACTTCCCCTACTTACTATATACAGTAGAGAAAATAATTAAGCAACTCATTAAGTAAAGTATGCCTTCACTTAAAAGAGTTATGAGCTTTATAACTAAAAGTTTTGAAAGCATCTGAAGACAATTGTGTATCAAACAGAAGCCATTTGTTGCCTGTGTTTATGAACAAATGAAATAGCGAAACACATTTTACTAGAATGCAAATCCACAGGATGGAAGTGATACCAGATACTTGGAGCCACTGTACAACTGGAAAAAGAAGTAATCTTGCAGGACATATACTACAATGTAGATAATGATATACTTAGATCACAAAAAAAAAAAAAAAAAACTGGAACTGCAAAAGAAGTCTGTTTAGGCTGACATACTTAACAAAAACCTGCTTCCAAATTAGTCATATTCATAGGAATTTTATTTACTGAAAGTCAGACACCTCACATCATATCCATTTTCAGAATAAACAGTGAAGCTTATTTCTAACAATGGTGCATATAATGAACACCTGTAGGTTCAATATTGTCTGGAGTATTGGTGCAAGGGTTGGCAGCAAATTGACCCTAAGTATCTATGTTCTCTGCACTAGAATTGCTGGCAACTTTGGCAGATTACATGTATGCCTTCCAATTTTGGACTTAGAAATCTTGCAAGATATAAAGGAGCAATATCCATGAAGTTGTGCCTTAAAATCTGTTTCAATTAAATACAGAAATTAAGCTTGTAAAGGCCAAAAACTTGGGTAATACTTCCCTTCTGGTTACTTTGGTAGAAAACAATAACTTAAGGAAGGAAAATGTATATACTAGTGGCTTTAAGAGATTTGAATATTTAACCCATTGCCAAATAGCCACTTGAACCCACACTGACTGTTCTTGGATATTAACAGATCTAGGTATTTAAATCAGGCACATTTTGCAAAACAATCCTTTATATTTTGCTTATTTTTTATCATATTAAAATGAAACAAAAATGGAACTAAAGGATATTAAATGCAGTATGTACCGACCACATCAAACATAGTCAAGCATCACAAGTAATACTGTACTTACTTACATAATGGCAAAAAGCTTTTAATTTTGTACTGAAGTTTACCTGTCTTTGATTCCGATTTACAGAGCTAAGAGTTGCACTTTTTCCTTTTGAAAGTTACCATAATTTCAAACTCTTTGTTTGGCTTTGCAAGCAAACAGCTACTTGTAGCAAGACAGTTTTCCTTAACAAGCAAGTAATAAATCTTGTAATGTGAGAATAGTGTTTGAATTTTTACACAAATGAGCCACACACATTCTTGTCATTTATGACATGTCAAGAGAGTAGCTTATGGCCAAGACGAGGTTGAAACTAAATATGAGCATGTCACAATTAGCTTAGCTTGTTATTCTCAGGTGAGCTAAATATGCCAGAACCTGTTGTAACCACCAATTGGTTTTTGTTTTATATGTATTTGAGAATATTTGCATTTCAGCTTAACACTAATGAGGCCAGATTCTCTTACAAACATGTTACTACCATTTAAAATAAAGAGAGTTGAGGTTTGTTACACTACATCACTAAAATATTCTTACTTGAACGTGTTTCGGGAGACAGCTTGTTCCCATTGTCAGCATGTTCTCATGTTATTAATTAAGTGTGATGGCAATAAAAGTCTAGATTCAGATTTTTTTTTATCGGTGTAGTTGAGAACATGCTGACAATGGGAACAAGCCATCTCCCGAAACGTGTTCAAGTAAGAATATTTTAGTGATGTAGTGTAACAACCCTCAACTCTCTTTATCTTTATTTTAAATTATGACACATCACTGTTACTAGCTTCTAAATCTTCAAAATTAGTCAATGTTACTACCAGTTGGAAACATGGCTTCAACAGTGGTATAGCCTATAAGTGTCGGCCACACATTCCATACTTCTCGGAAATAGATAAAAGGTTTCTGAAATAACTTCAGAAAACATTGAAGAACTGTTTATATCAGATAGAGATTTCTGATTATAAGCTGGTGTTGATGCTGTTGTTTGGCTACAGTGAAGATGAAAAACTAACTTCTCTTGTGGAAGTATTAGTGCAGAGGCAGGTCTATAGGGCTCTGAAAACTACTGCAGCAAAATACAAGAGAGGATACTTTTTCCAGAATACAACTTGTGGTGTACTGCAATATACCCAGCTCATAACTGGTAGGCAAGCCTCACACCAGCTCAAAATGGTATGCAAGCCTTATTCCCAGCTCACAAGCGATAGGCAAGCCTCACGCACAGCTCACAAGTGATAGTCAACACACATCAACTCACAAGTGATAGTCAACCCCTATACCAGCTCACAAGTGATAATCAACCACTATACCAGCTCACAAGTGATAGTCAACCCCTATAGCAGCTCACAAGTGATAGTCAAACATGATACCCAACTCACAAGTGATAGACAATCCCTATACCAGCTCACAAGTGATAATCAACCCCTATACCAGCTCACAAGTGATAGTCAAACATGATACCCAACTCACAAGTGATAAGACAACCCCTATACCAGCTTGCAAGTGATAGTCAAGATTATACCCAACTCACAAGTGATAGTCAAGCATGATACCCAACTCATAAGTGATAGTCAACCCCTATACCAGCTCACAAGTGATAGTCAAACATGATACCAGGTTACAAGTGATAGTCAAATATGATACTCAACTCACAAGTGATAGTCAAGCATCATACCCAACTCACAAATGATACTCAATCCCTATACCAGCTCACAAGTGATAGTCCAGGCTGATACCCAACTCACAAGTGATAGTCAACCCCTATACCAACTCACAAGTGATTGTCCAGCCTGATAACCAACTCACAAGTGATAGCCAACCCGCTATACCAGCTCACAAGTGATAGTCAACCCCTATACCAGTTCACAAGTGATAGTCCAGCCTGATACCCAACTCACAAGTGATAGTCAAACAAGATACCAGCTCACAAGTGATAGTCCAGCCTAATACCCAACTCATAAGTGATATTCAGCCTAATATCCAACTCACAAGTGATAGTCCAGCCTAATACCCAACTCACAAGTGATAGTCCAGCCTAATACCCAACTCACAAGTGATAGTCCAGCCTAATACCCAACTCACAAGTGATAGTCCAGCCTAATACCCAACTCACAAGTGATAGTCCAGCCTAATACCCAACTCACAAGTGATAGTCCAGCCTAATACCCAACTCACAAGTGATAGTCAACCCCTATACCAACTCACAAGTGATAGTCCAGCTTGATACCCAACTCACAAGTGATAGCCAACCCACTATACCAGCTCACAAGTGATAGTCAACCCCTATACCAACTCGCAAGTGATAGTCCAGCTTGATACCCAACTCACAAGTGATAGCCAACCCACTATACCAGCTCACAAGTGATAGTCAACCCCTATACCAACTCACAAGTGATAGTCCAGCCTGATACCCAACTCACAAGTGACAGTCAACCAATTTATTTTTTCACAAAGTTTTATACCACAGATTTAGTAGCTCTCGTAGTTAATATCACAAATGCATATAAGCTCATAAAAAGTACAAGCATCTGACACCAAACGAAAAATTGGGTTCTAAAAGTAGGCTTCAGAGGTGGTCAGATGGAACACAGACTGAGACTTACAGGTTACTTAGCATGATTATTCTTATGGGGTCATTAGAGAACCTACGTTAGACACGTAGTACTGGTCTACCAGTGATATGCTATCAACACCTTTCTTTGGAAAATGCATGTCATATAACAGGTTTTTGTCTATTTTGCAGTTTCTTCATTTCACCAGCAAAGAAAACATAAGTGGTAAATTACACAAAATTAGGCCTATTTTTTATTACCCTATTTCAAAACTCAAAGAAAATCACATTAATGGTGAACAGGTCACTGCTGATGAAAGCTTTATGCACTGGAAGGGCTGCTTGAGTTGGGGGCAATATATCAAACTTAAAAGGGTTGGTTTTCATCTTTGTGAAAATAAGTCAGGATATATCAATATGCAGCAAAGGGACTGACAACAATGCATCAAAAGACTTGGGGTTATCTGGTTCCATAGACATGCATCTTATGGAACCTGTACCTGATCACACTAAGACTTATCTAGACAACTGGTACAACTCCCATAAGTTATTTATTGTTTTATATCCAAAGAATAGCAAATGTCATTGGAACAGTACAGTCAAATTGTATTGGACTGCCAAAGGATATGAACGTACACACTCTATAGAGAGGAATAATGAGGTTCATCAGTTTCCATTTTTGACCTACATTGTTTGACATGATAGAAGAGTAGTTATGGCTTTATCTAATTGCAATTCCAAAATTTTGACACCAAAACTAAAATGAGAATTTTCAAGCCTGTTATCATACATGAATACAATATGACTATGGGTGGCTTCAATTTAGTGGATCAGATATTGCAGGCATATACAGATGGCTCAAATTAGGAACTTGTCAGGTTTGTGGAAGCGCAAAAAGCCAGAGCCCCCCAACTCTGCCCACTGCTACCTGACAAAAGGGTATACATGCTTTACAAAAATAGTTGCTGTATTAGGTCAATAAGTGGTGCACGTGTTATTTTCCATACATGTTAAGATGCACAAAGTACTTCACAGCCAACCTCGCCAGGTTATAATATGATGGAATCTATGGAAAAGGAAAATGAAACCGGACATTATAGATATTAAAAACGTGAGAAAATGAGTGTCTGCAGGAGTAGGGGCTTCTAAAATGATATTAATGCACATACATCAAGAGGGGAAGAGAGGAAAAAGTGTTGTTGAACCACTGTTTGTAACTCCCAATAAAATAAGAAAAATCTGATGTGTTACACTCACATGACTTTCTCTACTCTTGTACAAACTATTTTTACAAACGCTTATTCTCCATCTACTTCATGTTAATCGAGATAAACATTTGCAGACTCTATCTTATTGCTAACTTTCTTGTAGATGTAAGGGGAATATATATTTACAAGGGCAATATAGAAATACAGTGGCCTTTAAGCATATACATATTTCTTAATAGCTGGTTGCTAGGTGCAGCACCATTCTCTTTGCCACAGATTAATACTCTTTGCATATCCAAGACAAAAAAATGAATAACGAATTCCCATTTGAGAAAATAAGTATTGAAAAATTTAAGGGAATAACAAGCAATATCTCGAAAATGGTTCACTCAACAACAAAAATGTATATGACATAGATTGTGTATTTTAACGAGATCTACATCTTTTGTGCAGTAAAATTTTGTCTCTCTCTTATGGTTTACCAGTTTACCAAAAGTCGTTTACAATGAAGAATACTTTTGGAGACATTCCCAGAAAATTCAAGATATACATTTTATTTGTCATGAAAATATCTTAAACATATGATATTTTAATCAAAATCGTTAGAGCCATTTTTGAGAAAATTAAAATTTTTGAAAAATCTTTCATGTAAAGGGTACTCTGGGGTGGGGGATTTTCTTGAAAACCTTCGTGTCGCATCTCTGGAAGATACTGAACCTAAGTATTGTCGCGTACCTCAATAATTTGTAATTAATTATTTAACTTTCAGAGGAGAGCTACTCGCTACGAGAGGGATCGTTATTCAAACTAAGGAAACTTTACTTTAAGAGGCACCGACAAAGGGACGCAGCTAAAGTTAAATTCACAAAATATTCTTACACTAACATAATTCCCGGCTGAAGGGAGAGGCAAGGATTCTATACTACCATAATTAAAAAGTCAAGGGAGAAGGATAAGTAGAAGATTTATTAAATATGCTTACCCATGTGTCTGCCGGGACAAGGACGCCATATCGTTGCACAGCTATCCGTACATCTCAACACCGCGAAGACTAGACATTGACTCTTGAAAAAACTCGTTAAGCGTGGCGTCCTAACGCCATATCCCCTCCAATGAGACTATTTCCCCTCAAACGCCCCTCCTCGGATAAACTGCCAACCTCCAACTTGGGTAACCAGAGGGCACGGCTATTACTATAATCTGTGCACATGCCACATCTCCCCCTGGCCACCCAAGTCGACGTCCTCGTCGACAGAAAGAACATAAGTACAAAATACAGGAAAAACAAAAGAAAGACATACCAAAAAAAAAAAAAAATGACATAGAAATGTGTGATGTAAAATAAAAGAGCAATACATATGTGTGGTTGCACCCAGCCGACGACATTTTGGTGCTGGGCGATGACGAGAAGCGAGGGACATAAGTGCTGTCGACGTAATATTGTTAATGCACTAGCTTTGGCATCCCGCACACGCACACACCACGCTGCCTTAGTTCACAGGCACACTACACTGCGCCAAAGGGTGATGAACTGCCGTAACTGTTTGTGGGTGGATGAGACAGTGCCCACAACGACGATTTGTCCTGGTGTAGAATTAGCACCGCAGGTCTCTGGTGATGACAACAGGGTGGGCAGTCGCTGGCTTGGACTGCCCCCCGACATGGTGGCTCCTTATGCCACGGCAGTGTAGTGGCTGCCCGACAGCTTCCCTGTGGTGTTTCTTGACTTCTGGTGTGCTCTGGGGATGCTGGTGCATCTTCTCGCTCTCTGCCCAGCACAATTCTAAAACAAAACCACCACACAATAAACAGGATGCTCCCACAAAGAATCACACAGAAAAGAAGGGTATGTCCTTTACAATTAAAGATTTTAAAGTATGAAAAGTGTACACTAAAAATTCTTTTGACATGGGCAAGTAAAGAGAAAAGAAAATTAGAACAAATTGGCATAAGAAAGAAATTTTACATAGTTGCCATCGAAAATTGAACTTACAATGCTTCATAATCCAAATAACAGTAAAACAGACTCAAAATACATACACATGACAGAAATGAAACATAACCTTATCTTGGGATCCCAATATTACATCTTAAGAACCAGCTGGTATCACTAACAAAAGAAAGTAAGTGCACTTACAAGACAATCACACATGACGATGAAATGAACTCATTCACACTGACCATGGCCCCAAATTACACACAACACTAACTTAACTATCTACTCAAACTAGTGTATACATCACTACAAGCTACATCCACAATACATTTCTAAACTACGCCACGTGACATGCTTTCAACTACTAGTGTCCTACTCTTGTCACCAATATAACTTCTTATTCACATCACTATCTTTCTCGTCGCAGTTTAACCATCATCTTTCATAATCATCATCATCATTAGCAGTAGCAGTAATAGTGCAATCTCGATCATTACTTCAATCATCATCATCTATCAATTTTCTCTCCAAAACAAAACATCTGCACTTACGTATCTCATTTAACATGCTGTAAATTCAAAACATTTGACATAGGCATAACCTTCAAGAAATCACATTAATTCAGGAATTACACAAATAACATGACATTATAATGTTGCATCTACATCCTCAAAATCAAGAAATAAGCTGGAAAACAGGTGGTATTAAAATTTGGTATCTAAGATGGTAATAAACTTGTTGCATAAACAGAGAAAAAAAATTATTTTCATTACATTCACTTCCATCTATTTAATCTCTCGTGTGAATTCATCACACACGCTATACTGGGCACGTTACAGCAACACCAATAAGCAAAATCAGTACAATCATCACATCAACTTTCCAGGTACATGTAGCCCTCCTGAAAAATCAACACATTCATACACTTCAACTATCGGGGTTACACTGTGGCACTTCCACCGAAGCTGACATCATCTCATCTCTTCTCATCTCTCCTCATCAACACCGTCGGGGTTACTCTTACGCACATCCACCGAGGCAAATCTCAACTCTTATTTCTCACATAACCTCACACTACGCCATCGGGGTTACACTTTGGCACTCCCACCAAGGCAAATCTCACCTATATCACATAACCTCAAATACACACATACATACAAACACTATTCATGCAACAAATTTCTGCAAATAAAGGACACAGCATCATTATGGAAATCAAATAGTCAAAATCAAATCATGTCATATCAAATCAAATCGAATGCAACAAAACAACATCACATCATTACTCAAAACAATATTGTCACATAACATTCCTGAAAATGAAAGCTCAATTAAGCACATAGTACACCTGAAACACATTCCTGCAGCATAACACAACAAAACAAAACAAATGATTTGCAGTTATCAAAACACAATTCAAAATTTAAATTACACCCAAAATAACAATATACTTATAATTTAGCAGAGACATTCATATCACATATTCCTGAAAAGTAAGGCTTAATTAAGCATCAGTCAGCGAAACAATAAAAATTTAGCATACCTGTGTGAGTCGTAAAACTGTTCCATTCATCCAAACTTTAGCACTCACAATGATTACATACTTACAGGTGGTTCTTTTCTTTTCTCTTACTCGTTTACCACAAAATTCCCGTGCAAATTGTCCAAAATCTGGTAACACACGTACAGCTGGTTCATCAACATCCACATCGTACTGGTCCATATCAGAAGCACATCAAACCTAATTAGGTGTAGATACTGGCAAGGTTGGTAGCCCCTGAAACTTTTACTTACATGAGTAACTGCGAAAGATCTTCCCTTAAAAATATACATTACGGAATTAAACCAAACTTGGCAACGGTAAAGCAAAATTATCATCATTCTCAGAGCGGCCAATAGCAGTAGTAGCCAACATTGCAAGATTCTAAAATAACTCACACGGCGACAACTCGTTGGAATGTTCCACGTGAGAGGGGTCAATGACCGGCGGTAGACAGCTGGTAACTGAGCAACAGTCGTACCAACACTGGACAGATTCCACCACACTGTGCTCGCCAACTGGAGCAATTACTATATCAACATTCTGTGCAGGACGTCGCTTATGCATGATTGTAGCACAAAAGATAACGCAACCAATAAACAAACAGTAGGACCAAGCAATTCAGATTACACCAACCTAAACACTTATAGCATCACATGAATGTAAGTAGCAAGATCAGAACATAGCCAAATAAAACAGTTGCAGAAAGAACACAATTAAGCGCCCGCGGCGAAATATCAGAAAATGAAACTAACACACGGCTACACAAGCCACTTGGACACAATACCAAGATTTTTAAGCAGAATGACCATATGGAAGATAACAAAATGATAGCTGCAGTGAGAAACCTCGAACTGGAACTTAAAAAAACTACGTCACACTTACTGTGACCACCGCTAATATTCTCAAAAAGGAGCAGAATACAGACTTGTAATCTAAACTAGCACACAAAACTTCTCTCTTTTTTTTCTTAAATCAAAGGTATATAATCTGATATGCACACGCAAATAAACGCGCCAAAACACGTGCTGAGGAAGACTGGTTTCACAAGCTAAAAATTATAGCTGAAATGCACGACCACGCGGGAATTACACAACACACGTGCGTACATAAAAGTTACACGAAGAATGACCCAGAAAAGTGCAGTAAATAGCTAGAAATCACAATCACTGGAATATAAAGTTATACATTTCCAAACCACTGCTAATAAGCACAGAAAACAAGATTTGCAAACGGATAACTAACACGTGACGAGCACATTTTGAAACAACAACTATATCGCTCGTTTCTTCTCAAATCTCACAAAAACATTTTTTCTTTTTGAAAACAACCAGCGCGAAGAACGAAACACAGTGATATAATTTAAAGGAAATGAAGCCAAAACAAGGGGAAAATGGAGTCAGAAGTTTTAGCGTCACCCGGCAGACAATGGGAAAATATGCAAAAATGAACTCAAAATTGAAATTTCGACACCAAACTTTCAGAAATGATGGAAACAAAATTTAGAAGAAGAGAACCACAAATACAAGTATAAAAATCCTTACCCTTCAGCGAGAAAGAACTTTACATTTTTAGGACCACGTGTAGCAGAAACCGTTAAATTTGGAGGGAAAAAAAATTTTGCACTTAAAATCTCAAAACAAATCAAACTAATTGCTCGGCACCTCCCACCAATTTGTCGCGTACCTCAATAATTTGTAATTAATTATTTAACTTTCAGAGGAGAGCTACTCGCTACGAGAGGGATCGTTATTCAAACTAAGGAAACTTTACTTTAAGAGGCACCGACAAAGGGACGCAGCTAAAGTTAAATTCACAAAATATTCTTACACTAACATAATTCCCGGCTGAAGGGAGAGGCAAGGATTCTATACTACCATAATTAAAAAGTCAAGGGAGAAGGATAAGTAGAAGATTTATTAAATATGCTTACCCATGTGTCTGCCGGGACGAGGACGCCATATCGTTGCACAGCTATCCGTACATCTCAACACCGCGAAGACTAGACACTGACTCTTGAAAAAACTCGTTAAGCGTGGCGTCCTAACGCCATATCCCCTCCAATGAGACTATTTCCCCTCAAACGCCCCTCCTCGGATAAACTGCCAACCTCCAACTTGGGTAACCAGAGGGCACGGCTATTACTATAATCTGTGCACATGCCACAGTATCAAGTTTGATGTTTATCCGACTGTTCATTTCTGAGTTATGCTGTTCACAGACAGACACACACACACGGACATGTTTCCGAAAATGCTTTTTTTGGATTTAGGAGATCTCAAAACATGTATTTCCAGTGAAATCTCGGTATCGAATTTTTGGGTGGAATACAATACTTCCCCTACTTACTATACGTAGTAGAGAAAGTAAAAAGGAACAAACCAAACACACACCTTAATGATTTTGACAAAGCGTAATAAGGATGGTAATAAACAACTTCTGCCTAATGGAGAAATGTCTTTCAACAATACTCAAAGTGCATGCCAAGCTGTTGAAAGATTCTGTGTTTAGGGCAGTAAAACAAGCCTGAGAACAATTGTCAAAGAGCTGGGCTACAAGTGGAAGAAAACCAGCAACAAGAGGCATATTCCTTGAAAAAGCAGCACACAGCTTTTCAGCAGCATAATTATCTGAGAAGCATAAACTACAGATCTCAAGGACAACCCATGGTTTACATGAATGAAATTTACACTCATTCTTCCCACGTCACTTTCAAATAATGGTCAAAAGAAGGTATGTTCATGCCTACTTCCAAAGGAGGAAGGCTCATTATAATGTATGCAGGAGGGGGGCTGGGTTTTATTAATAATTGCTTGATAATGCATAAATCCACTCAATCAACAGGAAATTACCACAATGAAATGAATTCCAAAAACTATATGAAGTGGCTACAAAGAAAGCTAATCCCCAATCTCTCTGGAAAAAAGTGTGCTTGTGATAGATAACGCCCCATATCACAATGTGCAAATTAACAAATGTGCTACCATTAGCTCCTGAAAATCAGTCATACTAGAATGGCTAAGGGGATAAAATATTCCATTTGCTGACAGCATGCTTAAAGCTCCTTGAGGTAGTAAGGTTAAATAGACCAGCTCACAAACAATATGTGATAAGACTCCTTGTTTGAACATGGTCACACTGCTACAGCTGCCACCATATCAACACCATAGAACACATTTGGGTCAAAATACATCTCTGGGTGGTGGTTAAGAATACTATACAAGTGTAGAATGTCATAGCATTGACAAAAGAGAAATTTAATTCAATAACAGAACAATCTTGGTATACAAAGTGTGAAAAGGCTCTATTCTATGAAACACTATACCTCAAGCAGAGAAAGCTATCAAAATGTTCAGTATTCCATTACATGCATAGTGTAGTGATGAAGGTGAAACCCCACAAGAAGAAGAAGAGGCAAAGGAAAATGCAAATCAGATGGAGATATCTAAGAGTTAAACACATTCCAATGGACTGACCTTTGTTGTCTATGCTGTAGGAAAAGACAATACAGTGGAATCTTGTTAGCATGTTCCTCATTAACACGTTTTCCCATGTATTACATTGAATTATAAAAGTCCCGGTACCAAATCGCCAAATGTAATAAATAACATTTACTTAGTACATTTTCCTGGTCCCGCTTATTACGTTTGAAGTCTGACGTCCTCATTCGCTGTTTTGGCTAATCCTTGGTCAGTCCAGTGGGAGTAGGCGCTTAACACGTTCAAAGTTTGATGTCCTCATTTGCTACTTTGGTCATGGGTGGATACCGCCAGCCAATCATATGCATGTATGTAAATATTTGTGTGGGCAGGATAGAGAATGCTTTACACGATAGTTTCTACTGTTGAGTGTTGACCAAAGATATGTAGATTGTATTTTAACTTTTCATTTGCAAGGAAAAAGAATAAAGTGTAGTAAATAACCAACAGTGTAAAACTGAAAATCCTTGAAATAGATCACAATCCAAATATGAAACATGTGGATATAGTGGAGAAGTTAAACATTCCTCTGTCAACCTTAAACACAATTGTCAGTAAACTTAAATTGATTGAAACTGCTTTAAAAGAAGGGAAAAATGCTAAAACAAAACTTTCCTCTTGGAAAATAGAATCAGAAGAGGATCAGAACGAAATTTGTTGCATGTAAACACCTCCCGTATTCAAATCGTACTGAATATGCCAAAGATACTATCGTCTATTGTACTCGTAACACACTCATAATATTGTTTTCTTTTTTAGCACAAATTGTTATCACATGTGTAATAAAACTCACAGCAAAGCCACTATTGTTGCTTCCATAATTTGCAATTTATTTTTCAAAAACGTTCATAACCCCAAAAATCCAAGTTGACTAACATAAAAGCTTGAATTATTTATTCTCGGGCTTTGTGTATCCAAATCCATTTGAACACATATTGATTTTAACACGGAAACACAGATCGTATTCAGTATGAAATTGTACCCAAAATCGATTTCAATTGCCCATGTAGACGTACTATTTATTAGATTTTATTGCATAACTATGTTCTTAAATTGCGAATTTTGCATTTTCGTTAACACATTTTCCCTTATATGACGTCCAAATCCTTAAGTCCCTGCGAAAACGTACTAACGAGATTCTGCTGTATATATATGAAGGTGAAAGGAAATATTATTTAGTACATTGGTAGTATATCAAAAATAAATATTAAGGGTTGAATTCATAGTCATCATTTATTCCAAAGAAGTCCTTAAGCAGCAATTTTCAAGCCACAAACGTCACTCTTTTAGGTGAATAAAGAAGCTTCAACCTCTGCTTATATGCAATAAGGAGAGAGATGAATCTTGAGTAAACTGTCTACAATGGAGGTTAACGACAATAATAATTTTGTAGTGTAGGTATATGGAGATTCATAATGAAATTGTGCTGCACAGTAATAAGCAGGTATGCATCACATGCCGACCCCACTTGAAACATACAGTGATACTGAATTTAAGAAACGATATCAGTTTACCAAGCCGCTGTTATACATAATCTAACACTTCTGCTAAACAATGTAACCTTAACTTATACCCCCGCCGCTGTAACGTTGCACTTGACAGCTAGCATTTAAGTTGGTACACTCGCAAAAAAAACAGATGAAAAGCTTTAACCATTTGACTTCCTAAGCCAATCACAGCATTCCGGATGATTGATGACAAAGTGGAAGTGAAACAGGAGCTGGAAGCAGCTCTGTTGCCGGATGTAGCTATTCCCAACCACGTGCTTCAGTTTGTGAATCTCTACACGAGCGTCGGGTTGTTCTTTGCAAGCTACATATTGTTCATTGTTATTTATATTTGTGGTTATTGTTTCATCGTTTTTGTTATTGTTTGTTTATAAATATATATTTATCTATTTTATATACATTTAAGTCATATTATTTATTTATACAAGATTTAAGTGCGACAATGTCTGAAAAATGACGTTGATCGCCGAGTGATGATTCACGAAGTGAAAATCCTTTGCGCCGAAGTGTGCCACTTAATAGTCAGGCATTGGAACTATTAAGGAGGACCCGAGAATTCTTTGAACAGGAAAAGGAGTACGTGAAGCTTCAGGGCCATCCCTCTATTCCAGCTGATAAAGCCGTACACTGTCACTTCAACCCTATCGAATTAATGTGGTGCGACATTAAGGCTTATGTGAGGGAGAACAATAAGTCATTTACCATTACCGAGGTGGAAAGGCTTTAGTGGGAAGGTGTGGCGATGGTGCACGCGGCTTCGTGGAAGAAGAAAATAGATCATGTGAATAAGCTAATATGAAAAACACAAGAAATAGACAGAATTATTAGTGAGTGTGAACCATTAATGATATGCCTTGGTGAAGATAATGATGACGACGGGGATTTGGATGGAATTGAACCATTGCAGTTTTAAATCAGTGAATGAAAATAACTTTGTTATCGCATGCTTATAATTTGTTTTATTTCTCCTCATTGTAGCAAGCAAGTTTGCATTGTTCTGTTTCTATATTGTCAAAAGTGCGTAATTTATTCTATATATGCTGCAACGTTTATGCAGAGTTATTTTCAATTAACAATAACAATACAAAATAGTTATTATTCATTGACGTTCACTACTTACGTACACTTTTGTATGCAGCACGATAGAAAGAACTATCAGCTGTTATTTACTAGCCACTCTGGCAACATCGCAACCACAATACAGCCAACTTTACGCGAAGCCACATGAACTGTCAAGTGCAAAGATTCAGCGGCGGGGGTATAGGTTGTGAAGTCGCATGAGGCAGGCTTACTTGAAAAGATGATGCATACAATCTCAGAGCTATGACACTATATAATATTTTTTGTGCAAACATTTTTCAATTTATGATGACCAAAATATTTGGTCCCTATAAAACCAGATTCTGCTGCATTTATTCAGGAACATTTAATAAAATCCTAAACATAAAATGCAGAAATATTTCTGCATTAAACAAAATACATCTCTGTAGTGCTTTCCCTCATCAAGTTACCTATTTTGCCTAATCATGACTGCAATGGATCACTAAACAAGTCACACTTCTTTATCATTAATTCACAAATATATCTTACATAATGAGAATCATAATGGATAATGTTATACGCTGAGATTCTATGCATTGTCTTTTCAAGTAATTCTATCTCATACTGCGATCTCATAACCCGTTTGTTAAGGTTACATTGTTTAGCAGATGCATTAGATTATAACAGCGGCTTTGGTAAACCAATATTGCTTCTTAAATTCAGCATCCCTATATGTTTCTAGTGGATTGTGATAATCACGCAAATATGTTTATTAATGTACAGTACAACTTCATTATGAAACTTCATATATTCCAAAAAGTCACTATTATCGTCATCTCTGTTGTAGGCAGTTGATGCAAGATGGCATCGGTTCTGCCTTTTACATATAAGCATTTCCTTATTTGTTTCAAAGAATAGTGTACCAAAAATCGCTTCTTAAGAACTTCCTTGAAATAAATGACAATGAATTCCACCCTAAAGCATATATTTGCAATTCCGCATTTTACTTGCTTGCAGCCTAATTCAATCTACTGAATTCAGAGGCCTGTACCCACCGCCCTCAGATATAGGGATAATTACCTCCATAAGAGGCTATGATCTACAGGGAAATAGTTGTGTCGTTTCAAAAGTGTGTGGCATGCTGCAAAAGAGATATATGCAAGGAAACCAATATGATTTGTGTTGACTGTGGAGATGTACCCTTATGTCACTACCCATTATTTGACGTTTATCATTCAATACACAATCTTTAAAGCCAAGGTTTAAGTCTTTTATGAAATTTATTTCAATTTATTTTGTAAAGAAGTTTTATTAGATTATCTTATAAGTAATGCCAGTTTTTACACTTTGTGTTTTATAAGACAGAATTGGTTTTCTTGGTTCGCCAATGTTGTTTACAGGATGCCATGGCTAGCATTGCATATATTGTGAGAATGTGTCAGCCATTGGTTGTTAATGCTCAATCACAAAATGGAAGTTACAAAGTTTGAGATCAGAGTCCTTCTAAAGCACTACTGGAAACAAGATTATAAAGCTGCTTGAAAAATATGTGAAGTGGAAGGTGTACATATTTATATTTTTAAAACTTGGGGTTCATATCAAAATTAGCTATGGTAATAATCATTTCTGAGGTTTTCTTCATAATTGGTTTCAACTTTCCAATTTACTTTATCATACTTTTGTGTAGTGCAACATAGGCACAGTTTCTTGTAGCATTTGTTTGGTTTGTAGATCCCATCAATATCAAAGCTCAGGGAACACATCACAAATCATCAACATGTAATAAAAATTTAGTTCGGCCCCAAAGTTTGGTTGTGTGTCTAGTGGAATTTTTAAAGGGTGATTCACTGGGAATTTGTTCGAAACAGGAGTTCTTGCAGCTGGACAATGCAACACCCCATACTGCGCGAACCATGACAAAAATTCAGAAATTGGAAGGAGTCGAACTGCTACCACACCCAGCATACAGCCCTGATCTTGTGCCTTCAGTTTACCATCTTTTTCAATCCATGATCCATTTCTTGCATGGAAGAAATTTCAAAAATGAAGCTGTAGAAGGAGTCTTACCAAATTCTTCGCATCAAAAACCAGAGACTGATACCACTGCGGGATAATAAATCTGATGGTCTCTACTTTGAAGAGTAGTTTAGTTTGTCAGAAAACGTTCCAAATAAAGTTTAGCTCAAAAGTGTACTCCGTGGTAAGCAAGCTATTATATAAACTATTAAAAACTCAGCCAAATTAAGCCTGTCATAAAACAAAACTTTTACGTCTCTTACATTGAACCTTGACTATATGACAAAAGAATGGGTCATGTGGTCATACACTATCACCATCACACATAGCATTTAAGTAAATAATTTGGATAAATGTACTCAAAAACCAACATTACTTATGAGAAACCATCCATAAAATAATGAAGAGTTAAACTCTTTACATCTGCTGCCCTTGCCGGATGTGAATACACTTTCCATATCACTCAGGCCCATTTTACATTGGATATCTATACCTATAGATGTTATAACACTCGGGACAATTTTACACTAGATATCTATACCTATAGACATTCATATCACTTGGGAAAATTTTACATTGGATGTCTATAAACACCCACATATCTTAGACCCAATTTACAGTGGACATCTATACATATCCATATCGTCCACACCTCTTTTACATTGGAGATTTACACATCCACATCGCTGCCCATTTTACATTATATATGCCCATATCACTTAGGACCATTTTACCTAAGTCCATATTAGGAAAGAGCTTAAAAAGTATCTTAACACTCCCACCCATTTTAAGACACTTTCTTAAACAGTAATAACATCATAATATATGAACAAATTACTCCATTTTGTTAACACTACACATACACAGGGAAAACTGCCATATTAGTGTTATCAGTGATAACAACTATGTTAGAGGTAACAAATGCCCAGTTACTTTATTCTTTTTGTAGCTGTCAATTACAATTACAAGAATTCATGACATTGTCAAATAGCACAATATAATACAAAGTATTATGTACAGTTTACAGATAAAAAACATATATACAGAGAAAATTCAGTTCATAAATTCATCAATTGAATAAAAACATCCTTGCACCATGAACTTTTTCAGTTCAATTTTAAATTTATTTACACTATGTATTTGTTGTAGCCGAATTGGTAGTTTATTATAATACATATAAGCAGTAGGTTTCATTTTATACAATTGTAATCTGTGTGAAATTAAGTGAAATTGTGCGCTGCCTCTAGTATAATGATCATGGATCTATTAATTGTTGTATTATTTTCATTATGTTTCAAATACATTATTACTTCATATATATATATATATATATATATATATATATATATATATATATATATGGAGCGAGTACAGCGTAAGAACATTCAATTTTTTGAAATGATTTCTTCAAGATTCTTGAGATTTTACTCCTAACATCACTCAAATTGCTCTTTTCTGTGATATAAAAAGTCTTTTAGTATACTTCATTGCACATTGTCCCCAGACCGCAATTCCATATGATAAATGTGGGAATACTAATCCGTAATAGATCTTCATTAATATGTTTATATCGACAATTTTTGCCATTCTTTTTAATAAAAATATACTTGAGCTAACCTTGTTAGAGACTTTATCTATTTGCTTGTCCCATGTAAAATGTTTATCTAGTATTATTCCTAAAAAGTTAGCATTGTTTACCTCATTAATTTCTTCATTATTTATTTTAATATTTAAATGTATTTCATTTTTGTTTGTATTGTTTGAAAGTTTATGTATCCTGTTTTCTTTACATTATTTTTTGTGCAAGTATCAAGTGTCTGTAGCACTTTACCGGTGTTTACAGCTGAAGTATCGTCTGCATAAGCAATTATTTTTCCATTATGAGTAAATGGAATATCGTTCATATAAATTATGAATAAAAGGGGTCCTAACACTGAGCCCTGTGGGACACCATATTTAACGTTCTGTATATTTCAAAAATACTCCTTTACTAAGTTGACACCTCTTATTTCAATGCAACTCATATACAGACATTAACCTTAACCTAAACTTCAGTATACCTTGCTACCACAGCAACTTTCTGTGACTTGATGGCCTACTCTTCCCTCAAACTCATTCCATGTCATTTCTATCTTGCAGTATTGATTGAAAGGACTTCATAAATTAAAATAGCCACACGCCCACCGTAGACCAAACACTAAACCATTCTGTGAAGGTAAATATGGAAGTTACTGCAGGTTAAACTGCACTTACTGATGTAATGTTCTGATACATGTTATAAAGAAACAACTCACCTCACAGTATCTGCAGGTCCCTCTGATGCCAAAATATAAAAATATCCTTCACTTCTGCTGCTCTTTAATCCTTACAAGAACTTCAGGAACCACTACAGAGCCTTTGCAGGCAAATTCACCAACATCTATACACGTATATCTAGTCAGAAAGCACAAAAAAAAACACATTAAAGTCCAAATTATATTAATTTTGTGCAATGACACTAACCGTTATGGCAGCAAAGCTGCAAATCACCACCAACATAATGGTGTAAATAAAACAATTTATCATTAAAGTTCTGCATTCCTTTAAAACTAAGTTTTCAACAATGGCAGTTTCAATCACACTAGCATGTTGGTTAATGGTTATGCAATATGGCAAAAGATAAGATTTGGAGCAATTCAACATTTTAAATTTAGAAATATAATTAACCACCTGATGTCTTAAATTCATGTGACTTTCTGCAACTACCATTGCTTATTTTTAAAAGTTTACTACACAAAAGTATTTATATTTTTAAAACTTGGGGTTCATATCAAAATTAGCTATGGTAATAATCATTTCCGAGATTTTCTTCATAATTGGTTTCAACTTTCCAATTTACTTTATCATACTTTTGTGTAGTGCAACATAAGCATAGTTTCTTGTAGCATTTGTTTGATTTGTAGATCCCACCAATATCAAAGCTCAGGGATATAGAACACATCACAAATTATCAACATGTAACAACTCCGTGGTAAGCAAGCTAATATTTAAACTATTAAAAACTCAGCCAAAGCCTGTCATAAAACAAAACTTTTGCATCTCTCACATTGAACCTTAACTATATGACAAAAGAATGGGTCATGTGGTCATACACTATTACCATCACACATAGCATTCAAGTATGTAATTTGGATAAATGTACAAGTTTCATGTACACATCATGGTTGCACCTAATCATACGGAAGTGCTATTTAAGGGTGGGATTTCAAATCCAGCATATACCAACCCACTTTTTAAACACTTAACAATCGCTTGTCTCCTATATCTCCTTGTATGTGCAATGAAATGTGTAATAAAATTGTTTCCGCAAACTTGATTATCATTCTGGCTATTTTGCTTTTAGGTCGTCTTCATTGAAAATGCTGAAAAAAAGCAAGAAGGAATGGAGTAAATTACCTTAAGAGTGAAGTTTTAGATGTTTACCTTTATAGGAAAATTGCAATATGAACACAACAAATGTAGCCATCTTCCTGCTAAAACATATGCTGAATGGGAAATGCCAACCTAAATAAGTGAAATAAGGAATTTTTGCAAACATGAATCATTCGAGTTTTAGACGCGCAGATCCTCGCTTCGCAGTTGCGGCCTCCTCTCCTAAAAAACATATCTCGGCTATGCTTTGAGGCCGAGTATCTTGCCAGCTTTGGCGGCATTAGTTATTCAATGTTGCCAGCATTGGATTAGAGCTAGAGAATGACAGTGACATCTGTAGGACATATAAGACATCACTTCCATTGCTGTTGAAGACCACCTAAAAGCAACTTACCCAACATTTGTTGAATTTCAGTTGAATATGAACATAATTCACCCATAAGCAAATGGTGGCTACAAGGCAAAATAAGTTACACGATTTTGGGTGCATCTTGGGCTCAAACGTTGCCAGACCATGAGATGTATTTCAATTATAGGAATGTAATTATTACAACCTTAGGTATAGTTCATGAGAATAAGCTGGGAATTGCTATACTCATGAGAGTGATGCATGAGTGAAACGGACATTATTCCGTTAGAAAGTAGGACATGCAAACTTTTAAGGAACTTATGATATGTACAGTTGATTGTGTAGTATGCTAACTTCTTAAATTATGCAGGAGTTATTTCTTTAACAAAAATATTCAGCCTTTCTTGGTGACTACTTAGCGATGGTGGACTCTTGTGTTGCCAACATAATGAAAAAATGTAGCTAACAGAATGCCATGAAGCAATGAAAATGTAGCTAAAGTGGATAATTCAAGTTTAGACGCACAGGTCCTATGGCTACGCCTTGTCGTCTCCTCACAGTTACGGCTGATGACTTCTCTCCTTCTATAAAACATCCCACGGCTGCGCCTTGCAGCTTATGGTCCTCAATGTTGCAATGTTGACTGCAGAATGCCAATGACAGGAATGCTCCCATAATGCAAGTGCGTATGTTAAGTGTTGATAGTGAAAGTGCTCCCTACTCGCATACGGAATAGTGGCTATTGAATATTTTATTCCTTAGAATGAGTGAATAAACATAATAAAAAATATCTATCTCTCATTTTTATCACATTTTTAAACTCTGTAAGTAACAGAATTAAGCCACTTGTGTCTGTTATTAACACATCACATAAAAGCAATCACGCGTATCGTACCCAAGGCATTATTGGGGGTTTTGCTTGTGCTGTGCTTCTATTGCCAACAATGCACAACCAAACTTAGCCGAAAGTACACCTTCAAGGGTCCTACGGCGCAAAGCATAGTCGAAGGATGTTTTTAAAAGAAGAATGAAGCAGTTGCGAAAGGGCACAGCCACAGGATCTATGAAGTAAAACCCCAACGATCCAAGTTGGTGTACATACACTTTCTTTAATTAAGTTACCAAGATGTACCTCAAAATGTCGCCAGTTTCTGCTATATAAACTATATCGCTGAAAAGGGATGGGTGAGTGGGCTAATTGATTTCGTTGAGCCGTTTTCTATAATTAAACTCATTTCTTCTGATTAATCTAAATATTGAATTCTGTTTTTTCCCTTATTCTCATCTATGATACTGTATCTTATTTTATTTCAAGAAGAAAATGAGTTCAAATTCTTAGTAAAACCGACTATAACAATAAATGATTCGATTAACCTTACCCGACCACTTTTAATTCTGATAACACTGTATTTATATGCCAGCAAAAATGTGGCAATTTTGCTACTCTTGTATCCCGTCGAAGTAGCTTAAAGTAGCCAAAGAAAAGTGAATAAGTTGCCTTGTGAGTGAGTTTAGAAGTAGATGTGATCTGTTCAATAGCTTGTGCCCACCTGCCCGCCCCTTGACAGTGTTTTACTTATATAGGCAAATTGCATATGAAATGAAACAAAGGTAGCCATTTTTTCGTTGAAGATGTATAGTAGGAACTGCCAACCTAAATGAAAATCCACCAGAAATGCGATGCGCTGTTGTTAGTAGTGTTTTTACTGCTTCTTCTTGTTTTTCTTTGTGTTATTCCTGCTGAAAAAACGTAACACATTCAAAGACTGGCTGTACCATGCACTAAGTGAAAGCAGCAAAAGAATATGCACCAAAGTTTTAAGTTTGTAATAGTTTTTGTCAAAGTATATTTTATTAAGAGGTTATTTCCATTGTAATAACAGTGTAATAAAGAAGTTGCTTTACCGTAACAGTGGTAGATAGTTAACGCAAGCTTACATAAAAAAAACCCTTACCTAAGGCTAACCTTCCATGAATTCAGAAATGTAAACTTATATAAAAAGAAGTCGACATTATGCTCTAGTTGTGGCCCGCACAGCGATCCCACTGCCCTGCACAGCGATGACAATGTCATATATTTCCAACAGATGTCACTCTATGCAGAACACTAGCTCAACAGATGTCACTCTATGTCACACGCTTGACTAACACAATACTGCCAACATATGAATAATTGATGCCACCAAAGTGCCGCAACTTCGACCACAGGGCATAGTCGAGGGATATTATATAACCTTAGGTTTATGAATTCACGGAAGATTACATTTAGGTTACGTTTTTTTTTTACTTATATAACCTTACGTTTCTGAATTCACGGAAGTTTAGGTTACTTTTCTTTTAATATAAGCTTAGGCTTCTGATATACTTTTATAGGTTAGGTTTAGTTTTTTTTATATAAGCTTGTTTGAATTAGTTACCAGTGGTTACATCAAACCACGCTCTCTTCGCTCGCGGCGTTCCTAACCACGTTTCTGGTTCACGGTAGGTTAAGATTACTTGTTTTTATATAAGCTTACGTTTCTGAATTCAGGGAAGGTTAACCTTAGGTTAGGGAAACACTACTAACAACTGCGCATCGCATTTCTGGTGGATTTTCATTTATGTTGGCAGTTCCCACTATACCTCTTCTTCAACGAAAAAATGGCTACGTTTGTTTTGTTTCGTACGCGATTCGCCTATATAAGTAAAACACCGTCGAGGGATGGATAGGCGGGCACAAGCAGTTGAACAGACCACATCTACTTCTAAACTCACTCACAAGAAAAGCCCAAATCGTAAAGTGCCCCAATATGCTGTGCACGTTCCGATTTCAACTTTAAATCTGATTATAATAATACACATAAATGATTCTGCTTACACTTGGTATGGTATGGGATTATTTATAGACGCTACTGCCCCATCAGTAAGGTTGGCTACGGCGTCTCAATAAAACTGTAGTATACGAATATAACTGTAGTAATCTACTGCATAGTAGTTAAGAACGCCACATGCAGAATGTAACGATAGAACACGAAAAACTAAGGTATCAGTATAATTCGAAGTTCACATGGACATATATATCACTGTAGCAATTCACAAACACGAGTAAAACATCAATATAATTTGAAGATGGCACTGATAAATTCCGATACGAAAAATTAACACATCACGCAATGAAACTAGACATATAACAAACAGATCAAAGGTTAATAATTATAAAAAGACATGACAACGTGCTCGACCCTCGAAAGCGGAAGAGCGAATGTGCTTTAGACCACAGAACAGCAAACTATTAGAAGTGCAACTCCCGTGTTAAACGTTGGAAACACGAGGGCGATCGCAGTGTGAGTAGTGATCTGGGGTTGAACTAAACTATGAAAAATCGTGCTCTCGGATGATGACGTCACTCGTAGCTACTACAGCTGTATTTTTCATACCTGCCTAGCTGTCTGCTCAGCTGATCATATGTTCCAATATTGTATCGCTACTGACGACGTACAAAGTTAATTACGTGAGCTTCAATAATCGTGATTGCACTTGGAGTTATTCATATTTCTTTTTAAAGGAGTCGATTAAAGCTCACATAAAATAACTTGTCACTGTCATCTGTAGCAATACAATATTAGAACACAATTATGATCAGTTGAACACTCACAGCTAGGCTAGTATGAAAAACACAACTGTTTATTCCTGTGTAACTTATTAAATTATCCAATAGTCGGCACATACATTGCTTTTTATATAATATTATTGGGGTTAATAGTGGTTGCTGAATGTTTCTATGTCATAATACATAATGGTCACATTTAAATTTTTGAGAGTGAATGAGATCCAGCACCTTGCAATAATTTCTTCTGCATGCTTCATAGTAAAATCTTTTGCACTTAAACTGCCTCCATGGTTTGTTTGAACTTCCAACCAACAGTAGGATGTGGAATTTGACAGGAAAATTGGAAGAATAACACAGGTTTGACACTTGTTATTTTATTCTACTCTAGATAGCGCAATACAATTTGACATGAATAACTTAATTCCATTTCCTACAAAGAAACTTCTGCACACATTATATGCAATAGTGTAGCTATTGTTTGTCATTCACTAAATTGCTATTAGCAGTGCAATAAATGTCATTAGCAAGTTTCACCACACCATTTAACACTATTAATGTCATTGTCACTCTCTGTGCTCTGACTTGAAACACCATCACTGGACACAAATAGCCACAACTTAACTCCAACTTTCCATTGTGTATATCCTAGAATTAAATAGAACACACATGTTTAAACTACCCTTAAAAGTAGGTTTCTGAAAAGAGAAATTACTTACATTAAGGAAAAATTTGTGGTTACAAACACCTTGTATTACACACTATCCACTGTAAACCAGAGTTCTCTCTGATGTAAACAAAGCATATGCTTCCTCTTGTCTTCAAACTAAGCACTACGCTTATGCCAATGTAAATAATTCCTTAAACGTATTGTGTCATGAAACATTGGAGTAGGAAAGGTATAGAACTACACATTTTATTGTGATTATCGTAAGAACTCATTGTGAAAGGTTATGGATATATAGTAACTGTTAAGAGATTACAAAATATGATTTTCTTAATTCTACCTGCTATTGCATTAACAATCAAAGAGTATCTTTTTGTTAATTATCAACTGTATGGATGACTGCTATTCTCTTGCCTATATGAGAAATACAGCAATGAATTCTCAGCATTGCTATCTGAGTACCAAATAAACTCTTTGCATAACACAGGAAATATGATAAGCAAACAGTCATTCATAATACGCTAGCACTCATATGCTAAGCTCAAGTTAAATCTTCGACTTTATCAGTTAGTGTTTGAGTTGCCATGACAAAGGAAGAAGTGCATAGTGTGAATAAGCTGTTTTAACACAAAACTGGGAAACCGTTAAAAAGTGGCAAAAAAGTTTGGTTGATAAAGTGCTAAATGAGAAGGAAACAACACTTTTTATTGTAAAACCACCACCACTTTGTGTTACTTGAACAAAATAAAATTCAGTATATGCAAAGGATCCATGGATCTTTTCATTGAAGGTTCAATGAATCAGATCTTTTGAAGGATCCTTCGAACTGTTATTTATAGTGAAATTTTAAATACTTTTCATTAAAAAAATTACTAACCTTCTGTGAATTCAGAAAACTAAGCTTATATATATAAATAAACAAACCTAATGCTAACCTTCCATAAATTCAGAAACCTAAGCTTATATAAAAAAAACCTAACCTCCCATAGTAACTTGGATGCAATGTGCTGTATATGAAAAGTGTTTAAAATACGTAGTGTGTTAAAATGTTCACTATAAATAACAGATCAAAGGATCATTCAGAAGATCCAATTCATTGAAGAGATTCATGAAACCTTCACTGAAAAGAGCCATGGGTTGTTTGCATATACACAATAGTGGATAAGTATATACAATCAGACAAAAAATTCAATGCCATGCCTGGGATTCAAACCAGCAATCTTTAACTTGCCATACCACTGCTCTGCCATCTAAGACTTTCTCTACTCACAGTAAGCTATTTTCATAAGTATTCTACAAATGATTCATCATATATCATGATCAACTTCATGTTTATCATGTGTGTTAACTTAAAAGGCTTCAATACATTTAAAAAATATTAAATGCCCATTACTTCAAAACCTTTGATTTTTGCACAAAAACAACACGATCATTTAAATGCCTATACATTGCTTATAATATCCTGCAACTTAATTACTACTGCACAATGTATCTTTAAGGGAAAGATTTTGTATCATCAAAATTGCTACAAAGTTTAAATGGTAGAAAACAGACACGAAAGATTGGAACCACTTTGGAATTTCAAAGCCTCAGAACACATACTGAAGCCGCTAATTTCACTCAAAACAAACACTTCAGTTATTCTTGGAAACAAATGCTTTTGAGCATCTGTAATAACAGATTACAAGGACATTAATTGTCAAAAAAGCTACCAGAATTTCTATTTTCATACACCATGCCCAGTTCAAAAAAGGACATAGTGGCAGTTAGATAAAAATGCCCAAAAGAGGGTGAATTACTAAAATATATGTGAATGATATCAAATATCTTTCTTCCTTCTGTATTAGAAAATTTCATTTGGGCACTGTCTTAAAAGAATTATAGTATCATTGGCATGCTATCCTTGACAGTTAGTGTGTCAGTCCACCAATAATCCTACATTTTTTAATTATACAAGAGTATCACTCGCATGATCTGCATCTATGTGTTTGAATATTAGCACAGTAACATGCTAATTAATTTGCATTAAAGGTTGATTTTACCTTACCTACTTTTGGCTGTGATCTCCACCCATCAATTATGAAGTGCAAACACGAAAATTAATCGTATATTCCACTGTCTGGATGACTCACAATATCTGAAAATTAAATCAGGACAATATAAAATTCAGCAACACTAAGAAGATCTTAAAAACTTAACCTTTCATCTAGCACTCTCATGCTGGAAACTTAATAACATACCTTCAGATTCTATGTCACCAATCGGGACTCGAACCACAACACTGGAAGGAATGTAAATCGTAGGCGTATCCCCTCTGTCTGAACGGCTCAATGTATCTGAAAATTAATTCGTTATATAAAAATGTTGCAACATACAGTAACCTATCAGTTTTCTACCTCATTCTACGAATATCACTGAAGTTAATAGAAAATACCAATATTACAACAAATATACATTCAATCAGA
Organism: Deroplatys truncata; assembly: GCA_030765065.1. Lineage (NCBI taxonomy): Eukaryota > Metazoa > Arthropoda > Insecta > Mantodea > Mantidae > Deroplatys > Deroplatys truncata. Next base: position 122,001,486 of record CM060989.1, read on the forward strand.
AATAGCGTAAATGTATGATTACCGTCTCGGCTTTGTTCCTGATGAAAAAACTTCGGGCGAAAACTTCCAGCTATAAAAATCCAAGATGGTCCCTTTCGTCGTGCCTCTGCCATTTAGTTCGTTACGAACGTCCAAACTTGAAACAGCCAATCAGAAAATTCGCCTTTCCCGCAAAAGTACAACTAGTGACACACCGTGTCCATGTGGGGAGTTAGTGCCTGTGTTTCCACTTAGCCAATCCCACAATCACCCCTGTGCTTTAGACATGGAGCGATTCAAGAACGAATCGTTCATATGAACGATTACAAGGAAAGAATCGTATGAATCGTGTGAGTCTTAGCATGAATCGTCGTTCAAAATGTACGATAATATCCTCTTACAGTGTGCCCCACGGCGATGAATATGATGTGTTATATTGTCCGACAGATGTCACACTATGCCATGCACTAGCTCAACACATGTCACGTATGTCATATGTTTATGCTGCCAACATATGACAAATTAATGCCCCCAAAACGAAAATTAATGCCGCCAAAGCGCCGCGAATGCGGAAACGACCACAGAGTGTAGCCCAGGGATCTTAGGCAACCTGTGCTTTATGAATTAACGGAAGGTTACGCTTACATTAGATTTTTTTTTATGTAAGCTTTCACGGAAGGTTATATATCTTTGTTTTAATTTGTTACAGTGGTAATATCAAAGCACGCTCGCTTCGCTCGCGTGCGTTCCTAAGCTTACGTTTCTAATTCACGGGAGGTTAGGTTAGGTTTATTTTTTTTTTATATAAGCTTACGTTTATGGATTCACGGATGGTTAGGTTTAGGTTAGGTTTTTTTATATTAAGTTACGTTTCTGAATTCACGAAAGGTTAGGTTTAGGTTAGTTTTTTTTATATAAGCATAGGTTTCTGAATTACCTTTATATATATCCCTGTTTTAATTTGTTACCACTGGTTATATCAAAGCACGCGAGCGAAGTGAGCGTGCGTTCATAAGCTTACCTTTCTGATTCACGGGAGGTTAGGTTAGATTTAGTTTTTTTTTATAAAAGCTTACATTTATGGATTCACGGAAGGTTAAGTTTAGTTTAGTTTTTTTTATATAAGCTTACGTTTCTGAATTCACGAAAGGTTAGGTTTAGGTTAGTTTTTTTAGAGAACCTCTACTTAAGGAATCAATCAGCCTTGCTGCACCTTCAAATTCATACTGTAAAGTGTCTTTTAAAATCAATAACTCAATGCATTTTGCGGCATATTATACCATTTGCTACCTTGAAAGCAGCATAATCTGCAATGTAAAACATGATAGGCATTACATCATTATCCACTGGTTTTGCAATTTCAATTTCACAAAAAGGCAGCAATGATGGAACATTTTTGTTTTCAGAATCTGCGCCCACATTTAAGCTTCTTACTGGAATGTTACCATTTTTTAAACAAAATGAAAGGAAATTTTTAATTATGATCTTTTTCTCATTCTCATATTGGAGAGAGATAAAATAATTACTGCTAGGCAACTGGCGGTAAAGACTGAATCGCTCTTCAAGAGATTCTGTTTGAAAATTGCCAAACAGAACGTAGTTTACTTTTAATTCTGTTAGGGCATAATTTGTTAAAGCATAAAGGCCTGAGCATGTCTACTTTTTTGCATCAAATGTGCACCTAGACAGCCCTTGGTAAACATTTCCCCTACAGAGATGTTCCCAATTGCACAACCATGCTGAAAATTTATTCAGGAAAAGAACAACAAATAGCGGTTACCGGCGCATCGCATTTTTAGGCTGATTTCACATTTTCATTTACGTTGGCAGTAGCCACTTTGCATGTAATTTTTCGCATAATGGCTACGTTTGTTTACTTCCTAACGCAATTTGCCTGTATAACTAAAACACCTAAAGCGGGCGGTCAGGTGGAAACCAGCTATAGACGAGACCACATCCTGTTCTAAGCTCACTCTTAAGGTAATTTATTCGCTTTCCTTTTGATTTTATAAGCATTTTCAATGGGCATACTATAAGACAATATTAGCCAAAATCGTGCATGAATCGTCGTTCAAAAAGAATCGCAAAAATCGTGATCAGGACATTCTCCATTCATTCTCGCTTGCGCTTTGTTTACTACTCACCACAGAACACCAAAGTAAACACTCACTCTTAGCTTTGGCTTCCAAGCCGAGCCCGGACGAATGCTGCCGAGTGAGTACGATGATGAGCAGGAAAGTTACCAAGCATTGTGATGCTATATCATAGTACACGATTCTTTGAGATGCTGTTGGCATAACCTAGGAGTATCGAGTTCAGCGGAGGATAATTCTTAAAAACAAATTGCGTAAAGCGCAGTAAAATGAATCGTAAGCATTGCCAACGGATGAACGGAGGCTGCAGCACGTGGTATAAACAATAGAAGTAATTTTCAGTGCTTTACTGAGAGATTTGATACACAGTATTGCATGATTACGGTGTAGTAGGTATTATAGTATACAATACCAAAAATATATGCAAAATGGAGGAAAAATAGGGAATTTTTGAATTCTTGGTTTGAATAACATTTTAAAATTATATAATTTAAAAGCATTAATTTGTATACTATAATCTACTTATACGAACATGCATCGATATAACTAAGCCAATTCTAATGCATTAAAAGTACCTCGAATATGCTGATATAAAATTTATGAAAAAAATTATTATTCCCTGCATACCGGGCTTATACCTTTTCATGTATTTATAAAAACTATATAGCTTATTTTCGCGTGCAACTTCGGTAGTAGTGAATAATAATAATAATAATAATAATAATAATAATAATCATAATAATAATAATAAATTGGACAAAAGTAAAATAGACCTAATAAGAAATGAAACGATAAAATTATAGAGCTGAATATTTATAAATTATATGATAAAGTTGAAGAAAACTAACTTAACTGGAAAGCGATATGAACTAAATGGCAATACAAACCGTCAGGAAAAAGGGACATCGGATACCCCAGAAAAAGAGGGGAGTAAAGTAAAGCATCGCAGACAGGTGGAATGCCTAATCATCGAAATGAAGAATATAATAAATAATAATAATAATAATAATAATAATAATAATAATAATAATAATAATATCAATAATAATATCTTCATAATTACTTTGCATAATACCTTATGTAATCGTAACTTAAGTGGAATCACACAGGTTGATTTTTATGACAAATTCAGGAAACTCCAAGTGTATTATCCAAAATAACGCAGAAAGCGCTTTTACATACATTGCCTTTTATATGCCAAGGAAAAAAGATCATAGCCCCCATCGTAACAAATAAAAAGTCCTGATTGCGTATTTTGGCTGCTAACTGCAAAGTACAAACGGGGACGATTCATATAAGAATCGTGAGTGAGAATAGGCGGCAGGCAAGGCGACCATTCATGAACGAATCGTGCACTAGGGCAGGCCAGCAGACGATTCATGATTGAATCGTGCAGTAGGTTAGACCAGCAGGCAAGGGGACGATTCATGAACGAATCGTGCACCAAGGCAGACCAGTAGACAAGGGTACGATTCATGATTGAATCGTGCAGTAGGGTAAACTAGTAGACAAAGTGACGATTCATGAACGAATCGTACGCTAGGAGAGACTAGTGGACAGAGGACGATTCATGAATCGTGAACAAATCGTATGAATCGATTCACGAACCGTGAACGAATCGCATGAATCGAACACTGCAAAAGAATCGCTCGACCCAACTCTAGTGCTTACACTTATAATGGATTACTAGCACCACTTTCCAGTGCCTTGTCTTGTTTTCAGTGTTGCCAACACTTCCTTGGAAATAATGGCTAGATGGAATCTTTAAAAAGGCATTATTTAATAAAAAAATGGCCAGCTATAATTAGCGTCTATAGCTACCCATATTTTGTTTGCAGAAGTTAAGCCCCATAAACACATTCTAAATATTATAATTGATTAAATAATTCCATAATATTTAAATATTGTAAAAGAATACTTTATTTTAATATAAAGTTGAAATGGAATAAGGTATAGTTTTGCTAAGCACCAACACCGTACGTTAAATATAACTGATATTGAAATATGAAGTTTACTGAAAATCTTTAAGTAAAATATGTAAAAACTGACCAATTCTACATATGTGTCAAAAATCTGAAGTGGTATATTTGTTATTAGTTGGTAGTTGGAAGATGCTTCATGTCTATATGCCCCATGTATGGAAGCCAATTCGTCGCAGTCACTTCGTGTTATCTTATTACTGGGCGCCTGTTATTGTTTTATTATTTTGCATTTTGGGTTCATTGTGCTCCGGCTAGTTATTATTATTATTATTCAGTCGAGCAAATCTCTTAAACAGGGTGTGTAAGCGGAAAGGATTTTGTTACTCAAAGATAACACTGATAAAAGAATTTGCTTTTACACTTTTATTACCGTCACAAGTAAGTTCACATATTGATTCGTGATACACGCCAAACTGAAACTGTTATATTTTCTAATATCACTATAATCACTTATTTACTGCACATTATAAATTCGCGTTTCACATTTATAACAAACTTTAAGACCCGAGAGATTCTGTAGAATTGCGACGTGTACTTTATGTATGCTTCCGTTGAACTACGCGACGTGTAACCCGCGAACGATTCTGATGAACAAAGCGACGTTTAACGCGTGAATGCTTCTGTTGGACTGACGAAATCTGCCCATGACTTTAGCTTTTTATACTCCCACACCCCGATATGCCTAAAGATTATAACCGAGCTGCTATTGGTTAATAAAACGCGCCAACATTAGCGTCTATTTTTATATCCAATCAAAATAAATTACGAAAACATATGCTCTAGGGAAAATATTCCCGCTATTTCTAAGAAAAGCGCGCCAATCTGACGTCATTTGTTTGTCTCTTCTAATTAATATTCAACTCACACATTGTTATCCGCTCCTATTGTCAGTTTCAGTGAGGCCGTGTAAACTTATTTCCTAACAATGCTTATAATTAACAAACATCTCAAATCAATGTCATACAATAATGCTTATTTACACTACAATCACTCTGGCATTTACATTATTGTGATACAAATTACTGCCACAAGTTTATAACCAGCTAGAAACACCATATTCTTATGACAGAAAGACTAGAAGGAGGACGTGCAACAAATTAAGAATAACTTGTCTGATATAGAGTTTATTATGATGGGATACCTTAATACTAGGATAGGAGAGGAGAATGGGATTATTAGGAAGGGACTTTAAAGAGGGATGAGAAAAACACAAAGAGCAAGGAAAAGTAGAGGTAGGGTAAGTAGTAGAAAAGGAAAACGCCTACTGGAGTTTTTTTAAGCAACATATTAATCTGCAATATTGTCACGACACGTATGCGAGGAGCTGTGCTTATTACTATATATTAATTTATATCGCTTCTTGAACCTGTCACAGTTTTCTAATTGCATTTCATGCTTTTCTGAATTTACTGAAACTTTGTCAAGCTGTGTACGTGACAAGATATAAGTGACTTACCTCATCCTATGGTAATCCCAGTGGATTTTACCATGACATCACGTCCCGGATGGAAACTCGTAGAACAATGTTTCATCGTGTATATTCAAAGATGTCACGTGTCTCTAGGAAAACCCTACAAACGCACGCAAATCCTGGGTGGTGACACACCATATATGGTAAACGCCGCCGTCACAATACGGAGGCCCGGTAAGGAACTAGAGATGATATAAGCGAGCGCTCTAAGCTCGCTATTTTGTTGGTAACATCGGTCCGCTTGCTGCGTGACCCAGCTCCTCCGAGACGGTCGTGACGTTTCCTTAAGGTAAGCCCAGATGGGGAATATTCTCAGATATCTCCTTTATTGTAAACATAATTAGAAGGCCCTTCACAATTGTACACCAAGCACCTCACTAACATTCGGCCAACCAGTAAAATGGTAAGATAGTTATTCGCTGTTGATGTATCTCTTACCCTGCTCTACCTCCTTTTACTACACCCCCAAGTCACATCCAGGGTGGCTGTGACAATATAACAATGGGAGACAACAAGAAATGAGAATTTACTTTTGCAAATGCTAATGTTCAGAATGTAATGGATTATATGCTTTGTATTTGGTAAATTGAGGAGAAAATCACAGAATTTAAGCTTAAAAATGAGACAGTAAAGAGTAGTTACTTTCCATTGGGTATGGAAATACGGATTATGAGAACCAAAAGTAAAGGAAAAACAGGTAACTCAGATAAAGAGGGTAAATTCTTATAAATAGAAAAAGGAACCAACAGAAAATTTCAATAAAAATTAGAAAGAGCACCGAAGTTAGTAAAATTACTAGTGAAGAGAGTGGGGACTGGAATGAAATTAAAACAAGGAAAAGTACAAATAAACAAAGTTTGGTTTGGCAATACATGCAGAATAGTCCCGCCCAAGAAAAGTTCTCAAGATCTTATCAGACGGAGGGAATCTCAAAGGAATCGGAATAAGCAACATTAGATGACATATAAATGGGGATATAAATGTCTGTTAAAAAAGAAACAAAGAATAGCAAGAAAATAAAGAAGAAAAAAACAAAGAAAGCAACAGAAGTTTAGAAAGATAAGAAACAGAAGTGGTAAGAAGGGTGAACAAGAAAGTAGAGGAAAAAGTAAAATTATGCCAAATGAATGGGTAGAATGTTTCAAAGTGGGGAAGGGAAAGAAGTAAGAATAGAGCCAAAACAGCTAGGGAAGGGAATAATGAAAAATTAGATGGCAAAATAACAATGCTTTAAGTTTATCAGCAAATAAGGAATATGCAGAAATATTAAGCAGTAGTAGACAGAAAGCTAGGGGTATTTTGGAAAAGATACAGTGAATCACACAACAGATTAATAATAATAACTAAATAGTTAAAGAAAACAAATGATAGACCAGAATGTTAGAAAGTGTGGTAGTGCCAATTTATAAAAGAAAGGGAGGAGTAAATAAACCAGAAAACAGTAGAGGAACAAGCACATTACCAATATTATGGAAAGTGTACACAGGAATATGATGGGTAAATAAAGAGAGTCCATAGAACCAGAAAGGAAGTTTCAGAGAACAATCAGTGAAATACAAGAATTTTGTGAAGAATAGGGAATTATAATACAAATGAATCCAAAGCTATAATATTTGATGATAACTCAAAGTCCTCTTAAAGAGGCCATGCACACAGGCTCCAGAACCTACTGTGCCTCATTTTTTACGCATTACTCAAATTCGGTCTGTATGAAACAGACCACATCCTTGACATGTGCCCTTCTTATCTCATCAGGTTCCAAAAAGAAAAAGGAAAAATCCTAAGAATACTTACGTATGCGAAGCAAAGCCTTTGCATTCACATAGTACATGTTCCGAGGTCTCACAGTCCCTCACACTTTTCGACTTAAAGGGTCTTGTGTAAGGCCCATTATATATAGATGTCTGCAGAGAGTGCAGATAGCCCACAACTCCTCTGAGCTTAACTCAAGTCAAATTCACAAAACTCATTCACTTTCTGTTTTCAGGCCCTGATATCTGGTCATGAGTGGTTTGCTTATTCCGGATCTTGAGATGAGCCCTCACTGTAAGCTGGGTTATCTAATACTAGCAGACACTACAGAAGGGCTTAGACCCAATAAAATCCAGCCCCAATTCCCTCTTCCTAAGACGTCTGCTATCTCATTTCCACTAATACCAGAATGTCGAAGAACCCAAAGAAATGTAACCATGCAGCTAGTACACAATCTATACATCCTCTGGCATTGCCACACCAATGTGTGGTTTTAACCGCCCTAAGGGCTTTCAACGCTGCCATAGTATCCGAGCAGATGTGTATGGTATAAATATGCATAGCGCAGGCTAAGATCGTGTAGACCTCAGCCTGGAAAAGTGTGGTAACTGGACCAAAGGGAATGACAAGCCTGGTTCTAGGGCTCCAGCCCCCAAGGCAGGAACCGTCCATGAACCACATCCAGGTCCTTGCCTTCCGGAGATAACTGTTTTCTGGGACTCACTCCTCCAAAAATTAAGTTTTATTTATGGACACACTCTAACTACCTAAGGTTCTTAGCAACCTTTCTATTATACTGATCGTGAAAGACTGGAAATTTGGCTCAGAGGCCTTTTAACAAGCATGAGGTTCTTTTACATGCTGCAAATCTATGACACGAACCACATGCTTTACTTCCCTTCCAAAGGAAGCCATGTTAAGGATTTTTACACCTGCAGAATAATCCATTGCCCTTCGCCAGGTTTGAACCCACGACCTCAAAAATTAGAGGCTTGCATGGTACCCCTACATTTCTCATTCAATGTGTGGTTAGGGGTACTAAGTGATTGTTTCATAGGGCCATACATTCTTCCAGAGATACCTTTGGTTTCTGTTGCAGAATCTTCCAGAATTGCTTGAGGATGTTAACCTTGAGCAATATCAGAGTATGTGGTACATGCTAGATGGAGCACCAGCACATTTTGCTGCTGTTGTAAGAAGACATCTAATGTGGAGATATGGTCCAAGATGATAGGTGAAGGAGGATCTATATTTTGGCCTCCTCCTCCTCCTGTACCACCTGATCTTAATCCTTTGGTTTTTTTTTCTGTATGGGGTCACCTCAAAAGTGTACTGTATAGCACTCCCATTAATACCATTGAAATACTGAAGCGAAGGATTGTGTGTGCTTGTCAAGAATTCCAAGGTGATCTGGGGGTATTCAAAACCCACTACAGAGATGACTACAGTATTGCATTCAGATGCAAGGATGACACTTTGAACAAATGGAAGAGTGTACAGTATCAATAACATGTAACATACTAAAATAGAACTGTATTCCTTGTAGTTGAGCTTTAAGTGAATTGTGAGGCAACTTAGAATGGGAATTATTAAACGAAAAGTCTGCTTTTGTAATTCATTTGTACTTATTAGGATGATGTTTCTTGATGAAGTGTGTGGCAGCTAAGAATCACACATTCGTAACAACAAATTTTGTGACACACACACACAATTTTTGCAAGCAGCATCTGAGTGAAATTTTTAAAAGTCAGCATCACTTACATTTGGACAATATTGGTTATGATGTGCATGAATAAACGTAAACAGACTAATATCTTCAATCTTAGATCAAGTTTTCAACCTTGTTAAATTTGGCCCCAACTAATTTCACATCGGAAGGGTTGAGTTTTTCTAATAATAATAATATTAACAAAGATTTAAAATATTTAAAGTAAAAATTAAAAGTTGTAGAAAGTTAAAATATTATTGCTGCCTTACTTTATTTTACTAAAGACTGAATTTAAAGTTATTGCATCTCTACATACCACCAGAGGCTACAAATAGTTCACAGAGGCAAACATTACACAGATAAAGTATATAAAGTGAAATACTACAACCAGATTACACCAATCGTAACGTTAACAGCTGAATATCTAACCCCTATTGCTCTATTGGCCTTGTGCCAGATAAGCAAGGACACAACTATTACAAGGAGGTGGTTTTGTGAATAGACATTATGTATAGTGGATTATTTCAATATTACTTACATCTCAGGATGACAAGATCATTGCTATCTGGTGGACCAATACACGTTAACCAGCACAGAGCCATCTCAGTGAGGGTTGTTATAATTGTTTCAAGTTATATTTGAGAACACCACCCTAATCTGGGTATTAGGAAAGTTGGAATCTAGGATTAGGGAATGCAAAATGGATAGAAAATTCGAAGAAATTGTCTATCCGACAAAACTGTATTCCAGAAAATGCTTTATAACTATGACAATGGAAGTATGGATTACTTTCATGTTCTTATTCTAACAATACTAAATTTAAAAAAAAAAGATAGAATGACCTGTCTTTTGTTACACAAAGTAGGTGCTCTAAAAACATAAGCCTGTGTGTAAACATACTTTAAAGCTGTACTGATATACACATATTGACAGCAAAGTCTTGTGAATTTCTATATTTGTATTAGTTTTCAACAGGCAATAAATTGCATTATTTACATGGGGGTAAAATGATCAGGGCGGAGAAGCTTGGTATATGCTGCAACACACTCATGAGTAAAACATAATTGATCACTCTGTATAATAATTAGTGAGAAACATTGCAAATGACTCTATAAGCAAATTTCTTTTATTTCCAGCAGATGGAAATCAACTGCAAACCACTACCTAGCAGATTAACCATAACCATGTAAATCAATGCAAAGTGAAGAGGCAAAGAGCTGAAGATGAAATTGATCAATAACTGAAAATGTTCTCATTTTAATTACCCTAAATAGGATAAGTGAAACTTAATTTCACAGAATTACATTTTGAAATGAGTATTTATAAAATTGTTGGGAGAAACATTTAACCTTATGTATACCTTATAACTACTTACACCAATGTTAGTAGTACATCTGAGTTAACCAACTTTGTTTACTGCTATTCCATAACATTTGGACAAACACACAAAGCATTACTTAGATTTGAAAATCAAGTTTTAAGGCCCAACAGTACAATTTTCAGAAAAACTTGAGAAAAGGATAAAGTATACAATTTTTGGGAGGCCTTTTATGACAAAAACTATGCATTCTAAATGTCAATACAGCCCTTCTTACATGTCACATTTGTAAGCCCTTATCTCTTCACAAATTACATTATGCCTTTAAAATGCGACAAACCTTGTTGTCCTTATAAATCACTTATAAGAGTTTTTGCTTCATGAATCAAATTTTGCATTTTCAAAACATACAAAAGAGTAATTCTCTATTCAAAAAATAAGGACAGATTCGTATGGTTTTTGTGATGCCTGATCAAATAAGTTTGCCTTTTAACACTTGTAAAAGATTCTCTTCTGACAAATTTTACATTTGTGACTTGTGTGGGTTTTGCGTTTATGAATGCAATTATGCAATTTCAAAGTTCACAACTGAGTAAAGCCCTTATAACAAGCTTTGCAAGAATATGGCTTTAATTCCAAGAGTACACATATTTTTTTAAACATGAGAACACAGTAAAACCCAGGACATTAATGACCTTGCAGTTGATCGCCCTTAAATTTATTTGTTGTTTTCTAATGTGTATTTGACACCAGTTATTAGCAGCCTTATACGTGTATAGATACATAAAGTAAAGTCCTTATAAAATTATCCAATTTTCATTGAGGCAAATAAAAAAAAGTTTTCTCACAAATTTCACATTTGGGAGGCCTTTGATCCTTGTGAAACAAAATATGCAATTTTATGCCTTTTCAAATTCCCCAACTGGGTAAACCTCTTTTCACAAAATTTAACATGTATCAGTCTCTTCCCATCTATGTATCAAATTATTCAATCGAGTGACAATGAAACTTTTCCCACTTGGGCGGTCTTTTACCTCATGTATCACAATATGCGATTTCAAATGTGACAACCAAATAAACCTCTTGTTACAAATTTATAATTACTAGGCTTTTTTATTCTTATGTGTCAGATTATGCCTTTTCAAATTGCTCAGCTGAGTAAAGCTCTTCCCACAAATTTCACACTTGTGAGGTCGCTTGCCCTCATGTATCATAATATGTGATTTTAAGTATGACAGATGAATAAAGCTCTTATCGCAATTTTCACACTTGTGAGGCTTTATACCCTCATGCATCAAATAATGTGATTTCAAATTTGACAAATAATTAAAGCCCTTCTTGCAAATTTTACACCTGTGAGGCCTTTTACTCTCATGTATAAACTTATGTGCCTTCAAATGTGATGAAAGAGTAAACCTCTTATCACAAATTTCACACTTGTGAGGCTTTTTACCCTCATGTATCAGGTTATGCAATTTCAATGATGACAACTGGGTAAACCTCTTTTCACAAATTTCACACTTATGAGGCTTATTACTCTTATGTATCCAATTATGTAATTTCAAATGAGACAGGCGAGTAAACCTCTTCTCACAAATTTCACACTGGTGAGGCTTTTTACCTTCGTGTATCCAATTGTGCCTTTTCAAATTCGAAAATGTGGTAAAGCTCTTCTCACAAATTTCACACCTGTGAGGTTTTTTACCCTCATGAATCAAATGATGCAGTTTTAAAGCTGACAACTGAGTAAAGCTCCTATCACAAATGTTACATTTGCATGACTTTTCCTCCTTATTAATCAATAAAGACCTGCTGTAAATTTCTCCACCATCACTACTTCTACCAGACTCTTCTGAGTGAACGTGTTTTTCTATGGGTGATATTTCTGTTATATCACTTCCTTGACTTTCACATTCAGGGTAGTCCTTTCCATAACTGAAGTTTGGGTGTTTCCCTGAAGCTTCAGGAGCAGTCAGTGGTGAATCATCCGTATCATCAGAATCTGCTTCTGTGCATAACCTGAAATGTTGGAGGATTTAGCATTACATGAAAGAAAGATAGTTACACTTAAAAGACAATCTGTTTGCTAACAATTACCCTCTTTAGTTACAAATTCTTCATGTAGAGCAACTTCATTTTTAATTTCAGCCAAAATAGCTTTGTTGATCAGAAATATTATTCAGTAATTAATAAGTTCTTTCAAATGAGAAACATGCTAAGGATAAAACTACACTGATGTTGTGGCAATACCAGCAATGTGTGTTGAATGCCTTGAGAATTTCATCAACTTCGGGTTTGCTTTGAACACAACTATTCAAATTAATTTCCTGGGTTGATTAAACTTAACAAGAAAATATTTTCATGACAAAGTAGCTATCAACAATTCAGCAGCCTCTACAACAGAAGTAATATTTCTCACATATGAGTGAAAAATTCACACATTATGTATTCAACATAGAATGTTTCAATAAGTTTTAGTGATTTTCAAAAACTCTGATGTGTCACATGAGTTCCTCTACCTAAGATGAGTAGAAGTCACATTAATTGAGATGCACTTCAGCAGAAATGGTTTCATGAACATTTTCTTGTAGGTATAAGAATTTTTCTTTCATTTTTTTTATTATGGGCACTTTAACTACTGTGGTCTTTAGCGTCCCATTCTACATAGGGTGTGAAAAACCAGTAATTTTGCTCAGAGCCTCTTTATCAGGCTTGAGGTTCTTTTACGTGCTGTGAATCTCGACACAGGACCACCGGCTTTACTTCCCTTCCGAAGGAAGCCATGCTAAGGATTTTTATGCCGGAAAAACTTCATCGCCATCCATGGGTTCGAACCCGCAACCTCAGGAACTAGGGGGTAACATGGTGACCACTACACCATGGAAGAGGAGGGACACAGGAATCTGAAGCAATAGGTAATGTTCAGAAACTAGATCAATATATGCTGCTTTTGAAATTGTTTAACAATAAAAATAATGGCAATTTAACACATTATAATAGTACATATAAATTATTTATATATGCAAATGAATAGCAACAAATATCATGGAAATGCTAAACTTAAAAAATATATTTTATATAAATTACATGTTTTAATAAGATCTACATCTCTGATTGCTTTAGTTTTTGTCTACCTCTCATGGTAGTACTAAATTCATTTAGAAGGAAATGCATTTACCCACCATTCAAAGAAAATTTGATTTATGAGTAATGAAAATTCTTTGTTTTCCCCACTTCTCGCCAGTTACCCATGCTTAAAGTATGGCATGGACGAGGATAAATCAAACATAAGTCATTAGTGAATGCACTAATTAGTGGCCCTGAGTGGGCAATGGTGGGGATGAATGGATAAATTCCTTTTATGGTGGCAGTGCTTATTCTCTATATATCCAAATGGCCTCAATTTGAATGTGAATATAGAATATCTAAGTGATCTTTGGATAGAGAATGTTAAAAAGCGAGCTGCTATGTATATAGTTTTCTTAGGTAGAAGTAAGATAAATCTCCACGTGAATTCCTGGCAATTATTATTTATTAGCTTAAGTATTTACACTGACTCACATGGAGCAAACAAATTAAACTGGGCTTTATTTATGAGGACTCTCTAATTACAATGGTTCTTGCATCCCATTTTATATTGGATGTGATAAACCAGAAATTTTGCTGAGGCCTCTTTATCAGGCTTGAGGTTTTTTGTGCCATAAATCTATGACACCGGCTTTAATTTCCTTCCAAAGAAGCTATGCTAAGGATTTTTACATCCAAAAAATCCATTGCCCTCCATTGAGTTTGAACCCACGACCTTGAGAACCAGAGGCTAACATGGTACCTCTAGACCATGGAGGATGACCAATGCAGCAAGTCTCTTCTCTAGCACAATGTTTGTTTGTTGAGGAATGCATTATCATATAGTTTATTACCAATGAAGGTTTAAAGCCATTCAAAATTCTGCAAAGATTCCAGGCAAAGTTTTAGGATGAAACTCTTTTTAAAGAGTGTATGAGTGGCACAAAAAAATGTCAGGGCTGAGAAGCTGCAGAAAAACAAATCTCCACCAACTACTGCAGGAAACATCCTTGCAGTTTGTGATCTTATTGAGGCAGATGGGCACATAGGGGAGTTACTAGTGATGAATTTGAATATGTCAGAAAAAAAATTGAGTTTTATTTATTGATGCTCTTTAACTACTACTATGGTCCTTAGCGTCCCATTCTATATTGGGCGTGAAAGATCGGTAATTTTGCTCAGAGGCCTCTTTACCAGGCTTGAGGTTCTTTTATGTGCCGCAAATCTATGACACGGGACCACCAGCTTTACTTCCCTTCCGAAGGAAGCCATGCTAAGGATTTTTATGCTTGAAAAAATCCATCGCCCTCTGCCAGGTTTGAAACTGCGACCTTGGAAACTAGAGGCTAGCATGGTATCACTAGTCTACGGAGGACGACAACTATGTCAGAGAGTCCCTCATCTGCTTACACAGGACCTGGAAGTCTGCTAACAGTCACCAGGAGGATGGAGAGAGAGCTTGGATCCACAACCACACACCCGAGGCAGAACAAGCAAGCAGTAGCAAACGAAAGATAAAGCTGCACCAACTAAGGCTAAATGATGCTTGCATATTCATATTACTTTTTGGGACCCCAAGGGCATTTTGATCATTGACTTTCTTCATTAATGAACAATAAATGCTACCTACTACTGCAGGCAGTCTAACAAAAATGTGGTTTATATCTTAACTAACCTGCTCTAAAACCTTCTGAAGCATCTATGGACTTAAACATACAACAGTGGATTTTGGAAATAAAATAAGAATGAGGGTGGAAGACACAGAGAAACAAGAGATATGTGCTAGTTTTGAGGACAAGAGATTGACTTTGTATATAACAGTTAAAAGGAATTGAGGAGAGAGATGTACACATATGAATCACATTTAAAGGGTAGGTCTTGCTTGAATGTGCACAAGAGTAATATTTTTAAAAAGGATAGGAAATAATTGCTCAGGGAGATGCATTATGTGTGACAAATTGGGTAGTATCTTCCTTTGACTAATACAATGTGAAAAGTGTAGAGACGTATATGGAATAAAAAATGGGGTAAGTTAAGCAAAGAAATAATAGCAGTTAGAATGCTGGCAAGCCCAAAGGCAGAAACAATTAAAATATTAGGGACATTTTTAAGAAATGTAAGAGATAAGTGGACAAGGAGCCTAAGAAAGGAGCAATAGAATGGTTTCAGCCTGGAAAGTGAAGATGGTATAGTAGCTTTATCCCTACAAACAACCTAGGGGTTAAAGGATGAGAGAACAGGTTTATAGATACACTAGATTTTTAAATTTTTTGAGATATAAGTTATATTTGTAATAATATCTCAAAGAAAGATGAAAATAACCTTAAATCATTTAAACATGAGTAAGCCATAGAACAAATTTCAATATGCTATTTGTGGGAGTGTTTATTATATTCCCATTTGTACCAGTTCAAGAATGTAAAAATTAAAACTACATTGAATTTTATTGTGGATGCTTTTTAACTGCTATGGTCCTAATTTTATAATGGGCCTTTTTGGTTTCTTTGGTTTTCCTGTAAATGGTCACACTGATATTATATAAGTATCAAGGAAGCAAAAAAGATGTTTAACAAGAGGCAATTATGTGAAGCTGCATGCAAATCTAGATATATTTGGCATATTATAAAAGATGAAACTAGTTGATGCAATGAATTCTACAATCATGAATTAACAAGATGCAATGGAAAATTAGCTTTGGAACGAAATAGCAAATACTTTTAAATCATGTATATTTATGATGTAACTATGAATAAACTACTAAACCAGAGTGATAAAATGAATGAACATACAAATATATCATACTTTAAATATTCATTTTTCCCTTTGCTTACTGATGTTAATGAGGTCAGTGCTATAATTCAGTCTCAATAATAAATAAAGCCATGTGGTGTAGATCACCTTTCAAGGTTTGTAATAAAAAATGCAGTATGAACATTAGTAAGCCATTTAATAAATCTGTTGTTTAGGATTGGAAAATTTCCTGTCTTAAGATTTACAAAAAAAAGATGCTTCTTAAAAAAGGGTCAAAGTAAGATATGGATAACTACGGACCAAACTCTCTATTATCAATACTTTATGAACTAATGGAAAACATTATGTTTAAAAGTTTAATGCCTTTTTTTTTTTTTTTTTTTTTTTTGGATAAGGTTGATGTATGATTAAATCAACAGCACAGTAGTCGTAAAGATAGGTATATAGGTATATGGATACAACTTTAATTCAGTTTATAGGAGAGTTTATAAAAATTTGTATAGTAAATTAAAACGTTGTGTGTGTTATTGTTTACACTTATCCGAAGTGTCTGAACTAGCCAACTATGATTTATTATTGTTCAAATTACATTTAAACTGTATTAAAAAAATTGTTAATAAATGGTTTGCTTCATATTTTAAAAAGATGCAACAAACATTACAGCTAGACGTTATTGATCAAACACTAAATTATTTCACATTAAACACTCAGAAACGAAGAAAATAAAATGTGGAGTTCCCCAAAGTTCTGTTTTGGGTCATCTCTTGTTTAATTTATATAAATGACATAATATGTAGTGTTACAATCTTTGCATATGGAACTAATATACTTGTTACTAGAAATAATGATTATCATATTGTCCTAAGTTTAAATAAAATGAACAAAACAATTTTGCACTGATTTTTACAAAACTAATTAATTGTTAACAGGAAAAAAAAAAACATAAAGCAAATAAAAATATTTCTCTTCTGGACATTTATTTGGAGAATACTAAAACCATATATATAGCAAATACAAAATTTTTAGGCATATGGATAAATGAAAATCTGCACAGGGATGTTCACAAAGATAATTTGAATTACAAATTAAGTACACTATAATATTCAATAAAAAACATTAAAATCTGATGTTTAAATTCAAATGACTTTCTTTAAGCTCTAATTTATTAGTGCATATATAAACTATTCTTACAAAGGCTTATTTTTCTGTCTACTTAATTGTAATCTAAATGAGCCTTTGCAAAAATAGCCACATTATACATTTCATTATAGACACAGAGAGAATAATGAGTCAAATATTATGAACTGGACATTATATGGCCGTCCTCTGTGGTGTACTGGTTACCATGCTAGCCTCTAGTTCCTGAGGGCATGGGTTCAAACCCAAGAGAGGGTGATGGATTCTTTCGAGTGTAAAAATCCTTAGCATGGCTTCTTTTGGAAGGGAAGTACAGTCATGATCCCGTGTCATAGATTTACAGCACATAAAAGAACCTCAAGCCTGATAAAGAGGCCTCTGAGCAAAATTACCAGTTTTTTCATGCCCAATATAGAACGGGATGCTAAGGACCACAGCAGTTAAAGAGCGTCAATAAAAAAAACTCAATTTAATTTTAATTTTTGGTCTTAAAATGCCATACTCCTTCTGTGCAATTGGAAGAAACAACTAAATATAGACAGCACCGTAAAAGAATTACAAACTATTGAACAATCTGTACCATTAAAAATGGCTATTTCAGAAATTGCTTATGCCAAAAACAAGTTTTTTCAAAATATAATCGTGTTCTTTACAGAGATCTAAATTTCTGTGTAGTACGTTTTTGTCTATCACTTAAAGTTTAGCAGTTATACAATACTATACAGAATTCCTTCAGGATAAAGAAGAATTCACAGAACTATTCCCATAAAATTCAAGGTATACATTTTATTTGACATTTAAGTAGGATAAACAGGACATTTTAATGAAAATCATTAGAGTCAATTTTGAGAAAATTCAAAATAATGCTCTCTCTCTCTCTCCCTCACCCAAGTGCATGTGTGTGCACGCATGCATAGAGCAGTTTACTTTGCTTAATTTTGTACTGTTTTAAATTATGGAATCATTTTTTCGGCAGTTCAAAGATGGCAGATATGACATTTAAAATACAAAGATGGTTATAAGAATAATAGTGAATCAACTGAAGTTTGTGAACTATAGGTAATGCTTTGGAGCACTTAGAATTACAATGCCTCCATGCCTATATATACATGTTAAATAATTTTAGAATTCCTTTTGTGATTCAACAGCAGGACACAAGAGGAGGCTTAAATCTGTCAGAAATTAGTCATAATACAACATTGTATAAACATTCATTTACATATAATGGTATACAAATAGTTCCACTATTTATAAAAGAGTTAGGCATAGATAAAATCTATAAACAAACTTTAAGAATTTGTTAATTGAAAGGTGTTTTTATTCTATCCAGAAAAGTTACAAAGATATTTGACTAAATACATATTATACAGTTTTTTTGTAATTCTTTTTGTTTTTTCATTCAGTGACATATCCATTATCTTGCATAAGATCGAAAGGGTGAATAAAAATAACAATATTCGTATTGTGGACAAAAAGGCAGGATACAATTGGCTGACTATCGACGAGGGCTTTGAGTGTGGGAAATTCAGGAAGTAAAGCAATATGGTACAGTCATCCATGCATTGGAAGAGGCTTTGATTGGCTATTTTTACTTTCTCCACTACGTATAGTAAGTAGGGAAAGTATTGTATTCCACCCAAAAATTCAATACCGAGATTTCACCAGAAATACATGTTTTGAGACCCCCTGAATCCAAAAAAAAACATTTTTGGAAACATGTCCATGTGTGTGTGTCTGTGAACAGCATAACTCAGAAACAAACAGTCGGATAAACACCAAACTTGGTATTTACGTTCAGTATCTTCCAGAGATGCGACACAAAGGTTTTCAAGAAAATACCCCCACCTCAGATTACCCTTTACATGGAACATTTTTCGAAAATTTTAATTTTCTCAAAAATGGCTCTAACGATTTTGATTAAAATATCATATGTTTAAGATATTTTCATAACAAACGAAATGTATAACTCAAATTTTCTGGGAATGTCTCCAAAAGTACTCTTCATTGTGAATGACTTTTGCATAACTGGTAAACCATAAGAGATAGACAAAGTTTTACTACACAAAAAATATAGATTGCGTTAAAATAC
Organism: Deroplatys truncata; assembly: GCA_030765065.1. Classification (NCBI taxonomy): domain Eukaryota; kingdom Metazoa; phylum Arthropoda; class Insecta; order Mantodea; family Mantidae; genus Deroplatys; species Deroplatys truncata. Next base: position 122,020,832 of record CM060989.1, read on the forward strand.
ACAATTTATGTCATACACACTTTTTTTGTTTAGTGAACCATTTTCGAGATACTGCTTGTTATTCCCTTAAATTTTCCAATACTTATACTTTTTGTTCAATTTGTTATTCATTTTTTTTTTGTCCTGGTAATGCAAAGAGAATGGAATACTCCACATAGCAACCAGTTCTTTAAAACATTTGACTATCGCTTAAAGGCTACCAATTCCTCATATTCCTCTTGCATCTACAAGAAAATTAGTAATAAGATTAACATCTCGATTAACATGAAGCATATGGAGAATAAGCGTTTGTAAAAATAGTTTGTACAAGAGTAGAGAAAGTCATGTGAGTGTAACACATCAGATTATTTAAGAAAGTTTGCCATCTGCATTTTGCTAAATTCTGGAACACTGCATTCATGTCTCTTCTCTAGGAACAGGGAAATATAAAAGGACAGCAGAAAATATACGAGTTAGTTACAAAATTGCTGCAAGTGAATTACAAACACTCTGTAAGTCAGAGTTGCAAAGCAAAACTTGTAACGCCTTGTGTAATAAATAGTTTATTACGAGTTAACCAGTGTTTTCATTTGGGAATAATTTTGGATGTTACTCTGGACATAATTTTCTCCCTTAGATATATATTTTTAAGTATTCACTGGTAATGAAGTAGATTAGAACATAAAATGCAGCAACACCTACTTATATAAGATTATTAGGTTTTAGCATCCAGAAACTTCAGTGCATACACCTAAAGAATTACAGTAAAGCTTACTCTGAGGTTTTGACACTGATTCATTTCACAAACATCTCCAGTATTTGATAAATGCTAATTAATGAAATAAATATAACCTACAGCTTGTACCCTCATAAACAGATTTGATTGTCACCATCTAAGATCCTAGTTCTGTTTGCTTAGTGTTAAATCATAGTCAGCTATGCATATTGCTTGGAACAAAATGTAACTGACTTGCACATGAAAGAACATAAGTCAATTTATGGTGAAAATGAGTGGAAACTGTTGGTTTGGCTGTAGATGCACTGTTTGGTTATGAAAGGGCTTTAGTCTGATGTTTACAAGTAGATGAAAAAGCACAGTCTTTTTTTTCATATATTTATGTAAAGTCTTAAGTCAGTTGACTTATGTCCCTTCATAAACTAACATTAAGTACACAGTCTGAATATGAAGCTGCCAGCATTACATGCATATTGTTCAGTTGGACACACTGCTAAGTCAATTGTTTATTATTTAATTATTAATAAATGCAATAACACCATGGAACCTCCTACAAATATTGAAGTTAATAAGATGAATAAACAGTAAAGAGGAATAGATTCTTATAGTGGCAAGAGGATTAAAAAGGCTCATATTCGAGGTGAAGAATACATAAACTATAACAGCAAGCTGGTAACGTCTAAAGCTACAGCTGAATATTGCAGGTAAGAGTAATATTTAAAACTAACAATCAGTACTTCTTAACATTAACTGTCATCGTAGCTATTGGGGTTAACAAGATCAGCACCAGGGGAAGTAGCATTAGTGGAATTAGGAAAAACAAGAAGAAAGGGAGTGATACTGGAAAGGATATTAAAATTCTGGTTTAGATGCCTGAGAAAAGGTAAAGAGGAAATTTTAAAGATATGCATGGAACAACAAAAGAGTATGAAAAATAAAAATAGCTGGTGGACAGGGGTAGAAAAAATTATGGAGAAGATAGGAATGGGAGATATTTGGAGAATAGGAGAAAGAAATAGCAATGGTTTTTGAATAACAGTAAGAAACAGAGTGGAGGACATAGAAAGACAAGAGATTTGGGGAAGCTTAGAAAATAAAGTCACTAGGGTTCTATATATTAGTAAAAAGGAAATGGGGAAGAGAAGGGTATGTGGATTATTGCAATAGAGCAGAAAAAGAAGCGTTTGCATGGATGAGAACAGGATCAATGTATCTGAGAGGGCTAAGAGGTAAAAACACGGAATTTGTGAATTATGCGGAAGCAGTGAAAGCACAGAGCATTATATGACAGAATGCAAAGAATTAGCAGAAAGGAGACAAGAAGTATGGGAAGAAAAGTGGGGAAAAAATGGATAGAAAAATAGTAGCAATTAAAATGCTAACGAGAAAAGAAGAAAAGTAAAATAAGAATATGGGGGAGTTCTTAAAGAAAGTAAAAGAGAAATGGATCAGAAAAGTAAGAGAGATAAGAAAGGTAGAAAGGTAAACGGAAGAAGGAGAAGATGGGCAATATGGATTAAAGGTAGCAAGGGATGCTTAGATGAGCCAGAAGGTCAGGGTGCCAGGCAAAAAGGAGCAGTATAGCTGGCAAGGCAATTTGTACATAGGTTAAGTTAGTTTATAAGTGGAATATTGTAAAAAGAATTGTGTAGAAAAAAAAATGTACAAATAAAGTATATATGTAATCTTTATCTATATCTATCTCTATCTATCTATCTATCTATCAGTCTGTCGTCCTCCGTGGTATAGTGGTTACCATGCTAGCCTCTAGTTCCCAAGGTTGCGGGTTCAAACCTGGCGGAACGTGATGGATTTTTTGGGGCGTAAAAATCCTTAGCATGGCTTCCTTCAGAAGGGAAGTAAAGCCTGTGGTTCTGTGTCATAGATTTATGACACATAAAGGAACTTAAGCCTGATAAAGAGGCTTCTGAGCAAAATTACCGGTCTTTCATGCCCAAGATAGAATGGGACACTCAGCACCACTGCGGCTAAAGTGTCCATAAATAAAACTCAATTTAACGTTTTAATGTTACAAGTCTTACACTGGAAGAAAATGCATTAACATTTACCGCACTTCATGTATTAATGAATAGCGTAATAATATACATGCAAATAATCTATCTATTAAAGTCTGAAAAATGTATCTCGTAACCTATTTTTTTTTTCAGATGTATGAAGAAATGTTTCCAAAAGGTAAGATATTCCTCTGCAAGGGACATTGCTTGATATTATCCATTCATTTAACAAAAAGACTGAACAGGACATTTAGCTTCAAGGATTAATTGAAGCCATTCAGGTTAAATGTCAAAGGCCAAGAAATGGAGAACATTCAGGAAAACGAAGTTCATTGTTCAAGTACCATATAATGAATGGAGACTAGGGACTGGAAGTGTGCAAAAATGTGCTTCTTCAATTGTATGCTGTAACCAAAAAGAGGGTGAGAAGACTCCGGACCTTATTATTAGTGGGAAAATTGCCTACGGATAGACGGGGCTAACAGGAAGGTAGTCCTTGCAGAAGTTGAGCACAAACGCTCCTTTCCGTAAGTACCAGCCATTATGCTTCAAGGGAGATTAAATATCTTCATTCTGCTCTAAAAATTACAAGGATGTATTGTCTTTTAAAAGAAAAGTTTTCAGATTCACAGGTTGAGTGCTTATTCTATTACAAGACATACAATGATAGCTTTGATTTACATTTTGGTTAACCACAAATAGATAGTTGAGGTCTTTGTCAACAGCTAAAAGTCAAATTTAAGAATTCTACTTTAGACACTGCAAAATATGTGGCAGCTGCTGAATTAGCAATCCACGAAAGAAAAGCTAAAAGTTTTACAATAAATGAGAAACTGAACAGTTATGTAAAAACAATGACAGCATTATGGGTCTCACATTTGATTACGGGCAGAACATATCCGTCCCATGCAATCCTGTGTGGGAGATGTGTTATTACAGACAGCTTTTCTGTTCTCCCATTTGCACTGCATGATCTCAGAAGTGGAAGTGCTTATGTTTTCTATACCAGAAGACCCAGGAAAGAAAGGATCAAATGTAACGTGTTCATTCCTTTTCAAGCATTTGAATAAGCATGCATACCCAAACATCAGACAGCTTCAACCTTTTCGGTGATTCCAAAACAAAAACCATTGCATGATACGATTCTTACTAGCCCTTACAGATGGTGGGTAAGTTGACAAAATTATTAATTTTCCAATCCACGGGCACTCGTCCTTACCATGAGACCATGATTTTGGTCTTGTAAAGCAAGTACTTAGAAATAGAGGCAGATATTATGGACCATTAGAAGTTTGTGAATTGATTTGCTTTGCTGAGGTTTAAAATTCTTTTATTTATGGATGCTCCTTAACGACTGTGGTCCTTAGCATCCCATTCAATATTGGACATGAAAGACTGGTAATTTTGCTCAACAACACGGGACCACTGGCTTTAGTTCCCTTCGAAAGAAGCCACGCAAAGGATTTTTATCTGAAACAATCCATCATCCTCCACCGGTTTGAACCCATGACTTTGAGAACTACAGGCTAGCATGTTAACCACTACACCACAGAGGACGATGCTCTGCTGCTGCTCCTGGTAAGTTTAATGTTCACATGGATGTACTAAAAGTTCAAAATGGTGGCCTAAACTGTACAAGCGAAAATGTTTATCAGAAGAATCTGATGTGCCATTTTCTCCCCTTCCGCAAGTTTGAACTACGTCCACAGTACCAGAGTGACATATTGAAGATGGTGCAGGTTGGACGTCGGAGTATAAGGAATATTAATAATATGCCAAGTACTGTGTTACGCAAGAAGCTACTTAGAATTACTAGTCAATTACTATGTGATAGAAAGATTTTATATTGACTAATTTTGAAGATTTATAGCTAGTAACAGTGATGTGTCATAATTTAAGATAAAGAGAGTTGTGGGTTGTTACACTACATCACTAAAATATTTTAGTGATGTAGTGTAACAACCCTCAACTCTCTTTATCTTAGATTTTATATTATTAGAAAAACAGTTATGTGAGAAATAAAATAGGAATAGAGATATTCTTGTTTTTTGTTACAAGTTATTCCTACTTATACCAAGTAGGGGAATTCCTTATACTGGGCATGCTTCACATTTTATATATAAAAATGGGTTATGTGATAGGTAGAAATAAATAAAGGTAACATGTTCCACAATCCAAAGAAGAAACAAGATTTCTACATTGCCAATTTCATGCAGTTTGAGTACAACAAAGCCTCTAGAGGCATAGTTACTGCGTTAGCACCAGGGGGTTTAATAAAGCACACTTTTGTATCAAGGCATAAATTTCATATGAATGACTCATTTGTAATGCCAACTGAAAGAGCATATGGTGATAAAAAAATGCCTATCAATCATGCTAAAATTATGGACATATCTAACTATATACCTAAAGAACATCAACACTTTTACAGATCTATAATCCAGTGGCCCATCAACATTCTTCTGGCTATAATGTTTTCTAATGTACCGACATTTGTTAAGTAACACTATACACACCATATGACATGTCTGAATTGTAAAATGAGTAAAAATGTAATATTAGTAATGAATAACTAGTATTATTCAATAATGAGTAAAATATGTGTTTATTTATGTAACAGTGTAACTCAATAATTTTTCAAAAACTTTCAGCTCTGTTAGTAATTACACTATATTTTTCCTACATGAAACTTTCCTATTGAAACATTCCACATATATCAACAAATAAATTATTGCATGTTACTTTAGGCACAATGAGGTCTGGAAAGATTTATTCAGTTTTCTTTAATTTCCCAAAACTTCACTTTCCTGACTTACTTCCTTTCACAGATAAACAATTCTTTTACTTTTACACACACACTATCTCTGTGGAGTAACAGCAACTCACCAGCATTTCTTTCTACTCCCAAACTCTGTGGAGTAACTGGCTTTTGTTTTTATATGCATACTCTGCAGAGTTAACAACTATTCTCTATCAAACGGCATTCTTAATTAAGGTTTTTCTAAATACTTCTAGTAATTTATAAACGGAAATTACAAGGTGTTTTATACTTCAAGTCCATCAGAATGAATAGGGCTTCATAATGGTGAAAGTGCTATCAAAATTGGTTAAGTGGTTTTTGAGATTACCCTACATAGACATATCACTACATATAAGTTTTCTCTCTTTATAATATTAGTATAGATAAAGAAGAACCAGTAAAGGAGAATGTAACACAAGAATAAAAAAGTTTCTTACTGCAACATTAGTCAAGAGTCAAATCTTACCTTGGTGATTTTACTGGAGTGAAGTCCCCATCCTGTAAAAGAATAATGCAAACATACAGTTTCAGGCAATCATCTACACAACATTAGTTAAATGTCCTGCGTAATATAGTTATCAGTTTGATTTATTTCTAAATTGCTACACAGTATTAAGAGTTATGCAGAAACAACGATTTGACATTGCAACATGTAATGGAGTGAAAGAAAACATAGCTAAGAACAAAGTACGAGGGCACTCCAGAAAGTCCCAGACGTTTTGGCCTATCGTGGCAATGAGTAGGGTTACAGCCGCCATCTTGGTGTCAGAACGTTCCTACATTCAGTATGCATCCAGCTGTGGTAGCACGAGGACTGTGTGCCTTCCTTACTGTGCTCTCTGTGAGTTGTTAAAATGTGCACTGCAATAGAAAATCCCACCAGTTATGAAGTGCGGTCTGTGATTAGGTTTCTGTTGGCTAAAAAGAACAAACCAATTGAAATTTATCGTCAACTTTGTGATGTTTATGGACAGGGAATAATGAGTGAAAGCTGAGTCAGGCAATGGTGCATTGATTTTAAAAATGGCCGTATCAATGTTCATTATGATCGCAGTGGTAGGCCTAGCCTTATGACTGATGAACTGTCAATGCAAATCAATGACAAAATTTGTGAAAATCACGTTTCACGATTACAGAACTTTTGGAACATTTTCCCCAAATTTCACGGGGTTTGGTAAATCAAATTGTGGTGGAAAAGCTTGATTACCACAAATTTTGTGCTATGTGGGTTCCGAAAATCCTAACAGAAGACCATAAAAAACAGAGACTGGCTGCAGCACTGACCTTTCTCCAAGATTTCAACAAATATGGTAACGCTTTACTCGATCGTATCATAAGCGGGGGCGAGACTTGGGTGAAGCATGTCAATTGTGAAACAAAACATCAGTCGATGGAATGGGAGACACACATTCTCCCAAGAAACCAAGAAAGTGTTTGCAAACACTGTCAACAAGAAAGGTCATGACTACTGTGTTTTGGGACCCTAAGGGAGTGCTTCTCGTTGAGTTTCTGGAATATGGAACAACAATAACCTCAGAAGTATTGTGAAACACTAAGAAAGTTAAGGTGTGCCATACAAAATAAGCATCGGGGAAAACTTAGCACCAAGGTGTTGTTTCTTCACGACAATGCATGCCCACACATGGCTAATTGTACCTAAACACTCTTGGATGGTTTTGGATGGGAGGTGTTTGACCATCCACCATACAGCCCGGATTTGGCGCCGAGTAATGAAGAAATGGCTCGGCACACAACGCTTTGATACTAATGCTGAACTGCATGCTGGTGGTTGAAGTCGCAGGTGACAGATTTCTACAGAGAGGCTATTGAAAAACTTGTGCCACGGTATGATAAATGCCTCAATTTGAATGGCAATTATGTAGAAAAATAGCTTAAGAGTGTAGCTTTCAAATGTAGATAATAAACGTTGATATTTGCATTTTGTTAATTGTTTATTTCAAAAGTCTGGGACTTTTTGGATTACCCTCGTATTTAGACCTTAATAAACAGTTTGGTTTAAAGAACAGAGAACTGGCAAAAAGAATGTTTAGCAAAGGTAAATAATAATCTATGATTTAGTTAGTCCAAAGATAAGGTAAAGCTGATGTGATAGATTCAATAACTTTCTCCACCAATGGCAAATTCACAAAATTTAGTATTCATACAAAGATCTAAGCTCCATTCAATGAAAAGTAAGCACAGATGCAACATAAATATAAGACTTTGCATACAAGTTATAAACTCCCAATGTTATGCTTGCATTGGATGCAAAAAGGAAGAATTCCATATTTCCTTCTTTAAGCATTGCCAGGTTATGACCAATGTGTTTTACATAATCTACTGTACGTTGTGGTGTTCTTTCATTTGACCATGCCACACCAGTGCAGATGTGTTGATTGCTTGTTACAACACTTTTTATGTCCTATTTATTTGTAAAGAAAGGACAAATTTCCATACTGGATATTATTGATTATGTTATTCCATCTGATACTTGAGTTACACTCACATGCAATTTATGATTCTGGAAATCTGTATCAATTTCAGTTATGCCTATGGCTGGATTGTGGTGTTCTATTCTTCTAACCACATTACGTTACAGTATGTTTATCCCAACACTGATTTAAAATTAAGCAAGAAATCCTTTGCAATTCAGAAAGGAATGAGCCCATTACAGTTTTAGTTGTGGTCACACATACAAAAATTTCACTGAGAACTAGAAGTGTGAGCCTATTCTACAAAAACTAAGAGATACACACCATAATAGTAACACTTTTAAAGAAATTGTGAAAAACCTAAATTCTAAACTAGAACATATCATATGTACAATCAATGAAGTTACTTAATTATACTTTTAATGGCCTGCCTGCTTAGGGAATGTGAAATAGAGCTAGTAGTATTGCAAAAAATTGATAAAGAAAATAAGTAAGTTTGGATAAAAATTACAACAAAAGGATGAAACAGTGTCTAAAATCATCAGAATACATCCAAATAGCCCTATAAACAAACTCAACTTCAGCATGAATGAAAGCCCTATGCTCATTGTGATCAAAGATAGAAAAAAATTAAAAGCAGATAACCCTACAATGCCTAAAATGTGTGATTTAACAAAAATCAATTCCTTTGAGTTAGTACAAAGAGAACACACAGCTTAAAGATGAGACAGTTTCATTTGACATTTTCACTATGTCAAAGTGTGTCCAAAGATAGACTTACCAGCATTAAAAACTTGATTAACTTCCATTCACACGAATGAAATGGAAACTGAAGAGCTTATTAGCTTACCAAACGTTTTCCAGGAAAATACATTGAGAAAAATATGGTGGGAAATCCACTGTCAGCTCTCCTGGCCAACCTACTGACGTGTGCTTAAAGACAAAAGTAGTTAATGCATTCCAATGAATGTTTTAAACTGGGTTAGATATGTTGATGATGCCTTCACAATAGCTAAGAGGAAAAGTTTACAAAATGCTCCAAAATTCTCTATGGAAATAAAATATGACAACCAATTTGCCTACCTAGATGTAAAAATTATACAGAAGAATAATAGGTTGGCTTGTGGAATATAAGAAAAAACACTTATAAAACTATATAAAAAAACAATAGTCATAACTGCCTTTTCTGTATTTAACAGTCTGACCTACAGATTAGTGAATATTCATCTCATTCAAAAAAACAAGCTTACAAGACCAGGAAATCTTAAAAACAGGTAGGGAAAATGCCTACAAAAAAGAATTGATGGATATATTAATCAAAATGTTTCGGCCACAAAAAATGATGAGAAAATACCACTCTACAATCATAAAAAGAAAATCCTATGTTTGAAAAATTCATGTTATACCAATGGGCACATAAAAAAGTTCAGAACATTTTCAAAGAAAGCAGCTTAACACTAATCCCTGAAAATAATACAGGGTTATTCAAAAAGAAGAAACAGACTTTACATGTTTATTTCTAATGAATGACAATAGATAGCGACATATATGAAACATCATTGAATACAGAAAAGTTCAAAGTTTTAAGCCCCACCTATTAGTTCCATTCAGTGCCTAGAGCAGCGCTGTTTGTTTATGAGAAAATGGCAATGCCACAGGAAAAGTCATTTTGTGTGCTGCATTATGCAAAGAGTGAATCCATTGTTTCATTGCAGTGTGCATTTCGTTTTAAGTCCAACAACAAGGCGCCTCGTCATAAAAAATTTACAGTTGATACAATAAATTCGTAGAAGATGGTTGCGTATGCAAACAGAAAAGCACTGGTTATCCTCACATAACAAATGGTGCTCATTTTGAACACATAAAATAAAACTTTGAACTTTTCTCTATTCAGTGATGTATTGCATGTGTCGCCACCTATTGTCGTTCATTAGAAATAAATACGTAAGTCTGTTCCTTCTTTTTGAATAACCCTGCATATTCAATATACAATGTTTAATAATGGGTAGCGATAACATAAAACTCTGGCTCATATAAAATATAGGATTAACAGGATAGATTCTAATGTGAAAGTATTTATATAAGTCAAACGAAATCAGACTTGAGAAACACTTTTAGAAGATCAAATACAAAGAGGAAAAATCAGCAGTAACTGTGCATTTTTGGGACAAAATGATGTCAAATTGTCAACTCAGTAACACTAATTAAGCACAAAAATCCACTGAACCGAATAAATGTGAAAACTTATTTAAATGGAAGAATGGACCAAATATAATGAACTAAAGAGATAAATATCAGAACAAAATTCATGCAACCAGCAACAGAGGGACAAGTAGTGAATTGTAATCATCAGGCAAGCTATCCATTGCAGTCAGCAGACAACAAAGACGACATTCCTCGAAACTATTTCTGAGGTAAATACCTAATTCAGGAAATTTGTACATGTGAAACCACATCTTAAACCTTTAAGCAAGAAGTGCTTGAGTTATAACATGTGGAAAAAGTATTCAAATGTTTTTTCATGGTAACAAGCTGCTGTGATGGAATGAAAAGGAAGAAAGAAAACAAGAAAAAAAACCCACATGAATTATAAACCTTCAAACATGTCAATTAGTTGACATTTAGGAAATATTAAACTTGTACATGGAATATTCTGGAATTACCTAACACTATGAAAAAATTTAGAACTGAATATTGGATGAGATCTGCTTTTTCTCCATAGTTATGTATTTGTTTGTTCTGAAGGTGTCTTAGATATAATTCTACAAAACTCTATCAAATAGACAGCCTTTAAAAATACAGGTATATAAAACAAATTGGAAAGGTAGAATCAGACTAAAAATTCAGTACCATAGCAGTAAAATCAGAGTCACTTTTAAAACGAATAAACTATAATCAACGATTTTCCACATAAAGAGTAGTTTCCTAGAAAACAGTTTTGTTGGAAATTTAAATACAGACCTTAGGATTGAGTTATCCTGTGTTTTTTAGTTATCCTGTTTGCTCTCTTTCTGTCTCCTCAGAACTATGCACACACATGTACATGCGCATGTACACAAGCACCCACACACCACATATATAAACTTTTGTTTCTTTCTCTCCTAAGAGTACCTGTTTTGAGTTCAATGAAACAAAACATGTAGTTCTCATGAAATCTCAAAACTGAATTTTGCGTGGAATATATTACTTTTTCTATTAACCATATGTATGTTGTACAGAAAATTGAAGATGCCCGAGATTACAACCAACTGGCATATCCAAAGTTGCATGGTTAGCTTTTTAAGTTCAAATGACAAATTAATTTCATTTGCTTCCACCATTCTTTGTGACTAACATTACTGCATAATCATCTAGAAGATTTTTATGGTGAACCTCTTCTCCTTACTCCTTATTATTATTTCATACAACCCTGTTTATTTCTAATAAGAGATGAAAAATCCACTGATATTCACACAATAAAATGTAAAACATCGGCAGAATGTCTGACTTCCTTAACCTTCCCCCAACAGTCTTACAGGTTTTGGAAATGCTGATAACCAAAAAGTACCCTTTGGAGTGGAATAATTATTGTTTGGAATGGACAAGTAAGCTTTTAGATAATCACAGCTAGTGAAATTTTAAACCTTTGTACCTCCTCTTTGGTCCCACAGTTATTTAATAAAATAAAAGATTACTTTCACATAATACAGAAACTATTAAACATGTACAACAAAACAGAGGCTAAGTAGTGAATATGAAGACTCTACATTCCCAGGCCACCAAGATAATCAACCTCATTGAAAAAGACACATAGTTTACAATGATCAACAAAAACAATCTTTGCAGTTACCAATTATAAAATATTAGTTAACTGATTTCAAATGTTAGCTCAACACAATTTTCTCATTTATTAAAAGTATTTAATATACCCTGCTAACAAACTTGATTATAACAAACAAACAAAATAAAGCAACAATTTCTTATACAGGGTTATTACAATATAATGTTATGAGCAGATTCTATTTTCTTTTGTTTGTGGTGTAAATCATGAACATCTATATATAGTGCTTGGAATGAAACATAGCATAATTTGGTCATCCTCCGTGGTGTAGTGGTTACCATGCTAGCCTTTGGTTCCCGAGGTTGTGGGTTCAAACCAGGAGGAGGGTGATGGATTTTTTAGGGCGTAAAAATCCTTAGTATGGCTTCTTTCAGAAGGGAAGTAAACCCAGTAGTCCTGTGTTGTAGATTTACAGCACATAAAAGAACCTCAAGCCTGATAAAAGAGGCCTCTGAGCAAAATTACCAGTCTTTCACAACCAATATAGAATGGGACGCTAAGGACCATAGTAGTTAAAGAGCGTCCATAAATAAAACTCAACTTAATTTAATTTAATTTAACATAATTTGTCCTACTTTACATGCAGTCTCTATGCAGTAACAAGTATTTTCTACTACACAACAATCTCTATGAAAAGTCAACGTTTCTTCACAAATATGTTCTTTTATAACCCAATGTGTTCATATGCTAATATACAGGGTTTGTAAATCTCATTTAGTGTTTTGTAATTTATGAATTGAAATTACAAGGTGCTTTACATTCCATGTTCATAAAACAGATTAGGACTATTCAATGTTGACACAATTATCAAAACTGGTTGAGTAGTTTTTCAGATTAACCTACATATCCACATAATTGTTCTCTCTTTATAATATTATTAATAATGATTACATAAAAAGGACAGTAAATTCAAATGGGGGTTTCAAAAGAATAGTTTCGTCCACAATCCAGTCAAATCAGAACATATTAAATACAATATTCTATTCCATTTATTAGCAAAGTGAGTTGGGATAACTAAACTGTAAAAGTGACAATCTTCATTCCACACCTAAGTATTCAGATATTCACATATAACAACATGCATTGAATATGATAACGAGAAAAAGTAAGTTTAATAATTCACGTTTTAACTACAACCCATATACTATAACACATTTCCAAACATTTCCCACATGGGTAATTAAGGGTATTTCCACATTCATATCCAGCTTCACCCTACTTTTCTCACATATTAATATCAGCATATTTTTTTATTGCTTTATTGCTAACACTTTTTTCTTTTTAACTTTTAGGCCTAGCAGTCCTAAGGAGTAAACAGAGACACATTAAACTTTACAATGGGATGCCGCTCTTCTTCCAATTACTGAATTTCTCTTTGATTTCATTTAACTTTTTTTTTTCAAGCTGGAGAAAAGTATAGCTGATGGAAACATGCTACAATATGGCAGACTATGTTAGTATGATTTCAACAAATCTTCTCATAAGATTACAATTTTCAAAAACTATCACCACCATTACTTTCAATCTTTTAAATACGCCATCTGACAAAAACGGTACACATTCACAAACTATCTCAAATTCATTTAACCTTCATTACATCGTTCAAATAAGCTATCAAGTAATAATCAACAAAAATTTTAACTGCAGTAGACTTCTACAAAACTTACCTTAATGTCATCACAAACAGATGAAGTTTCTGTTTCCAGCCACCAAGGTTCTTCTTTAATTTCTATTTTGTTATCCATTTCATGTTCACTGTTGTACTCCTTTATCTTCACTACACGATCCTCTGGAACTAATTTTCTCTGTTTCTGTGAACCAATATTCATTTTGGTTTCTGTCTCGCAATTGCTGATACATGTAATAGCTTCAGACTTAATCTGCTTTACGAGATGTTTGGTAAAACATTTTCTCTCTTTCTTTGAACAAAAGTCTGATTTAAATTCTGTTTTGATTGCCACGTGACAATCATTGTCCAGAATCAGAGCATTACTGTTTGTGTTCATTGTGACATTCTTTGTAAAGAACATGCTCTCATTCTGTGAGGCTATGTCGTCCGAGAGAGCAATCTCTTGCTTAATTTCTATTTTGGTGTTCATTTCACGGCTATTGCTGCATCTGATGGTGCTAAGCCTGTAGGAAAACAAACATATCATGAATGGTGAACAATGGCAAGCAAAGTGCATGGACATGTGTCAGGACTACTGTATATAGATCTACTGTGTGTGTTTTTCTGTCCCACCCCCACTCCAGTTATTGGTTCATTTTACATGTGTTTTAACACCCTACACTCAATAACTGTGTTTATGTGACAGGAACACTGCATACAGTTGTGTTGTGTGTCTGTTACTGTCCCCTTCCTACAGTCATTGGCTCATCTCACGTCTTCTATAATCATAAACTCAATAATTGCATGGTCATGTGATGGAATTACTGTATATAGTTGTGTGTCTGTTAGTATCCCACCCCCAGTCATTGGCTTATCTAGCATGTCTTCTTAACAACACACCCCAATAACAGCATGGTGTTGTGACAGGGCTATGTTTATTGTGCTGTTTATCTGTTCCCCTCTCTGCAATCATTGGCTCCATCTCATATGTCTTCTAACACCATACATTCAGTAACTGTCTTATGTAACAATATATAGTTATTTATTTGTGTTAGCAATCTTCCTTAGAATACGGCTATACATCAGCCCAAGCTGTTATCTTGCCATATTACACTCTTTAATTATAACAAAAATTTATGATGATGATGATGATAATAATAATAATAATAATAATAATAATAATAATAATAATAATAAATAATAGCAATGATACCAAAAATAATCTTATAATACTAATATTATTATAATAATAATAATAATAATAATAATAATAATAATAATAATAATAATAATAATAATAATAATAATAATATAATTACATAACTTAACATCACATGAAATTAATTTACACCTCTTTTTATTGTCCATAACCATTTCTTTTTTATTTTGGACAGGTACTCTCCTACCTATTTACTATCCTTGTTAAAAATCTTGCTTAAAGCTACTTTCCTGTTCAGTTTGAACCATTTCCCATTTATAGCTTCCTTTCTCCAATGCTGTGTACCTTTACAATAAAAAATTATATGTTCTAAATCTTCTCTTTCCCCACATATTGGACACTGGTTCTGTGGTAACCCATTTCTCATTCCTATTAGTCTCCATACAGCTGCTCGTACCCAGGCTATACTCCCACTAGGTGTTGACACAATGTTTTCCCCTCCCGCCGTTCCATCACTCTGAGACCACACCCCTGCCCTGCCCACGGCCAGGTCACGTGCCAATTTGGCTTCCTCCCTCCTAGGTGAAATCACTTTCCTTGTTTCGCCAGCTGATGTCCTTGCGTCACGCTGATCTGATGTTCTGGCTACGTCATCTCCACACCTTGTCTCCAACACAGTCATCTTCTTTCCACCAGCTCCACGTACTGGTGACGTAACTTCCACGTGTCGATCCTTATCCTCTGGTCTCCGATTGCTCTTTGGACTTCCTCTGCATTATCTGGTCTTGGATGTATTTCGCTGAATTATATCCTGCTCCTGGAATCTACTGTTCCTTGAGCCACTTTCGTATCCCCTCACCATGCGCCCATCGACCCACAGTCGTAGATTCTTTATGAAGGCCTGTTTCCCTTCCATTCTTGCCAGCATCATTTGTTGTATTAAATCTTTCTTCAAGGCCCGTTGTTTCACCGATAAATCTCTGTTTATAAAGATATTTGTTCCTTTTAGTTGCTTTGATTTCTTCATAAACAAACTGCACTGACGTAAATCTTGCAACTATCATTCTGGCTCCTCTTGATCTCCCCACTCTAAATGCTTCTCTAATCTCCCAGCCCTGTAGCTTCAAACCAAGCTTTCCTTCTATAATCTCTGACCTCATCTACAGGCCATACTCCATTCCTTTCTTTCACTCCTGCTATAACCAAATTAAATCTGCGGTGTCTCTCTTCCAGCAACTCAACTCTTCTTTTAACTTTCTGTACCTCATTTTGTATATCTTGCATTTCATTTTTGATCTCTCCCTTAATATCTATTAGTTCCTTTTTCATTCCATTGAATTTATTTCCTAATCTCTCATCCATATCTTTAATGTATGCCAATGTTTGTTCCATGGCGTTTCGATCCCCATTTGGCCCAGGGTTGATTTCAACTCCACCAATTACCAATAATATACCTATTATACATGTGAGAAGAAACATGTTGACCATCTCTTCTACACCTTTGTTTGTTTTAGAATCCTTCCATTTTAACTTATTAAATGCTCTAATTCTTACTCTGTGCACCTCAATACGAATTCCCATGGTTACTTGAGCCCTTCTTTCTTCTACTCCAGGGGCTTCCTTCTCACACATCCACTCTCTTCCACTGTTTATATATATAATTATGATGTATTCCATGTAAACCAAAACAATTGTTTACAGAATTGATTTCATTACACATTTCATAGTGGTATAAGAGGAACAAAGGAGACAAAAGTGATAGTGAAATGTTTAGAAATCTGATGTTACATTCACATGGCTTTCTGTATCAACTACCACTTAGCTTCTACAACCTATTCTTACAAAAGCTTATTACTTTCTCTAATACTTGCCTATAATATTGCATTCCCTACCACGATTATTGACCAAAATTTCACATAAAATACAAAATTTGAGGCTCCCTGTATCAAACTATGCATTGTATGAGTGAGAGATAGCAGCATAGCTCAATAATAAAAAGTCTGTTAAATACCAAACAAATTGGACATATGATTCCAATAATGTCCAGTAAATGTGCCCTCTTTGTGAGTAAAAGGTATACTGTATTTCAGTTCTACATTACTTTGACATCAAAAATATATTTTAGATTTTCTAAAAGAAGCCAGCTGCCAAAAGGTGTTCTCAAACCTTATATAATGAATATTTGTATTCCTCTATTGGATAATAATAAATATTACACATGCTGTAGTAATTATTGAAAGTTGGGAATAAAGTATGAGTGAGATGATGATGTAGACGTAAGAATTTATTTGTTACACTTTTGTAAAGTCCATATTAGTGAATATATAATCAGAAAAGATAACATTCTCCGTGGTGTAGTGGTTACCATGCTAGCCTCTAGTTCCCGAGGTTGCAGGTTTTTAACCCAGCATAGGATGAAGGCTTTTTTTGGGGGGGCACAAAAACCCTTGGCATGGCTTCCTTCAGAAGGGAAGTAAAGCTGGTGGTCCTGTGTCACAGATTTATGGGGCAGAATCTCAAGCCTGATAAACAGGCCTCTGAGCAAACTTACCAGTCTTTCACACCCAATATGGAATGTTTTTTAGAAAAGATAACATTTTATTTAAATAATTTTCTCCAAATCACTATCCACGGTCCTTTAAGCACACTGATGTGACTATAAGCATAGTGAGGCATACCAGGGCAGACCCCTGCAAGTGTTACACTACCACCCTCCAATGGCAGTTTCCTAATTTAAGGCATTAGCACCTCTTTACAAAAAACTGTAAAAACAATACAATAAAACCCTTTTTTCACATTTGTATATATATCACCATATATAATTGAAACATAAAGGACATATTTGCAACACTGCATTTTAATCGCTTGCAGGCTAATTGCAATGTATCAAATTCAGAGTCCTGTACCACATCCCTGAAATATGGGGATAATCACTTCCCTAAACAGCTACTGTATAAAGGGAAATAGCGTACCATTTCAGAAGCATGTGGCATGCAGCAAAAGAGATACATGCAATGAAACCAATACGACTTGTGTTGATTGTGGAGATGTACCCATGATTTGAGGTATATCATTCAAAACATAATCTTTAAAGCTAAGGTGCAAGTCATTTATGAAATTTATTTAAGTTTATTTTCTATCAAGCCCCTTTGATGTTTGACATCTATACCTAGAGACTTGATAACACTTGGGGCAATTTTAAATTTGAGATTTATACATGTTCATGTCACTCAGGCCCATTTAACATTGGACATCTATACATGTTCATGTCACTTAGGCCCATTTAACATTGGACATCTATACATGTTTATGTCAATCAGGCCTATTTAACATTGAACATCTATACATGTTCATGTCACTCAGCCCCATTTAACATTGAACATCTATACATGTTCAGGTCACTTAGGCCCATTTAACATTGGACATCTATACATATTCATGTCATCCAGCCCTATTTAACATTGAACATCTATATATGTTCATATCACTCAGGCCTATTTAAAATAGGACATCTATACATGTTCATATCAGTAACACCCATTTAACATTGGACATCTATACATGTTCATGACACTAACACCTATTTAACATTGGACATCTATACATGTTCATATCACTAACACCCATTTAACATTGGACATCTATACATGTTCATATCACTAACACCCATTTAACATTGAACATCTATACATGTTCATATCACTAACACCCATTTAACATTGAACATCTATACAGGTTCGTATCACTAACACCCATTTAACATTGGACATCTATACATGTCCATATCACTAACACCCATTTAACATTGGACATCTATACATGATCATGTCACTCAGACCCATTTAGCACTGGACATCTACACATGTTCATGTCACTTAGGCCCATTTAACATTGCACATCTATACATATTCATGTCACTCAGGCCTATTTAACATTGAACATTTATACATGTTCATATCACTCAGGCCTATTTAACATTGGACATATATACATGTTCATATCACTAACACCCATTTAACATTGGACATCTATACATGATCATGTCACTCAGACCCATTTAGCACTGGACATCTATACATGTTCATGTCACTTAGGCCCATTTAACATTGCACATCTATACATGATCATGCCACTCAGACCCATTTAGCACTGGACATCTATACATGTTCATGTCACTTAGGCCCATTTAACATTGCACATCTATACATATTCATATCACTCAGGCCTATTTAACATTGGACATATATACATATTCATATCACTAACACCCATTTAACATTGAACATCTATACATGTTCGTATCACTAACACCCATTTAACATTGGACATCTATCCCTGTTCATGTCACTCAGACCCATCTAGCACTGGACATCTATACATGTTCATGTCACTCTGGCCCGTTTAACACTGGACATCTATACATGTTCATGCCACTCAGGACCATTTAGCACTGGGCATCTATACATGTTCATGTCACTCTGGCCCATTTAACATTGGACATCTATATATGTTCATGTCACTCAGGCCCATTTAGCACTGGACATCTATACATGTTCATGTCACTCAGGCCCATTTAACACTGGACATCTATACATGTTCATTTCACTCAGACCCATTTAACTTGGACAGCTATACATGTTCATATCACTCAGACCCATTTAACATTGGACCTCTATACATGTTCATATCACTCAGGCCCATTTAACACTGGACATCTATGCATGTTCATATCACTCAGACCCATTTAACACTGGACATCTATACATGTTCATATCAGGCCCATTTAACATTTAACATCTATACATGTTCATGTCACTCAGACCCATTTAACATTGGACATCTATATATGTTCATATCACCCAGACCCATTTAACATCTATACATGTTCATGTCACTCAGTCCTATTTAACATTGAACATCTATACATGTTCATGTCACTCAGTTCTATTTAACATTGGACCTCTGTACATGTTCATGACACTCAGACCCATTTAACATTTAACATCTATACATGTTCATGTCACTCATTCCTATTTAACATTGAACATCTATACATGCTCATATCACTCAGACCTATTTAACATTGGACATCTATACATGTTCATGTCACTCAGTCCTATTTAACATTTAACATCTATACATGTTCATATCACTCAGTCCTATTTAACATTGAACATCTATACATGTTCATGTCACTCAGTCCTATTTAACATTGGACCTCTGTACATGTTCATGTCACTCCGACCCATTTAACATATAACATCTATACATGTTCATGTCACTCAGGCCTATTTAACATTGAACATCTATACATATTCGTATCACTGAGGACTATTTAACATTGAACATCTATAGATGTTCATGTCACTCAGGCCTATTTAACAGTGAACATATATACATGTTCATATCACTGAGGCCTATTTAACATTGAACATCTATACATGTTCATATCACTGAGGCCTATTTAACATTGGACATCTAAACATTTTCATGTCACTCGGCCCATTTAAAATTGGACATCTATACAGGTTCATATCACTCAGGCCTATTTAAAATTGGACATCTATACATGTTCACGTCACTCAGGCCTATTTAACATTGAACATCTATACATGTTCATATCATTTAGGCCCATTTAACATTGGACATCTATACATGTTCATACCACTAACACCCATTTAACACTGGACATCTATACATGTTCATATCACTAACACCCATTTAACACTGGACATCTATACATGTTCATATCACTAACACCCATTTAACACTGGACATCTATACATGTTCATATCACTAACACCCATTTAACACTGGACATCTATACATGTTCATATCACTAACACCCATTTAACATCTATGCATGTTCATATCACTCAGACACATTTAACACTGTACATTTATACATGTTCATGTTACTTGGGCCCATTTAGCATTGGACATCTATACATGTTCATATCACGCAGACCCATTTGACATTGGACATCTATAAATGTCATGTTACTCAGGCCCATTTAACATTGGACATGTATATATGTTCATATCACTAACACCCAGTTAACACTGGACATGTATACATGTCCATATCACTAACACCCATTTAGCATTGAACATCTATAAATGTTCATATCACTAACACCCATTTAACATTGAACATCTATACATGTTCGTATCACTAATACCCATTTAACAATCAACATCTATACATGTTCATGACAGTAACACCCATTTAGCATTGAACATCTATACATGTTCATGTCATTCAGACCCATTTAACACTGGACATTTATACATGTCCATATCACTAACACCCATTTAACACTGGACATCTATACATGTTCATATCACTAACACCCATTTAACACTGGACATCTGTACATGTTCATGTCACTCAGACCCATTTATCACTGGACATTTATACATGTTCATGTCACTCAGGCCCATTTAGCACTGGACATCTATACATGTTCATGTCAGTCACACCCATTTAACACTGGACATCTATACATGTTCATATCACTAACACCCATTTAACACTGGACATCTGTACATGTTCATGTCACTCAGACCCATTTAACACTGGACATTTATACATGTACATGTCACTCAGGCCCATTTAGCACTGGACATTTATACATGTTCATGTCAGTCACACCCATTTAACACTGGACATCTATACGTGTTCATATCACTAACACCCATTTAGCACTGGACATCTATACATGTTCATGTCACTAACACCTATTTAACACTGGACATCTGTACATGTTCATATCACTCAGACCCATTTAACACTGGATATCTATACATGTTCATATCACTAACACCTATTTAACACTGGACATCTATACATGTTCATATTACTCAGACCCATTTAACACTGGATATCTATACATGTTCATATCATTAACACCTACTTAACACTGGATATCTATACATGTTCATATCACTCAGACCCATTTAACACTGGATATCTATACATGTTCATATCACTAACACCTATTTAACACTGGACATCTATACATGTTCATATCACTCAGACCCATTTAACACTGGATATCTATACATGTTCATATCACTAACACCTATTTAACAATGGACATCTATACATGTTCATATCACTCAGACCCATTTAACACTGGACATCTATACATGTTCATATCACGCAGACCCATTTAACTACGGACATCTATACATGTTCATATCACTCAGACCCATTTAACATTGGACATCTATACATGTTCATACCACTCAGACACATTTAACACTGTACATTTATACAAGTTCATGTTACTCAGGCCCATTTAGCATTGGACATCTATAAATGGTCATATCACTCAGGCCCATTTAACTACGGACATCTATACATGTTCATATCACTCGGACCCATTTAACACTGGACATCTATACATGGTCATATCACTCGGACCCATTTAACTACGGACATCTATACATGTTCATATCACTCGGACCCATTTAACACTGGACATCTATACATGTTCATATCACTCGGACCCATTTAACTACGGACATCTATACATGTTCATATCACTCGGACCCATTTAACATCGGACATCTATACATGTTCATATCACTCAGGCCCATTTAACATTGGACATATATACATGTTCATGTCAGTTAGGCTCATTTAACATTGGACCCCTATACATGTTCATGTCACTCAGGCCTATTTAACATTGAACATCTATACATGTTCATATCACTCAGGCCTATTTAACATTGAACATCTATACATGTTCATATCACTCAGGCCTATTTAACATTGACCACCTATACATGTTCATATCACTCAGGCCTATTTAACATTGAACATCTATACATGCTCATATAACTCAGCCCCATTTAACACTGCACATCTATACATGTTCATATCACTCAGACCTATTTAACATTGAACATCTATACATGTTCATATCACTAAGGCATATTTAACATTGAAATCTATACATGTTTATATCACTCAGGCCTATTTAACACTGCACATCTATACATGTTCATATCACTCAGGCCTATTTAACATTGAATATCTATACATGTTCATATCACTCAGGCCCATTGAACATCTATACATGTTCAGGTCACTTAGGCACATTTAACATTGGACATCTATACATGTTCATATCACTCAGGCCTATTTAACATTGGACATCTATACATGTTCATGTCACTTAGGCCTATTTAACATTGAACATCTATACATGTTCAGGTCACTTAGGCCTATTTAACATTGAACATCTATACATGTTCATATCACTCAGGCCTATTTCACATTGGACATCTATACATGTTCATATCACTCAGGCCTATTTAACATTGGACATCTATACATGTTCAGGTCACTTAGGCCTATTTAACATTGAACATCTATACATGTTCATATAACTCAGGCCTATTTATCATTGGACATCTATACATGTTCATGTCACTCAGGCCTATTTAACATTGAACATTTATACATGTTCATATCACTCAGGCCTATTTAACATTGGACATATATACATGTTCATATCACTAACACCCATTTAACATTGGACATCTATACATGATCATGTCACTCAGACCCATTTAGCACTGGACATCTATACATGTTCATGTCACTTAGGCCCATTTAACATTGCACATCTATACATGATCGTGTCACTCAGACCCATTTAGCACTGGACATCTATACATGTTCATGTCACTTAGGCCCATTTAACTTTGCACATCTATACATATTCATATCACTCAGGCCTATTTAACATTGGACATCTATACATGTTCATATCACTAACACCCATTTAACTTTAAACATCTATACATGTTCATATCACTAACACCCATTTAACATTGAACATCTATACATGTTCGTATCACTAACACCCATTTAACATTGGACATCTATCCCTGTTCATGTCACTCAGACCCATCTAGCACTGGACATCTATACATGTTCATGTCACTCTGGCCCATTTAACACTGGACATCTATACATGTTCATGCCACTCAGGACCATTTAGCACTGGGCATCTATACATGTTCATGTCACTCTGGCCCATTTAACATTGGACATCTATATATGTTCATGTCACTCAGGCCCATTTAGCACTGGACATCTATACTTGTTCATGTCACTCAGGCCCATTTAACACTGGACATCTATACATGTTCATTTCACTCAGACCCATTTAACTTGGACAGCTATACATGTTCATATCACTCAGACCCATTTAACATTGGACCTCTATACATGTTCATATCACTCAGGCCCATTTAACACTGGTCATCTATACATGTTCATATCAGGCCCATTTAACATTTAACATCTATACATGTTCATGTCACTCAGACCCATTTAACATTGGACATCTATATATGTTCATATCACCCAGACCCATTTAACATCTATACATGTTCATGTCACTCAGTCCTATTTAACATTGAACATCTATACATGTTCATGTCACTCACTCCTATTTAACATTGGACCTCTGTACATGTTCATGACACTCAGACCCATTTAACATTTAACATCTATACATGTTCATGTCACTCAGTCCTATTTAACATTGAACATCTATACATGTTCATATCACTCAGACCTATTTAACATTGGACATCTATACATGTTCATGTCACTCAGTCCTATTTAACATTTAACATCTATACATGTTCATTACACTCAGTCCTATTTAACATTGAACATCTATACATGTTCATGTCACTCAGTCCTATTTAACATTGGACCTCTGTACATGTTCATGTCACTCAGACCCATTTAACATTGAACATCTATACATGTTCATGTCACTCAGGCCTATTTAACATTGAACATCTATACATATTCGTATCACTGAGGACTATTTAACATTGAACATCTATAGATGTTCATGTCACTCAGGCCTATTTAACAGTGAACACATATACATGTTCATATCACTGAGGCCTATTTAACATTGAACATCTATACATGTTCATATCACTGATGCCTATTTAACATTGGACATCTAAACATTTTCATGTCACTCGGCCCATTTAAAATTGGACATCAATACAGGTTCATATCACTCAGGCCTATTTAAAATTGGACATCTATACATGTTCATGTCACTCAGGCCTATTTAACATTGAACATCTATACATGTTCATATCATTTAGGCCCATTTAACATTGGACATCTATACATGTTCATACCACTAACACCCATTTAACACTGGACATCTATACATGTTCATATCACTAACACCCATTTAACACTGGACATCTATACATGTTCATATCACTAACACCCATTTAACATCTATGCATGTTCATATCACTCAGACACATTTAACACTGTACATTTATACATGTTCATGTTACTCGGGCCCATTTAGCATTGGACATCTATACATGTTCATATCACGCAGACCCATTTGACATTGGACATCTATACATGTCATGTTACTCAGGCCCATTTAACATTGGACATGTATATATGTTCATATCACTAACACCCAGTTAACACTGGACATGTATACATGTCCATATCACTAACACCCATTTAACATTGAACATCTATAAATGTTCATATCACTAACACCCATTTAACATTGAACATCTATACATGTTCGTATCACTAATACCCATTTAACAATCAACATATATACATGTTCATGACAGTAACACCCATTTAGCATTGAACATCTATACATGTTCATGTCATTTAGACCCATTTAACACTGGACATTTATACATGTCCATATCACTAACACCCATTTAACACTGGACATCTATACATGTTCATATCACTAACACCCATTTAACACTGGACATCTGTACATGTTCATGTCACTCAGACCCATTTAACACTGGACATTTATACATGTTCATGTCACTCAGGCCCATTTAGCACTGGACATCTATACATGTTCATGTCAGTCACACCCATTTAACACTGGACATCTATACATGTTCATATCACTAACACCCATTTAACACTGGACATCTGTACATGTTCATGTCACTCAGACCCATTTAACACTGGACATTTATACATGTTCATGTCACTCAGGCCCATTTAGCACTGGACATCTATACATGTTCATGTCAGTCACACCCATTTAACACTGGACATCTATACATGTTCATATCACTAACACCCATTTAGCACTGGACATCTATATATGTTCATGTCACTAACACCTATTTAACACTGGACATCTGTACATGTTCATATCACTCAGACCCATTTAACACTGGATATCTATACATGTTCATATCACTAACACCTATTTAACACTGGACATCTATACATGTTCATATCACTAACACCTATTTAACACTGGATATCTATACATGTTCATATCACTCAGACCCATTTAACACTGGATATCTATACATGTTCATATCACTAACACCTATTTAACACTGGACATCTATACATGTTCATATCACTCAGACCCATTTAACACTGGATATCTATACATGTTCATATCACTAACACCTATTTAACACTGGATATCTATACATGTTCATATCACTCAGACCCATTTAACACTGGATATCTATACATGTTCATATCACTAACACCTATTTAACACTGGACATCTATACATGTTCATATCACTCAGACCCATTTAACACTGGATATCTATACATGTTCATATCACTAACACCTATTTAACACTGGACATCTATACATGTTCATATCACTCAGACCCATTTAACACTGGACATCTATACATGTTCATATCACGCAGACCCATTTAACTACGGACATCTATACATGTTCATATCACTCAGACCCATTTAACATTGGACATCTATACATGTTCATATCACTCAGACACATTTAACACTGTACATTTATACAAGTTCATGTTACTCAGGCCCATTTAGCATTGGACATCTATACATGGTCATATCACTCAGGCCCATTTAACTACGGATATCTATACATGTTCATATCACTCGGACCCATTTAACACTGGACATCTATACATGTTCATCTCACTCAGACCCATTTAATTACGGACATCTATACATGTTCATATCACTCGGACCCATTTAACATCGGACATCTATACATGTGCATATCACTCAGGCCCATTTAACATTGGACATATATACATGTTCATGTCAGTTAGGCTCATTTAACATTGGACCCCTATACATGTTGATGTCACTCAGGCCTATTTAACAGTGAACATCTATACATGTTCATATCACTCAGGCCTATTTAACATTGAACATCTATACATGTTCATATCACTCAGGCCTATTTAACATTGAACATCTATACATGTTCATATCACTCAGGCCTATTTAACATTGAACATCTATACATGTTCGTATAACTCAGGCCCATTTAACACTGCACATCTATACATGTTCATATCACTCAGACCTATTTAACATTGAACATCTATACATGTTCATATCACTAAGGCATATTTAACATTGAAATCTATACATGTTTATATCACTCAGGCCTATTTAACACTGCACATCTATACATGTTCATATCACTCAGGCCTATTTAACATTGAATATCTATACATGTTAATATCACTCAGGCCCATTGAACATCTATACATGTTCAGGTCACTTAGGCCCATTTAACATTGGACATCTATACATGTTCATATCACTCAGGCCTATTTAACATTGGACATCTATACATGTTCATGTCACTTAGGCCTATTTAACATTGAACATCTATACATGTTCAGGTCACTTAGGCCTATTTAACATTGAACATCTATACATGTTCATATCACTCAGGCCTATTTCACATTGGACATCTATACATGTTCATATCACTCAGGCCTATTTAACATTGGACATCTATACATGTTCAGGTCACTTAGGCCTATTTAACATTGAACATCTATACATGTTCATATAACTCAGGCCTATTTAACATTGGACATCTATACATGTTCATGTCACTCAGGCCTATTTAACATTGAACATCTATACATGTTCATATCATTTAGGCCCATTTAACATTGAACATCTATACATGTTCATATCACCCAGGCCCATTTTGTATACGACCATATCAGAAAGATCTTAACGCTCTCACCCACTTTAAGAAATTTTCTTTAGTAGTAATAACATCACAATATATGAACAAGTTACTGTATTTTAACACTAAGCCTACACAGGTAAAACTGCCAACACAACCATATTAATGTTATCAGCGACAATAACGCTCTCAGAGGTAGCAAATGGCCAGTTACTCATGTGACACCTGTTTTTTGAATCCAGTTCATACATAGAAACAAACTAACGTTAACCTAAACTTTGGTATACCTCGAAACCAAATGCTTTCACTGCAAACTGCTATTGCCTGATGGCCTACTCTCCCCTCACACTCATTCTGTTGTTTCTATATCGCAGTATTATTTGTTCAAACATTGGTGGCCTTCAGGAATTACAATAGCCATAAAGTGCCCACAATTGACCAAACAGTAAATTAATGAGTGAAGGTAAATATGGAAGCTGAAATATTACTACAGGTTAAACTACATTTATTAATGATGTTCTGATACACGTTATACAGAAATAACTCACCTCACAGAATTTGAAGGTCTCTCTGATCCCAGAACATAAACATATCCTTCACTTCTGTTGCTTTATAATCCTTACAAGAAGGGCAAACTTAAGGAACCACCACATAGCAAATTCATCAACACTTACACAAGTATCTACATAGAAAAAACAAAAAATGCATTAAACCCAAATGATATTAATTTTGTGCAATGACACTAACCATTATGACAGCAAAACTGCTGTAAATAAAATAGTAAATATGGTACAGTTAATTTATAGTTAAAGTTCTGCATTTGTTTAAATTTTCAACAATGGTAGTTTCAATCACACTAGCAATGTTAGTTGATGGTTACACAATATGACAAAAAATAAGATTTGGAGCAATTCGATTTAGAAACATAATAAACTCCTGATGTTTTAAATTTGCATGATTTTCTATAACTACCATTGTTTATGTTTTCAAAGCTTTTTACACAAAAAGTTGATATCTTTAAAACTAAGTTTATACCAAAATTTCCTGCAGTAATGATTATTTCCAAGATTTTCTTCACTATTCATTACAGTTTTCCAATTGGCTTTATCATACATTTCTGTAGTGCTAAATAATCACTGTTTCTTGTGGCACTTGTTTTTTCTGTAGATCTCATATAGAACAAAGCTTACGGATATAGAACACATCACTATATATTCTATAATCATTCACATGTAACAACTCAGTGGCTAGCAAGTTATTAAATAAACCATTAAAAACTCAGTGAATTTAAGACTAATATAAAAGGAAGCTTTTATGTCTCTCACATTCATCTATAACTATTTGATAAAAGAACTTGCCACGTGGCCATACATCACCGCCACCGCCACCACCACCTACGCAGCACTGAAGTAAG
Source organism: Deroplatys truncata (assembly GCA_030765065.1). Classification (NCBI taxonomy): domain Eukaryota; kingdom Metazoa; phylum Arthropoda; class Insecta; order Mantodea; family Mantidae; genus Deroplatys; species Deroplatys truncata. Next base: position 122,049,808 of record CM060989.1, read on the forward strand.
TAATCTGGATAAATGTGCAAGCTTCATGGAAACATTACTGTTCTGCCTTACAATAAGGAAAGTGTTATTGCAAGCAAATAAAAACCTTCATGTTAACATCACTATTTCACCTAAAAATAAGGAAAGAGTTACTGCAAGCAAACAAAACTTCAAACATCACTGTTCCACCTAATGATAAAGAAACTGTTATTGCAAGCAAACAAAAACCTTCATGTTAATATCACTGTTTCACCTATGATAAGGGAACTGCTATTCAAATAGTATGGCTTCAAAGCCAGCATATAACTCACTTTTTAAACATTTGACAATCACTTGTGCCTCCTGTATTCCCTTGGATGTGCAAAGAAATGTGTAATAAAATTGTTTCTGCAAACTCAATAAGATTGTTAAATTTCTATTGAATATGAACACAATTCCCCCATAAGCAAATTATGGCTTGTGGGTGCACCTTGGGCTCAAATGCTGCCAGACCGTGATGTATTTTGATTATTGGAATGTAATTATTACAATTTTAGGTCATTGTTCAGTATGTAAGAGTAAGCGAGGATTGCTATACTACTCAGGACAGCAGATATATTTTAAGTTTATTGCTTTTAATCCCGTTATGTTTTATAAATAAAAGTTGATTGATGCATCTGAATGAATCGCATATTATTCCATATGTGGGTAGGAACTATGAAATCAGGGTTTTTGATATGTGTAGTTTATTGTGTAGCATGTTGATTTCTTAAATTATGCATGAGTTGTTTCTTTATCGGAAATACTCAGCCATTCTTGGTGACTGCTTCCCAATGGCAGACATCTTGTTAGTAGTATTGTCAACGCGATGAAAAAATGTGGCTAATGGAATGTTGTGAAACAATGTAAATGTAGCTAAAGTTTAAATATGCAGATCCTATGCCTACACCTTGTCGCTTCACAGTTGCACCCGATGCTCCGCTCCACTCCTCTCCTTCCAAAAAACATCCCTTGGCTATGCCTTGCAGCTTAGGGCCCTTGATGTTGCAATGTTGGCCACAGAATGTTGACAGCTGTGCTCCCATGATGCAAGTGTATGTGTTTCATGTTGATAATGAAACCTACCCGCATACATAATAACAGTCAGTGAATATTTTATTCCTTACAATGAGTGAATAAACATAATAATAAAACATATACCTCATTGGTACATTTTATCACATTTTTTAGCTTTATTATAAATAACAGAATTATATCACCTGGTTCCGTTACTAGCACCCCATATAAAGCTAATCATATGCATCACACCCAAGACATTTTTGGAGCTTTGCTTGTGTTGCGCTTCTATTACCAACACTGTACAACCAAACATAGCTGAAGGTACATCTTCAGGTGTCCTAAACCGCAAAGCAGAGCCACGGGATGTTTCTATAAGAGGCTTGAAGCAGTTTCGACAGGGCGCAGTCGCATGACCTGTTAAATATAACCCCAATGACCCATGTTAGCATATATTTCTACCTTTTATTGTTAAGTTTGCAAGATGTACCTCAGAATGTCACAAGTTTCTACTATATAACCCATGTCACTAAAAAGGAGTGAGTAGGCTAAATGATTTCAAGACATTTCCTATTAATTCAATTCACTTCTGGATTAATCTAAAAACTGAATTTCCATTAAATATTTTGAATGTTTTCCCCTTATTCTCATCTATAATACTGTACCTTATTTTATATCAAAAAGCAAATTAAAAGTTCAAATTTTTATTGTGTAAAATGCAGATATTTCAAGTAAAGCTGACTATAACAACAAATAATTGGATTAACCAGAAAATTCAACATTTGCCATGCAACAGTTGGCAGGCCTGACTGTTGGTGGATATTACATCAATGAAAGAGTTCTAACTTTTTATCATATACACATACATTTTTAATTACTTAGCTATATTATATTATCTTATTAGCTAGTGTTAAGAGTGTTATAGGTCATTTATCATTAATGACCACAATTATTTAAAAATACAATAGTTATTTTAACTTAATAACTAATCGTTAGCAAGGCAGCCATATTGAATTAACCATCACACTTTGTTATTAGTTTAACTCCAGTATGTTTTGAGTTTTCCTATATAAGTACATAGATACATAGTAATTTGCTATTATTACTTTATTGTTTTTTACGAATGGAAGAATTGTGTGGTAACTGCCATAGACCAGTACCAGAGGGGATACAATGTGATGGATGTGATTCGTGGTACCACTTCAGCTGTGTAAGCGTTAACAAGAGGACGATTCCAAAGGGTGACTGATTTTGCAAATTGTGTACCAAAGAGAAAGAAATTAAGCAACTTAAAACTTTGATTTGTATATTACAGGATGATATCTAGACCCTGAAAGCTAAGCTACAAGATGCAAATGGAAAGCACCCAGATGATTTGTTTGTAGAAGTAGGCAACACGGGAACAGGAGCTGGAAGTCGCCACAAGTCTGAGGCAGTATTTTTAACACTTAAATGATTTCAGTCAAATTATATAATATAAAATATAATAACAGCCCGCCTTAAAGCAATATGTATATAATATAATATATAAACTGCATGTAACAGTCATTGTATTAATGTTTATATTATTATGTACAAGTCAGTTGCTTGCAGACAGCATTACTAACCGGACACAGCACACGTCCTCGAGAAGTTCAATACATATCCAGTGTGAGAAAAAAATAGTTTACATGTTAAAAAAAATGCTAGTAATTAATAAATAATCTCACAGCTCTCTCTCTCTCTCTATATATCAGTGAAGTGTTATTTTAATCATTTAAAGAATTAATAAACGGAGTGAAGTACAAATTATAACCTGTATAAGCCTACATTTTTAGCCGCACTACTCCCTGCAAAGAAATCCATGTCTCTAACAATAATACTGACACAGCCGAGGCCAACATAAATATATAATATTTAAAGAAATAGTCAAATTACAAAGTTAATATTTTTAAACTTAGGGCGAAGGCTATGGAAACTTTTTACCATACATGCGGTTGCAACTACTTCAAGTGTTCCGCTCCCCAACAGTTGAAATACAATACAACTCCTACTTCAAATTGGCTTTCCATATGTGAAGCAACAACCTACTACAAGTCTTAACAGGTACTAATAGATTTTCTGTTTGGAAAACAAAAATTAAAATTGAGCTTTATTTATGGATGCTGTTTAACTGCTGTGGTCCTTAGCATCCCATTCTATATTGGGCGTGAAGGACCTGTAATTTTGGCTCAGAGGCCTCTTTATCACATTCGAGGTTCTTTTACATGCCGTAAATCTATGACACAGGACCACCAGCTTTACTTCCCTTCCAAAAGAAGCCATGCTAAGGATTTTTACGCCCAAAAAAATCCATTGCCCTCTGCTGGGTTTGAACCCACGACCTCAGTAACTAGAGGATAGCATGGTAACCACTACACCACGGAGGACTTTTCTGTTTTGGAAGATAATGTTTCGGGGATGAAGAAAATAGCAGAGGCTGAAGTTGCAGTAGACAGCAAGAAGGCCAACAAGAAGATGCTTGTGTTAGGCAGCAACCATGCTAGAAGGATGAGACCGCTGCTGCAGGAGGAACTCGGGGCAGCTTCCAAGTGGAATGTATATGTAAGCCAAGTGCCAGCCTTGAGAATGTGACCTCAGATCTTAAAAGTTTGTCTGTCAGTCTCAATAAGGATGATCATATTGTGATCATTGGGGGTTGTGGAAACAGCACTGATGCTGATTAATGGGTACTCAAGGAAGATCTGAACCACATTGCCGAGGTAAGCGCACGCGCATGCACATGCACACACACACACACTAATTTAAATTTGTTGAACCATTTCAGAGACATGATAAGCCAGAACTTTGTCACATAATAGCTCAGGAGAAGGAGGATATGTGGAAGAGAAGTACTGCCTTGCATGTTGATGTATTGTCAACATTCAGTCTCCATAGAGACCATTTCACACGACACAGATTGCATCTCAACTTCTTAGGCAAGAGTACATTTGTGTGTCTCTTGGTAGAGGAGTTGAAGTGTAATAATCATGAGAAGCATGTTCCTGTTATTGTGGGTGCCAGATCTCATTGATTAGGAACTGTGGTAGTATTTTTAACACTTAAATGATCTCAGTTTAATTCCCGCCTTAAAGCAATATGTGTATAATATAATATATAAAATGTATGTAACAGTCCATTGTATTATGTTCATATTATTGTGTACATGTATAATAATGTTATGTGAATGTATTAAGTTATTTAATAATGTAGGAGCTGTGAGAATACAGGCCAAAAGTTGCTAACAATGAGGTAACCTTCAGGCAATAATGAATTGGAAAGTTTAATAATGCTACTAGTAATTCTTGGAACAATAATGTAATATTTAAAACAGTTTATAAATAGCCAATTAAAAACTAAAAAAACTGAAATTTAAATAAAAGTATTCTATTGGAGAAAAATTAGCCAATCAGAGACTTGAAATAAAAAATATACAAATTTAAGCAGTAAATGCCAGTCGCTAGTAGACAGTGTTCCCAACCGGATGCTAGATACCTTCCCGAGCAGTTAAATATGTATTCAGTGTGAGACATAAACTTCATTACAGCGAGAATATTATAAAGTTTACATGTTAAAAAGTGCAGGTATTTAATAAATAATCTCACACCTCTCTGTATCAGTGAAGTGTTATTTAATCATGTGAAGGATTAATAAAAGGAGTGAAGTAAAAATTATAATTTATGTAAGCCTACATTCTTTAGCAACATCACCCTCTGCTAAGAGATACATGTTTCTACAAAGTAATACTGATGCAGCCGAGGCAAACATACATATATAATATTTAAAGAAACATAAAAATACAAAGTTTATTCCTAAACGGAAAGTGAACATTGGGGCGAAGGTCACCGGGAGCTTTTCCCATATGTGGTGCAACAATACAATACAACAATCAATTCTTCTTTAAATTGGTTTTCCATACGAGGGGCTACAACCATTCAGACAATACTACATCTTCAAATTGGCACCCAAGCATGGTGCTAATAACGTAAAGATATTCTTCTTCAGAAGAAGGCAAAAAGGAGGCCCACACAGGTAAAATCTGTTGCATATGCAAACACTGATGCCTCCCCTTCAATATAACAAAATTCATTTGGTTTTATATCATCAAAACATACGAGGATTAAAGAATAAAGTAGAGGAGCTAAGCATACATATTCAAGGTATAAATTATGATATTACAGTAATCTGCACAACAGAGCACCATATGACAGAAGCAGAGTTTAAAAGTATGAACTTCAATAAGTACATACGTACACACTACGTTCCAGTTTTTGCAGAAGTAGATTAAATTGTGGAGGACTGAGTATACTTGCTAAAAGCACGATAAAGTTCAGCAGCATAAATGTTGCCATCTTTTTGTGAGGAAAAAGAATTTGAATGCTGTTCATTAAAACTTGGATTTGGTAGGGATATGTACAAAATTTTAGCAGTATACAGAGCTCCCACAGGGAACTTCCGAGGATTTATAATTAGATTAGATTTTATACATATACACTCAAAATGTTAAAATGATAGCTTGTGGAGATTTGTTAACACACTTAATGACAGTAAAATGAAAACTCATCTTACTTCCCTAATACACACATTTTACTTGGAATATGTGGTTCACTTTCCCACCGGAACACATATGGAACAGCTATAGACAACATATTTCTAGACCTAGAAAACATTCCAAATTATACCATAATTCTTATTATAAATGGCATGTCACATCATGATGCTCAGGTATTGTTGGGCCTGTCATAGCAAACAAATTGTTAATACAAAAAGTAAAAATACAACAAAAAATAATTAGCGATGAGCAGATCAATAATTTTAAACCAGTGTCAAAAAAAACGAAAAATGGGCTTCTGTCTATTCCAGCACTCAAATAAATGACAAATTTGATGAATTTCTTAAAACAGTGCTATTAGCATTAAAGCTATTTTTCATAAGAAAACAGTAACCTCATCACAGGTAACAATGGTCAAACCCTGGATTACTCCAGGTATAAGGAAGACCTGTGCAAATAAAATAAATTTGTTCTCACTATATCACACGAGTAATGATTCAAATATTAAAGCACACTACAAAACATATTGTAAAATACTTAAGAATAATTAATGAAGCTACAAGAAAGTATTACTCACTAGCGATTGACGATTCCAATAACAAAATTAAAACAATGGAATATAATAAAAACTGAATCAGGGAGAATTAATTCAAATAGTAATATTACTCACATAAGTATTGAAAATAAGGAAGTTATTAATTGCTGTGCCATTGCTAATGCCTTTAACACATATTTCCTTAATGTAGCAAATAGCAAAATAAACAGATCTGACCCAAGCCAAACTGCACTTAAAATGCTAAAAAAGGCACATCTCAAAATTAATTGTGAATTTAAGATGGACTGCAGAACAGCGAGAGAGATAGAAAATATTATTAGCTCATTGAAAAGCAAAACCTCTCATGGCTGAGATGAGATTAGTACCAAATTGTTAAAATATTGCATAGAAAAGTTAAACAAGCCTTTAGTCATATATGCAATCATTCCCTTATGTCAGAGATATCTGCGGAAAAAATGAAACACCCAATTGTTAAGCCTCTATACAAGAAAGAAGACAAAAACCTGGCTTCCAATTATAGGCCCAATTTCTCTTTTGGTAGCCTTTTCTAAAGCAATGGAAAGAGCTGTATATAATCAGGTTATAAAATGGAGTTCAACAACATTCTCTCAGTATCCCAATTCGGATTTAGGAAAAAAATCTGATGTGTTACACTCACATGACTTTCTCTACTCTTGTACAAACTATTTTTACAAACCTTTATTCTCCATTTACTTCATGTCAATCGAGATATCGAGATGTTAATCTTATTGCTAATTTTCTTGTAGATACAAGGGGAATTGCTAGGCTTTAAGCGATAGTCAAATATTTTAAGAGCTGGTTGCTATGTGGAGTATTCCATTCTCTTTGCATTACCAGGACAAAAAAAAAAATGAATAACTAATTCCCATTTGAGAAAAAGTATGTTTTGGAAAATTTAAGGGAATAAGAAGCAATATCTTGAAAATGGTTCACTCAACAAAAAAAAAGTACATGACATAAATTCTGTATTTTAACGCGATCTACATTTTTTGTGCAGTAAAATTTTGTCTCTCTCTTATGGTTTACCAGTTATACAAAAGTCGTTCACAATGAAGAACGCTTTTGGAGACATTCCCAGAAAATTTCAGATATACATTTCATTTGTCATAAAAATATCTTAAACATATGATATTTTAATCAAAATCGTTAAGAGCCATTTTTGAGAAAATTAAAATTTTCGAATAATGTTCCATGTAAAGGGTAATCTGGGGTGGGGGTATTTTCTTGAAAACCTTCGTGTCGCATCTCTGGAAGATACTGAACCTAAATACCAAGTTTGGTGTTTATCCGACTGTTTGTTTCTGACTTATGCTTTTCACAGACACACACACACACACACAGACATGTTTCCAAAAATGCTTTTTTTGGATTCAGGGGGCCTCAAAACACATATTTCCGGTGAAATCTCGGTATAAAATTTTTCGGTGGAATACAATACTTCCCCTACTTACTATGCGTAGTAGAGAATGTAAAACTGTCAACAGAAAATGCAACATACATGCTTGCTTCTGAAGTATAACTGCTTGGATAAAAAGGAACTACCATTAGGAATATTTTGTGACTTAGCTAAGGCATTTAACAGCATAGATCACAATCTCTTGCTGCAAAAGTTAAAAGTTTATGGCTTCAGTACACTATAAAATGGTTCAGACCTTACTTAACAAATAGGATCCAGAAAACCAGAATCAATGTTAGTGATTCATGACCAGGTGTTATTACTGGAGGTGTCCCACAAGATTCTATAACTTAGCTCATTGTTATTTTTAATATTTGTAAACAAAATGCCATATTATTTTAGCACAGATTCAATAGCTGTGCTTTTTGCAGATGATACCAGTGTACTTATATCTGAAAAGTCACATCAGCAATTAAGAAGCATTCTGTCAATAAAATGTTCGAACAGCTCAACATTTAGTTTGAAGCTAATAAGCTTTCATTAAACTATGATAAAACCAACTTTATTCAGTTTCAAACGAAGCATAAACAAGTGAGTGAATTAAAACCAGGTACAACAATTTCACCATAAATTTCTGATACAAAATTTCTTGGGCTTTAAACAGATGGAGAACTCAGCTGGAGAAAACAAATAAACATGAAGCTGCCAAAACTTAGCGCAGGTTGCTATGCCTTAAGAAACTTAAAAGATTTGCTCCACCAAAATGCCTTAAGAACATCATATTTTGCCTACTTTCATGCCATTGCAATATGGAATAATGTTCTGGGGCAATTCGGCACATAGCAAGCAAGTGTTTATATTACAAAAAAAACCATTTGTATTATTTGTGGTGCTGGGTCCCATCATTCCTTTAGACCCTTGTTCAAAATCCAAAAAGTTCTTACCCTTATGGTGAATACATACATTCTCTCTTGAGCTACCTTTCAGATAATTATAACTTCACAACAAACCTTGCTATGCATGACCACAATACAAAGCATGTAGGCGATTTGCAAATAGCTTAAAATTGTTCCAAAAAGGATGTTACTATTCTGCAATAACAATTTATAATAACCTTCCATGCTACTTAAATCTATTAGGCAAGCCTAATCCAATAAAATGTTTAAGAAAGAGTTAAATTAAATTGAGTTTTTATTTTTGGACACTCTCTTAACTGCTGTGATCCTTAGCGTCCTACTCTATATATTGGGGTGTAAGACCAGTAATTTTGCCTTTATCAGGCTTGAGGTTCGTTTACGTGCCATAAATCTATGACATGGTAACACCAACTTAACTTCCCTTCTGAAGCAAGGCATGCTAAGGATTTTTACACCCGAAAAAATCCATCACCCTTCAACGGATTTGAACCCACGACCTTGGGATCTAGAGGTTAGCATGGTAATCACTACTTATATACTCACTCCCCATATACTATGAACAAATTTTTACTTTCTCTACTACATATAGTAAGTAGGGGAAGTATTGTATTCCAACCAAAAATTTGATACCAAGATTTCACTGGAAATACATGTTTTGAGACCCCCTGAATCCAAAAAAAAGCATTTTTAGAAACATGTCCATGTGTGTGTCTGTGTGTGTGCCTGTGAACAGCATAACTCAGAAACAAACAGTCGGATAAACACCAAACATGGTATTTAGGTTCAGTATCTTCCGGAGATGCGACACGAAGGTTTTCAGGAAAATCCCCCCACCCCAGATTACCCTTTATATGGAACATTTTTCGAAAATTTTAACTTTCTCAAAAATGGCTATAACGATTTTGATTAAAATATCATATGTTTAAGATATTTTCATGACAAATGAAATGTATATCTCGAATTTTCTGGGAATGTCTCCAAAAGTATTTTTCATTGTGAACGACTTTTGCATAACTGGTAAACCATAAGAGATAAACAAAATTTTAGTACACAAAAAATGTAGATCGCGTTAACATACACAATTTATGTCATATACATTTTTGTTATTGAGTGAACCATTTTTGAGATATTGCTTGTTATTCCCTTAAATTTTCCAATACTTTTTCTCAAATTCGTTATTCATTTTTTTTATGTCCTGAACATGCAAAGAGAATGGAATGCCCCACATAGCAACCAGCGCTTAAAAGATTTGACTATCGCTTAAAACATACCATATTCCCCTTGCATCTACAAGAAAATTAGCAATAAGATTGACATCTCGATATCTCGATTAACATGAAGCATATGGAGAATAAGCGTTTGTAAAAATAGTTTGTACAAGAGTAGAGAAAGTCATGTGAGTGTAACACATCAGATTTTTGAATATGTGGTGCAACATATAAATATTCAATACATAGGGCAGAAGGCATATGATGGCAACTTACACTTAAATGTTACTGTAATGCATGTTGAGATGTTTACTCTTGGAATGGTGATGGTTTACAAATGTTTATTTCTTATATAATGCATGGTGTGAAGAGAGGCAGAGATGGAGAGGGAGAGAGAAATGTTCTTGGTGTTGGGTATGTTATTAGTTTAAAAAAGTTCTTGGTGCTGAGTATGCTTATTAGTTATGATGCATATTTCATAACTGTATGGCATGTTTATGTCCCTGAGCATTGCTCACAGTGGGGCCAAATAAATTTTACCCAACTCTGATCTTGATAATATAGTGTTTATACGCCAGCAAAAATGTTAATGCTACAGATATAGCTGATGCCAACACTATGACAGTGTTTGTACATAAATTGATGAGCATAAGCTTGAAGTGACATGACATAAGCAGTTTGTAGTAGGAGTTAGGGCCCATTCACAATGAAATGTAAGTGCAGATGTAGCATAAGCGCAAGACTTTACATTCATGTTATTTGATGAAAGCATTCACATAGTGTCACACAACACAAGAGTTTGCAAACTCCAAACTTTATGCTTGCATTGTGTGCATAGAAGAATAATTCTGCATTTCTTTCTCTTTGCATTGCCTGCTGTTCAACGCAGACGATCACAATGCGAGATTTTAGCCGTCTAATGTACATGCATATACCATTAGGCTGTTCCACACAAACTGTGGGTCACCATCTCTCATTTCTCTCAAGAGGTTATGGTAGTCTCCTTACTGAATCCTCTTTATTTAGTGGATAAACCCGACATCTGTGCTTAGATCTCTAGGCTCACAAATCATAAGGTGCAAAGAGATAATTAAGTTTGCATTAATATAACTTATGTGGCTGTATAATCACATATATATCTCGCCGTTTCCGGATATTATTCCGCATGCGGGAAGGAGGTATGAAATTTTAAGAAACTTATAGGATCTGGGTTTTTTAATATGCAGAGTTGAATCTGTAGTATCCTGGGTTCTTAAATTCTGTAGAAGTTGTTGCTTTATCGAAAATATTGAGCCCTTCTTGGCGACGCTTAGCTTTTGCGGAAAGTCAGAAGATATTGCGAACGTGATGGAAAAAAAATATGGCTAACAGAATGTCAAGAAGTAAGGAAAATGTAGCTAAAGGGGATCATTCGAGTTGAGACGCGCAGATCCTACGGCTACGCCCTGTCGTCGCTCCCTCTCCTAAAAAAAATTTCCCTCAGCTACGCCTTGCGGCTTAGGGCCCTCGATGTTACAATGTTGACAGCAGAATGCCAACGACAGCAACACTACCCACATACGGAATAATGGCCCAGTTTCCATAGTACTTGCACAACTGCTTTCAATGTTTTGGTCAAACAGTCGTGATGTCACTAACGCTACGGGCGGATGTTGAGCGTATGTACCTACTTATTTATAAAATCTTGAGTGAACTTTCTTATTTGGTATTGTTGGTTATATTGTTCAATCTGAAACTTGCGGTGCAATCGCAACATTTCCGCAGTTAGGTTAAGGATCTAGAAGCCCGTGCGTTACGCCTACGGCTGCATTGTGAATGGTGTTCCCTCATGCCTGCGTTTATGCTGCATTATGTTAGCGCTTACATTTCATTGTGAATGAAGCCTTAACCGCAAGATCCATAAAAGAAAAAGCCCAAATGCGCCCATGTGCTGTGCCTATTCCGATTTCAGCTTCACATCTGATCATCATAATACACTTCTGCTTACCTTACGAGTACTTCCACCATTTTTCATTACGAAATATTCTCTTTGAATAGCTTCATACTTAAGCATAATAAGCCATTTTTAGTTCCGCTTACTCGGCGCTGCCAACCTTGAAAAGAAAAAGTATGGCATTTAGGTCTTAAAATTTCCCCCCCAAATTATCATAATGCTTATTAACATCCGGTAATAGAAATAACAAACAAAAAAAAAGCAATAACAACATTTTTATCGGCCCTAGTTTACATAAATCCGTTTGGCAATCTCTAAATAATAATAATAATAATAATAATAATAATAATAATAATAATAATAATAATAACCCAAAAAAGCCACTTACCCCAGTTTGCAAAAATTATACTTACAACCTCTGCTTTCTTGTCCTGGTCTTCTACCTCGTTGCTGCTTGGTCCATGTTAAGAAGGCAGGATATTTATTGGAGCTTCGAGCATGTCCACAAGCTCGAAATACTGCAGAGAGTGCTAAACGTACTTCTTACGAATGGAATCGAGCCGTTGTCTGCACAGAAGACGTAAATATTCCCTTGTGGAGTATATAATTGTATGTATTTTAATGGCATTCCACATCAAATTATGGGAATGCCCTGTGTTGTATATGGTTGTAATAACACCAAAAGGCCTTAGGACAAAAGTTTTAACTTTTCATAGGTACATTAACGCTATAGATTCTGCACTTTTTAAATTATTGCGCTACGTTTCACAAGTGTCAATGTAATTTATAAGTAATTAATTTAACATAAGACACATGTGCATTCAGCAGTCTGTATGTCGTTTTAATATACAAACAAGTTTGCGCATTCAATGCGAGTTAAAGTTGTCCGAAGGGAAACTGGAATTCCTCATTATGATACGGCAAGCAATGTAGTGTCATTTCACATAGAACATAGCTAAGGGGCCTGGGAAAGAAAATATAAATTTGTTAAACGATAATGAAGTCTTCTCTATGTTCAAGTTTCCTCCTCATTTGTTAAAAAAGACAGTTAAACAAGCAAACTAAATAGGCCAGCGGCTCGATTTTCACTAATAATGGTAGTATGGCATTCGTGTAGAGGAAGATAAACACGGTGGTACTATTGAATAAGCACCCCGTTATCAGCACATAATATTCTGCTTATCCCAAGTCGCATTTACTCACATTTCTATTTATGCCTATAATGCATTTAACTTCCAAATATGTGAAGGATATTTTATAAATCTGGAACAACCAAAGTAAATTATTCCAATACATAATCGTCAGGATAAATGTTTTTATGATACTTACAGCTTCAAAACAAGCAAGCACAGTCAAAACTAAATCTTATCACTTTTTCTACTGGTATAGTTTTGAGGAGAAAAAAATAAGTAATTGTTTACTAAAGCTACACCAAGCAATGCCCTTTAAAGCCTAAGGCACATAATTGTTCACATTTGAAGACAGGTGTAATGAAGTAGTGTTAATGTCTTACTTGTAATTTGGGGCTTTACAAATTATATGTAAACACTTCGTCCTTTTACCAGTAAAATGTTAACAGTGTCGTTTAATTCCTTTGCCCGTAAAATGTTAAGGGCATAGTTTAGTTCTGAAGATCACAGCTTTTACTGTGCACTTGCACTGTTGTTGCCAGTGAACAGAAATCGGAGCAATGCTTGCAAATTGTAACATATACGCCTGAAACTTCGTAATGTCAAGGAGAGGTTATTGTTTAATTACAAGAAAAACGGCGGGCTATATTTAATATTTCTCTGGGTAATTAAATGGTGTTAACTGTATACATTTCTTTATTAAAGCGTAACCAGAAATATGCTTAAGGTGTTTTAATGTACTTATATGTAACTATACGATTCATTATCACAATACCTGAGGATCCGTCGAGCAGAGCAGCGGAGCTTGCAGACGACGGCTCGCAACCTCAGTATATGCTACGTTATATAAATCCATGATTCATATAAGTTGGGTTTGACATTGAGGTAATCATTTTTCTCAGTAAATTAAATTCTACGCAGTTAGTTACATACTGGGCAGAGAGCTTCACAGCACTGACTGTACTTGAATGTAACTTATTCCATGGTAGCGTCTTTATTATAGCATGTCTCAAACTTAAAAGACAGTATAGATGTCTTCTTCTTCAAACAAGGATTAGATTACTGCCTGTTCCGGTCTCACATCAATCAGCATTTCCTATGTCTTCCCATTGGACTCCGTCCTCTTGGAAAATTCAATGCCGTCGCCAGGATCTGAACCACGTAACTCCCGGTTTCCTTCCGGTTGCTCTAATCACTGAGCTACCATGGCAACATCACTGAGGCTATGGAGCCTCATCAGGTACCTTGTGGATCGGGCCCTTACCAAGTATTACCCACCGGGGTAGTGGTACCTGGGGCTACAAAAGGGCAGGGTCGACACGCCCTGGGATATGCTAACTCAAGGAATGTATCATCCTGTTACCCGACAGTATGGAGTTAAATGGGACATCTCTGACTCCATCTAATGCATACAGGTTGCCTTTAGCTTGGTCCTTTTCTACTTCGCGCTGTCCACAAGTTGAAGTACTATAAGGTTTGGTGCCAACATTCTATAAAACAGACTAAGTGTCCGGGATTAAAAAATCTTCTCGTGTTTAAAGTAATCTTTCTATTTTTACTTACTAGCCAGTAAAACATGTTGTCAGTAGATTGATTTCTCTATCAGATTTGCAAGTAATATGCTCACTGGATTCAAAATGTTTTACTGCCAATGAATAATGAGGTCGTGACGTTGCCTATCCCTCTATTTTCGTAAACATACCAAACAGTACGAATACGTGAGCAGGAATATACGCTTAAATGATTTGGCCTCTGTATATTTCTCTCATTCACTATTTTTTTACCTTAATTTCAATTTGTGGCTAAGACGAAAAATTAAAGGTGAATCGTAATTACGAGACCCTATGGTCATTTTTGTGCCTTAATTTGAACCTTTCCCAGCGCATACAAGACCAGCTCAAGCACTCGAGGCTTTTTTCTTCATTTTCTTATGTTAGCTATCTTCAGCATTCCTTAAACCAAATGCTGTTAATTATTCGTTTTTTTTCATAAATGTGATTAAAAATTACACGTATCTGCTGTTTCTTTGCGAGTTGTTTCATAACTATTACACCCTGATGTCAGGCGAACGTGTGTTGGTCATATTAGCCACATAGCGCTGTAGTTCGGCAGTACGGAGGGCATCTTCGTTCACGACTAAGTACTTTGAGGGGAGGTAAGTAGTACCTGAAGGAGAGGTTGGTAGTAATAGCGCCGGTATGACTCATCCATCCCCTTTTCCTCGAACCGCGTATTCGAATGATATTTTCGGGTGGAAAGGGGTATTTTATCGGTGTAATGGTTAGTTTCATTGGTATTTCCAGCCACATGTTGGCTTTGAGGGCAAAGAGAACCTATCCGACACCTTCCTTCTAGGCCAGATTCATGATCATGAGATCTTTTGGTGGAGTGGGGTGGAATCTTAGCGTCACTTTCATGCCACATGATGACTTTTAGAGCAAAGAGGACCTATCTGACACCTTCCTTCTAGGCCAAGTACTGGCTTCCGGTGGGGGAAGTAATAGAAGCAATGTCAACATTTGCAGACAGCTATGGAACATGCGGTCACCACCCCCTGAGAACCAGTGCTACTAAGTATCCCACGCAAAGATGTCCTGAGCACAAGGTATGCCAATGCTTCTAAACATCTTGGAAAACAGATAAGAATTTTTGCATTACATATATACAAACATACACGGTTTTAAAATAGTTAATAAAAGTCTACGTTTGGATGCGAACGCCTAACGCGAGAAAAGGTTCTTTAAAATTTAAAAATAATCGATTCACCATTCCAGACAGAGAGAGGTAAGCGTACGGAATGTCCAGCAGTCACGGGAAAAAATGAAGGGTGTGGCGGACGGCGAATCTCTCTCATGCTGCGAGGAGCACCATTATGCGGGCAAACAGGCCCTGACTACCAAGTTTTTACAATGAGAAATCATGCAGAGGTGAATGACAAACAGTGAAAAAAATATTATATAATTTCTTAACTGTAAATGTTAACAAGCCGCAAAAGAACTTAAATATTATGACATGGCATTTATGTTTTCAGAACGTTCTCATATCGCTCGAAAATAAATTCACGGCTTCTGACCAAGCGCTCACATAACATTTGTAACAGGAACATTTATAACATCCTCTCCGCTGAAGAGCAGGCTGACAGATCAATGTTATGTACGCATAGCGGGGTAATACAAGTTAACGATCCATTTCCAACTGTGACTAAAGGCACCCTCCCTGATCTGTGTTTATTCGTTATTTGGTAACATTGCTATCAAGCAACATCAGTTTTAGGGCTCTTGTGGTGAAAGCTGTGTGCTCAAATACTGTTCCTTGCCAATGTGGCTTCCAAGCAACATGTATTTGAACGATTACCTCATTACCCATCTCGTTTCATATGCCTCCAACATGTCAGTCAAATACAGAAATGTGTCAGCATTTTCATAACGCCATTATAGCTGTTGTTTGGGGCTGTTTATTCCCATCAAAGCTGCCGGATGAGTTGTATTTGTGTTGTTACATTGAAACATGCATGATTTTATGCTTCTGTAACATTTATGTTATTACATACATAATTTTATTTATTCTACGTAACACTTTTACTCATGTTGCTTCCAAGCATCTTTGCCAGAATAACAAGCACAGTGTCTTATAGGTTATGTAACGCATTTTCAGTAACAGTTGTAAATGGATCCAGTTTCTTTTTACGGAAAGCGACGGGAACGTTCTGTTGTTCGTCCAATAAATCAGGATCAGTCTGATGATGATACTAATGATTCAGAGGCAGAAATACTGGCTGAGAATAGCGATGCTCCGGATTATATGCCCAACTTCCGGAAATAATACAGTGCTGGTAGTCCAGGAGACAGATACCGAGTCTGAATCAGAAGCGGATGGTGAGTGCCTGCTTTTTCATAATATGATTTTAATGGTAGGCATGGCACCAAATGAAATAGCCTGGTACTAGTGTTTTCTTCTCTGTATATTTTCAACAGTCTGCTTCAACTACCAATAGTAGGTCTACATCTAGAGAAAGAAGCTTTAAGTGGGTAAAAGAGAACATTTCTTTGACTTTTGAACATACCACATTAGCTTTCGGGCCTGAAAGTTTAACGCCTCTGGAATATTTCAAGCGCTTCTTCAGGACTGAGCTCATTGATCATATTGTGACTCAAACTATGTTCAGTTCAACAAACAGCATTCTCCTCAGTGAACACAAACTACAGTGAAATGGAACAGTTCATAGGACTTTTGATATACATGGTTATAATTGTAATGCCTTCGTACACAGACGATTGGGCTTAGGCAACTAATTGTGAAAAAAATTCTCAAACATTTAGTCTGAAACGCTTTCAAAAATTGAGCAAGCATATTAATTTTGCAAATAATGAAAATTCAGGAGATTTACAAGACAGGTTCTTCAAGACAAGATCAGTGTTTGATATGATCGTTGAAAATTGTTTGAAACTGGACCAAGAACAGGAACATTCCATTTACGAAATGTTGGTTTCATATAAAGGAATCAGGCAATCTTATCTTAGGCAATACATACAGAATAAGCCTCACAAACGGGGTTATAAGATTTCAGTGCATACTGGTGTATCAGTGCTAATTTGTGATTTTCTTCCATATACGGGAAAGGGAATGGCCACCAATAGAAGAAAAACTGTTTGGAATTGGAGGGCAAAGGGTCAAAATGCTGTGTAAATTACTGCAATCAAATTTGAATGCGAGGGTCTATTTTGACAACTTCTTCTCCACACTTGAACTGCTTATCTTGTTAAAGAATAGGAATGTTGGCTCTCTTGGAACCCTCAGGAAGAATAGACTGAAAGGCTGTTCACCAGAGGTACTGCAGAAACGAGATCGTGATATGTATAACTACAGGAAAAATGAACTTTCAAATTATATTGTTGTAAGATGTGTAGACAACAAATTTGTTGTATGGCAAGTACATTTTGTGGCATACGAGGGGCACTATTTATATTTTGAGCCTAATAATTAAAGCAAAGTAATTTCTGATTGAAAACTGCTTTATTGTTTTTAAAAATATTCTCCTTTATGATTAATACACTTTTGTCTCCGTTTGAACCATTTGTCAAAGCATTTATTCCAGTCTTCTTGAGACACCTCCAAAATATCGTTTTTGAAAGCATCAACGGCTTCTTCTGGCAACGAAAATCGTTGCCCACGCAATTTATTCTTGATGTTTGGGAACAAAAAGAAGCCATTGGGTACCAAAACAGGACTTATGGCGGGTGGCCCATCAATTCGATTTTTGAGCCTTCAAATAATCTGTTAGAGAAAATGTGTGTGCGCTCGCATTGTCTTGATTGACGATCCTACGGTTCTTGTTGGTTTTCCTTACTTCGCCGAAGACTTCCGGCAAACAAATGGTTGTGTACCACTCGGCATTGACCGTTTTACGTTCCTCTAAAGGCACTGTTGCCACATGGCCAGTTTTGCTGAAAAAGCAAACGATCGTTTGTTCCTAAGTGCTTCCAGTGTGAATAACTTTTGCTGGATTTGCTTCACCTTGAAACACCCAGGCAGTCGACTGCTGTTTACGTTCCAGCTCATATGCATAGATCCATGATTCGTCACCTGTTACAAATCTTATATACGTCTTTTGAGGCACCGCCATTGTATTTCTTGAGCATCTTTTTGAGATTGCGTCAAATTATGTGGGATCCAACGAGAGCAAACGTTTTTTCACGGCTAAATAAGTATTTTATATACGCTGATGGAACTAATGCCTAGGGTTGCTTCAATCTCACAATATGTCGCATGACGATCTTTCATTAGTAGTTTTTACACAGCATCAATGTTTTCTGGCACAACTGATTTTGGACGACCTTCACGAACTTCATCATTGAGCAAATGGCGGCCACGATTAAATTCGTTATACCAGCGTTTCACGGTGGCAAAGGATGGAGCTTCGTCGCCAAATGTGGAAGTTACTTGATAGATGCACTCTTTTCTTGATAATCCACGTCGAAAGTCGTAATAAATCATTGCACGAACATTTTCACGAGTTAATTCCATGTTTTTGTTGACATACAAATTTCCAGTTGGTGTAAACAAAACATATGACGATCTATTGACAAAATGTTTGAAGTAGGTTATGGTAAAACATGCCAAACTTTCCATTGGAAACGTCAGATGGCACCTACAACATAGGGTTAACAAGGTTCAAAATATAAATAGTGCCCCTTTGTACAACCCTTATCAACTGTAAAACGCTAATGAGAAGAGGAAGACTGGTGTACCCTGCCCAAGCATAGTGATCCAGTGGGAGGGGTTGATTTGGTTGGGATGTTAATTGAGTTGTATCGAACACCATTGAAGTAAAAACTCTGGTATTAAGACTGTTTGGTTTTTCTATTGATTTGAGTGTTATCAATGCATAGCTACTTTATCGCAGAGAAACAGGTTATATGAAAGAAACCTAAAATCCTTCAGAGCAGACATTGCTAATGCATTAATGATAGCAAACAAAAGAGAAGCAGGCAGCGCACCAACAGATACAATATTGCCACAGCCAAAGAAGAGAGTCAATATTCCTTTTCCAGTACAAGATACATAATATGACTATGTAGATCACTGGTCAGCATAACGACCAAAAGGTCGCTACCGTTATTGCCCAAAAGGTTATTCAACTGTTAGGTGCACTAAATACGAATTAGTTCTCTGCTTTGCCCCGGAAGAAATTGTTTTACTGCATTTCACAAGAAAAGAAACTAGCATTTATTTTCTATGTGAATTGTTTCATGTAACAACTCCTTCATATAAAATAGAGAATGTAAGTAAAGCTTTTTTGATAAAATATATGTATTGATTCAAAATGTAACTTTTCTAAAGTTCTAGGCATAAGCTTCTAATCTTTACTACAGGTTACTTATACATTGTTCGTGGATGCTCTTTGGCGTGCAATGTTGCCTACAAGCAAAATCTTATAATTTGCACATTATTGCTCAATAAATGTTTAAACTTCAACAGATGTCCATTCTTATGCTGTTTAAGTCATGTTACACACAGACAAAATTTCTGAAATGTATTTCTACTCTTGCCAAATAAAGGGTTAACAGGCACGGTTCCTTCTCTTAATTCACACAACTAACCATAGACATCGACTGGATTCGGCCATATAGCGGCATCTATTCCTCTCCATTGAAAAAAAAACGTATTTTAACTAAAGTGCTCTAAGAATATAAATGTTAAATTACATTTATAAATTATCCTGTTAAAGCACAGTGTATCTTAACTTCTTTCACAGAGAGGCAATTCAAGCCTCAAAACATAATTGAACACTTCGTTATTCAACAACAGCTCACAAAAATATATTACTTAAATATATTAGCCTTGGAAGTAGGATTTCATTCTGAAATAAAGCTTCAAACGAATATTTAGTGTTTAGGTAGTTAAAACATGACTTAAAATGAGTATATCAGTTAAAATCTTGTTACATTTCCACTTAAATATAACGCAGACGAAAGAAGTCTTTACCACAAAAAACTGAGAAGTAGGTATAAAATGCGAATTTCCACTCATTGCAATAGTATGACTAGAGAGATTCTGGACTTCTTTGAAATGCAAATTGATTTTAACTCACAGCAACCTAAGGAATGTATTCCATTACCAAAACTTATAATTGTTAAAGCAACTAATGATTGAAAACGCTTCATTAACACTAATTAACAATAAGTAAATTCTGAAATTTTTGTTAAACTCTACAATTTCCTATAAAACAAACTAAATGGTATATAAAAACTACCCTTTACATTATATAAATAGATTTACATACTTAAATTTTAATCGATGTCAAAAACTGCAAAAAGAATATGCCATAAAATATCCATCCCTTTTCTTATTCCTTGAGTTTACGAGCATAAAATTATTTTCGGACAAGATGCCACGAAGAAGAAATCCCCATTCACCCCTACTGAAATATGTCCTTTTAGCATCAACAACGGTGCACAGCGGCTGGCACCATTGCTTACTTACGGATAGGGATCTCAAGGGACCCCATTAAACTACACGCTAGGTCAAAATTTGATGTTTAAATATTTCTGAACTATAGCACTTAGATGCGAGGGACCAATGCATTTAATATATATCATTGTATAGCTTGTTTTGAATAGGAAATTGAAACTGAGTTTTATTTATGGATGCTTTTTAACTATTATGGTCCTTAGCGTCCCATTCTATATTAGGCGTGAAAGTATGTAAATTTTCCTCAGAGGCCTCTTTATCAGGCTTGAGGTTCGTTTACGTGCCGTAAATTTGACACAGGACCACCGGCTTTACTTCTCTTCCGAAGAAAACCATGTTAAGGATTTTTATGCCCGAAAAAATCCATCGCCCTCCGTCGGGATTGAGTCCGCGACCTCTGGAACTAGACGCTAGCATGATACACTAGACCACGGAGGACGTTTTGAATAGGTATATATATATATATATATATATATATATATATATATAGAGAGAGAGAGAGAGAGAGAGAGAGAGAGAGAGAGGTATCTCTAGGTCTTTATTGGACTCTCGGGGCGTCAACACTTAAATACTTAATTGATAAAGAACTACAAAATTTAGACGCGTGGAGTAAACCACAATTATTGCAATTGTGCAAATGCAATTTATTGCAGTTCGTGGATTAACGTGGGGTAATCTTAGGTATCCCGAGGACCAGGTACAAGTCTTTCTCTTTCTTTTTCCTTGATGTACACACATATACGTACGCACACACGCGCGCACAAGCATACCGACAAATCCACGCATATAAAGACACACATAAACACGCATAGAAACACATACAAGCGCCAATAGACTAACACACAAAAACACTCACACATAGAGTTCAAACACGCACACGCAAACCCTTACAACATGACTCATTCTCACAGGTAAATACACACATACATACGCACCTTCGAACACCTCTCCAAGTACGCGGACATGCACGAAGACCTACGAACACACACGTATACACCTTGAACACCTCTCCAAACACATCCACACATACACAAGCATACAAAAACACTAATAGAGACAGGCACTTATGGGTAC
Source organism: Deroplatys truncata (assembly GCA_030765065.1). NCBI lineage: Eukaryota > Metazoa > Arthropoda > Insecta > Mantodea > Mantidae > Deroplatys > Deroplatys truncata. The sequence goes on from CM060989.1 coordinate 122,071,598, forward strand.
GTGGCTGTTATAATATCGCTTCATAAATGAGAGGCTCTATCTTATGAATGTTGTATTTTGATTAGTGTAGCAGTGATGGTGACGGGGGAATTGCGTGATTAGGGAGTCATGATGCTACTGGAGTCATATGGTGATAGTGCAGAGTTATGGTCTAAATGGTAATGACGATAGTTGTGAGAGGGGTGATGGTGGGAAGTGCGGGATTAGGGAGTTATGGTGTTAATGGCATCATGTGGTGGTGACAGTAAAAAGGTTAAGCCGTAATTGGAAGCAGTGGTGATGGTTATAGTGTTGGTGGTTTTGGAAATCACGTGGTGGCGGTGGTGAGTACATAGTTATGGTGTAATTGGAAGTGATGGTGTATGTGATGGTTAAATTAATTCTGCTACCAACGGGGGTAATGGAATTATCCCAGTTACCATTTTCCTCGTATATTTATACTTTCACTCGCGCTTGCATTTTGAAAGTGTATTTGTTCATTATATATCCATTAGCGTTTCTCACTTAATATAGCCAAATACCATTATCCCATTTTTTTATATTCCATAATTCATGTGTGGTGTTCTTATTATCCCCCTTGTTATTGTTTGCTATGAAATGTGTAGCAAATAGAATGTCATTTGTAGCTTTCTTACACCAAGCAGAAAGTTATGCTTTTATCTAGGTTTTGTCATGCTGTACTTGGATTTTCATTGCTGATCAAGGTCAGTGATAAAAATGGGCTCGGCTGGGCTGTGGGGGGCTGGGCTAGTCTAGACTATGGGACTGGGCTGGGTAGGGCTGTGGTGGCTGGACTGGGCTGGGCTCTGGAATGGGGGCTATGCTGGGTTGGACTGTGGGCACTGCGGGCTGGGTTATGGGATGGGGCGCTGTGAGGACTTGGCTATGGGGCCTGCGCTGAGCTGGGCTGTGGGGCCTGGACTATGGGGGTTGGTCTCTGTTGTAGGAGCTGGGCTCGACCAGGCTGTGGGGGCTGTACTGGGCTGTGGTGGGTGGACTGGGATGCGGGGACTGGTCTGTTGGGGCTGGGCTGTTCAGAGCCGCGCTGTGGGCTGGGATGAGCGCTGTGGTCTGAGTGCTTTGGGCTGTGGGATGGGCTGGACTGTGGGGGCTGGCATGGGCTGGGCTGCACCGAGCTGTGGGGCCTGAGGGGGCAGGGCTGCACTGATCTGTGGGGGTTGGGCTGAGTTGTGTGGAATGGGCTGTGTTATGCGTGGGGATTGGGCTGAGCTGTGGGGGCTGGGAAGGGCTGTGGAGGCTGGGCTATGGGGGCTGATCTGTGCTGTGGGAGCTGGCCTGCGCTGTTCGGGTAGGTCTGGGCTGTGGGGTCTGTAGTGGCTGGGCTGTGCTGTCGGGGCGGGGCTAAGATGTCGGGGTTGGGATGGTAGGTCGAGGCTGGGCTGGAATGTCGGGGCTGTGGAGCCTAGGCTGGGTAATGGCGACTGGGCTGAGCTGTGGGGCTGGGTGTCGGGGCTGAGGGAGCTGAGCTGGGCTTTTGGAGCTAGGCTGGCCTGTGCTGTGGGGGCTGGGCTGGCTGGTTTGTGGAGGTTGGGATGGGCTGTGGGTCTTGGGCTTGGCTATGGGGGCTCGGCTGGTCTGTCGGAGCTGTGGAGAACGGGCTGTGGGGACCTGGTTAGCTGGTCGGTCGGGGTTGTGCTGGGAAGTCGGGGCTGTGGGGCCTGGGCCCGGCTGGGTTGTCGGGGCTAAGCTGTGGGGGCTGAACTGGGTGTGGCTGAGGGGACTGTGCTGTAGGGGCTGTGCTACGCGTTTGGGGCTGTGTCCTGGGCCGGGCTGTCGGGGCTGCGCTGTGGGACAGGGCAGGGTTGGGATGTGGAGGCTGGGCCTTGGGTGCTGGGATGGAATGGGCTATGGGACTGGGCTGGCCTGTGTTGTCGGGGCTGTGGGTGCTGGGATGTGCTGAGGCAGTGGGGGCTGGGCTGTTGGACCTGGGCAGTGCTGTGTTCTGTGGGGGCTGGAGTGTGGAGTCTGTACTGGGCTAGGATATTGGGTCTCTAGGGGCTGGGCATTTGGTGCTGGCTGTCGGGGCTGGGTTGGAGTGTCGGACTATGGGGCCTGGGCTGGGCTGTCGGAGGTGGGCTGTGGGGCCTCGGCTTGGGGGCTAGGCTGGGCTATGGGGATGTGGGTCTGGCCTGGCCTGTGGGGTCGGTGGGGACTGAGCTGGGTTGTGGGGGCTGGGCTGTGTGGGCTGTTCAGGGCAGGACTGGGGGTGCTGGCCTGAGGTATATTGTGGGGGCTGGGTGGTGGGTGTTGGGCTGGGCCGTGGGGCTGGGTAGGACGTTGGGGGCTCAGCTGCGCTATGGGGTAGGGCTAGACTATTGTGAATGGGCTGTGCTGTAAGGGCTGTGGGGCACTGTCGGGGTGTGGCTGCGCTGACGGAGCTGCGAGTGCTGGGCTTTCGGAGCTGTGGGGGATGGGCTGTGAGTGCTGGGCTGGCCTGTGGGGACTCGACTGGCTTGGACTGTGTGGGTTTGGTGACTGGGATGTGAGGGCTGGCTTGGCTTAGGCTGTTGGGGCTGGTCTGCGAGGTCTGGGCCGTGGGGGCTGGACTGCCTGGGCTGTGGGGGGTATGGGTATTGGGCTGTGGAGACTGGACAGTAGGGTCTTTGGGCTGGGCTGGGATGTGGGGGCGGCGCTGTGCCGGTCTGTGGGGACTGGGATGGGCTGTAGGGTCCGTCGGGGTTGGGTTGTGGGGTGGTCTTTGGGGGCTGAACTGGGCTGTCCGGGCTGGGTAGGACTGCGAGGGCTGCGCTGCGCTGTGGATGTTGGGCTGGGCTGTGAGGAGTGAGCTGGGCCAAAGAATGTGTGCTGGAATGTGGGGCTGGGTTTGGGGCCTGGCCTGTTGAGGCTGGGTTGGACTGGGCTGTGGAGGCTATGGGTCTGGACTGTGGAGGCTGGGCTGGATTGTGGGAGTTGAGCTTGGCTGGGCTGGGATGTGGGGGCTGTGAGGTCTGGGCTGGAGTGTTGTGGCTGGGCTGGAGTGTGGGGATTGTTCTGCGCTGTCGTGGCTATGGGGGCTGTGCTGTCTCTGCTGTGGGGACCGGGCTGGGGGGCTGGCCTGGGTTGGGCTGTGGGTGCTGGGCTGGGAAGGAGTGATTGCAGTGCGCTGAGCTGTGTGTGATGGCCCCTGCATGGCTGCGGAGGCTGTGGAGACTGGGCTGGGTTTGGGGCCTGGCCTGTTGCTGCTGGTCTGTGGGGTCTGGACTTTGGGGGCTGGGTTGCGTTGTGGGGCCTGTGGGTGCTGGGTTGTAGGGGCTGAGCTGTGGGTGCTGGGCTGGATTGTGGGAGCTCGGCTGTGGGGTTCTCGGTTGGGCTGAACTGTGGGGGCGGCGGTTGGCTGTGGGGGCTGGACTGGTCTGTCGGGCCTGTGGGGGCTTCGCTGTCGGGGAGTTGGGGGCGGTGCTGTCTGGGCTGACCTGTCTCTTCTGTGGGAGCTGAGTGTTGTGCTATCGGGGCTGTGTGGGCTGCGCTGGCCTTGGGTGCTGGACTGGCCTAGTATTGGCTGTGGTGGCTTTTTTGGGCTGTGGGTGTTGAGCTGGGCTGTGGTGGCTGGGCTGTGGGTTCTGGGCTGGGTTGGTCTGTGGTTGCTGGGTTGGGCTTTGGAGCTGGGCTGTTGGGTTGGGTCTAGGCTGTGGAGTGGGCTGGGATTTGTCGGCTGTTCGGGGCAGGGAAGGCTGTGGGCGCGGACCTGGACTGTGTGGGCGAGGCTGGGTAGGACTCTGGGTGTTGGACTGGGCTATTGGGGGTGGGCTGCGCTGGGCCGTGGGGCTGGGTAGGCCGTTGGGGGCTGAGCTGCGCTGTGGGGGCAGGGGTAGGCTGTTGTAACTGGGCTAGGCGTTGGAGGTTGGGCTGGGGTGTGGGGACTGGTCTGGGCTGTGGGGACTGCGCTGTCGGGGCTGTGCTGGGGTGCGGGATCTAGTGTGATCTCTCGGGGCTGTGCTGTCGCGGCTGTGCTCTCTGCTGTGGGGGCTGCGCTGTCGGGCCTGGGCTGGGCTGGCTAGGATGGGCTGTTTTATTTGGGCTGGGATGTTGGGTTTGAGCTGGGCTGTAGGTGCTGTGCTGGGAAGTCTGAGCTGTGGGGGCAGGGCAGTGCTGGACTGTGGGGGTTGTGCTGTGCGGGCTGGGCCGTAGTGGCTTGGATTGGGCTGGGATTTGGGGGCTGGCCTGGGCTCTCGGCGCAGTGGTGGCTTGGCTGGGCTTTCGAGGTTGTGGGGGCAGGGCTGGTGTGTCGGGGCTGGGTTGTGCTGTGCTGGCCTGGTCTATGGGGTCGGGGTTGGGCTGAGCTGGCTCTTCAGCAGTTATCTAGGATTAAACCCTGGACCTCTGTAATGAGTCATAAACGATGGCACAATGCCATTTCACATCCTTTTAGATGCATCTGCTTTCTTTGTTGATATGTTTATAATCCAGTATCAGTATAAAAATTTAGTTCAGTTGATTGAAGAGTGCCTCTATGCCATCATTCATAGATTTAGAAGTGAATGGATGCTTTCGCTGTTTGTTGATTTTTTTGCAGGTTTAGTATACGTTTGTCTGTGTCGGTATAAATGAATGACATTTTCTATACTGTATCAAAATGCAATGAATCCAGTACGGTTGATTGGGAAACCGGCTTTCAGGCTAGAGGAGGATAATTTATTCATTAGTACAGCTAGTTAATCTTTGCTAACACGATTGACCTGGATGCTATTTGGCGGTCAAATACGATAATACATAAATACCTTTGCATCTTCATATGCTTTTATGTTTAGCACTATGAGTCGTTGCGTCTGGAAATGTCAGGGACTTGTCCGCGTCTCTAAGCATTTCAAATTTGTAAATTGTGGCATCCAGCCTGTTTTCCTCTTGTAAGGGTTTAGGGTAGTGAAGGATAAGTCAGCTACATAGAGTCTGTAGTGGCGTTGTGTGATGTATACCATGGATTTAGTTTCGGTGGATGGTTACGTGATGAAGGAACCGTTCCATGACAAGTCTGTCGCAATAGATTGTATAAGTCTGTTGTGATGTTTGGTGTTCTCTGCGAGTGTATAGACATTCACTCGGGGGAACTTGTATACCTGTGTAGTGAAAGTTTCTTATTCACTGTTATTAACTGAGTCTCTTTAAATGTATTTTAGAGTAAGAAATTAGGCATGAGCACAGCCATTTAGCACATACTGGTACACTGTCAGGAGATTTTAAAGTGCTTCAAAGGCATTTTCAAAGAAGTAGCAGGTATTTCAGTTTATTGGTATAAATCGTTTATAGAGAGATAGGGAATACGAGCAGAGATGCTAAGCTAGAAAGGGTTTAAGTTTAGAAAATGCGTTCATATAGGGAAAATAAGGATAGACGCTAAACCAGACAGGGTTGAAGAGTAGAACATGCGTTTATATGCGGAGTGATAGGAAAAACGAGGAGAGGTGCTATGGGAGACCGGTTGAAGGTATTTAGAGAATGTTTTCCAGGAGGGTGGAATGGGTTAGGAGGTATTTTAAACACTGGTGTAGCTATAGATATATCGGGAGACCCTTATAAGTCATTTTCGAGGGACACGTTTAGCTTACTTTACAGGTATTCTGATGTAGTTGAATAGGCATTTAGCATCCTCTTACAGACTTTAGGACACTTACATGAGAACTTTAGCCGTTTTAACCACTGGAGTAGGAACTGTGAAATATTTAGCGCCCACTTGTGGGCCTTTTAGCCACAGGTACAGGTATTTTCATGGTATTCGAACGGGAATTCTGAAGGGCTTTAGAAACTGCTTCAGATATTTTCATGCCATCGGCAAAGAGTTTTGAACATTCTGCGGAAATTTATGCTGTTATAAAGTATCCTGACACTCTCCCCCACTATTTTTTAAGGGTTCTGTTAAGAGCAATTGAGATTCTTTAAAGGTATTTTTGGCTATAAATCAGATATTGTAACAAGCCTCAAAGACTTTTGGAACACAAAAAATGGAATTGCATAGGTAATTTAGGGTTTATGACAGGTATTTAAGGATAATTTCATAAAAAAATCAAGTAGTATCACTGGTATTTTGAGAGATTTAGAGGGTGATTCAGAAATGATCAAGGATGTTTAGGGTAATATAATAGGTAGGTCAGGTATTATCACAGGCATTTAGGGTAGTTTCATTGCTAATACACGTATTAGCACAAGTAATTTCATAGGTAATTCAGCTATTGTCATAAGTATTTTAGCTAATTTTATGAGTAAATCAGATATTAACGTGATATTTAGCCTGATTTTAGGATTTTATGCACTCTTCCACACATTTGTAACATTTTATGACAATTTCTAATCCAATGTTAGAATACTTTTTATATACGTTCAAAGACTTTTTTTCTTCTATATCTTGTAAATTACTATCTATTAAGCAGTTAACTTTTGAGACCGAGAAGGATAAACTGTGTATTAGTTTTAGGATATAGGGAAGTAGTCTAAACTATTCACATACGGAACATCCTAGCCTAACCTTTACCAATTTTACTTGCTCTGGAACATCCTCTCATTATCTACCCTATCATCATCTAACGTAACCAAATTTAATCACAAAACATAACCAAAAAGCACCAACCCGATGCTAAGACTACATAAGCTAACCCATGCTTCGTAACTTAAGACAACCAGTATGTAAGCTTAACTTAACCTATCCCAGACAATTCTATCATTATGTATTCTATCCAGTCATCTATGCTAATCTGATACCATCCTAACCTATCCAAACGTTCAAATCTAAACCAGATAATCCCTTAGAATCTGTGCTGCAATCCAATTCTAAGCCAGCACTGATCCTAACCTAAGATAACATAAAAGATTTCATGTCTAACCTGCTATCATCTAATCTAGCTTGATTACATAGATGTTAATGTAGCCCAATTTTAACCAGCAGCCCTTTCATCATTTATTCAGCCCAGTCATAACCTAAATCTATAAGCTAGACCATCCTCTAATTATCTATGTCACCCTATCATAACCTACAAAAGCTAGCCTAAACTGACTTTACACAAGCTATCCCATCTTGTCATTGCCCACCCTAGCTTAACCTAGAGGAACCCTCTTATTGGCTGAATGGAGAACCTATCATACCTCTACAGATCCATTCATCACAAAAATGTTTCCTTACATGAAGCACTTTGAATACTTTTACAAGAATTCAATACCTTTTGCAACTATATTTCTAATGCTCAGTCATTTATTCATACATTATAAACTTTCTATTATCAGATACTTTAAGGATATTGAAATCATTTTATATACTGTTAAAGACATTTTTTGCTACTCCTAGCATTTCACCATGTTCAACAGAGTTCATGTATTTTAAGATAAAGAGAGCTGGAGGTTGTTATACTACATCACTAAAATGTTCTTACTTGAACACGTTTCAGGAAAACGGTTTGCTCCATCATCAGCATGTTTTCAACTGATATTGCCAGTTATTGTCTGGGGAATATGTGCGGCTAGTGGTGTTCTCTGGTGCTGGGCTGATGAACCTCCAAAGGCTGCTGGGTGGTGACAGTTCGAAATTCGTTAGGTGATTCCTGTGTTTGACGATTTGTATTTTTTCCCAGATGTCCAATTCATTGCTGCTTTTGATCGGTTTTAAGAGTTTTATGTTGGGAGTGATTTCATGGTTTGAAGACCAGAAATGATGTGCTACTGCTGATTTATCTGGCTGCTTTTGGCAAATGCATCTCATATGCTCTTTAAGTCTTATTTCAAGATTTCTTTTGGTTCCTCATATGTATACCAGGTTACAGTCATTACAATTTTATATATACCAGCTGATTTATTGTTGGGGGATAGGATCATTTGCTCTGTTGCATAGTAGTTTCTGTATATTGTGGTTATTCTGTGGAGACAGGGTGATGATGTATTTCATGAAAATCCTTTGAAATTTATGATGTGTCCAAGGGTGATAAGTGAATTTCCTATATGCTTGTGGTTTTTGTTGTCTGAGTACAGTAGTCATTTGTTGGGTGTATTTCTGCCTTTCAAACTTTTTTTATCCTGTTTATCTAGTTTTTTTCTGGTATCCATTCATAGTGGCTATGTTGATAATGTGTTGGTATTCTTTCTGGTATTCCTCTTTCTCCATTGGTATATGTACTAACCTGTTTGTAATACTATTTAAAATTGCAAGTTTGTGGCTTGTAGGATTGTAGCTATTGTTTTTAATATGATTTTCTGTGAGAGTCAGTTTTCTGTAAATGCCGAACGTTATTTTGTTGTGTGCATTATTTCTGATTATCCTGACATCTAGGTACGGTAATTGGCCATTTTCTTCTTTTTCTATTGTGAATTTAATAATCTTTTTTGTAAATTAAAGAGTTCATGTATTCTTTGGCAATCATTGTATGCCCTTCTATACACATAAAAGAACTTTTATCGGCATCTAAACAATGACCACCAGCTCTTCCATCATCACATCATTTCCAAAATCAACAACACTATAACTATCACCATCACCCCTATCACTACCATCACTTTGAATTACACCATAACCTTAATCTGTCACTACCACATGATTCCATTAAAACCATAACTCTGTAATCCTTCAATTCCCACCATCATCCCTCACACCCATCACAACTACCGTCATTCCCATTTACTCCATAACTCTGCACTGTCATCACCATTGCCGCATGACTCTCTAATCACGCAGTTCCCGTCACCATCACTGCTACACTAATCAAAATACAACCCCCATTAGATAGAGCCTCTCATTTATGAAGTGATATAACAGATTTACGTACCCATAAGTGCCTAGCTCTATTAGTGTTTTTGTATGTTTCTGTATGTGTGTTAGTTTGTAGATCATCGCACATGTCCGTGTATTTGGAGAGGTGTTTGGAGGCATATATGTATGCAAGTATGTGTGTTTGTAGGTTTTCGTGTATATCCGCATGTTTGAAAAGGTGTTCATGCATGTATTTGTGTGTGTCCATAGGTCTTTGTGCTTGTTTGTGTGTTTGAAAGCATGTATATTTATGTGTGAGGATGAATCCTCATGTGTGTGAATGTATTTATTGTATCTTTTATGTATGTGTGAGTATATTTGTGTGTTGGCACTTGTATGTGTTTCTATGCACATATGATGTACGTGTGTATTTATGTGCATGGATGAGTTGGTATGCAAGTGTGTACATCAAGATAAAAGAGAGAAAGAAAGCAGAAAGGAAAATTAAGACTCAAACTCAGATCTCGGAATACCTAAGAATATTTAGACCTTAATATATGCGAAGAAAAATAATGCATCATTTATATTCATTGTTTGGCAGCAACATGTGTATTTCTAGTTCCACAGAGCGCAAAGTTGGAATCAAAGCATGTATGTACACAAGGTTACGTATGCAACATTTCGCTTCTGTAAAATGGGGCATTTTGTTCCATTAGTTTCAGGGAATTAAGCACTTTTTTAACCAAATGGTATATTTTGAAGCCATTTCACAATAGAAGGTAGTGTGATTTGAAGCAAATGGATAGCACAAATTGATTTAGTGCTATCACAACAGGGGGAATCCATATCAAAAAGCACTTTGTCTGCAAGTGAATTTAGTGCACTTTGTTCTGACGCTCCTAATATAAAGTTGAGTAATACAAGCAGATACATCAACACTAATAATCAACAGGTGAATATTGAAACTGTCATCCTATTGGACTTTGTGCCAGAGATGGAAGTACACAACTGTTACAAGGAGTTTATGTACGGTTCTTGTGAAGATATTATGTATATCGGATTATTTCAACATGACTTACATCTCAGGGTGACAAACCCATTGCTACTCGATGAACCAATACAGCTTAAACACCATAGAGAAGCCTCAGTGAGGGATTTTATAGTTGTCCCAAGTGGATATTTGAGAAGCACTACCCTAAATCATATCTGGGTGTTATGAAAGTGCCCCAATACATGACATTCAGCAAATGTTTTCCAACTATGAAAATCAAAGTAGGATTACTTAATGTTCTTGGTTAACCCGTTTACTGTCAGTCATTTAAGGTACATCTGACCACTGTACATCAGCAAATATCAGTTTAAATCACATTACGCAATTTAACTCTACACAAGTTGATTAAAATGCAAATTATTCCATTATTTATGCACATATTTGAATCAAACAACTTACGCATATTTATCAAAATTGAATGAAGTAATGACAAATCTAGTAAAGATAGGTTTACATTGCAGTTGCATTTGACATTGGCAGAAGAAGTTTTATTTTTTGAAAACGTAGGTAGCAGAGAGGCTTTTTAGATACTTAACTTTACTTATTTGATTGTACTTTGTACAAGCTAGCTGAATACACAAAGTCAGCAGGTAGAGACTGTGACCAGAACACAGTACCAAGAAATTCCTGATGTGGCATCATTCATCCTTGTTTATGTTTTCTTGAATTAAATTCTGTGAATCATAAAGGACATCTTATTATACATAAATAGAAGTGACATTGTGATGAATGATGTTTGTAATCTTAACACTTAATAAACACTCATGTGATTCAGGGTTAACAACAGCTAGGTTCCATGTTGTGTAAAGCTTAAGTAACCATCATAAGACAAAAAAGTTCACATATATTCATCCTTTATTTTCAGTAATTCACTTCAAAACAAGGTTCCAAATACATTGGGGCACAGAACTGAAACTTCTTTTCTAATGGACTTTGCCTTGCAATACATTTCAACAAGTAGCCTGTGATATACTCAGCAAGACCATTCACAGACATATAAACGGTAAACTTGCATTAAACATTTAGCTAACAGTATTCAGAGTATGCTTCAGTTGTTATGATAGGCATGTAACAAATATACTGTCTGCAAGTTAACTGCAAAAACATAGCCTAATCTACATACACAAAAATCTTTAGAAAAAGATATAGAGAGGTTAAGAGAAAAGTACATACATACTGAGATAGTAATAATGGGTGATTTCAATGTAGGAATAGGGAAAAATGATGTAAATCTAAGGAGTGGGATATAAATGATGTGTTAAAAAAAGAGTTTTAAACACACTAAGGACAAAGCTGTGGATAGGAGAAGTGAAAAATTTATTGAATATTGTGAATTAAATTACTTTGATATTTTAATGGGAAAGATGGAGAGGACGCACATGGGGAATATACCCTTTTAAATATAAAAGGTCAAAGTGTAAATCGACACGTACTGTGGTTGAAAAATATCTTGAAGAAAGAAATGAAAGTAATGTAGGTAATAGGGAAATAAATTATGTAAGTGCCAAGATGGTAATAGGTATTGCAAGGAGAGAATAAGGAAATCTATAAGTAAATCAGGCAAAACTGAGTATGGAAATACTGGAATGTAGCAAAGTGGACATAACCTAGGGAGAATAGTAGTATATGGGAGTAAGAGAGTTAAGAGACAGAATCTGAATTATATTTAGTGAATATATCCAATAATACGGCACGTAGCAAGATGATAAGGTGGGCAAGATAGGAACTATTAATGTAAAGCATGCCCAATGCACGTGATTGTTAATATTCAATAATACGGAAGGTAGCAAGATAAGGTGGGCAATGATAGGAACTATTAACATAAAGCAAGCCCAATGCATATGATTGTTAAATACTGTAAACTTGAGTATGATCATAATAGGAACCAGGGCTCGACACTGATCATGCCCAAATGAATTGTAATACCTCAACACTCAATAAAGAATTATTGATTGATTATATGATCATAATAGGAACCAGGGCTCGACACTGATCATGCCCAAATGAATTGTAATACCTCAACACTCAATAAAGAATTATTGATTGATTACATACATAACCATTTTGACACTAACAGGTGAAGGGTTATCTGCATGTGGAAAAATGCTCCATAATAGTGTTGAAGGAGTTATGAATGTAATACTTATATTATTCTGAACAATTCAATTCTAAATTGACACTGCTTTTAATAATTTTTTCTAATCACCTCAGTTTGTGAATTAAATTCCTAGAAATATTCTTATGGTATAAAGTCATAAATATGATGAACAATAATTAATCTAATGAGCACTGAGGTTATGTTTTGGCAGGAAATAAGTACCATTATCTCAGTGAAATGCTGGCCAAATAGCTCACATTACAACATAAGATTTTTGTGTACACATGTGCAAATTCACTCATGTCCATAGATCTGTATGCACTTTGCACCAAACGTACAGGAAGTCAGTTATGCTAATTGTTCACAGACTTAGAGAAATTGCTTTGTTAGATGTGGATTGTTAACACTGGATGACATTGGGGCAGCTTTAGAATGTCCTACGTCATCTGTTACGGTAAGTAGGTGTTTCAAACACATAAGCTTGAATGTTAACTTAACTTTGAAGCTGTACAATGAACGTGGAACAGAAAATTCAGCCATTTGACAGTGTAAGTGATGTGAATATTTGTAACTGTATTAATTTGCGATATGAAACAAATTAGGCAACTAGCTTTTACTTCCAGCAGATGGAACATACACTTGAAACAATCCCTACCAAGGAGCACTAGCCATAACAATGTAAATCAACACAAAGGGAACACGAAACAAGAAGCCAAAGATGTGATTGATCAGTAACCTAACATACTCACTTCTTAAAATGGGTAAGTGAAGTTTACACTCTGTGATTTATGCAGATTATGTGTTTGTAGCATAACATTTTGTAACAAGTGCTTACAAAATTGTAGCAGAGTTTAGTTACTCTTAAGGACCCTATTAAGTCCTTGCACCAGTGTTGATAATACATCTGAGTTAAATACATTTGGTGCTGTTCTGAGCTTGGTGCAGAGTATAACCTAATGGACAACCATACATAGCAATCCTTACAGTTGAATACTGAATTTTGAAATACTGCAACGTAGATTTTAACACAAATACATGAAGAGGGTAGAAATTAACAACTTTTGATGCCATGAAGGAAATTCAGTATTCCAAATCTCAATGAAGTTCTTTTTGCAAATGTCACATTTGTATGGTCATTTCTTTAAAACGAGACAAGTTATGATAGTCCTTATAAAAGTATTACTTGTATGAGCTTCTTCCCTCTATCAAATTGTGCATTTTCAAAATATACAAAAGAGTAATCCTCTGTTAACAAAATGACACATTTATATAGTCTTATGGCGCTGATAAATCAAATAATTATGCCTTTTACACTTCATAAATAATTAAATCTCTTCTCAAAAATTTCACATTTGACTTATTCCATGTTAAGTTCCACAAATTTTCACAAAATCTGACCTTCATGTCTCCGACTTACTTCAAACCTTGCCCATGGATTACAAAAACAAAGTGAATTATGTTTTAAATCACAATATTTTAAAACATACCGCACAATCCAACTTGTGAAAAGCAGCACACCTCTCTACCTTTAAATTACAAGATCTCACAGGTGATAAGTGATAAAATTATGTTATAATCTGCAATGCAAAGATTAATATGTAATATTCTAGATTGAGTTTTTTATTTATGGATGCTTTTAACTGCTGTGGTCCTTAATGCCCTATTCTATATTGGGCGTGAAAGACCAGTAATTTTGCTCAGAGGCCTCTTTATCAGGCTTGAGATTCTTTTATGTGCCGTAAATCTACAATGCAGGACCAATTTTACTTATTTATTATAATTGATATAATTTGCTATTTACATCAATTTTTAACACACTTAAAAGCTATATATCCCTATTAACTCAGAAGTTTAAATTTCTATAAATATTATAAATAAACACGTAGCTTTTTGTAGTATTTCTAAATAAAACAAAGATGGTATCCTGTATAGTTAATTTTAAATAGAGTAACTTAGAAAGTGGTGTGTAGCTGGGATTCCAATGCAGTGCTGCTGGAGAGTAGAAACAACAGCAGTAGTCTGTCACTAGATGCTTTGTCAACTGTTCACAGGATTATAGCTTCTCTAGTTTGTTCACATGTAACTAAAATTTGGCATACAGTTGAGAAGCATTCAAACTTTCAACCTTATACTATGGGAGGCAACTTAACTACAATTTAAATGTGCATTTGTTCCCCTCCATGCACAAGTGAATACCATCTGGTTGTTATTGCACCATAGAGCTAAATGAATTTAGCTGTAAGGTACCAGGGATCCTCTTTACATTGCTTTATCTTGCCTTAAAATGGTCACTATGTTCAAAACCACTTCTGGATTACTCATGGCATTAGTACTTTGTAGCACACAATCACTGTTATCAGTGGGCAGTATTTTGTTTTTTCAGACACACATCACATAGTTTTAGGTTTGGTGACAAAGTTAAGTTCTCCATTTTTAAGTTTCTAAGCATATTGTGGGTAACTAAGCTTAATGATTTCTGCCTTGTGTTATCCTTGGAAACATTAAATGGACTGAAGCAATAATCATAGCTACATTTCTTCAGTTTGCTCATTATACGCTTTCAGAAATCACAGAGTTAAGAATGAACCTATAACGCAAAAAGCTGGATGCAAAATAAAATTTAAAATGAAGCAGCAGAGAGCCTTTACAGAATATCAAATTCCAGCTGCTAGGTTGCACTGAACTCTGGAAGTGATAGCATATCATGTTCATAATGCATAACACATTGGCCAGCATGGTATGCTGCTGCAATGTAAAGCTCTCAGTCAGCATACTTGTTTTAAAACCCTACATGCTAACACAAAGAAACTTTAAAAGCTTACTTCTATGGAAGATCCCATCTTGATATTAACAGATTTAAAACAATATATATCATAGATTACTCCTATATTTTTTTCCAGATTTTAATATTAGGGGGTTAAATATAATATTGCGGTTTAAAATATTTACCCTTAAAAAGGTTGTTTCTCTATACCAAAAAGAAACAGTATTTTATATAACGAAAACCACAATATTTTTGTTTACAAAATGACAGTGTTCTTATTCCTGGCCACACTCTATTCCGAGAAAAAATTACTTTTATGTAAGTTGTGAATGTACAAGAAAAATGTTAATATGCCTTAAATCCTAAAATAACTTGATTTTCTACAAAATGTAGCATTTGCGTCAATTTATTTTATATGTGGAGCACACAAACTAAAATTAAGAAAATTCAGAGAAAATGATGTTTTATGTGTGTTTGGTTTGATGTGGAATGACTCATTATTGACCTGTAAGGCTTTTGCCTTCATGAATCAAATTATGTGATTTCAAAGTCAACAAACAAACAAAGCTCCTATCATAAGTTTTGGAAGGCTTTTCATCCCAATGAACAAATTTATACTTCATACTTGTCATTACAGTAAATATATGCTCACAATTTTCACACTTCTGAGGCTGTTATTCTCATGTATGAAATTTCAAAGATCACAGGTGAGTGAAGCTCTTCTCACAAGTTTCACATTTGTGAAGCCTTTTACCTACATATATCAAATTATATAAATTTAAATGTGACAACAGAGTAAACTTTTCAAAAATTTCACACTTGTGAGACGTTTTACTCATTGTCAAAAGAGTGAACCTCTGCTCACAAAATGTACACCTATGGGACATTTTACCCCATTTATCAAATTATGAGATTTCAAATGTGACAGTTCAGTAAAGCTCTTCTCACAAATTTCTCACTTATGAGGCTTTTTACCCTCGTGTATCAAATTATGTGATTTCAAGTGTGACAACTGCGTAAAGCTCTTCTCACAAATTTCACACTTGTGAGGCCTTTTACCCTCATGTATCAAAGTATGCCTTTTCAAATCACACAAATTAATAAAGCTCTTCTCACAACTTTCACACTTGTGAGGCCTTTTACTCTCGTGTATCAACTTATGATATTTCAAATATGATAAATCAGTAAAGCTCTTCTCACAAATTTCACACTTGTGAGGCTTTTTACCCTCATGTATTAATTTATGTCTTTTCAAACTTGAAAATGTAGTAAAGCTCCTCTCACAAATTTCACATTTGCAAGGATTTTTACCCTCATGTATCAAATGATGCAATTTCAAAGATGATAAATCAGTGAAGCTCTTCTTGCAAATTTCACACTTGTGAGGCTTTTTAGCTCCATGCATCACATTATGCCTTTTCAAATGTGACAACCGAGTAAAATTCTTCTCACAAATTTTACACTTGTGAGGCTTTTTACCCTCATGTATCAAATTATGGGATTTCAAATGTGACAACTGAATAAACCGCTTCTCACATATTTCACACTTGTGAGACTTTTTACCTTCATGTATCAAATTATGCCTTTTCAATTCTAATGACCGTATAAACCTCTTCTCACAAATTTCACACTTGTGAGGCTGTTTACCCTCATGCATCAACTTATGTGATTTCAAATATGATAAATCAGTAAAGCTCTTCTCACAAATTTCACACTTGTGAGGCTGTTTACCCTCATGTATCGATCTATGCCTTTTCAAACTTGACAATGCAGTAAAGCTCTTCTCACAAATTTCACACCTGTGAGGGTTTTTATCATGAATCAAATTGTGAAATTTCAAAGATGACAACTGAGTAAACCCTTTATCACAAATGTTACATTTCTGTGAGCTTTCACCCTTATGTATCATCAAAGCCGTGCTGTAAATTTCCATCCCATCACTACATTTTGCAGAGTCAACATGTTTTTCTACAGGTGGTATATTTGTAACATCACTTTCTTGACTTTCATATTCCGGACAATCCTTTCCATAGCTGAAAGTTGTATTTTTCTCTGATGCTACAGCAGAGGGCATTGATGAATCAATGTTGATGTCAGCAGAAACTCCTTTAGTGCAAAATCTGAAATATAGAAGTATTTAGCAATAGGTAAAATAAACATGCATGCACTAAAATGTCTTCTCTTTACAATATTAGTATTATCACCAAACCCATGTGATACACTCAGCCAAGCCATCAATGAAGGCTTTGAGTGCAGGAGATTCAAGTAAGCAAACATGCATGGTAATGATGGACAAGCAATGGAAGAGGTATTCTGGTAAAGTCTAGAATTTTGTATCAATGTGTCTCTCTAGCAACAGGGGTCTATAAAAGATGGCATAAAATAAATGTGAGTCACTTATTCACCTATGAGATAGTTACAAGCAAGCTATTAGCACCTTTCCCATAATAAATAAAGTTTATGAGTTAACTAATGTTTTTATTTGTTACAGCACAATTGTGTATCACTTCATTAATTCTGAATGTTACCCTGGACACTTCTAACCCTTTATATGTATTCAGTATATATAGCTAATGAAGTTGATTGAAGCATAAAATGCAATTTACATAGGATTATTAGGTTTTTGCATCAAGAAACTTCAGTGCTTACAGCTATAAAATTAGAATAAATCTTATTCAAAGGTTTTAAGACTTCTTCTGCAGTATTTGATGACAGTTATAGATATAAATATAACACAATTTGTACCATAATAAACAGGACTGATTGTTGGTCTACTGTCAGAGTAAATTATATATCATTCATCTATGTATATTGCTTCAAACAAAATGTGATAAGCTTTTATTTTTACATGAATTTTCTGCAGAGTAACACCAATTGATTCCTTTTTGCTTCTCCATGCATTGTCTGTGGAGTAGAACTATTTTCTACTGCATAGTATTCTCAACAAAGGCTTTGTACATTCTTTGTAGTTTGTTTGATAATTTATGAATTGAAGTTACAGGGTGTTTTATAGGTCAAGTCTGTCAAAAATAATATGACTTCTTAATGGTTAAAGCTCTATCAAAATTAGTTAAGTGGTTATAAAATTATTGTACAATCTAGAAGATTTTTATGGTGAATCCTCCACTTAAAATTTAATTTTGTTCAGTCCTGACTATTGCTAATAATAATAATAATAATAATAATAATAATAATAATAATAATAATAATAATAATAATAATAATAATAATAATAATAATAATAATAATGCATTACCCTACATACAAGTCTTCTTCTTTAAAATATTAGCATAGACAAAGAAGCACCAATAAAGTAAAAGTAACACAAAAATCAGAAAGTTTCTTATTGAAACATTAGCCAAGAGTCAAGTCTTACCTTGGTGACTTTATTGGAGTTAAGTCCGCATCCTGTAACAGAATAATACAAACATATGGTTTCACGTAATCATCTATACAGCGTTAGCTAAATGTCCTGCATGACATAGTTATCTTTAAAGTACCAGGTTTGATTTATTTTTAAATTAATATATATATATATATATATATATATTTTAGGAGTTATATTAAAACTAAGGTTTGACACTGTATTATGTAATGGGGTGAAAGAAAACAGAGCAATGGACAAAGTATTTATGGATCTAAATCTAAATGTGCCATATACCATTTTTAAAAAATTCATTTTATTCGTTCCTTTGAGGCTAAATCCATCTAATGAAACCCTACTAAACATATGTGATCAGAAATCATATGCAAGTACTTTAAATGGGAGCTAACAGATGGTGCAGGTGCAATCTCCAATGCCTTCATCAGTCTAAAGTTATCTTACAATCATCGGTGAATTAAAGAAACTACATACACATGCACTCTATTAATATAATCAACTGAGTTACAACGCTTTCCTGCCTTATCTTATTGTTGTTGACATTTCTGATATGTTTTTGCTATGGAAGAAGAAAATGAGCATAATGATGCCTATAAATGGTGCGGTTCTGTGAAAATCAGACAAAAAATCTGATGTGTTACACTCACATGACTTTCTCCACTATTTTACAAACGCTTATTCTCCATATGCTTCATGTTAATCGAGATGTTAATTTTATTGCTAATTTTCTTGCAGACGCAACGGGAATTGGTAGGCTTTAAGCGATAGTCAAATATTTTAAGAGCTGGCTGCTATGTGGAGTATTCCTTCTCTTTCCATATCCTGGACAAAAAAAATGAATAACGAATTCCCATTTGAGAAAAAGTATAAGTATTGGAAAATTTAAGGGAATAACAAGCAATATCTCGAAAATGGTTCACTCAACAAAAAAAATGTATATGACATAAATTGTGTATTTTAATGCTATTTACATTTTTTGTGCAGTAAAATTTTGTCTCTCTCTTATGGTTTACCACTTATGCAAAAGTCGTTCACAATGAAGAATACTTTTGGAGACATTCCCAAAAAATTTGAGATATACATTTCATTTGTCATGAAAACATCTTAAACATATAATATTTTAATCAAAATCGTTAGAGCCATTTTTGAGAAAATTAAAATTTTCGAAAAATGTTCCATGTAAAGGGTAATCTGTGGTGGGGGATTTTTTTGAAAACCTTCGTGTCGCATCTCTGGAAGATACTGAACCTAAATACCAAGTTTGGTGTTTATCCGACTGTTCGTTTCTGAGTTATATTGTTCACAGACACACGGACATGTTTTCAAAAATGATTTTTTTGGATTCAGGGGGCCTCAAAACATATATTTCCGGTGAAATCTCGGTATCGAATTTTTGGATGGAATACAATACTTCCCCTACTTACTATACGTAGTAGAAAAAGTAAAAATTGCTCAAGCTAAAGGTGCAGAATATACATGTTCCAGGAAAACAATTCCATCAAAATCAGGACTAACAAAGATAGATGATATTCTTTCCAGACTAGGAATTTGTAACCTAATTTGCAAACAATGCCACAATATCTAATTAAGTGAATAACAAGGAATAGTGGTGTGCCTAGTGTTAACACATACACCATATTTTATTTGAAACTAAAGTAGTTTACCTTTTCCAGTTTTAGGTTACTTGCAGAAGTTGTGGTAGATTATAATGTTGGACTTTTGTTACACAACATATATGCAAACATTATTTCAGGAATTCTATAGACTAGATGAAACAGCACAAGGCACATTTTTAATGGCTTTAATCCAAGTCCTACCAGTCACAAGAGGGCGCAATGGTAAATATGAAAATCCTGAGGAAAGCCACCGCCAAACAAGTGGTGTGTATAAGGTTCCTGAATGGTAGTCATTCTAGAATATGTTGTAAAACATTCATGGATGTCTTTGGAGTTAGTAGATGTATCATTTGGTATACCAAGATCAGACACCAGCAAGAAATGTGACTTACTACACCTTGAAGAAAGATAGGATACACTCACCAAACAGCACAAAAGCCAAGATGGAAGTTGAACTTCATCAGAGGAAGGCAGAGAGTGCAGTGACAAATGTGAAGGATACAGTATCTTCAAGTACACCAGTACATAAACAATCCATTTACAACAGGTATTGTCTGTGCCAACTCTGACATTCAGATATGTTTTACTTACATCAACTCTCATGTTACAACTTCTATGCACTTATTCACGACAACAGTGAGGCAATAATGTGTGTGGCATGAGGCTGAAGGTTCACGTGTAGCATATAATATAGCATCATGTCTATTCCATGCACTGAATTGCACCAGGAATACTAATGATGTAACTGGGAACAAGTAAAGCATTGTGATTTGGAGTGACAATTGCTGTGAGCAAATTAAAAACCAGGAGAGAGAGAGTGTAGATATATTTGATTGTAATATACAGGTGTCAGGGCATAGATTTTTATCATGTAAAATTAAAATGAGTTTTATTTATGAACACTCTTCAGCTACTATGGTTCTTAGCATCCTATTCTATACTTGGCATGAAAGACCATAAATTTTGCTGAAGGGACCTTTTTATCAGGCATGAAGTTCTTTTACCTGCAGTAATGATCAAGATTTTGGATTAATAGAACAGAGCACAAAAATGGTAAAGTGTTATATACCTGATGATCTAAAAGATGTGATTTGTTTAGCGTGCCCTTCGTCGTCTTTCAAAACACTGAAAATTGAGGCAAGAGACTGCTGCTGATAAAACTATACACATAACAAAGTTATACATCAGTACTTCTGTACAAATTTGAATTAACTCTCCTGGAGTTGTCCATATCAAAAGGTACTCAGTGAGCTAGAAGACCGGGAAACTTTAAAAGACTTGAGGAATATGCTTCCCTACATACCACAAATGCACCAACAGTTTATTTCTGACTTGTGTAATGGCACAGCAAATTGACATTCCTTAGTATTGCTTCTGTCATTCAAAAACAAAATCTGTAGGTTGTTTCATGACATTCATGGTAGCATGTTTATGTGGAAAACAGCCCATTTAGTATGAGTCTTGTCATTCATTATAGCATTATGTTTATTTGGGAGTTAGCCAATTTAATTTGAATAAGATAGTGTGTAGGACACATTCTGCATTTATATTTTTCAGTGTTCTCTGGTAGCGGTATTTATGAACAGTTATCTCAGGTTTCCCAGATGTCAATAGAGGTTCAATGCTATGAATATCCAAAAGTTAATAAGTTATATCATATTACATTGTTTTTTCGTTATATCTAAGAATGTTACTTTTTGATCCTTAGCATATTTAGATTGTTGGATCATTTAAATCTGAATGAATTGTTTAGTTTAAAGAACAGAAAACTGGCAAAAGGAATGTTAAGTAGAGATAAACCAGAAACTATGATTCAGTTAGCCAAGTATTTATGAAAATCTGATGTGATATACTGACATGACTTTCTCCACCAATAACAAATTCAAACATACCAGTATTTATACAAAGAGTTAAGCCACATTCAAAACAAAAATAAAAGCACTCAACATGAAAGACTTTGCATGCAAGTTATTTAGCAGAAGCATTCACATAGTCACATAAGCTGCTACATAACAAGAGATTGCGAACTCCAAACTTTATCCTTGTGTTACATGCATAGAGAAAGAGCTTTGTGTTTCTTTCTCCAAACACTGCCAGCTTATGAATGATACAAAATTTTATGCCATCTACTCTACAATCATGCTTGTCTTCCATTTGGGCATACCACATCAATGCTGATCTGTTGTTTGCTTGTTACACTTTTATATCACATTTATTTATAAGGAATGGATGAATTTCAGTATTATATATTAATGGTTATGTTTTTCAATTTGAAACTTGAATTACACTTGGAAGACTTTCACATGCAATTTACAGATCCAGAAACCTGTGCCAATTGTGTTATGCTTACAGCTGCATTGTGGAAGGGGCCTTATTCTTCTATTACCGTTATGTTACAGTATGTTTTTTCCGAGAATTATTTCAAATTAAGCATAAAGTACTTTCATACAACATTCAAATGTTATTCGGATTAACAAACTCTTGTGAGAGAGACAAAAGGGGGAGGAAAAAAACTGCAAACTTTCAAGCATGTCGATTAAATGACATGGGAAACAAAACTTGCACTTGGATAATTTTGAAAACAGCAAACACCATCAACCAACTTTGACAAATTGGGTATTTGGACGAGTTCTGACTTTTTCTTGTAAATACCTGTTTGTCTTCAGATTTCTTAAGATATAATTATAAAAAAACTCAATTAAATGAAGGGCCTTCATAGGCTATTCAAAAAAAAAACAACATTCTTGTATATCACTTGTGCAAGTATGTTACATGTATACGGAGGTAGACTGAAAAATTCCATACCACATCATCAAAATAGTTATATCCATGAAATAGGAACTGAAGCTTTCCTGGCAATGTACATACTCATTCTTGGACTTGAAGCCAGATGAGGTGATAAGTTGTCAATGTTTCAGGAGCATACGACTCTGCCATCTTCAGGATGCTGAATGATTGGTAAGGTGATATGGCCACCCAACATGGAGGCTAGCACTGATCTGGCAGAAAATGTGGCATTTATGCAGGGTTTGCTGGAGCAGACCTTGTAGAAAAACTAGCCTACTCTGGCTGCTACTTAAACTGTTTTTGTGCCTGTCCAATTCTATTTTGAATAGCTGGTTTCCATGCAGGACTGAACTGTAGTCAGCATCCTGGTTCAGCGTGCCCCTCTTGAGGAGATGGCCAGTGCCTCCTTGACCCTGTGGTCCCAGTAACCATCACACTTATACATGATGGTTGTGTTTTGAAAGTTGGTTCTATGGTCATTTTCAAAGCAGTGTTCTGCTAGACCAGACTTCTCAGACTGCATCAGTTCCAATGTTCCTTTCACGTTCTTTGATTCTGGTGGTTATGGTCCTGCTGGTTTGTGTCATTTACAGGGTCCCGCACTCACGGGGAATGTGATACGTACATTGAGATCTAGCTTATCTTTCACCAGTCTCACTAGATTCTTTATTTTCGAGGTGGTTTGTGAACAGTCCTGATGTTATATTTGGCCAGTATTCTGTCAGATAATTTGCCAGGGTATGGGATGCAAACTGTTAGGTATGTTGAATGCTGTGTTAAAGACTTCCCTTTTTCTGCTCTGGTGAGTGATGTTGTGTCATGGAGTAGCCATATGGGGAGAAGGCATATTTCAAGTGTTGAAGTTCTTGTGCCAGGTGATTTGGGTCAGACAGAAACTCCTCTGTGGGCCAGAATGTTGAGTACACTAATATGTTGTGATGGAAGTTGTGTGTGTACAACTGGTGTGTGTTGGTTTCTGGTAGATCACACATCTGAGTGTACCGTTACTGTTCTTTGAAAGAATGTCCAGGAATGGCAGTGCTCTACCCTTTTCCACTTCTATAGTGAACTGGATCTGGGGTTGAAGGCTGGTGAAGTGTAAAAGGAAGCTCATCAGTGCGCCTAATTCAATTGGTCAGATCATGAAAGTGTTGTCCACATATCTGAAGTAGTGAGACAGCTTCAATGGAGTGTAGGCAAGAAGTGTGTATTCCATGTAGAAGTTCACTATTGCAGGTGACAATGGGCAGCCCACAGATATACAATAACAATTTTGCACGTAGAAAGTAGTTTAGGGTGGGAGGGTTTTCTTGAAAATGTTCTTGTTGCAATCTTGGAGGTTGCTGCACTTAAATACACACTTTGGTATTTACACAATTTTGTTATTTTAAGTTTATATCTCACTTAAGACATGCAGAAACTACTTCCTCTACTAACAAACATGTATGTTGTAGAGAAAGTACAAATGCCCGAGATGTATAGGAAAACAACTGCAGGGAAGAAACTGGATTCTATAGCAATTACCTGGAGGCTGACATGTACTGGGCTTGTAAACAAGTATCTTAGAGTTGACTGATTCTATTCTACAGATTGTATGTAATTATTAATAATAGTAACAGCATCAGCAAAAGCAATAAATTCAAATAGGTTACAGAAGAATAGGCCAAAGCCCAGCTGTATCAGAATATATTATATAGAACACCTTATTCTAGTTATAGCAAAAAGGGTATCTACATACATATACCCAGTTTCAACCTAGTTTTTTTCTACAGATATTAACCTCAGGAGATTTTTATCCTTTACTGCAAATATGCCTACATCTTTTTGTATTTTTTAGGCATTAAAGTTTTAAGGGTAAAATAAAAGAGGCATTAACTTTATAATGGTGTTATCTGTGTTCCTCCAATGATTCAATTTCTCTCTAATTTAATTTAGCTTTCATTTCATTTTTTTTCCTAAATTGGAAGAAAGTATAGGATTGTCAGAGCTACAATATCATAGAGTATTTTTGGGATGATTGCAACAAAACAAAACTTCCCTCAAGTATCTTATAATTTCAAGAAGCATTACCATCATTAATTTCATCCCTTTAAATGCACCATCTGATAAACACGTACAAGTTCACAAACTAGGTTTTATCCTTATTCATTCTGCATTACATAATTAAATATTTAATCAAATTATTATTATAAATAATGAATTTCTAACTTTAGGAGACTTCTACAAAACTTACCTTAATCTCATTACCAACAGATGAAGCTTGTGCTTCCAGCCACCAAGGTTCTTCTTTAATTTCCATTTTGTTATCCATTTCATGATCACTGTTGTATCCCTTCGCCTTCATTACAGGATGCCCTGGAAGAAATTCTCTATCTTTCTGTGAACCAATTTCTATTTTGGTATCCACATTGCAGTTGTTGCTGCATGTAACAGCTTCAGACTTCATCTGCTTTATAGGATGTTTGGTAAAACATTCTCTTTCTTTCTGTGAAGGAAAATCTGGAAAAGTAGTCTCTGATTTCATTTCTGTTTTTATTGCCATGTAAACACCATCATCCAGAAGCACATCATCACTGTTTTTCTTCATTGTAACACTCTTGGTAAAGAACTCTCTCTTATTCTGTGACACTACATCCTCTGGGAGAGGATCCTCTTCTTTGATATCTATTTTGTTGTCCATTTCACAATTTTTGCTGCATTTGATGGCACTAAATTTATGGAAAAACAAAACTATCATGAATAGCAGAACAATATCAAGCAAACTGTATGGTCATGAAACAGGACTACTGTATTCAGTTGTATTGTGTGTCTGTTATTGCCCCAACCTAACTCTGTGCAATCATTGGCTCATCACACATGACTTCTAACACCACACACTAAATAATTCTAGGTCATGAGACTGTACTCCTGTATATAGTTATGTTTGTGCTTATTACTGCTCCAACCCTATTCCTGCTCTACAATCATTGCTTCATCTCGCATGACTTCCAAAACCACACACTCGTGAGACAGAAATACTGTATATAACTGTCGGTTATTGCCCTGCCTCCATTCCACAGAACTTGCTGTATATAGTTGTGTTGTATGACTGTTACTCTCCCACCCTCATTTCCCTATCGAACGTCTTTGGCTTGTCTCACAGGACTACTTTATATACTTATATACTTATATTGTGTGTCTGTTACTACCACATCCCCACTTTCCTCTCCACAGTCTTTGGCTCAACTCACATGTCTTATAAAACCATACAATTAATAACTGTATAATTATGACACAGGGCTACTGTATATAGTTGTGCTGTGTGTCTGTTTCTGCCCAACACTCATTTCCCTCTCTGCAGTCATTGGCTCAACTCACATTTCTTTAACAAACCACAAATTCAATTACCATCATGTAACAATAAATATAAATTGATGATTTACTTCATGTGAATCAAGAAAACCATTTTCAGAATCATTTTCATTACACATTTTGTTGTAGGTACAAGGGGGATACAGGAGACTGAAGTGATAGTCAAATTTTAAAAACCTTACACTTACATTCACAAGAACTTCTCTACTGACTATCATTTATTTTTATGTAACTTCGAAACAACTTTTCCTTACAAGAGCTTATTTCTTTCTTGATTACTTACCTCTAGTAGAGAAAGTATTGTATTGCACCCAAAAATTTGATTCTGAAATTTCAACAGAAATAATGTTTTGAGATTCCCTGATACAAAATAAATTTTTTACAAAAAGATCCATGTGTGTGAAAACAGTCCATGTGTATGTGAACAGCATAACTAAAAAAACTAAAAGTTGGTTACATCAGAAACTTGGTATTTCAGTTCAGCGTCCTTCAAGGAGGTGACACAAAGATTATCAAGAAAATTCTCCCACCCCAACTACTATTTACATGGAAACGTTTTTAGTATTTTCAATTTCTTTAAAAATGCTTCTAACAATTATATTGATTAAAATGATATATCTGAGATATTTTCTTGATTAATAAAATGTACATCTTTAATTTTCTGAGAATGATAAACTATGAAGTGATCTTCATTCTGAATGTTTTTATAACATGTACATTGTAAGAGATAGACAAAAAACTTATTGCACAGAAGATGTAGATTTTATTAAATCAAACAACTTTCATGAAATAAATTGTTTGCAGCATTGATCACTTCTGAGATATTCTTTATTATAGGTTTGAATTCTCAAATACTTTATCAGTTGAAAAATTGCATTTATTGTTCTTTTTCTTCTCATCATCATGTAAAGAGAATGGAATTTCAAAGCCATCTTAGTTAACCGTTCTTAAAATATTTGACTATCGCTTAACCTCTTAACATGCCTATTAGTTTACAATTTGATGGCTCTTTTTTAAACTATTTTTTTATTGCCAAAATGAAGCATTCCATTAAATACAATAATGATAGTAACAAGGAAATTAATTTTTAAGAGCTTAACAATGGAGATTTTAATCTCTGAATATCCCCTAGATAGCTTAAACTTTTTTCTTGCTGAAATTACATTTACAAACTGAACTCTGGACATTGAAGCACTAAGAAATGAACAGCAACACTCAATACTAAATGTTATAATTATTGTGATGGACAGTCCACCAATTCCTCCTTATGATGCTTGGCAATGAGTTGCTCAGCAACAGCTATGTGAAAGTTAACGGCATTGTGCATTCAACCATGTTTTTTTTAACATCGTCAAAGGCATTCCAAATTACTAATTCCAAGGGATGAAAAAATATCTTCTTATAGCACTTTTTGCCCCTCTTGTGTGGCAATGGATTGCTTGCAATGTGCTGATCTGCTTTATCCACACCTCCCATTGTATCATTACAAGGGGCACTATTTATATTTTGAGCCTAATAATTAAAACAAAGTAATTTCTGATTGAAAACTGCTTTATTGTTTTTCAAAATATTCTCCTTTATGATCAATACACTTTTGAATACGTTTGAACCATTTGTCAAAGCATTTATTCCAGTCTTCTTGAGACAACTCCAAAACATGGTTTTTGAAGGCATCAATGGCTTCTTCTACCAATGAAAATTGTTGTCCAAGCAATTTATTTTTGATGTTCGGGAACAAAAAGAAGTCATTGGGTGCCAAATCAGGACTGTATGGTGGATGACCCATCAATTCGGTTTTTTGAGCCTTCAAATACTCATTTGTTAGACGAGATGTGTGTGCGCTCGCATTGTCTTTATCAAGAACGATCCTACAGTTCTTGTTGGTTTTCCCATTTTACGTTCCCCTAAAGGCACTGTTGCCACATGGCCAGTTTTGCTGAAAAAGCAGGCGACCATTTGCTTCGAAGTGCTTTGAGTGCGTAAAACTTTTGTTGGATTTGCTTCATCCTGAAACACCCATACAGTCGACTGCTGTTTACGTTCCAGCTCATATGCATAGATCCATGATTCGTCACCTGCTACAATCTTATAGACGTCTTTTGAGGCACCACCATTGTATTTGAGCATTTTTGTACACCAATCAACACGAGCATCTTTTTGAGATTGGGTCAAATTATGTGGGATCCAACGAGAGTAAACCTTTTTCACGGCTAAATAATCATGCAATATTTTATATATGCTGGTGGAACTAATGCCTCAATCTCACAATGTGTCGCATGACGATCTTTCATTATTAGTTTTTGCACAGCATCAATGTTTTCTGGTACAACTGATTTTGGACAACCTTCACGAACTTCATCATTGAGCGAATGGTGGCCATGATTAAATTCGTTATACCAGCCTTTCACAGAGGCAAAGGATGGAGCTTCATCGCCAAATGTGGAAGTTAGTTGATCGATGCACTGTCTTGATAATACAGGTCGAAAGTCGTAATAAATCATTGCACGGACATTTTCACGAGTTAATTCCATGTTTTTGTTGAAACACGATTTTCAAGTTAGTGTAAGCAAAACAAATGATGCTCTATTGACAAAATGTTTGAAGTAGATTATGGTAAAAAATGTCAAACTTTCCATTGGAAACGTCAGATGGCACTTACAACATTTAGGGTTGCCAAGGCTCAAAATATAAATAGTGGCCCTCGTATAAGCAAATACAGCCACAGGTTTTACAATATCTTTGTTTCTTACTTTCCATGTCTGCATTTTTGCTTTGTGGACAGTGGACAACTTGCAGATGTCTCTCTTGTCTTTCCATTTCAGTGCAGTTAGTTTATCTTGCTGGCATGCAGAAACCTGCCCTTTCTTTAGCTTTTTGCTCCGTAAAGAAGGTGGCATTTCTTTTTTTGTTTGATGCACATTGGCATACATATCTGTTCTTTTTGTTAGCAGTAGGTCAGCAAGCTGGGCAGAACTATAATAGTTATCTACAGTCAAGCAGTATCCCATGTTTAGCAAGGGCTTCATTAGTGTCATAACAATTTGTGAGGACATTGGCAGATCTTTGTATTCGTCTTCAAATTTAGTCCCTTGGCTATGTAAATAATAAGGGACCAAACATATCCAGTAACTGACTTGCACAACATGAATGTTTTGATACCAAATTTAGCTTGCTTGGGTGATGGATATTGGATCCATCCCATCGCCCTTTGTATAACATCAAGCTTTTATCTATGGTCACGCCTGTTTCTAGAACACAGATGTTTTTCTAAATTTAGCTACATGAAGCTCATAATAGGTCATACTTTACTCAATTTGGGTTGTGGATGGCTTTCTGCATTATAGATTGCATTGTAGGAAAAATGCAGATTATTTTTCAAATTCACAAATCTCTTGGATGGTAGAATCTCTTGAAAAATTGGTGTTGTTAATGTAGTTCTTTTTTTCTAGCACATCTGATGTGTTTTTTTGAACAATGCTTTGCAACAATGTTATAGCAATAAATAGATACATTTCATCAACTGGTGCTTCCTTCCATGCCAGGACATTTGTATTGCAGTTGTTGGTCTCAGTTACCAAAATTTGCATGAATTCGCCATCAATGAATTGTGTAAAATAGTGCATGACATCTTCAATACAATGCTGAAAATAATTTCAGGTTTACTTGTATAAGGAAAACTGGTAAAGCAGGTGGCAAAGGCCTGGAAGGATCTATTTTGCACCACACTCTGGCACTTGCAATATCATTCTCAGATGCAACTGGTTCATCACTTTCTTCTCCTGAACTCTCCTCATAGCTATCTTCTTAAATTCTCAGACCCACTAAATTCAATATTTCATTCTCCATTTTCATAAAGTGTGAGGAAGTAACACATAAGAAACTTCAAGAACAGATTGTAACAGAGACCACTAGTATGAATAAAACACGTGGAAAAATATCAATGAAACTAGCCGACTCAGAGACATCTGTTGGCAGAAATATACATTCAAAATATCAGATCACAGCGATATCTAGAGAAAGAATCAATGGAATACCAAAACACAAGAAAGAACGAGCAAATTTGGCCTTTTAAAATGTATGTCTATTGGAAATGATAAACACAAGTGTACCCGGCATTTTATTATATCAAAATTAAAAACACAAGTATATTTGGGCTTTTAAGTTAAGGTTAAACTTGCTGTATTTGTAATTCCCCTTGTACAGGAATGTATAATAAAGCAATTTCTGCAAATTCTTGTCTCAATTAGCATGAAGTGGATAGCAGTATAAGATTTTGTGATAATAGTTTGTTGAAGAGTGGGTAAGAAAGTTGTGTGAATGTAATACATCACGTTTTTAGAAAAAGACCCGTGTAAGTGTGTATGTGTCTGTGAACAGCATAACTCAAAATTGAAAAGTCTTTTTGTCCCAAAATTACACTAGCTAGCTAGCTTTGTACACTGCTTTAGCATCATTGGAGATCATGCAAGTTTCGCAACAGTAACTAAACCAGTCAGATACTTCGGCGAGCTCACATATTGAACCTCAACCGAACATTCCATTATTGTCACACCATACGACTGCTTGTATGCACAGCAGTGGTCGAGCAGCAGGATTTAAGCAACCAATAATTAAATCCACTCGAACCACATTCCTCTGCACAGACAAGCATGAGTAAGACTTTCCAAAAATTACTGGGTAATAATTTTTTTTTATTTATTTATTTTTTCTTTTTAAGTTTAACATCCTTTAATCAAATAGCTCATATCAAATGATGAATGGATGAAATGATGTTCAAATTAGTCCAGGGTATATTGAGTTTAAAGTTACCCAACACTCATCTTTTCACAATATGGGAAAACCCTGCAAGAAACCTTATCCAGGTAACTCAACCTAACCAAGATTCAAACTCAGGATCTCTTGAATGAGTGCACCATTCTCGATCAAGATTTTACCGTGGTAAAACATGGACTTTACCGCAGTGAACAGTCATTTGTGATGCATCAACATCGGTAAAAGTTTATCGAGGATTTTACCATGGTTAAATCTGACTGGCCATGAACAGCCGGTTTTCTTCGATTATTTCCAACTTTACTTGTGCTGAAATGTTAAAATGGCGGAACAGTATAGGTTAGAATTCTCAGCGAAAGGATACACTCCATTTTCGCCAATGAATACAACCTGATGAAGTTGGTTTGATGTACTTTGTAATTTTTAAGGCTTTAAGGCCTTTTTGTGACACAGGTGCCTTGTATATCCTGACCCAAGATGTAACGAAAATCCACACAATCACGGCATTCATGTCACAATTATATTAGTTGAAGCATAATTCCAAGAACAAGACAGAAATAAGGAGCATAATGAATGGATTTAGTGCAATTAATACATTTTCAGGAATATTAAGTACATTAATTGCACAGATTTAGGTACTGAAGAGATCAGTACGAAGTCTGAAATCTGTAGTAGTCATCGTGGTGTCGGGAGAGTGCGTGCACCTCCTACACAAGAGGTTCCGAGTTCAAATCTTGTTTGGGATTAATATATTTTTTGTTTCTTTTTTCTGCCTCTCTTTCATTGAATATTGGGTAAGCTAACTGGAATTTAGTCAGTGTGGAAAGAAAGAAAACAGTCTATAATAGTTCAGCATATTTTTCTAATCAATTGTGAGGTCAGCTTTTCCATTTTAAAGTTATTACTTCTATTTTTGTACTTTCTATCTTTTCTTAAGAATTGATATTGAATTTAATAACGTAATAGCGAAACATGAGTCTGCTTTTGCTTTCCTCCATTGCACGCTGAACTACATGCATGCGCTTCAACAAAGAGGCAGATCAAGTGAAAAACAGACATGGTGTACATCTAGGTGCGTTCAGTAGTGTTTACTTGCAATGAACGGTGCGCTCAACCAAGATGAACACCTGCCAGGTAACCACGGTCACCTAAACTGCTGTGAACATTGGTGCACCACCGTGTGATGATTATCCCGGTCAAATTCTTACCGCATTAAGCTGAAGGTCCTGAAGGGTTTGTTTTAACGAGGATGATGCACACGGCCACAAGCCTGACTACTGCTAATTCCTTCAACTGTTGTGCAGATTGCCGCTGTAATCTCTCGTGTTATCTTATTTGCTGAGCGCCTGTTATTGTTTTTTTTTTTAAATTTGGGTTCTTTGTCCTCTGGCTAGCTATTATTACTCAGTCGAGCAAATATCTCTGAGCAGGGCATGTAAACGGAAAGGAGTTGTTACTAAAAGATAACACTGATAAAAGAATTTGTTTTCACACTTTTATTGCCGTCACACTTAATTAATAGTTCACATCTGTAATCTTTATACACACCTGACTGAAACTGTTATATTTCTGAATGTAATTATTCTTATATTAGTTGCCACGTACTTCACATTCTGTAACTAACTTTACGATGCGAGAGATTCATCCAAACTGTATGACATTAACCTCACGAGAGATTCCCCAAGACTGCGTGATGTGTACCTCGTGAATGATTCTGTAGAACTGCATGATGTGTACCTGGCGAGAGATTGCTGAGAACTGCGTGATGTGTACCTTGTGAATGATTCTGTAGAACTGCGTGAAACATGCTTATGGCTCGAGAATATACACTCCTTCACCCCGAAATGCCTAAACATTATAATAGAGCTGCTATTGGTTACTAAATCACAACAACATTAGCGTCTGTTTTGTCAGCCAATCATAATTACAAACACATATGCTCTAGGGAAGATATTCCCTCCATTTCTAAAGAAAGGCATGCTATGCTGACGTCATTTGTATGTCTCTTCTTAGTGATAAACAACTCACCCCCTCGCTTCATTGTTACCCACTCCTATTGTCAGTTTCAGTGAGGCCGTGTAAACTTATTTCTTAACAATGTTTATAGCTAACAAACATCTAAAATCATTGTCATACAATAATGTTAATTTACACTACAATCACTCTGGCATTCACAGTGTTGTGATATAAAATACTGCCTCAAGCTGTATGGGGGATTTTTTGCAGAAGTTGGCTACAGTTGCTACTAATGTTGTGGATGTTGGCAGCAATGAGAGATGCAGCAGAACTAGTCATCATGTGTAGTTTCAGTCTGCTTGTGCATGTGCATTGATGAAACTTCAGACAGAAAAATTTCTTGCATCACATATTCGAAAGTTTCTCCAATAATGGATATCTAGGATATGCCTGATGCCACAGATAAAGTTATTTAAAATAAATTGTGTGCTTCAGAGAGTTCCACATTCTCTGCATAGTAAGCATTTATCTGTATCTTATGGTTGACCAGTTTCACGCTTGTTTAACATCTAGCAGCGTTACATATTGGGATGGTAGGGACTAGCATCCTGCAAATACACAGTTATGATATTGGTTAAAATAGAGTTTTATTTATGGACACTCTTTAACAACTATGGTCCTTAGTGTCCCATTCATATTGGGCGTGAAGGATTGGTAATTTTGCTCAGAGGCCTCCTTATAAAGCTTGAGGTTCTTTTATGTGCCATAAATCTACGACATGGGACCACTGGCTTTACTTTCCTTCCGAAGGAAGCCATGCTAACGACTTTTACGCCCGAAAAAATCCATCGCCCTCCGCCAGGTTTGAACCCGCGACCTTGGGAACTAGAGGCTAGCACGGTACCACTAGTCCAAGGAGAGACGATATGATGTTGGTAATTCATTAAGTGCTTCCCATGGTTGACATAACAGTTAGAGCCATTGCATAAATTTAACCATTAAAACCACAGCAAGTAACAGTAAACCATAGTTTTCTTGTTTATACAGTTAATCTAATAAGAGTTTTGGGTTAATATTTGAATCAAGTCATTGTCAATGTAGCGCCTTGTTAGGGTGTAGGTAGAGATAACCTACTAAATAAATAATTACCTGAAATTTGAATTCATATGCTTGTAACACTTCATAGCCTAAAATGCAATGTGAATTAATGTTTATAGATCTGGTTGCTCCTTATTTTCAATTATTCCCCATGTAAACCTAAAACCAGAAGCACTATAGTGTATGTGGTGTGGGGATGGATGTATACACTAAACCACATTGTTGGTAATAACAGTAACATTGGATCTCTCCCAAACCCACACTAGTTTACGCCCAATCCTGGGTTAAATATGCATATTTCAGTCTCTAGTGATTTCACTGTGGGGCACAATGTCCTGAAAGCTTAAGCTCGCCTGTTACTCATTTTGAGGTTAAAGCATTCAGTTAAGCACTAAACACTGTTGGAACTAGAAATGCGGGATACAAACATGACATTTTATAAATTTACAACACACGTCTAGTCGATATATCCAAAGAATATTTAGTGTACACGAGGTGGTGCATTTACGAAACAACCACTTTTATTACCATTTGAATAACATAATGATAAATGTTCAATATCTACTTGAAATAATCTGTAGAATATCGCTACTTAGTAGCAGCCTCCTTCTCTAAACTGTGGCCTTCTTTAAATGCGCATGAAAGTTAAATACTGAAGCTCAGTAGTTTTCTCAGTAATCTTTTATGATCGTACTTATAAGGCATTAGTCAATATAGTAAAGCGATAACTCTACAATTCGCTCTTCATAATGGTTTAAAACGTTTGTTATGAGCGAACCTACAAATAACAGCATAAATTAGATATCCCACTTTTAAACCACGAAAACTTTTGGATGGCCTTGTGATTCTGCAAGGGGTGACAAACAGGAAGCTAATTTTCAATCGAATTACAGGCTGAATTACATTACAAGTACTGATATATCATACCTGTGAAAACACTTTCATCTCCGCTATTCCTTGTACCTATTATTGTAATTTAGTCATATTCTTAGTGTTCCTGTGCGACGACTCTATTTAGTATGGCGACCACGCGCCTTAGTGAAGTGCCAACATCAGAACTGTATATTTCCTGCAAGCCAACCGCTATCAACGTAATATTAAACCTCTCTAGACGTTAAACGTGGAACACACACATAATGTTGAAATGTCCATTATATTTTGAAATGAGCATTTCGAGTAAGAGGAGAACCTGGCTAACCAACTGATGTCACACGCAAAGAATACACGCGTAAAATAACTAATGCAAGTTTTCTGTGTGCAATGTGCAAAAACATGGGTATAAAGCACATAAATATGCGTGGATCGCACAGAACACCAAAGTATAAGAAGTGCTACCCTAGTGTTAGGCCGAGTGGTTAGACCGCTCGCCTCCCAGCGAGGCGGCCCGGGTTCAATCCCAGGGACCTGCATGTGGGATTTGTGGTGGACGAAGCGGCGTCTGGGCGGGTTTTCTCCGGGTTCTCCGGTTTCCCCCGCCATTCATTCCACCAACGCTCCATCATCACCTTTCCTTTCATCCATTTCACCCACATTTCGTTTCATCTACTTCCTTCATCCCATACCAGGCATCGGGCTGATCACCCATCCTGGATGCTCTGTCTGATCCACGAGTGTCTGCTCTTCGACGGGCCTCTGACCCCAGGCACCCGCTTGTAAGTCCTGGGGGGTGTAAGTCCTACATAAGAGGAGGGTAAACAGATAATGAATGGATACCCTAGTGTTAAATTGGTGGAAACACGAAGGCGATCGCAGCGTGGGTAGTGATCGGGGATGGAACCAAACTATGAAAAATCGCGCTCTCGGAATAGTGACGTCACTGCTAGCCTCTGCAGCCGTAATTTTCATACTGCCTAGCTGTCAAGTCTCAGCTGATCGTATGTTCTAATACCGCATTGCTAATGACGGCCAAAGTTAATCACGTGAGCTTCGGTAGTTACGATTGCATCCATTCAAATTATTTGTAATGCATTTTATTAAAGTTCACGTAAAACTATTTTTGTCATCTGTAGCAATACAGTATTAGAACATAAAATCAGCTGAATACCTGACGGCTAGGCTAGTATGAAAAACACTGCAGTTTATTTTGTATAATTCATTTTTATTTAAATTTTCCAATAGTCTGCACATAAACTATACTTATATATAGCATTAATGGGCTCTGTAGTGGTTGCAGGTTCAAGTAACTATTTTTGTTGATAACAATGAATGTTTCTATGCCATAATACATGAATTCAACAATTATATTACTAATTCTCAGGCTAAATAAGTGTAAGCGCCTTGCAATGATGATGTGCATGGTAGTAAAATGCTTTGTACTGCAATGAACTGTTTCAAAGTTTTGCGGGAACTTGCAACCAACTGTAGGATGTGGCTTTTGATAGGATATTGGAAGAACAATACTGTTTTAACAGTTACTTAATTTTATTGTTCTCTTGGAAAAGCACAACATAAATCATATTTATGTGAATAACATGAGTAAGGTATTTCCATTTATGACAAAGAAAGTTTAGCATATTATTATCTACGATATTACAATGTAGCTATTGTTTAAGATTTTCAAGTGATGTAAATAACAATTTCCATTGATTACAAGAAAATTTTAGCATAACATTATGTATGGTATTACACTGTAGTTTTTGCTCAAGAATTTCAAGCGATGAAATTAACAATTTTAATTTATTACAAGAAAACTTTAGCATAACATTATGTATGGTATTACACTGTAGCTTTTGCTCAAGAATTTCAAGCGATGAAATTAACAATTTTAATTTATTACAAGAAAACTTTAGCATAACATTATGTATGGTATTACACTGTAGCTTTTGCTCAAGAATTTCAAGCGATGAAATTAACAATTTTAATTTATTACAAGAAAACTTTAGCATAACATTATGTATGGTATTACACTGTAGCTTATGCTCAAGAATTTCAAGCGATGAAATTAACAATTTTAATTTATTACAAGAAAACTTTAGCATAACATTATGTATGGTATTACACTGTAGCTTATGCTCAAGAATTTCAAGCGATGAAATTAACAATTTTAATTTATTACAAGAAAACTTTGGCATAAGATTATGTATGGTATTACATTGTAGCTTTTGCTCAAGAATTTCAAGCGATGAAATTAACAATTTTAATTTATTACAAGGAAACTACAATATTACACTAGCTGTTGTTCAAGAATTTCAAGTGATGTAAATAACATGAATAACACATTTCCATTCATTACAAAGAAACTTATGCATAAAGCACCATAGGTATTGCTCATTTAAACTCGTAAGCATAAATGAGGTTAGTTCGTCCATGGAAATATACCTGCAAGTAGCGGAATATTT
Organism: Deroplatys truncata; assembly: GCA_030765065.1. NCBI lineage: Eukaryota > Metazoa > Arthropoda > Insecta > Mantodea > Mantidae > Deroplatys > Deroplatys truncata. Next base: position 122,108,492 of record CM060989.1, read on the forward strand.
TGGCTGTGATGTCCAACTTTCAATTATGAAGTGCAAACAAGAAAATTAATCGTATATTCCACTGTCTGGATGACTCACAATATCTGAAAAGTAAATCAGACAATATAAAATTCAGCAACACTAAGAAGCTCTGAAAAACTTAACCTTTCATCCAGTACTGTAATGCTGGAAACTTAATAACTTGCTCAAACTTAATAACATACCTTCAGATTCTGTCACCATTCGGGACTCGAACCACAGCACTGGATGGGAATGTAAATCGTAGGCGTATCCCCTCTGTCTGGACGGCTCAATGTATCTGAAAATTAATTTTATATAAAAATGTGTAACACACAATAAACTATCAAAGTTTTCTACCTCATTCTATGAATATCACTGAAGTTAATAGAAAATACCAATATTACAACAAATATACATTCAATCAGAAATACCGTAAATGTATGATTACCGTCTCTGCTTTGTTCCTGTTGAAAAAACTTCGGACGAAAACTTCCAGAATAAAAATCCAAGATGGTCCCTTTCTTCTTTACCTACACCAAAGCCTACTCTGGTGTTCTGTGCCTGCCATTTAGTTCGTTACGAACTTCGAAACTTGAAACAGCCAATCAGAAAATTCGCCTTTCCCGCAAAAGTACAACTAGTGACACACCGTGTTCATGTGGGGAGTTAGTGCCCTTGGTTTCCACTTCTCCAATACAAGTTTCACCCCTATGGTGGATCGTGTGCGAAAACACAAAAATGAAAAGCAATAACAGAGTAAAACAAAACACGTAGATGAAACCAAACATAAATAATGTTTAAAGCAAAGCGTACGTAAACTACACAATAAATATGTATGAAATTTTGGCAAAGCATGAAGTATATGTTAAATCTATCAAGAAAATCGAAAAACTTCTTGGGGGAAGTTCCTAAGTATCTTCTGCAAAATATGCGGTATTATTTACGGGCTCAATTACACTTTTCAGATGATTTTGGTCGACATCCCTGGCTGACCTTCGTTTTGTTTATTGGAATGCTCTTAGCATCCATCGCAAGTTAGACGAATTTCAGTCTTACTTGCCTAGGGTATATGGCCACATGTCCTCATTATAGTTGAAAATTGGCTACTTTACACCAAACTTTCCGCCTTAACGGGTTACAGGTCTTTCGAAATGATCGCGCGACAAACGGCGAGAGAACAGCCATCGGTATGGCGAGGGGTGATCAGAAACTAAGGTTACAAAGAATGCAGTGAAACGTGTACCTACATTTTATTTCATACAACCAACTGATTAATTATTTTTTGAGACTCCATACCGGTTTAGGCAGTTGTCGCTTCGTGAGATGAGTTTGAACATTCCCTCCTCGTAAAAATCTTGTCCTTGCTGTTCAGCCACGTTGTCGCGAAGTGCTTCACCTCCTCGCCTGAAGCGAATCGTCGGCCTCCAGTAGTAGACGCTCCTTCAAATGAGGAAAAAGATGAAACTCGCTTGGAGCGAGGTTCGGGCTGTTGGGAGGGTGGCGTCTTGTTCTTCTGGACTGTATGTAGTTGCGCGTTATCGTGAAGGTGACGCCCTCGGTGAAAAGTCTTGGCCGTTTCCTCCTGATTGCTTCGCGCAATCGTGTCAAGGTCTCGTAGTATCGGTCAGCGGTCACTGTGTGTCCTCTTTTCAAAAACCACCAAAACACTGTGGCCATCACCTTCCCGGCAGATGGCGCCACCTTAAGCTTCTTTGTCTTTGGAGGGGAGGGATATTTCCACTCCATTGACGACGGTTTACTGCTGGGGTATAGTGGTGAAGGAAACTGTTCCCTTCCATGAAGAACCGTTGCAAAAGTTGCAGACTTGCCCCCATGTATTTCTTCATGTGTTGGTTCGATGATTTCGTGGAACACATCGGGAACAAACTTTACGGTACTGCAGAATATCGTGAACAATGTGACGAACGACATCCCCAATTCTACCGTTATATGTCATAACGTGATCCACTTGTTGTCCTGAATCAGTTCCTTCATGCGAGCCGTGTTCAAGTCTGTAGATGCCGTGATGGGTCGGCCAATGCGATCTTCGTCGGTGACACTTCCTCTACCGGCCGCAAATGTTCGACACCATTCTGGACATACTGACGAAATATTACAGTTTCTCCGTACCCCTGCACAAGCTGCCGGTGAATTTCAGCCGTGGTTACATGTTTTACCCTTAGAAATCGAAGAAGGGAGCGAATTCCTTCGCGAGAACAGTTTTCCAAACGATTCGCCATTTAATTACCCACAACTAGCGCTGTAGGTGGCTGAACTCCGCACAGTTGCTAGACGTATGCATTAGAATTACCGCACACTACTAATGCCTCTATAACGGACGAAACTTAAGGAGTATCGACCTTGTAACCTTAGTTTCTGATCACCCCTTGTACTAACATTAATGTCCATAGCTGCAACCTGGACACCTGTTCTCCTCCAAATCTGGAAGCCGGACGGATGGTTCTGGTGAATCTCACTGTTGTTGGCGTTTACGCGACGAGCCGGACTTTAACTTCGCATGGAATGGGAGAGTTTTCTGACTCTCTAATCGAATCGGCAACTTATTTGCGGTGACTAACATTCCAGGCTTTTTTACACCAACGTTCTCAGCATCCTTTACTACACGTGGCTAAAAGTTACCCGTGAACCTTAATGTCCGACAATTTACAACCAGACTGGGAACTCATGGACAACATGACTAATTCACCTGACGCTGCCGGTTGCATGACGCTGACAGAAACACTAATACCATGGGGAGTGATATTCTACTGTTTCTGATTCAATGTTCCCACCCGACTATCGCTATTAATATCCCTTTGGCGGATATTAAAACCCGCGGATACCTAAACCTCCGTGGTGGAATGGTAAATGTGTGAAACTTATCGTGGAAAAACGATTAGCTTACTCCCAATACAAACACCTCTGGACCGCGGATGCCTACTTTACAACTAAAGTACTAAAGCTTGGATTCGCCATTTGCGCCGCATTAAAAGAAACTCCTAGATTGAGTATTGCAATTCTATTACCCAGCGGTTGTGTTGGTTCAAAACTTTGTGTCATTGTCCACAATTATCCTCTTTGCTCGGTATCGTTAGAAGTCGATACTCGGTACCCGGTACCCGTTATTGTCACCGTACACCCCAACTGAAATCTGAAAGACTATAATGAACAAAACCTGTAGATTCACGCCCGGTGCTGACGATATTACCCATTCTTTTAAAGTTACTTCCGAAGGCATATATACCTTGCTAGCTACGGCATATACCAAAATACTCTATTCCGGGTCCATCCCGCCATCTTGACAGGGTTCCTGGTCACGTGGGCCTACAAGGCAATGAATCTGCCGATGCTGCTGCAAAGGCCGCCCTTTTATCTCCCAGTTGTTTTAGCTCTTCTGTACCTTCTGATGATTTTAGCTCTTTTTTACGTGGGTTCCATACTTTCACGCTGGAGGGCTGGTCTTCAGGACAACAAACTTCGGGAGGTAAAGCCCCTCCCTGACACCTGGAGTACTTCCCCGCGTGTCTCGCGTCGCGAGGAAGTCATTTTATCCAGATTGCGCATCGGGCACTGTCGGTTTAGTTATGGTCATCTTTTGTCCTCAGACCCTGCCCCGGACTGTGCTCATTGTCCTGAGCCGCTGTCGGTTCGACATGTTTTACTACGATGCCATTTTTTTAGCTCAGTTACGTGCGTCCTTGGGCTTACCAGCAACCTTCTCTGAGGTGCTGGTGGACGCTCCCAGTGCTGCGGATTGTGTATTGAGCTTTATTCGTCGTAGCGGTATGGGCAGCCGGGTTGATAACCTAGTTTTATCCTTCTGTTTTATTCGTAAGTTTTACCACTGCTGCATTTTGTCTTTTAATCCTTTACCTATTTGCTCTCCATTTCACAGTTGCTGGCGCTATATTAGTGTAGTTTTACTTTTTTCGTTTTAAAACGCGGGGTGCTTACCTGCGTTAATGCATCTTATTTTAACTTTGCCTGGGCGCTAATGACCATTGCAGTGGTACGCCCTAAAACCTGCAGATGCCGCCACCGCCACCACTACTACTGCTATCTTGACAGGATATTCTCATTCACCTTATACTGAAACCTAGCTGTACTGGATATTCCGCATCGGCCTATCAGCTTACTACTGAAAGTCCATAAAATAATTAAGTATATTCTCAAGGACCGTCAAGATTTTACTTAGAATGCAATCATCTTTCATCTGGTACCCAGTACGTCTTCCGGAGACGATATAGCACACACTCTAACATTGCCTTTCATACTGGAAAGCAGGTTTTTGCTCTTTTCTTACACCTCTTCCTGTATAGCCACCTATCCATTCCAATTTTACTCCTATGTTTACTGTCCTTCGGGGTCCTGCCGCCCTTACTTACGTCGGCATCGAAGTTTGGGGCGTATCAGTTTTACAAATCTAAAGAAAATTTTTAACCTGTGTGAAGGAGAGCCATTTTTCTTGAGCTAGTGTGGAACAATCTATTTGTGTGAAATATGTTCAGTGGCAAACATACACAGAAATTTATTTAACACTGTAAGGTAAAGGGCTCAAATGTCACAGGATTATGTGAAAAGCTGATCCACCAACTTTTGTGAACAAAAGTATTTAATGACTTATGTAGATGACTGCACACATTTTGTTAATATATATCTTCTAAAAACCAAAGACGAAGCAGAAGATTACGTCAAGAAATTGATTATTGAAGCTGAAAATTATTACAACTTAAAAGTGTCAAAGATCAGAGTGGACAATGGTGGTGAATGTAGCTCTAATGACTTTAAACATTGGTGCAAAGGGAAGGATATTTAACTGGATTATACCATTTCTCATTCATCTCAATTGAATGGAACAGCTGAAAGAATGAATTTGTCACTTTGCAGTAAAATGAGAGTGCTGCTTAATGATTCAAAATTACTGAATGTAATGTGGGGAACAGCTGCCTATTTGCAAAACAGAAGGCCTACTTGACTATTAATGCAACTCCTGCTGAAAGTTGTATCACAGAAACCTGACCTCCTTCAACTGCCAGTTTATGTATCTGTAGTCTATGCAAAGGTGGTCACTGGTAACCACAAGAGATTACATCCTAGACCAAGAAGAAGTATATTTGTTGGATACACTAATAGTGGTTATAGAATTTGGGTTGCAGAAAATCAAACGGCATATACATCAAGAGCTGTTCATTTCTTTGGATTACTTGATGGAGAAGCATTCTCAAGTCAAACTGCCAAAATTGAAAACTACATTAATATTGATGAAGAAGAAAAAGAGAAATCAAATGAAGAGTAAGAAAATGAAAAAAAAATTACGAAATAATCGAGAAAAGGGGGTGATGAAAATCAAGAACAAAACTCCAGCATCGAGATGAAATCAGAAACAAGTAATGAAGGTAAATGTGATACCAATTAATGTTGATTCAAGTCAAAGACCTCACAGCAATACACAATTATTACAAAAGAAGTACAAAGATTAAGAGTTACATCATGTGCTAGTTACTGAAGATTCATTGTTGACCTATGAAGACTGCAAGAGGAGTCAAGAAAAAGAAAATGAAAAATGTTGTACAAAAAGAGAAAGACTTTATACAGAAAGTAAACCTAAGCCCTAGCGAATGAGGGCTGTGCCCATGGCAAGCAAATAGTTACAATGGTTGGTTGTTTAAAATGAAAGATGATGGCCACTACAGGGCAAAATTGGTGGCAAGAGGCTGGAAACAGAAAAAAAGGTTTTGACTACAAAGACATTTATAGCTTTCTGATATAGACAATTTTTAGACAATTCTTACAAGTATGCTGTGTGCAACTTAAAAAGGATATGTCCTTCAACAATAAATGTGTGTGAATCAGCCTGCCAAAGTCTAACAAAACAATGGTGCAACAAGCGAGACATTGTGTGCCTCAAACACACATCATCACAAGTAGAATGGCACCACTGGACGATAACTTCTTGCGCTCTGCTGCCACTTTATACTGTATTTCTGTTACACTTGCAGTACTATCGTTTACCATACCCAGAGGAAAAAGTTTCCGTGAAAAGGAGGCAACTGCTTAGGAGCTAGCAAGTAGCTAATATTCACCAACACATAGAATAACAACTTATTTTAAAGTGATATATCCGTTTACAATGATTAGATCAGCTTGCTTTAACACTTGTTTAACAAATTAATATGCTCAAATACAATGTGATATTTTCTTTGCTTTCTACGCTTAAAGTTGCCATGTGCATTTAAAGATTGTATGACAAAGTAACGAATACTATAGAATTACATGAAATGCAATGTCAATACTTCTACCATACAAAAATTTGGAAAAGCACCAAGAGTTAAAGATTGAATTTTGAAAAGCTTACCAAACAAGGCTTTAAAGATAATTTAGAAAAGGCCGAAATAACCCTTGGTGAATTATGCCGAACCTCACTGTCACGATGGCTAGTTGTTCTGCCTCGGTCCCTGGCGATAAAGTGGCTCCTCTTCTCTGCCTGCCCAGGAGTTCCAGGAACTCCAGAAGATGATGCTGGCATCAGTGGCGTGTTGCAACCCAGTCAATGACGACTGTGTCTGATGTATTACGTGATGAGATGATGTCTTACGTCATTCTTGACAGTATGTTGTTCGAAATGTTAGACGTTGGCTTTCTCTGGTTATGAATGACGTCATCATCCTGAAGCAGTGATGTGCTGGTTGCATGAGCCATGACCATGGGGGAGGCGAAAACGGCATAGAACTCACCCACTGGATAATAATGAAGAATCCTTCATCTTTTACAATTAAATTATGGTGAGTGAAACCATATAATACTAATAGACCAATTCAAATGATTTAACATGGGAGTGGCTGATGACACATGATGGTGTCACCATATAGTATGGTGGTCTGGACTATACATGTCAGTTGATTTAACTAAATGGAAATTATGCTGTTGTGTCATGATTTCTATTAAACGGGGAATAAATACACCAATGTATGCATTTTCCTTTCAGTGCAGATCACAAACAAAGATGCAAACTTTTGTATTTTAAGTGTGTTTTGAGTTAATCTTTAAACTTCAGCTATGTCACAAGAATGTGAAAACATGGAATGCCAAACCTCCATCACACACAGGTAATCCTGACTATTTCTTGTAGTATTATCATTGGCTGACATGTTTGTAATAGTGTAGAGTAGTACTTAAGCTTACTAAATCCTGTTGTCATATTTGTTGTAATGTAGAATACTACTGTAGGTAATTAAACTAAATTTGTAATCAGAGTTGCAAGCCACCACTGTTATTCCATGCCCCCTTTCAGCCCTCTCATATGAAAAGCTGAACTACAACACCTTCATCATCCCATCTAGTGAGTGCGTGATGGTGGCATCGTTGTATCAAATAGAGGTCAAACTATGAAAGCATACTCGTGCAGAATACGTATGGAAGTGAAACATTAGTAGTGTTAGTCAACTCTAACTCAATCTTTTGTACTGTTGGCAGTTTCACTGTACTGCTTTTGGGTGGTTGTTCAGACATTTTTCTAAGAAAATGGGGGAGTCAGGGGACTTCAAAATATAAATTTCTGGTAAAATCTTGATATCAAATTTTTGGGTAGAATACAATACTTCCTATAGCTGCTGTAATGAGTTGGTAGAGAAATAAAAGGTATGAATGACATTCCTTAGAAGCCATTTTATTTAAACCTTCATGGTTGCAATGAAGACATAATCTTAGTTACCAACTGAGAGGTTGAAGCTGGATCTATCTAATGCTTTGCATAGTTATTGTCAGTATCAGCAGTACACATGTATACTATTTGTAGCCTGTTAGAACATGTTTAAGAGGTAAGAAGTAATTGCCAGAGGGGGACACATTGTCACTGTGATCTACTGGATCTATTGTGGCTATAACCCCACAAGAGACGGGATGAAGTGAAGGAGCTGCAGGTCTGCAGGCACATGGGTTCACAGAGATGCACGGAAGTACGAAACACCTGCTCTCACCAACAGAGGCGAAGAGTCCCACAAGAGGGTGATGAAGCGACTCTAACAGGCAGGCTAATGGGCCCTGGCGTTGACCAGCAGAAATCTTTCTAAAGTGCAGCAACCATGCCATCTGTCTAACACCAGATGCACTATGGAACCCACAAACATGAAATGAGGGAAAGGAGAAACTGTGATAGAGTACACTACCACAGCATTTGCCTAGACGACCAGAGGTGTGATGATGATGAGATGCGGTTTAAGGGCGCTAAACTACTAAGGTCATCAGCGCCCTTACAATGTGTAAAATAGAGCGTCAAAAATATAAAAGAACCGCATAATTAAAAACGGGGCACAAACCCGCTATGTCCAAAAGCTAAAAACAGCAAGACCACAATCGCAAAAAACTAACACACTAAAAGCATAAGCAATAAAAGAGTAAAACGTGTCAAGAACTGTAGAATGCGAGGGACATGAGCGTCATAAGTCCACTGGGGAGTAAGTCCCTATTAAAACATACAGAATAAAATAACAAAGCTAAAAGACGCTCAGCGCATCAAATGCGACGATTAAAACCAATGTCACTTATAAAACGTAAAAGACATTCTACAGCATGCGCGTCGTCTGCCAAAACGTTGGCTATGCCAACAGGCAGACCCACGCGAACGCGCAGTGGAGCTAAAACTTGACACTCAGTTAAAAGGTGACGCACCGTTAAGGGCACGTCACACTGCTGACACAGTGGAGCGGGATCACCACTGAGCAGGTAACAATGACTAAAACGGCAATGTCCAATTCGTAAACGCGCTAAAAGTACCTCTTCCCGACGTGAAGAACGAGAAGAGGTACCCCAGATTAACGGGAGAGGCTTAACCTCCCGCAACTTGTTCCCCCAGAGGGCCGTCCACTCATCGCGCCAGCGCGAGAGGATGCGGCGACGTAAAATAACACACGAATCTGACGAGGGAACAACAGAGGTAAAAAATCTGGGTAATAAAATCGCCGATTTCGCAGCGGCGTCGGCAGACTCATTACCTGAGATGCCCACATGACCTGGAATCCACATGAAGGAGACGCTGATGCCAGAGACACCAAGCGAGTGGAGCAGGTCATGAATGCGCTGTACGAGCGGGTGGTAACTGTACAGCGAGCTAATACTTTGAAGAGCACTCAGGGAGTCGGAACAAATAAAACAGTGCCGTAAGTCGTGCCGCTGAATATATAAAAGAGACTGATAAATGCTAAAAAGTTCGGCGGTAAAAATCGAACATTGCTCTGGTAAACGAAAGGTAAAACTATTTCCACCACAAAAAAGGCACATCCTACTCCAGCATCAGTCTTAGATCCATCAGTAAAGATAAAAGGCAAGTCCCCAAATTGCGACTGAAGTTCTAAAAACGCTGATCTAAAGACTGAAGAAGGGGTCTCATTCTTCGGCATTGACGATAACCCAAGGTGACAGAGGGCCTCAGCGCGCGACCATGGAGGAAAACGCGTTTCCCCCCTTGGAAGGGCCGGCGCTGGCGTAACGTCCAAATGCCGAAGTAGCAGTCGAAATCGAACCCCTGGAGGGAGCAATGCAGAGGAGCTAACCAAATATTGCCGGTCAAGTGAATCCTCGAAAAATGCCGCGAAAGACGGGTGGTCAGGCAAGCTGGAAGTGGACAGGCATAGCTGCACAAGAGCATCTCACGCCTGGAGGACAGCGGAGGTTCTGCAGCTTCAGCGTAAAGACTGGGCACGGGGCTAGTTGGAAAGGCCCCTATAGCGACTCTAATACCACGATGATGAATCGGATCCAAGCGACGTAACACAGATGGACGTGCCGATGAAAAGACAATACACCCGTAATCAAGTTTGGATCGGACCAAAGAGCGATATAGACGCAGAAGGATGGTCCGATCAGCTCCCCAGGATGTGCCACTTAAAACACGTAAAAGATTAAGAGAACGGTCACACTTTGCTTTTAAAAAAGAAATGTGCGAGGTCCAACACAACTTTCTATCAAAGATCAACCCCAAAAATTTCGCCTCGTCTGCAAACGGAAGCATCCCTGGCCCTAGATGGAGAGAGGGCGGAGGGAAATACTTCCGGCGCCAGAAGTTGATGCAGAAGGATTTCTTGGCGGAGAAATTAAAGCCGTTGGCGTTACTCCAGGCGTAGAGACGGTCGATACAGCTCTGGAGACGGCGTTCGAGTAGACAGGTCCGCCGTGAACTGCAATAAATAGCGAAATCGTCAACAAAAAGGGACGATGAAATGCCAGGTGGAATACAATCAACAATGGGGTTGATAGCAATTGCAAAAAGTGTGACACTGAATACAGAGCCCTGCGGTACTCCGTTCTCTTGAATAAAACGACGAGATAAAACCGAGCCCACACGTACACGAAAGACGCGGTCCGTCATAAACTCCCGAAGAAATATGGGAAGACGACCGCGGATATTTCAATCGTGAAGTGTACGTAAAATGCCGCCCCTCCAAAAAGTGTCATAAGCTTTCTCCAGGTCAAAAAATACAGCCACGGTTTGACACTTTCTCAGAAATCCATTCATAACATGCGTCGACAAGGACACCAGATGATCGACGGTAGAGCGATAGCGACGAAACCCGCACTGAGCGTTCGCTAGAAGTTTCTGAGACTCAAGCCACCATGTCAACCGCCCGTTGATCATGCGCTCCATCACCTTGCAAATGCAACTGGTGAGGGAGATAGGGCGGTAGCTGGAAGGTAGTTGGCGATCCTTCCCAGGCTTAAGAATAGGGACAATGGTGGCTTCGCGCCAAACGGAAGGAAAAATGCCGTCTTGCCAAATACGGTTATAGACCTGTAAGAGAAAGAGTTTACTGTCGGCTGAAAGGTGCTTTAACATCAGGACATGAATGCCGTCCGGCCCAGGAGCGGAGTGCCTAGAGCAATGAAGAGCATGCTCCAGCTCCCTCATTGTAAAAAGTTCGTTATAACATTCAGTGTTAGCAGACCGAAAAGTATATGGTGCGGAATCCAGCCGGTCCTTAATACAGCTAAAACCGGCGGAATAATGGTCTGAACTGGATACGGCATCAAAGGCAGCACCCAGAGTGTTAGCGATGGCAGCCGGATCCACTATAGTGGCATTGGAAACCTGAAGGCCAGAAACAGTACAATGCGACACTTTACCTGAGAAGCGACGAAGTTTATCCCAAACAACAGATGAAGGCGTAAAGCGATTAAAAGACTCGACAAAACGAGCCCACGACGCCTTCTTGCTATCCTGAATAATGCGACGAGCCCTGGCGCGCGATTGTTTAAAAGTCACCAAATTATCAAGTGTAGGGTGTCGCCGAAACACCCTAAGTGCAGTCCTACGGGCACGAACGGCGTCCCGACAATCCTCGTTCCACCACGGAACAGGTGGCCGCCGAGGTTGAGAGGATGAACGGGGAATTGCGCGTTCGGCGGCAGAGAAAATCGTAGACGTAAGGTGCTGCACTAGTTGGTTAATGTCGGCGAAGGGCTGATCGTAAAAATGCACGAGGCTGGAATACAAGTTCCAGTCGGCTTTTGGGAATATCCAGGTAGGTACTCTGGAATGCTGAACGTGGTGCGACAGAAGAGAGACGATACAGGGGTAATGGTCGCTGTAGTAGGTGTCAGCGACGACGTTCCACTGAAGACGACTACCAAGCTGGAGGGAGCAAATGGCAAGGTCCAGGTGAGAGAATGTACCAGAAGAATCAGAAATAAAAGTAGGTGAACCGGTATTGAGGATGGAAAGATTGAACTGATAAAAAATGTCGAAAAGAAGAGTTCCCCTCGCACAAGCCCTTGGCGAACCCCACAGTGGGTGATGGGCATTAAAATCTCCCAACAGAAGAAATGGTGTTGGGAGAGCGGACAGGAGAGCTCGAATGTCCGCGAGAGGGAGAGGAGACGATGGAGGTGAGTACACAGTGCAAACAGAAAACAAAAAGCTGGGTAAGTGAAGGCGAACGGCAACAGCTTGCAAGTCGGATGTAAGTGTGACAGGTTTAAAATGAACGTCGTTACGCACTAAGAACATGACACCTCCATGAGCAGGAGTACCCTCCTCCGGTTCAAGGTCGTAGCGAACCGGAGTATATCCTCGGAGATCAAAAGGATCCTGAGGGCGAAGCTTAGTCTCCTGCAAACATACGATCATGGGCGAGTGGGAACGCAGTAATAGTTGCAGTTCCGCCCTATGCGATCGTACACCACGTACATTCCAGGTCAGGATAGCCATGAATAAAAGGGATAAACTCTCTACTTAGAAGGGCGGCTTAAAAGAATCTTTTGCTTAACCTTTGGGCTCGGGCTTTTTGTATGGAGTTGGTCAGACTCCATAGCTTCCTCGGAGGGAGGGCCCACGCGCTCAGTGCCAGAAACCGATTCAAGCGCCGTGAATCGGTTCTGGGTGGCGATGGGTGAGGGGTGCCGCTGAGCGCGGCTTGACCCAGGACCTTCCTGGGACAGCGACCTCCGAGGAGGAGAAGGTGAACTTTTGTTACCGCGCGCACGCGGAGGGTCTTTCAAAAACTCTTCCCTACGAAGTTTCTGCTTGGGTTTCTTTTCAACGGCTTGCGACTTCATTGACTTGGGACCAGGTTTATACGGCTTGGTAACTGTAGCCTTAATGGACGGCCGGATGGTAGTGGCGGTTAATCCAGTCATGGTCCAGGTCTGAGTTTCGGCATCTACTCGTGGTACTGGCGAGGCAACAACAGAACTAAATGTGCCAGATCGCAGGAGTGAAGGTTGGCGCGCATGGTAACGCCTCCGGGCTTCAGCAAAGGAGAGTTTTTCCTTTACCCGGATCTCCTGGATCGCCTTCTCGTCCAAGTACCGCGGACAGTCGGCAAACGAAGCAGAATGAGACCCTTTACAATTAACGCAGACGGGGGCTGTTGAACAGGTACCTTCGTGTGAGGGCTGGCTACATGTTGCACAGATGTTAACGGCACTCTTACATGAGACTTGCGTATGCCCAAAACGTTGGCATTTAAAACAACGCAGAGGTCTAGGAATATAAGGCCTCACAGAAATCCGTTCGTACCCTGCGGAAATGCTCGTGGTCAGATCGACGCCATCAAATGTAATAAACAGGGTACGAGTGGGTACCAATACGCCGTCGCGTTTGGCCTGCACTCGATGAACCGCTGTCACCCTCTGGTCTGCAAGATATTCGACCAGGTCTTCGTCCGATATGCCATCGAGGCTATGCGTGGTGACAACGCCTCTACAAGAATTCAAGGTGCGGTGCTTCTCAACACGGATAGGATAACCGTGGAGAAGCGTGGCGCTCAACAAGGACTTACTTTGTGCCTCGGATTTGCTTTGAACTAGCAACGAACCATTACGAAGCCGAGTGCAGGAAAGAACCGGACCAGCAATTGAGTCAATGCCCTTCTGGATGATAAAAGGGTTCACCTTCTCGAATGATTGTCCCTCCTCTGTACGGGTAATCACTAAGTAACAACCAGCTGTTGACGGTGCTACTTCTGTTACTAAAGTTTTTCGGCGCTTGTTGTTTATAATGGAGAAAGGGTGCTCCATAGCGAAAAAAATCCTCCACCATTGCAACCGTCTCCGACCTCGGGCTCTGACTTCTCGGGCGTTACCCCGGCTTGGGTGAGTGGCCTATCTATACCAGACTCACCCCAGGGTCACACCTCCCAGAACATAGACAGAGGGACCCAATCGCCGTCAGAAGTCAGCAGCTCATGCAATGGCCCCCCCCGCGGGACTGCAGTTGAACAGCGGATACGAACACAAACCCTACATGACGACCCCGGGTGGTGGGGATGACGCCATTACCCACTCACCCAGCTGCGCACCTGGTGCGCGGGTATCCGTCAGGCTGTGTCCACGGAGGATTAAAAGAAAGATAAAAGGAAACTAAAACTGTGTGGGCGTTTCGGATGCAAGGTAGGCCGGCGAGGAAGAAAAAGAGATGCGTAAATGAATGGACGTGGTGCGAAATGTGCAGAAGTAAAGGCGAAGAAAGAAACGATGGCGAGGGGCGACATGATATGAAATGCACAGAACGCACAAGAGCCTACCTTGATTCCCCCGGTCACGAGAACGAACCCACCTCGACCGGACGGGGGTGGGAGGATGATGATGGCGATGATTGGCTCGGGTACCCCGGGTGCGCCTAACCCGTACTCACAGACGACCAGAGGGAAACCACATAAAACCCCAGGGTCAGAATGGGGAATCTGGGAATCAACCTGGGATCTCTCAAATGCAGGCCACAAATGTTGCTCCCTGAATCATCCCACCTGGTATGTTTAAGGGGCATTCCCAGCTGCACACTTATGAGGTTGTACATGTGCAGGTGATAGTTCCGCCGTTTTAGATTTTGTTTGCATAGGCAAAAATTGCATCAAAACAAATACTTATAGGTTGTGAACCAATGTTAATACTGCAGCAGTTTTTAATGAGGAGCTAGGTTCAAGTCTGTCATGTTGGTTCTTCAGTGCTGAATTATAGATTTTGATATATATATATTTTTTTACTTTCTCTACTACGTATAGTAAGTAGGGGAAGTATTGTATTCCACCAAAAAATTCGATACCGAGATTTCAGTGGAAATATATGTTTTGAGACCCCCTGAATACCAAAAAAAGCATTTTTGGAAGCATGTCCGTGTGTGTGTCTGTCTGTGAACAGCATAACTCAGAAACGAACAGTCGGATAAACACCAAACTTGGTATTTAGGTTCAGTATCTTCCAAGGATGCGACAAGAAAATCCCCCCACCCCAGCTTACCCTTTACATGGAAGATTTTTCGACAATTTTAATTTTCTCAAAAATGGCTCTAACGATTTTGATTAAAATATCATATGTTTAAGATATTTTTATGACAAATAAAATGTATATCTTGAATTTCCTGGGAATGTCTCCAAAAGTATTCTTCATTGTGAATGACTTTTGCATAACTGGTAAACCATAAGAGATAGACAAAATTTTACTACACAAAAAATTTAGATCACGTTAAAATATACAATTTATGTCATATACGTTTTTTTGTTCAGTGAACCATTTTCGAGATATTACTTGTTATTCCCTTAAATTTTTCAATACTTATTTTCTCAAATGGGAATTCGTTATTCATTTTTTTGTCTTGGATATGCAAAGAGTATTAATCTGTGGGAAAGGGAATGGTGCTGCACCTAGCAACCAGCTATTAAGAGATATGTATTTGCTTAAAGGCTACTGTATTTCCAAATTACCCTTGTAAATATATATTCCCCTTACATCTACAAGAAACTTAGCAATAAGATAGACTCTGCAAATGTTTATCTCGATTAACATGAAGTAGATGGAGAATAAGCGTTTGTATAAATAGTTTGTACAAGAGTAGAGAAAGTCATGTGAGTGTAACACATCAGATTTTTTTTTTTTAATATTTCCTGGGTGTGGTACAGGGAAGGTAATGTGAAATAAAATTTATCTCCTTTTAGTTTAGAGATTCGGTTTTATTTCAAAACTAACAATAACAGAGAAATAAATTTAGCTGTTTGTTTAAAAACACGCCAATTAATTATAAACGATACATTGACTGAATACTGAGAATGTTGTCTTTACGTTGCTTATTTATTTCTCTCCACGTATGGACGTCAATTTGAAGAAGTGTTACTGTTAAAGTTTGCACCACACTTTGGGCATTAATTTGAAGAAGATTGTTTGTTACGTAATATGCTGTTACATATGAGAAGCTGATTTGAATATGTATTTTTTTTGTTGTTATGTTCCAAATTTAAAAAAATAATTATTAACTTTGTTATTAAACTGGTTCTATAGATATTATTTATGTTTGTTTTTGCCTCGGCTGCTTCAGTATTGTTTTAGAGACATGTTTCTCTTAGACAGGGTGTGGTGCGACAAGAATGTAGGCTTACACAGATTTTAAGTTTAAATTCACTTCTTTTTATTAATCCTTGACACAAATTAAATAGCACTACCCTGATATTAAGAGCTGTGAGATTCTTTTATTTAATACTTGCACTTTGTTAACAAGTATACGTAATATTTCTTTAGAGAACACATCTTACATCCGGTCACTACCAAGGTCTGCAGGCAACTGAACATATTTCAACCATCCAAACCTGTAAACTTGTATTTCAAGTCTCTGATTGGCTAATCCTAGTCCAATAGAATACCTGCATTTTACTAAAGCTTTTTCTGGCTGTTGATTGGCTATTTTTAAACTGTCACAAAATTTACATTATCGTTGCTCTAATCATGACTAGTAACATTTAAACTCTCAAACTCATTCTTGCCTCAATGCTACCTCATTGTTAGCAACTTTAAACTTATTATTCTCACAGCTCTTACATTATTAAATTACGTAATGCATTCACATAACATTATTGAACATGTTTACAATAATATAAGCATATGCAATGACTGTTACATACATATTGCTTCAAGGCGGGCTGTTATTGAATTTACATATTATATAATTTAATTGAAATTATTCAAGTGTTAAAAATACTGCCTCAATACTTAAGATGATAACTATTTGGAATACTGAGGAAAACAGATGATGTTACCAGTCCAAAAAGTTGAGCGCTAATGGTGGCTTCTCTCTTGAAAATATACTTATATATATATATGCTATCTCAATATCAATTTATCAATAACCGTTCTTGCTTCTTGTCTTTCTATGGTTATATAAACACGGTATAAAATATTTTCCTTATTGACATTCCTTTTTAGGATTGTCCATGTAGCTCTTAATTTTCAACGTTTTTCTTTTCTTCCTCATTATACTGGATATATATGCAGATTGAAATATATAAACATAATCAACAAATAAACATACTAATCATTTTAGTTAAGGAACATAAGTGAATAACAAACCAGCTAAGCTTTCTATTGAACTAACCAAACTCTGTGGCTAAACACATCATTGTTGAGCCAAGGATGGGATGCAATCAGCACCCTGGGTCCTTCCCAGCCAGTATATATGGCCTTCTTAACCTGGAGCTGCTACTTTTCAATGAAGTAGCTCAATTGATCCCTCAAGGACCTAATCAGGCTGAGTGCACCCCAAGCCAAGTCTCCCAGTGAGAGAAAATCCTCATGCCTGTACTGGGAATCGAACTCAGGTCGCTTGCTGGGGAAGTAGCTATGCTAGCACCATGCTAAGGAGACAACCATTGAATTAACATCAGGTATTATAACTGTTCAGTGTTTAATGAATTAAGTCACATTTCTTACTTCCAGTAATCAAAAGAAGAAAGTGATATAAAAGTAGTTGAGTGCAACAACAACTGTTGGACGAATGCGTGGATTTGCAGCTGTTACATGCTGTTTACAATACAGGTAGTTTAACTGACAAGTCCATTATATTCAGGCAAGTCTTTCAAACTTTATCTCACAAAGAAAATCTACTTAGAGTGACTCTGTGAGTGTGCAATACTAATGTTTATATTTATATAACCTTCAGCAGAGACTGGTTTTGAGCCAGCATCTAAGTGAATTTTTTCAAAATCAGCGAAACGTAAGGTATGAACACTTACATTTATACAGTATTAGTTATAATGCAGATAAATTAATGGAAACTGCATATTCATTTCAATTTTAGATCAAGTTATACACTTAGTTAAATCTGGCCCAATTTAATCCCACACAGGAAAGTTACTGGTCTGGGTGGCTAAGTTAAGAACTGGCCTTCTGATCCCAAGGTCACAGGTTCAAACTGGTCCACCCAGACTGATGGTTTTTAAGTGTGTTTAAAAGCAACAGTCCCATAACAGTAGATTACTAGCATGTAAAAGAACTTCTGCAGAATGAAATTCCGACACACTAGTGCCACTGATAGGATCCTGGCAACTGCCAGTGTCATTAACAAACAAAATATTTACAAAGGAAGGTTTGCATTTTTCTAATATCAATAAATTTAACAAACAACCAAAATGTATAGCAATAAAGATTAAGTGTTGTAGAAACTTAAAATGCTGCAGTAGCCTTACTTTACTACAAACTAATGGTACCTCTGCATTCTGACAGGAGGTTACAAATAGTTACCAGAGGCAAAATACATGAAGTCAAGGATTATGAGCAGATTACACTAATCCTAAAAATCATAAGCTGGATATCTAACCTCTCATCCTATTGGCCTTTGTGCCAGAGAAGGAAGTACACAAATGTTACCAGGAGTTGACGTATGGTGTTTGTGAACAGAGATTATGTATACTGGATTACTTTAACATCAGTTACATCTCAGGATGACAAGTTCATTGCTACCTCATGGACCAATACAGGTTAACTAGCAAGGAGTTTCATAATTGTTCTGGTATTTGGGAAGCACTGCCTTAATTTGTATCTAGGTATTAGGAAACTGTCCCAATAAATTATATTCAACAGTTTTACAACAATGAAAATCAAAGTATGAATTACTCAATGTTCCTGGATAACCCATATAGTTTGCAGAGAAACTTGTTCGATACTTCACTTTATGATCCAAAAATTTGCATGAAAATACAAGTTTATTTATCAGAATTGGCCTGTTCTACATATGTGTTGGTGGCCCAATTATAGGCTTGGAATTACATACAATTAAGTTAAAGCACTTTTTTTCCATATCCAAATTAAAATTATAACAAGAGTGAGAAAATGTCAAGATAAAGACAATTACTGTTAATTTCAGTCCTTTGGTTTATACAGTGTGTGTGTGTGTGCAACAGTTCTTGCAAGATAATAAGAAAAGAACACCTGGAAAATAACTACTGTTAGATGGGTAAATACATTATTGGATGGAAACATTAGTGAAAAATTATATACCTATTTACAATTATGATTTACAGGCTTGTCTCATTCTACATATCAGTACATGATGGAGATCATCTGCAGATTCTCGACGGAAAATGAACATCAATTGTCCGCCAGTATGGTCTTGTACATTGAAAAATTCCTTTCAAAATCTACAGATGCGATGGGACCACGCCTCAAGTGCACAAAATCACCGGATGTAAGTTCCTCTCAATCTCTTCAAGACTAAAATCTTCCCATGTCAAAGCCCGGGAGATTGAGCACAAAATAACACGTCAATAACATGTTTCAATTTGATACCAACACACCAATATCACTGCAAATATTTCTTAATGCATCTGCACTAGTTGTGACTATATCATGTTTTCCAGTGCCATACCCTTTTCTTGAAAATTAAATTAAATTGAGTTTTATTTATGTCCTTAGCGTCCCATTCTATATTGGGCGTGAAAGACCAGTAATTTTGCTCAGAGGCCTCTCTATCAGGCTTGCAGTTCTTTTACTTGCCGTAAATCTATGACACGGGACCACCGGCTTCACTTACCTTCCGAAGGAAGCCATGCTAAGCATTTTTATGCCCGAAAAAATCCATCGCCCTCCGTCGGGTTTGAACCCACGACCTTGGGAACTAGAGGCTAGTATGGTAACCACTACACTGGAGGACGACCCCTTTTCTTGAAGACAAGCAATAGTTTTAGATGAGCCAAAATTTGCCTTAATATGTGTTAATTTTCCCATCATTTTGCTTTTTGAAAGCAATTCTTGGGCAGTTTGAATACCCTTGGCTTCTCGTGCTTCGAGGAAATCAACTACATGCTTCATTGTTTGAAGTGGTGACAATAGTACACACAGGAATCAATCCATGTACCCCAATGGGTGATGATGGGCTGTGGCGGCAACAGAATGTCAGGAACTCGGGATTTGAAAAACTGTCTGCATGATGGAGGTTTAACAAACATCTTTTAGGTGTGTGACACCAGTTTTTTAACTTCAAGGAAATTTGCTCTGACTTCTTTGGCCACACTATGAAAATCATGGGCTAAATAAGTCATATGTACCATTTTTTAATAAAATGTTTTGACTGCATTGCCAGCTTTTACTGTGTAAGGTGCTGTGTATCACGAAGAGCAAAACTTCATTGTTTCTCATGTGCTCAGGCCACAGAAACATTGAGTTGTCAAAAAGAGGCAACATATTGCAGAGTGGTTAACAGATTCGAAGACTCTGTCATGGATAAGAATATTTTGCCAGATTTATCAATTTTCAGTGTACCCATAATTACGTTGGCAATGTAGTGGCCCTCTACATCACAGGTTTCATCAATGGAAACAAAAAGCTTTCTTTCTATAAGCTTGTCATATTCTTATTATGTTGTTATAGCAGTGGGGTATATAGTTTTTTCAGAGTAGACTCATCTGGAATATATACTTTTCAAGAAATCTCTCAGCTCACACTTGGTTAGCTTCCACACAGGAATGTTTGCAGAAACGAGATCTTTGCACAAGTCTATACAAAATGCCAAAGATTTGTCTTCCTCTTCACTTGTTAATCCTTTTTGTGTGAGCGACAGCTGGGATGTTTTCATCTTACAATGACTTTGAACCACACGTACATGCTTGTCATGTGCAATACGTTGCAGTACGGTAAATCTTTTATCTGCTGCCACCTTCACCTCGCACATTTTGCAAAAACGAATTAGTCCATCAGTAGAGAAAATATCTTCACCAAATTCAGAAATAATTTGTTTAAGATAAACAGGTTAGGATGGCCTTAACTTAGGCATCCTAAATACAAGAAAATTACGGTAAATAGAACCACCAATGTATAACACAAATTTATATATATTCACATCTGATGAACTGACCAGAAACTTGTAACTGCAGTGGGCAGTCTAGCACTTAGCTGGTCACTGACATCACTTGTATGAATGAATCAGTTCAGTTCTACGAAAGCTGCAATTGTGTCACTATTCAGTCATTGACAATAAACAGTGACAACAGCAGTCTTTCTTGCTGGTCCTTTCATTAGGGCAAGTAATGATGGGTTTTCACACTGCACCTCAAAAAGTACCTGCTTTAGTGACAATTACAACCCTCACCATCATTCTGGAATATGGTTAAAAATTGGTAAGGAGTGGAAAAAGTTACTGTACTTGAATTCTCAGTGAGGCTGTGAATTGTGAATAATCTGGTTGATTTAAAGTATTTATGCTTATTTACAGTTCTGATTACATTCAATATAAGTATATGCAGAAAAATAACAAATATACATGAAAAGAAAAATATAATGCAAGAATTATAATGGACAGAAGTATTGTTAATTGTGATGTTATCATATTACAAATTGAAGTGTTATATATAAATTCATATTACAATGGCGCTTGGTGTTGACTGATGTGGATAATTATATAAAAAATAATATTTACACCACCTACTTCACACCACCATGCTGTTTTTAGAAGCTTGGTCTACAGATTGATTAATGTTCTTTTGGAAAAAGAAGATCATGTTGCTGAATTAATATACATTAAGAATGTAGCTATTGAAAATGGTTTCAAACTGCAGCTCATTAATTATTAGATACAAAAATAAACATACTTTACATACAACCAGTACCTTACAGAACCCAAATAAAAAGGATTTAATATACAAGAAATTCACATACCACCCAGAAATGTTAAAATATTTTGAAAAATTATTCACAAAATTTCATATTTAACTTGCACCTCAGAATATATATAGTTTGAGAAATATGTTGAAGACACCTTTGACTAACACAACAGATTATTTAAAAAAATCATGTATTTAACAGATTTCATGCCAAGATTGCCACAGCACATATATTGGTAGAACAAAAAGAAATTTAAAAATAGGGTTAAGTGAACATCAGAGAAATATATAATTAAAACAAATAGATGAATCAGCAGCTGCCAACCATTTTTGGAGTAATAACCATGAAATAGGACAAGAGATAAAATTATTAAAACCTATACAGATTCCTTCACAACTGGAAATTTTGGAAAAGATTTTCATTCATCTTAACATCAAGAATATTTTGAATTTCAAAATACGCCTACAGACTACTTGATGCAGCTTATCCAATCAAATTACAAGAAAGAAGACAGATGAGTTCCCAATCTTCACTAAAGAATGGCAGCAATTTCAAGACCATAAGATCACAGCTTTTCCCAGCAGAGGGCAGAAGAATCATCTACTGAATTACTTCTTGGGGGTCAGGGGAGTGAATGAGAAATCAGTTGGCTTGAGCTGAAGATGAAACATCTCTCTCGAAAGCGCTTCTCAGTTAACACCAAGCGCCATTGTGATGTGAATTAATATTTAACGACTCACTTCAATTTATTATGCAAGAAGTATAAAAAATGATAAAAAAGAGAAAATAATCAGTTTAAACTTGAAATTGTCTAAAAATACAAATTAGGGAAAAATGACCAAAAAGACCATAAAAAAACTACCATTTCTTTTATCTAGGAGTCATGATCACAATATCTGCACTAGTGGGCGATGTCCATGGTGTACTAGTTAAAAGATGGCATGTGATTAAAATTCAGGACTTGCTAATGGCCAGAACAGGGTACCAAGAACTTCATGATATGGTATCACTCATCCTTGTTTGTATCTTCAATTAATTTTCATGAATCATAAAGCACACCTTACTACATGCAAATAGCAATAAAGTTGTAATGAATAATGTTTGTAATCTACACTCAATAGATAACTGTAAGGCTATTTACCCACATGTATCAAATTACGTGACTTCAAATGTGATAACCTATTAAAGCCTTCTGACAAATTTCACAGTATTGCAATCTTCACTTCTGATGATTTTTAGCCTCATGAATTACATTATGCCTTTTCAAATCTGCAAATGAGTAAAGCTCTTCTCACAAATTTCACACCTATGAGGCTTTTTATCTGCACATATTATATTATGTCTTTTCAAATCTGACAAACGAGTAAGGCTCTTCTCAGGAATTTCACATTCGTGAGGCATTTTACCCTGCTGTATAAAATTATGCAGTTTCAAATACAATACTGAATAATAACTTCTTACAAATTTCATACTTGTAGTTTCTTATCCTCATGTATCAAAGTATGCAATTTTAAAGATGACAATTGAGTAAAGCTCTTCTCACAAATTTTACACTTGTGAGGCCTTTTACTCTCATGTATGAAATTGTGCCTTTTTAAATTTGATGAATGAGCAAAGCTCTTCTCACAAATTTCACACTTGTGAGGCTTTCTACCCTCATGTATCAAATTATGCAACTTTAAATGTGACAACCGAGTAAAATGCTTGTCACAAATTTTGCATTTGTGAGGCCTTTTACCCTCATGTATCAAATTATGCAATTTTAAAGATGACAAACTAGTGAAACTCTGCTCACATGTCTCACACTTCTGAGGCTTTTTACCCTTATGCATTGTATTATGGCTTTTCAAATCTGACAAGTGAGTAAAGCTCTTCTCACAAATTTCACACTTGTAAAGCTGTTTACTCTCATGTATAAAATTATGCAATTTCAAATGTGATAACTGAGTAAAGCTCTTCTCACAAATTTCACACTTGTGAGGTTTTTTACCCTCATGTATCATATTATGTTTTTTCAAATTTGATAAATGATTAAAGCTCTTCTTACAAATTTCACATTTGTGAGGCTGTTTACCCTCATGTATCAAAGTATGCAATTTCAAAGATGATAATCGAGTGTAGCTCTTCTTACAAATTTCACACTTATGAGGCCTTTTACACTTATGTATGAAATTGTTCCTTTTTAAATCTCCCAACTCCGTAAAGCTCTTCTCACAAATTTCACATTTGTGAGACATATTATCTTTATGTATTAAACTATGGCTTTTCAAATTTGACAGATGATTAAAGCTCTTGTCACAAATTTCACCCTTTTGTGAGTTTTCATCTTTATGAATCAATAAGGCCCTGCTAAAAATTTCGTGCTCATCACTACATTTACCAGATTTTTTCGTGTGAACATTAATTTTATAGGTTGTTTTTGTGGCCTCACTTTCTTGACCTCCACATTTAGTACAATCCTTTCCATAACTGAAGCTGATGTTTTTACATGAGGCTTCAGTGGAGAACAATGGTGAATCACCACTGCTACCACCAGAAACTGCTTGTGTGCATAATCTGAAATATTGGAGGATTTAGCATTAGGTACAATAATTACCAAATGAAAGAGAATTAAATCTGTAAAGGGAATCTTTGTACGATAATTGTCAACTGTATTTACAAGTTCATGTAGAGCAACCTCGTTCATTAGTCAAAAAACTTGATTAGTCCGCAATATTTTTAAGCAATTAATCAAATCTTTGAAATGAAAAACATGTTAATGTTAAAAAGCTTCTAGATTAGGAAGAGTAATGAATGCAATCAATTTGTGTACGGTAAACAAACTAAAAATGTAAGGTACAAATATCATGTGCAAGTCAAAGGAAGTAGGGAAAAAATATACTTGAGACTCAAAAACAACAAGGTAAATGACAAACACAAATTCACATTTATTTAAAGGTGAGTCGGAATTGTTACACTAACATCACTTAAGTTTACTCACTTAACATGCTTCGGGAAACAGTTGTTCCCATCCTCAGAAGGTTAATTCGACTGGCCCGTGTTGTTGGTGTTTCCGTTTTTTGGACTGGATCCTGTGGTGGCATCTTGTGGTGGAGAAATGTACTTCCAGAGAGGATTTGGTGGCGGCAAATCAAAATTCATTAGATTTGTGTTGTGTTTTAGAATGGTGATCTTCTCCCATGTATCTAATTCGGCTGCAAATTTGGCTGGTTTGACTAATGTAATATTGGGTATGATGTTGTGATTAGTGATCCAAAAATGGTGTGAAACTGCAGATTTGTCCATTTGTTTGTATTTAATACATCTCATGTGCTCCTTTAGCCTAGTTTCTAAGTTTCTTTTTGTCTTACCTATGTATACTTTATTGCAATCTGAACAATTGATTTTATAGATTCCAGCTTTTTTGTCTTGTGGAATGGGACAATCAATTGTTCAGATTGCAATAAAGTATACATAGGTAAGACAAAAAGAAACTTAGAAACTAGGCTAAAGGAGCACATGAGATGTATTAAATACAAACAAATGGACAAATCTGCAGTTTCACACCATTTTTGGATCACTAATCACAACATCATACCCAATATTACATTAGTCAAACCAGCCAAATTTGCAGCCGAATTAGATACATGGGAGAAGATCACCATTCTAAAACACAACACAAATCTAATGAATTTTGATTTGCCGCCACCAAATCCTCTCTGGAAGTACATTTCTCCACCACAAGATGCCACCACAGGATCCAGTCCAAAAAACGGAAACACCAACAACACGGGCCACTCGAATTAACCTTCTGAGGATGGGAACAACTGTTTCCCGAAACATGTTAAGTGAGTAAACTTAAATGATGTTAGTGTAACAATTCCGACTCACCTTTAAATAAATTCAATACACATCACTGTTTCTAGCTTCTTTTCATTACAATATATACAAATTCACATGTTTTTTTAATCATATGAGCAACTTGGTATCAGAAAACAAGTGTAAACACAAAGCTTATAAACTCTTAACATAAAAATATCCAAAGAACGGGTCAGGGATAGCACAGAAGATCCTTAGTATGTCGTCAGACAGATAACTTTCAAACATAGTCTTATGGCAGAGGAAATAAAAGCAAACCGTTATGTGTATTGCATTTTATGAAATAGCTTTTGCAAGAAATAAAACGAAAGTGGTGAAGTTGCAATTTATGTTCAAAAAGGGATGAAGTATGAAGAAATAGGCCATAAAAATATGAAGGTGTAGTAAATTTTCTGCAGTTGGAATCATCTTAGAAAGGTAATATAAAAACCCTTTCCTTTAAAGATTAGCATGGTGTTTAAAAAATGTGCAGTAATAGAGCACTTTGATATACATGTGCTTATAGAAAGCAAAAGGAAATGTTTGCTACAAGAATTACAGAGAAATAAGCTTACCCTTACAAAAATGGAAGCAACAAGAGTAACCAAATATTCAGCTACTTTTGTTGACTATATGTATACAAATTTAAATAGGTAAGATTTGAAAAGCAGAATCATAAAAATGGGAATTAGTGACCATTATGGACAATTGATTGAAACCAAAATCTTACATAAACTGAAGTATAAAACAAATAAATTGATAGAATAGTAAATGAACATACTAGAAAAGTTGAGAAATAATCTCAATGAAACACAATATGTAAGGATATACAAATAAACAGATATAAATGAAAACTTTAATGGCTTTTGTAAAACTTATAGTTTGCCACTAAACAAAGTTAACTGTCTTCTTCTACGTAACAAAGATTCAGTATTTGTCCTGTTTTGCATCAAAGATTATCCAAATTGATCTCTTTATCTCATCCTTGGCCATCATATATATATATGGTCAATATAAAAGGCCTGCTTTTGGTAGCCTATCAGTAGTTATCTTTCCAACATGGCTGTACCAGTTAATTCCAATGAACAGAAACGTGATACTCAGTCCTCAAGGACATCCAAGAACAGCATGCAATTTCTAAACAATCATAACAAATCATATACCTACACAGAAAACTATAAGTAAATTGTAAATAATGTCATAAATGAAGCAAAAAGTTTGAATCATAAACTTTTAATAAAAAATACTGACAGTAAAAT
The DNA here is from genome assembly GCA_030765065.1 of Deroplatys truncata. NCBI lineage: Eukaryota > Metazoa > Arthropoda > Insecta > Mantodea > Mantidae > Deroplatys > Deroplatys truncata. Next base: position 122,134,936 of record CM060989.1, read on the forward strand.
AAAAGTGAAATGGAACATCATACATACCAAGCCAATAAAATTCCATGATACGGTGGGGGGCAAAGAAAAACTCATTAAAATGTCTAGGGGGCTGGACAAATTCACAAATAAGATGAGAGGATACTATAAATATGAATTACTCACCCAAATAATCAATCTTTTAATTCTGGAACATTCCCCCATAAGTTGAAACAAGTAATAGTTGCACCAATATAAAAAAATTCAAAACCACCAATGGAAAATTAAAAATTAATATCTTTATGCTTGACTTTTCCAAAAGGATTGCTTTCAGAACTACAGAATTTTTGCAGCCATTTTCAAATTCTTTCAGAATACTAGTTTATCATTTAAAAAACAAAAAGTCTAAAATAAACACACTCTCTAAAGGAAATGATGCCATTATAAATGCAACAAACAGAAAAGAATATGCAGTTGCAGTTTCCTCAATATGTCTGCAGCATTTGATTGCATAAATTACTAGCAAAATTTGGAAATTATGGATTAGACACACCCCTAAAGCAGTTAAGATCAAATTTACACAACAATGAGCAATGCCTGGAAATAATACACAATACAGGTGGGAACCTAACTAAAACAAGATAACCTTTTAAAAGAGTACCACAAGTCTCAAAATTAAAAGCATACTTATTCCTACTGTATAACAGCAGCTTAATTAAACAAATAAAAAAATTAAGGATAATTGGTTATATAGATGACACTATGATTGTAGCTATGCGAAAAACCAAAATAGAACAAAATAGAGATAATTCATTCTAGATACAATCAGCTAACAGTTAGCAACCCATGCATGGTAGTAAGTATAAATAAAACAGTGTGTATGCAACAGAATGCACTCTAATATTAAGTTCACAGTAGAAAATAAATTTAGCAGTCAAACCTTCTAGAGTTAATCACAGATGATAATAATTTGAAATGGAACCAAAATGTTGGGAAAGTCATAACTTTCATAACACTGACCTATACATTTGAAAACAAACAGAAAAATTAATGGATAGAAAAAATATTATCAAGTATACTATGTCCTTATCCACTCTCAGCTAAGTTACAAGATTGTTTTATGGTGTATAGCACAAACACTGTCGATTCTAAAGACACTTAAGAGAAAAGAGCACTAGAATACTATTAAGAATGCAAAATACCCTTACAAGTAAAAATGCATATAAGATGCTTAATATTTTAACATTATATATATCAAAGATAGCAGAATTTTCCGCTAGTTAGCAAACTGGTTTGTGGTCTTGAATGGGCTATGTTCAGCAACCATGTTAGACCACACACAGCAATGTTAATGTGTGAGATTCACTGGATAACTCATGAATATATATAGTCCAAATTAATTCCCCTAACAATAAAATAATCACTTATAATTTGCTTGGATCACTATAATTCAATGACAAGGGACAATAATTCAGTGATGATGCAGCACTGAAGGAGTTTGTGCAGAAGGAAGGAAGAGAGGGAGGAAGGAAGAAAGAAAAACGTAAAACATACATACATATATAAAACCTGAAATCTCAGAATTTAGTATTATTTTAAATAATTTTTTTCACTGAGTAACAAAACTATTTCTACTCCATGGCATTCTCAAAGAAAAGTCAAAGTCTTTTTAACAATCATGTTTTCTATAATTATGGGTTCATAGTATAGGACTTATGCTTTCTAAATCCTTTTTAGTCCCTTATTAATTTATGTTAATTGAAATTAGATGCTTTATAACCCATGTCACTCAGAAAGAATAGGAGTTATCTATGGTAAAAGAAATAAGAAAAGCAGTTAAGTACTGTTTGAGATTATGACACATCTACACACACAAATATTTTCTTTATAATATTAATATTATAGCTAAAGCAGCATGATAAAGTCAGCCAAGACATCAATGAAGGCTTTGACTGCGGGAGATTAAAGAAAGCAAACCTGTATGGTACAGTCAGCCAAGCATTGGAAGAGGCCTTAAATGGCTTATGAGATAACTAGTGTTTTTATTTATCACAGTTTAGATACCTTGAGCAATTCTGCATGTTACACTGGACACAATTTTCTCCCTATATATATTCAGTACACATAGCCAATGAAGTTGACTGTAGCAAAAAAAAAAAAAAAAAAAAAAAAAATGCAGCAGAGCTTAATTACATAGGATTATTAGGATATGGCATCCAAAAACTTTGATGCTTACATCCATAGAATTACAATAAAGTTTATTCAGAGATTTTGACACTGTTTCATTACATACACACATCTGAAGTATTTGATAAATGGCAATTAAACAATTTAATATATCACATAATTTGTACCATTATAAACAAGATCAATTGTTGCTTTTTTTTTATCTGTATTCTGAAGTGTTATATCATGGCCATATATGCATATTGCTTGGAAAACATGACAAGGTTTTGCTTTTATATGCATTCTCTGTGGACTAACAGCAACTAACCAGCATTTGTTTCCATACACTTCTCTGCAGAGTAACAACTATTTCCTATGCCATGCCATTCTCAATGAAGGATTTGTAAATCTGTTTCACCCACGTACAGATATTCTGGTTTTCTTTCTCTATAGTATTAGTATAGATAAGGAAGCACCAGTAAAGGAATTCACCCACATAGATACATTTTGGTTTTCTCTCTTTATATTATTATTATTATTATTATTATTATTATTATTATTATTATTATTATTATTATTATTATTATTATTATTATTATAGATAAAGGAGTACCAGTAAAGGAAAATGTAACACAAGAATCATTATTGAAACATTAGCAAAGAGTCAATTCTTACCTTGGTGATTTTACTGGAGTGAAGTCCCCAGCCTGTAACAGAATAATGCAAACCTGCAGTTTCACACAGTCATCTATACAGCTTTAGTTAAATGTCTTGCATCACATGTTTATCTTTAAAGTACAAGATATGGTTTATTTTAATATTTGTGTGTGCGATATTAGGAGTTATGCAGAAATAAAGATTTGACATTACAACATGTAATGGATGGAGGGAAAACAAGAGCAAGTGAGAGTGTATTTAGATCTGAATAAACAGGTTGGTGCAAAGAACAGAGAACCAGCGAAAGGAATATGTAGTAAAGGTAATTCAGAATATATAATTCAATTAGTCCAGTATTAAGGAAAATCTGATGTGATACATTCACATGGCCTCCTGTACCAATGACAAATTCATATACATTAGTATTTATACAAAGAATTAAGTTCCATTCAAAATGAACACTGATGCAGTATAAATGGAAGACTTTGCAAACATGCCATTTAATGCATGCATGCCTGCCTTAACAGAGCATCACTTGAGGTTCTGCATAATGTAAGAGATTGCAAATTCCATGCTTTAAGATTGTATGAAACGCATAGAGAAATAATTCTGATTTCTTTCTTCAAGGCTTGCCAGCTTATGAATGATGCAAGATTTTATGCCATCTATGTGCAATAATGGTGCTCTGGCCACGCAACACAATCATTTGTTGTTTGCCTGGTACAACACTTTTCATGTTCTTTTTGTTTATAAAGAAAAGATGAATTTCCATTTTGAGAATAATTGGTTACATTATTCAATTTGAAACTTGAGTTACTCACAAGATTTTCACATGCAATTTATGGAACTAGAAACCTGTGCTATAACTAAGACTGCATTGTGAATGTGGCCTTATTCTTCTATCTACATTATATTACAGTATATTTTTTCACAACAGTGACTTCAAATTAAGCAAACACTGCTTTAATTATAACATAAAAAAGCAAGCCTGTCCATTTGATGACATTTGGGAAACAAACTTGTATATGGAATATTTTGGAAACAGCTAACAGTAGGAACAAAATTTGTGAGCTCTGTATTTGAATGAGGTCTACAATTTTCCTATAATTGTATTCTGATCTGTGCTTCTTAGATAATTATCCAAAATTCATTCAAATATAGGGTCTTTATAGGCTATCTATAAAAAATCCAACATATACAGTTTTTGAGAAAATGAAAGGTAACAAATAAAGAATGTAAGACAGATATCAAAGGGTTAAATAATTTTAAATAAAGAAAATTGCTTGTACAGTAAAGAAGGAAAGGGAATATTTAAAGATGGAGTCATTGTTGACAAGTAGTTGAAGATTTGTAATAATTTGTTAATTTATGTTAAAATTTTCATTCACAAAATATTGTAAGTTATTGACTAATTTTGAAGATTTAGAAGCTAGTAACAGTGATGTGTCATATTTAAAATAGAGAGTTGAGGGTTGTTACACTACATCACTATGATATTCTAGTGATGTATATCATAGTGTATATCTAGTGAATATCATAGTGATGTAGTGTAACAACCCTCAACTCTCTATTTTAAATTGTAAGTTATATTTGTTTTAACATAACATTTGATGGGAAACACGGTGAAGTAGTTAAAATATTAATAAAAATGTAGTGGCAGTACACTGTAACTTCACACTTTCAAGATAATTACCTTGTCAATTACAAGGTAATTATCTTGAAAGAGTAAATTTAGAGTGTGTTACCAATACATTTTTATTAATATTATATTTGTTTATTAAGAGAAATATTTTTTTACATAATTAAGATAGTCAAAAACGTCTGGAATATTAAACTAAAAAAAAATTAAGCTTTTAGTATATTCCATAGCCAGCATTACTATAGCCTATAATTATGGAAAATCTTGTATTGGTTGAAAAACCATCTATACAGGTCCGTCCTCCTTTCTATATGAGAGCAGCGGTTGGACTGGATGGCACCCTAATGCCGTCTCCATGGCATGAAGCAGAAGATATGGCAGTTATGTGCTATGGTCTCTGTGACACGTGACAGAGTGGGTGGTTACAGGGATGAGACCTAGAAGACTAACTGTCCATCACATATTGTTCTAAGAGTTATCCACGAACAGATCTGCCACGATATGACCAAGGAGTTAAAGCGACGGAAAATAGAGTAACAAAAAAAAGCAATACTTGTTGACTTGTTTCCACCAGAGTGCCACAAAAACTATAAAAGGAATGCTAAAGAGAGAGGGGCCAATGTTAGCATCACTTTACTTCAAGACATATCCCTGCACGAGTTGTGTTCCCGATCATGGATTGTTATTTCACTATACATATTATGGACAATCATCAGCAGTGAAAAACTCAGTAAAACATTGTCAAACAGTATAAGGTGTATCATTAAGTGGTAATGCATTATAATTTTTGTAAGTTTCTGAACAATTTGGAATAAATTCAGTACCGTAATATGTAAAGTGTACTGCCAGCATCACCTCTCAAGGAAACTGGGTAGGAGTGGTTTGGGATAGGAGGATTTTCTTGAAAATCTTCTTGTTGCAACCTTGAAATTTAAGTAGAAAGTTTGATACTCATCAGACTTTTTGTTATTGAGCTATTCTACATTCTCTCTCTCAAAGATAAGGACACAGATATTTTGTTCTGTTTTTTAAAAGTGCATCTTTTGGTTTCATTGGAACTCAAAACATGTAGTTCTGGTGAAATCTCAAAATTCAGGAATACATTTTCCTCTACTAATCCATATGCATGTTGTAGAGAAAGTAAAAATGCTTGGGATGTGTGGGAGGACACCTGTAGGTGGTACTGTCATAGATTTACGGCATGTAAAAGTACCTCAAGACTGATAAAGAGGCCTCTGAGTAAAATTACCAATCTTTCACGCCCATATAGAATCAGACGCTAAAGACCACAGCAGTTAAAAGAGCATCGACAAATAAAACTGAATTCAATTCAAGATGGCTGCAGGGAATAAACTGGGTTCTTCTACACCAATAACCTGGTTGTTGACATGTACTGGGCTTATAAGCAAGTATCTTAGAGTGGATAGATTATATCCTATAATTATGAGCAGATTATTAATAATTAGCTAGCTTACCCAACTTTGCACACATAGTTTTTTCAACTCAAATGACTAGTTTAATCTATTTGTCCCAATTCTTTATATCATTGTACGATGATCTAAAACATTTTTATGATGAATCCTCTCCCTTTACCCCTGATTGATTTCATACAGTTCTGGCTATTCCTAATAAGGGATGAGAAATCTGCCGATATTCACATATTAAGACACTGGCAGAACATGTGACTTCTTAAGCTTCTCCCCATAGTACTCTAGGTTTTGGAAATTCTGCATTGTCTAAAACTATCATTTACAGTGGAGCAATCATTGGTCAGAATGGCCATGAGCTTTTAGATACTCACAGAATTGAAATAAGCTTTTGCACCTTCTCTTTCGTGCTAAATTATTTAATAAAATAAAAGCAGTAGTTTTCACATAATAAAGAAATCCTTAATATGTACAACAAAATAGAGATGAAACAGGTAAATATGAACATATTCGCACAGCAACAAGCTAACCAATCTCTTTGGAAAAGACCCACAGTCTGCAACTAATGAAAAAAATAATCTGAGTCATTAATTATAAAATATTAACTGATTTCTAACGTTAGCTGACAAAATTGTCTCTCTTTACAAAATGATTTAACATACTCTGCTAATAAAATTCATTATAATATAGAAATAAAATAAAGCAACACTTTCTAACATGAGGGTCATAAAAATATTTTGCCATTGGTATCAAACCATTATAATCAAATTCCATTTTCCTTTATTTTGCTGTGTCTAAGCTTTAAATCATGACCACCTTTATACAGTGCTTTGAATGAAGTATCTGATTGTTTTATCTGCATTTTTAGTGGAGTAATAACTACTTTTTACTCCAAAATAATCTCAATGAAAAGTCAAATATGTTATTTTATAACTCCAATATGTTCGTATTCTAGTACATAGACATTATGAATGCTGTATAGTCTTTTAGTAATTTATGAATTAAAACTTAAAGGTGCTCTATATGTCATATCCATCAGGGAAAAAAAGGCCCTTCAATAGTGAAAGAATTATCAAAGTAGGTTGAGTGGCTTTTGAGATAAACTACACATAGAAAACATATATACAATTTTTGTTTCCTCATAATGCTATTAATGATAAAATCAACAAAAACAATAAACTCAAATAGGTCTTCAGAAGAATACCTTCATCCACAATCCAGTTGCAGCTGAATACACTCCATAGAACATTCTATTCCATTTATAGGAAACAGTTGGGATAACCAAATTGTAAAAGTGACAATGTTCTTTTCCTAAATGATCAGATATTTGCACATAACAACATATGCAGAGCATTACATAGAGAGAAAGTGATTCTGATAATTCCTTCATCACTGAATCACATTTTTGCTGCAGGACACACGCCATACAACATTTCCAAACATTTTAGAAATGAGCAATAAGCAGTATCAACATAGAGGTCTGTTCAAAAAGTACTTATTTATTCATGAATATTTTGTCCCCTTCAAAGTAATCCCTACCAGATATTATATACTTGAGCCAATGTTTTTTCCAATCCTCAAAGCACTTTAAAAAAATTGTTTTTTGTGATCTTGTTCAGCTCCTCCGATGCCGTCTATCTCCTCAATCATGGCGTAGCATTGTCCTTTCATGGGCCTCTTCAGTTTTGGGAACAAAAAAAGTCACAGGTCTGGGGAGTACAGTGGCTGCAGCATCATAAGTGTGTTGTTTTTGTCAAAAAATTTGCGCACAAGCAATGATGTGTGAGCAGGGGCGTTATCATAGTGCAAAAGCCAATTTGGTCGAAATTGAGCAATTTTGATATGAATATTGCGGTGACCCATCTCATGCCCAAATCATTGGTAAAAATCGAATGGCAGGAGCCAATTGATATGCTTAGGTTCTCAGCAACTTCTCTAACGGTGATTTGACGATTGGCCAATACTATTTTCTTCATTTCTTCAATGTTTTCATCTGTTGTTGATGAGCTCGGGCATCTGGAATGCTCTTCATCGCTCACATCTTCTCGATCCTCTGAGAACATTGCGTACCTCTGATAAACGTTGCTTTGGTCCAAGGTAGCTTCACCATATGCCACAGTCAACATTCGGAATGCATCCGCGCACTTAATTTTGTTTTTCACACAAAATTTGATAAAGATTCTTTGTTCCATTTTTGGAATAGGCAAAAATCGAAGACGAGCCAAAACATGTCCAAGCAAAACAGCTGTCAACAATTAATTGAACATTTAAAATGGCTGAGCTTGTCAACATAAGTGAGGGACATGAGTACCAACATAACGCTACAAAACAATAAAAAATCGAATATACATAGCCTGCGGAAATTCAAAATTCGCGATACTTTCTGAACAGACCTCGTAGATACTCATATCCAGTTTCGACCTATTAATTTTAGCAAAGTTTTTGAACCTTTACTGCAAAAAAATGCTAATCGCTTTTTATTGCAGACATAAGCTTTATAATGTTGTTGTCTCTATTTTTCCACTAACTCAATTGCTCACTGAATTCATTTCATTTTTTTTCCAGTTGGAGGAAGGTGTAGCCGATCGTCAGATGCTAAATACCACTGAGTATTTTTGGTATGATTTAAACAAAACTTTAGAGTATCTCATTATTTTGAAGAACTATCAGCACCATTCTGTTCAACCTTTTAAATATATTATCTGAAAAACATTGTAATAAATAATAATAACCTAGTTTTATTTATGAACGCTCTTTATCTGCTGTGGTCCTTAGCATCGCATTCCATATTGGGCGTGAAAGACCGGTAATTTTGCTCAGAGTCCTCTTTATCAGGCTTGAGGTTCTTTTACGTGCCATAAATCTACGACATGGGACCACCAGCTTCACTTCCCTCCTGAAGGATGCCATACCAAGGAGTTTTAGACAAACATTGTAAACATTTACAAGTTATGTCTTATCCTTATTAATTTTGATTATACAGTTCAAATATTTTATCAAATAACAATAATAAACATTCTAACTGCAGTAGATTTCTACAAAACTTACGTTAGTGTCATTACAAACAGATGAAGTGTCCGTTTCCAGCCACCAAGCCTCTTCTTTAACTTCTATTTTGTTATCCATTTCATGATCACTGTTGTATTTCTTAACCTCCATTACTGGATCCTCTGGAAGAAGTTGTCTCTCTTCTTGTGAATCAATTTGTGTATTAGTAGCTATGTTGCATGTAATGGTTTCAGATTTAATCTGTTTCATGGGATGTTTGGTAAAACATCCTCTCTCTTTCTGTGAACAGAAATCTGGAAAGGGAATTTCTGATTTAATTTCTCTTTTGATTGCAACGTCACAATCATCATCCAGATGCACAGCATCACTTTTGGTTTTCATTGTAACATTCTTGGTAAAGAACTTTATCTCATTCTGTGATGCTACAGCATCCAAGAGTGGATCCTCCTCTTTGATTTTGGTGTGCATTTCACAACTGTTGATCTATCTGATGGTGCCGAGTCTGTGGAGAAAGAAACATATTAATATTAAAACAATGGCAAGCAAAGTGTATGGACATGAGACAGGACTACTGTATACATGAAATTGTTTTGTTCATCTGTTACTACCACACCCACACTCCCCTCTCTCCAGTCACTGGCCCATCTCACATCTATTCTAACACCATACATTCAATAACTGTATGTTCATGACACGGGATTACTGTATATACAAGGGTAATGCAGAAAGTCCCAGACGTTTTGAAATAAACAATTTACAAAATGCAAATACCGTTTATTATCTACATTTGTAAGGTACACTCTTAAGCTATTTTTCTACAGAATCGCCATTCAAATTAAGGCATTTATCATACCATAGCACAAGTTTTTCAATACCCTCTCTGTAGAAATCTGCCGCCTGCGACCTCAACCACTGGTTTACACCGGCATGCAGTTCAGCGACAGTATCAAAGCATCAATTTGGTGCACCAAACTCCGTGAAATTTGGGGGAAATGTTCTGAAAGTTTTGTAATTGTGAAACAACGATTTTCACGAATTTTGTCATTGATTTGCATTGACAGTTCATCAGTCATAAGTCTAGGTCTACCACTGCGATCCTCATCGTGAACATTGGTACGGCCATTTTTAAAATCAATGCACCATTGCCTGATTCGGCTTTCACTCATTATTCCCTGCCCATAAACATCACAAAGTTGACGATAACTTTCAATTTGTTTGTTCTTTTCAGCCAACCGCACTTCACAAGTGGCAGGATTTTCTATTACAGTGCACATTTTAACAACTCACAGAGAGCACAGTAAGGAAGGCACAGTCCTCAAGCTACCACAGCTGGATGCGTACTGAATGTAGGAATGTTCTGACACCAAGATGGCAGCTCTAGCCCTACTCATCGCCACGTTAGGCCAAAATGTCTGGGATTTTCTGGACTGCCTTGTAGTGGGCTGTTACTCCCTTACCGCACTTCCCTCTCTGCAGTATTTGGCATGTCTCACATGTCTTGAAAAGATTATAAATTCAATAACTGTCTTATGTAACAATAAATACGCATGTTTCTTATACTGGTGGACCATGGATCATACCTATGCATGTTCCATACAGTGTCTACTCCACTGGGGGTCTTTCAACCTAAAACTACTATATTACTTACCCACAAGTAACAGGAACTTGCACTATAATGACTACTAACTTTGTTATAAGTTGTGTTGAAAGTAGATCCATCTGTGTTGAAGCATTCTTGGCATTTTGGATGAAATTGCAATGCATACACATAAGTTATTCTTGCATAATTCTCATAATTTCTGCTTTTACATTGTCCTTAAGTTTGTCTATGTCGTAGGGATTGTTTCTATAAATTTTACATTTACAACTTTTACGTATGTATCATACATAAAAACTCTTTGTTCAGCGTGAATTGTTTAGCAGCCATTTTAGTCGATTAATAATAGTAATGTTATGTAATTCACACACAACACAGGCAACTTAAATAAGCTTTCTATCTTGAGATGCACAATAAACAAACCCTAGTCTTAACACCACAAAAGATGTACAAAGAATAACTTCAGTCTTTACAGTAAGAAAAGAAGGTAGCAACTGACAGTTAATAGTCATAGATGATCATCCCAGTCATATTGATTGCATCATTTGCAGTACAGAGTTACCCGAGGCATACCACATTCACTGCAGTGCAAGCAAACTATGCATATATGCAATCTATTGCTCGGCTATATAATTATGATCCACTTTATGTTAATTGAGGTAAACATTTATAGAAATAATTTCTTATACATTTTGTTGTAGGTACATGAAACTGAAGTGAGAAAAATGCTTAAAATCCTGTCTTTACATTCACATGACTTTCTTTAAATACTATAATTTATTTCTATAGAACTTCTACAAACTTTTCTTATGGATCTTATTTCTTTCTCCACTGCTTACCTATAGTAAGTACAGGAAGTATGGCATTCCACACAACTGAGACTCTCTGAATCCAAAAAAATACATTCTGTATGTGTGTTGGTATTTAAGTTCAACATCTTCCAAGGATACTACATCATCCTCACCCCAAGCTGCTCAAACATGGGAATTTTTACTTTCTCCACCAGTAACCTATAGCAAGTAGACAAGGTATTTCATCCAAAAATTTTATACCAAGATTTCACTAAAAATACATGTTTTGAGACACCCTGAATAAAATAAAAGCACTTTTACAAATAGGTGTGTGTGTGTGTGTGTGTGTGTGCGTGCGTGCATGCATGTGTGTGTGAGAGAGAGAGAGAGAGAGAGAGAGAGAGAGACAGAACAGCATATCTTGAAAACAAAAATTAAGTTTAATACTTAAGTTGGTATTTAGGTTCAACATTCCCAAAGGATGCAATGCAAAGATATTAAGGAAAATCCTGCCAACCCAAGCTAGAATTTACATTGAAAAATTTTCATTATCTTTTACTTTCTCAAAAATGACTATAATAATTTTCATTAAAACACCACGTGTTTCATACATTTGCATGACAAAATGCACATCTTGATTTTCAGGGAATCGCCTGTGAAGTCGTCTTCATTCTGAATTATTTTTTTATAACTTGTAAACTGTAAGAGATAGACAAAAACTACACGGAAGATGCAGTTGTTAAATCCAACAATGTATATAAAATAATTTTTTTTTTTGTGGTGCTAACTATTTCTGAGATATTCTTTATATTACATTTGAATTCCCAAATATTTTAATGCTTTTGCAACTGAAAAACTAGTATGCTTTTTTCCCCTCACAACCGTGCAAAGAGAATGAAATTTCAAAGCTATTATAGTGACATTTCTTATAATATTTCAGTATCACTAACTAAAGTGTACTGTATTGCCTTATTCCCTTTTACCTGCAAATAAATAAACCATTTCTGCAAATATGTATCTCAATAAATGAGGCCATCAAGTGCCAAACTCGTCTAAAAAATTGAGTTAGACATGGGATTTGATACTTCTTGCAGTTCTCTACGAACTGGTGACTTTGAACAAAAGTCATCTAATACACCTTCAAGAGAGCCCAGAAAACTGCTGTTCAATGCAAAACTCTTTAAATCCATGGTGGCGGTTGATGCAGAACTTGTGTAATTCATCTTACAATTCAGAGCAAAACTTGCCTTATCCAATACTTGTTCCACTACAATTGTGCTGTGTGAAGAGCAAAACTCGCCTTATCCAGCACTAAGAAATATAGCAGTTTCGCTTCTCTGTTTTCCTACATTGGCAGTTCTGTGATTCTAACTGTTTTTAGTTTAGTTTTGACTAGTCTAAGGTGCAGATGTGTAAGTTGGTGGAAAGGGCAGAACTAGGAAACAGGCATCCTGTGAATCGAAACGGCAAAGAGAGAAGAGGGAAAGGTATGTATGATCAAACTGCAATTAAGTAGTATTCTTCTATTGTTGACAGAATATCTCGGAAATGGCTAATAGCACTGTTTTATGGAATTCATCAAATTTGTCATTTACATGAGTGCTGGAATGGCCAGAAACCCATTTTTCGTTTTTTAGCACTAATTTAAAATTATTGATATGTTCATTATTAATTACTCTTGTTGTAATTTTGTTTTTTGCATTGATAATCTGTTTGCTAGCTATAACAGGCAACAACAATACCTGAGCATCATGATCTGACATGCCATTTACAACAGGAATTATGATATAATTTGGAATTTCTTTTAAGTCTAGAAATATGTTGCTGTTGCAGTGTTCATATGAGTTCTGCTGGGGAAGTGAGCCACATATTCCAAGTTAAATGTGTGTAATACGGGAGTGAGATGAGTTTTAATTTCATTGCCATTAAGTGTGTTAACATTAAGTCTCTTTAAATTATTATTTTAGCATTTTGAGTGTAAATGTATGAGATGGTTCTTTCTAATCTATTTATTAATCCTTGAAAGTTCACTGTGGGAGCTCTATATACTGTTAAAATGATGTATGTCTCCCTACCAAATCCTATTTTTACTGAACCACATTCAAATTCCTTTTCCTCACAAAAAGATGCAACATGTATGGTGGCAACTTTATCGTGCTTTTAGCAAATATACTCACTCCTTCACAATTTAATTTACTTCTGCAAAAACTGGAACGTAATGTGTACTTACTGAAGTTCATACTTTTAAGCTCTGCTCTGTCATGTGGTGCTCTGTTGTGCAGATTACTGTGATATCATAACCTGGCAACACAACCATACTAGTGTAATGTGTAACAATAGTGATGATAGTGGAGGAAACTGGCAACACAACCATACTAATGCAAACAGTAACAATAGTGTGATGTTATAGGTGGCAAACGTCCAGTTACCGATAAGGTCCCCGTTATTTGACTCCAGTTCATATATATGGAATAATACTAAAGCAGGACTGAACTAAATTTTTAAAGGCCTCCAACAATAAAATATAAACAATTATGAGCACATTACGTTTTTATTCTGGAAGCATTTTATGTTTAATGCTCACCTCGCGCTGACATCAGGTGGGATAGTGCCACATTACCCATTGTCACTTGCATTGCATTCCTGTTATTTTTTGATTATAGGGCAGTTCTCTTTTCCTAGTGCTCTATGAGCTGTAGGGTCCAGAATGCCTGTATGCAGGGCTCATGGTATGTAAACAGAAATGTTGATTAGTACTCATCGCTGATAGGGATAATAATCAACATGAGCACAACAAATAGGTTGCTGATATGGCATTTACCAACCAAAACTGCTCGAGTATGTGGAGTTCATTTCAAAGAACGTTGTTGTTGTTGTTGTTCACCAATGGCATTGGGGATTAATTGATTTGCATCATTTTCCCTCTGCCTTCTCAATATAAAATCTGCAAGTTATCACTTTTAAGGCCTTTGCATTTGGCAAGATGCTGTCTGTTCAGGATGACATCTTCTTCACAGAGAGTGCACTTGGGTGTAGGTAGGCATCGTATCTTGTAAAGGTGTTCTGCGAGGCAATCATGGTCAGTTGCCATCCTAAATAATGCCACTGCAGTCTTCCTTAGCAGTTTTGTATATCACTCTATCTATAATATTCTTAAAATCTTTATCTTTTAATTTATCTTCTTCTTCAAGTCTCTGCTGTCTTTTGAAATGTTGTTTAATGTTATTTATTTCTATTTGTCCTACAGGATTTATTTGTTGTATTGCACCTTTCTTTGCTAATTGATCCGCATGTTCATTGCCCAAAAGTACGACATGAGCTGGGATCCATTGTAGAGTGACATGATTTCTAGTTTCAACTGCTTTAACTAGGCTTCTTATTTCTTTAATATTTCTTGTTTTTTTATTACTGATTTTGAGTCTGATAAGATGACTATTTTTTGTTTTATGTATGGTCTATATAAAATGTTCTGTAATGCTGCTTTTATAGCTGTTAGTTCTCCATCATAGTGGTTGACGTTTCATCTAATGTTAGATACTGTGCAAAATGTTTACAGCATACTCCTGCACTGGCATTTTTTTTATTGATGAGGAATCCATCTGTATATATTCAGAGCCATTCTTTCCGTAGCTATTCCTATGGCTCTCATTTCATCTGGAATATGGTTTTGTTTGTATATTGTATATATGAGGTCATTCTGATATTGTATATCACTGTATTGTATTGGACTCGTTACTTTTGTTCCAATTATATTCTTGTATTTTAAGTTATTAATATATGTTCTGAAGCTTATTTGAGTTTTTAAATTACTTATAGTATCTGCTGTGTGGTACCACTTGTATCTGTTTCTATTGACTTGCAGTTTTTGTGCTAGAGTAATTGCTTTCAACTCATGTTCCAATTCTATAGCCATGTTTTTGTGAAGCTTTGTAGTACTGTGATTGGTGTTGTTTTTACAGCTCCTGTTATTATTCTTAGTGAATTATTTTGTGAAATTTCTAGTTTACTTTTAAGTTTCTTGTTTACTGTTGCTAGTAGTTCTCCTCCATACAATAGGTTACGTTTTATGTATGTTTTATATGTATTATTAAGGTGGTCCATGCTTCCATCCCATTTTATTCCTGCTAAACGTTTTAAAATGTTGTTCTTTTTGTTGATTTTATTTGTTACATTGTTTACATGTTATTTCATTGATAGTTTTTTATGTAATTCTATCCCTAGATATGTTGTTGTAGTTGCTTCTTGTAGTTTTTTGTTGTTGATTTGCAGGCATACATTCTGTTTTATGCTGCATTGTGAATAGTTGATATTGATTTTTTCTTGTATTTATTTCCATATTGTTATTATTATTATTCCACTGTTCTAGGGTTATGATTGTATTCTCCATTGTTGTTTGTAGTTTTTTGTAATGTTTCCCAGATCTTATGTTCTTTTCGGAAGTCCATATTACCACGTCGTCAGCAAACATTCCTACTCGTATGTTACCTATTTTCTTTAGTACATCTATTAGGTCATTTTTATATATATATATATATATATATATATATATATATATATATATATATATATATATATATATTGAACAGAATAGCACTTGTAACAGACTCTTGAGGTAGTCCAACTCTAGTTTGTTTCCATTTAGATGTGGCTGTTTTATATTGTACTGCAAACCATCTTTGGGATAGGAAGGTTTGAAACCAGTTTAGCATGTGGCCTGATATGCCATATGTCATCTTGTATAGTAGCATTTCTTGCCATACTGTGTTAAATGCATCTTTGAAGTCGACAAACAGTGCTAGTGTAGTCTTATTATTGAAATTTTCTTTAATGTCCTATGTGAGTCTTACAACCTGGTGTATTGCTGAGCTGTCCTTCCTAACTCCAGCTTGTTCAAGGACTAATAGATTTTGTGTTTCTAGATAGTATGTCAGTCTTGTAGCTACCATTCTTTCTAAGAGTTTTACTATGTTTGATGTTAAGGATATCGGTCTATAGCTATCTATCATTTGAGTAGGTTTACCTTTCTTCTTAATGGGTACAATTTTTGCTTTTTTTCCATAGTGTTGATATGTTATTTCTGGTTGTACAGATTTTAATGAAAATGTTTAATAAAGTAAGTGCATCATGTCCTAAATTTTTGAGCAGCTTTGGATGTATGTTATCAGGATCTGGTTTCCTTTTATTTTTTAGTGTCCTTATTGCTTGCTTTATTTCTGGGAGTGTGAAAGGCTCATTGAAGATGTTTTGAAAGGTACACATATCTTTAAGGTTGCTATTTCTTAAGTATTTATTCTGTTTTTTGTTATTTCAAAGAAAGTTATTATAATGATTTGGATGTTATAAAAATAACAATTATGAACAACGGAAGATTCAAAAGCCCTAGTCTGAGAGTTAATGTGGTGCCCTCAAACATTTTATGAGGACTAGAAGAAAAGCTTCCTTCCATAAAAACTCCAATTTTCTAAAAATAAAGCAAGTGTTACAGCTAGTCAATAAGGCAGTAAGCAATTCTCAGCAAGAAAGTGAAGCTACACAACTTTTTTAGTCTTTCCACCTGGAGTTGAAGATTAATGCTGAAATAGTGTGCAAGTTGGGAACTGAAATGTTTAGCATTATAAACAATGTAATTGTGAATAAAAGTTTGACTGATGAAGAAGGCAAATCCTCAGCTGTAAACAATGATTATAAACTGAATAAATATTCGAGGGATCCAGTGAAGATGGAGAAGATGTAGGTATGTCTAGAAAATATTCTTGTGTGTTTGTATCTGTAAATGCTCTCCTTGTGCTATTCAGCATATGTGGTGGACCTGTCACTGAAAGAAAATTTGGGTAAATTGTTTTTAGAGGGCCCTCAATAGTGATGGAAGTGATGTGTTATGCCTTACAGATGTCACTGTATGTCATTCTCTAGCTCTAACGTAATGCTGGCAACGTAAGAATAACTAATGCCGCCAAAGCCGGTAAGATACTCAGCCTTAAGGCGTAGCCGAGGGATTGAGGGTCCTCAGCCTCAAAGCGTAGCCGAGGGATGTTTTTTAGAAGAAGAGGAGTGTAGCAGTTGTGGCCAAAGGGGATGACAGGGCATAGCCGAGGGATCTGCGTGTCTAAAACTCGAATGATTCACGTTTGCAGAAATTCCTTACTTCGCAGATTTCGCTTCTTATTTAGGTTGGCACTTACCATTCAGCATTTGCTTTAGTGGGAAGATGGCTACGTTTGTTGTGTTCAAATTGCAATTTTCTTATAAAAGTAAAACACCTAAAACAGGAGGGTAGGTAGGCACCAGGTATTGCGAGATTACATCTACTTCTACATTCGCTCCTAAGGTAATTTATTCCATTATTTCTAGCTTCCTTCCACATTTTCTATGTGGGCCCTCTAAAGACAAATTAGCCGACAATTTAACACACAAGCAGCATTAATATGAATTATAACCCATTGTGTGAACAGGCACACTTGTGAATGGTGCTCCAGAGGCCAACGTGCAAGTATGAAAAGTAATGTGTGCATAGCTTCAGGCATGTATCTTTGCTGAATGATATTTAACTGTTTCTTGGCATTCTAGAGCAATAAAATTATTATTTTTTTATGAATAATATTTTTATAGAGTTGTTAAAAAAATTTGTTTTTGCTTCTACACATGGAGCCCAGTTAAAAGAAAAAAGCAACTAATTTTGCAATTGCCATGAATGATTCAAATTTATGTTTATGTGGTGATGGAATACGACTCTCCAGCATTTTCTGCTAAATATGTAATATATTCTATAATGAACCTGTCAACAAATAAAACATTAGGCTTCATAAATGTACTGGGAGGAACTGTACACTGATACCATTGAGAAAGCTGCTTGCAAAAATATACCGACTTCTATGAATGTAAACCTGCCCATAAAACTGTCCTGACAGAAAGAAACGCGGCATTACAACTTTGATGAAAAAGAAATTTCCACATATACACCGTGAATCTGAAGTATGGTATCTTGCTTGCTAAATCCCCTAAGAAAATGTTTAATAAGATTTCAAAATCATTGGTTCTTAATGAATAGAAGCTTCTGTGACAGTCTACTCCTAAAGGAAAAGTACACAAATTCTGAATCACAAAATTGGGTAGGTTTTGGAAATTTCATGCATGTGCTCCATGATGTGTTGAGCGAATAAAAAGTTAAAAACACAAACTCGCAATGTCAGAATTCCACACAATACAATGACTTCTACAATATTGTAAATAATGCAAGCCTTTTGAGCCTATGCATAACAATCATTTTCATTGTACAGCATGCTGTGAATCCTTCACAATAAACACTTGAAATGTGTATCAAAATGAACACACTTTTAACTTCTAGGCATGTATATTGGATCAATGATAGCCACTCTAGATCATAATTTTCACCTAGGAAAAAAAAAAAACTGGTCAGTTCCGTTGAAAATTTTGAAAAGCTAGAGAATGGGCTTATAAAAAGAAGTATGTGAAAAAAAGGCTTATGAATGGAGACAAAACCTTGTAACACAAATAGTAAGTGAAGTTTCAATAAGAGTACATTGTACCAGGAGTTACTGACCGTAGTGACATACTTTGTAATATGGCTCACTCCAGAAAATTAAACCTAATAAGCAGGAAATGGAAATACTGAGATGGGTACAAAGTGAAAATTTGAAACACGGACATTCAAGGCGCTACAATGATTACACAATCCTGTTGAAACTTAATGCTATGACTCATTAGCAGATATCTGCTTCAAGAAGGCTGGCTATTCACAGACATCACCACAGTGTGCTGCTAGTATGGAAGATATCCTGCAGATCCTGAAAGGTAAGTCGTACATGGTTCTGGTTTTCACCATTATTATGCACAAGCCAAGATCTTATAAAATATTAAATAAAATAGAGATGTGAATTTTTAGTCCAGTCCTCCTTTAACCTAACCTTGGCTAAATCCTAATGACAAAGGACCCTATGGTCTCACTTGGCTTGCTACAGCCTCCTCTCCCCTCATACTCATTATGTGTTATTGCTATCTCACAGTACTGTTTGCTCAAATGTTGGTAGCTCTTCAGGATGAACTCAGAAGTATTAGCCACAAAAAATCTACTACTGGCAGAACAGTAAACTAAACAGTGAAGGTAAGTATGGATGTGGGTTGCATTCTTGAAATTTTGCTGTAGGTTAAATTCCATTTACCTCAAGACATGTTGTGATACACGTTATACAGAAACAACTCACCTCACAGAATTTGCAAGTCCCTCTGGTGCCAGAATATAAAAATATACTTCACTTCTGCTGCTCTGTAACCCTTACAAGAAGAGAAAACTTCATGAACCACCACACAGCCCTTGAGGACAAATTCACCAACATTTACACAAGTATTTACATAGAAAACATAAAAAACATTTTAAAGCCTACAAGATTGAGCAAACATTCTAACTATTATGGGAATAAACCTGCAAGTCTGTACCAACATAATGGATGTAAATAAAATAAATATGGCACAACATTAAGAGCAACATTACCCAGTTAATTTATCAATGAAGGGTGTTATGTGTATAGCAATTCCGACCTCTAACCACATACGAGAGTATTTCAGAATGCAGTTTTCCATAATAATCCTTTAATGAAAGAGTGATTTAAACAGCACATATTGCCTGAGCGAAGTCATACTGGTCACCACACCACCTTTTTAGCTGCTGCCTAAATACTGTAAAGTACAGTTTCTAAATACCTTGCGCGGGTCCCAAACCGAATCACTGTACATGTAACACAGACATCTACACGATTATTTTATTGCTTAACTGTTATAAATACACATAATGAACACTAATTTACACTTTAGATAACTCATTTTAATACACTTATGATAATTATTGCCAAATCTGTTCCTTATTTGTTTGTTTGTGTTTGTTCATTTGGCCCCACTGTGAGCAACACTCAGGGACACTGAACACGTCATACAATTATGAAATATGTAGCACAACTAATAACATACCCAACAACAAGAAAACTTTTTTCTTTCTTTCTTTTTCTTATCCACAGTGAATTATCTAAGAGATGAACATTTATAAACCATAACCATTCCAAAGTCAAGTTCTCAACATGTCTTACAGTATGACCACAGCAATAAATGAGTGTAAATCATCATCTCATGTAATCTGCCCTATGCATTGAATACTTACCTGTGGCACGACATATTAAAAATGGGGAGTGAGTATATAAGACTTTAAATCTTTTTAGAAGATTTTGCATTCTTTAGAATTGTCTAATAGTTTTAGGTAGCATGGAAGTTTATAAATTGTTATTGAAAAATAGTAACATCTTTTGGAACAGTTTCAAGCTATTCGCTGGTCTATACAAAACGGCGGCATGCCACGTATTGTGGGCATGCGCAGCAAAGTTTGTTCTGAAGTGATCATAATTAGCTGTAAGGTAGGTTGTCTAAATAAATATACTCACCAGTAAAAGCAAACGCTGGTTCACAACCAACGAGAAAGTTGAAATACATGTACTCAAATGGGAGCATTCACATTCCACTGGAAGCCTTCCCGCGCCCCGGGAACAACGGGGAAGAAGAATAGCCCAACTTTTAACTTTCTCGTTCTCGGGTACGGCATATTAGATCCATATTGTGCATATTAGACTCTCACTCTAGAGATAATTCTAGGCGGCCGTGACATGAAACAGCCGCTAGTGCTCTCTATAGTCGCAAGCTGGAAACATGATCTTGGAAGAAATTGGTAGTAAATGTGTTTCCTAACCTCATCCGACACCCGCAAATCCAATGAGCGTTGGTTCCTCTGATGAATGGGTCATTTGTAGTTTGTTTATATGCGACTCAAAGCTGGCTATTACCTCAAAAACAATGGCAAAAGCTACAAAGAACAGCAAAACCTGGTGGAAATTAACAAAGAGCAATAAACAACTTTAATGTATGTCATTAAATAAAGGAATGAAAGCTTGGTAGGACTAGAGGGATCGGAAATATGCCCGGAAATATAATGGATATGCCACAGAACATAATTATATAGAATTTAAGAAAACTTGTAGATAATATGTAAGTATGTATGATTAAATTTACGATTTAACAAGTGCAAAATTATAGAAGTTTGGAACATTCAGTTTCGGTTCCCTTATAATGACCATTCCAGTGCCAGGCAGTTTTACATGCTCTACAATAGTGTGCGAGTGAGAGGGAAATGAGAAAAGAGTGGGAGTATTACAGATTTTATTTATTTTGATATCTTTATTAGTGGTATTGTTCTGTAATGATGCTATTCTACTGAAAAGACATTATTCCGTATGCGGGTAGGAGGTATGGAATGTTAAGAAACTTATGAAATTGGGGTTTTCTAATACGCGGAGTTGATTATGCAGGTTCTCATTCGAGTTTAGACGCGCAGATCCTACGGTTACGCCCTTCGGCCGCAGCTGCTCCACTCCTCTTCTAAAAAATATCCCTCGGCTACGCTTTGAGGCTGAGTGCCCTCAATCCCTCGGCTACGCTTTGCGGCTTAGGGCCCTCGATGTTACAATGTTGAAACCCGATTACGTAAATTTCATACCTCATACCCGCATACGGAGTAATGTCCGGCTATTGCAACAAAGTGCGTGTTAAATATATCTGCCACAGCTGACAGATTGTTTATTGTGGTGTTTGTTTATAGAGTAATATTTTCTCTCAACATAGACCTAATGTTGCCACTTTCTTTATTATATTCCACATGGTCTTTGATTTATTTTTTGATTTAAGTATTCTATTCTCTATGTATTTTATTTTGACAGCTTTAATGACTTTGTTATATTCCTTCCGATAAGTTTTAATATAATTCTTAACTGAAATATTTTTAGTTGTTGGCACATCAGCGGAGGAGAACGGGGAGGATTATATTTAATTCTGTTAGATGAGTTTATTTTAGTGTGAAGCATTATATACCTTTATTGGTATACCCCTTTATTTAAAATTTTGCTTTTTGCACGGATACTATTTGCATTTTAGCCATTTCTGGCAATTTTAGGAGTCAGTTCTAGCCACATTTTCTCATTGGGTGTTGGCAACACTACCCGGTGCAGTAGTCAGCTTTCATGGCAGTAGTGTTAAATAAGAGACAAGTGAGATACACAAGTGAAGAAAACATCGTAATGTTACTTCATCATTAGTGTGAGTAGAATCATTTATTTGTATTATGATAAGATCTGAACTTAAAATTGGAATAGTCACAGCATATAATCGTACTTTTCGATTTGGGCATTTTCTTTTTTGAATAAATAATTCCTGCTATAAAGAAATGCTAAATTATGTCATCTAATTTTCTGTCTTAATCTCGTAAGCTAATACAAATTCTGCTTGTAATGTTTGCATTTAAAAATGCTAACTGTAAAATTTCATTGCAATATTTGTAGCGTTAATATTTTTGCATATGTATAAACAAACACTATTACCAGGATTCGAAAGAAGTAATTGAGTAAAACAAGCGGAATGACATATTTTGTTTTTAACCAGTTTGACTTCAACCTTCAGTTTTTTAGAAATAGAATTTCAACTCGTAATTTACTTCTTGAAATAAAATTGCAATCATTATATTCATGGAAATACACTGGTAATTTTGTGCGATGGCCCCATTTACTTTGGCGATCGTGCGCATTTTTAATGAACTATCAGAACTAAATATGCAACAGCATTGCTAGACCTTAAATAGGAGTGGAACACACCTACGTGTTTTTTATTGAAATCTACGTTTCAAATAAGAGAAGATGCTGGAAAAGCAATGGATGTCAAATGCAATAGTTAAAGCGCAGTATACGGGTAAGGGCTGGATTCGTTATATACATGGCTTACATGCATGTATTGTCTGTTCAGGGTCCTTTGAGACTTTGAAGGGGGGAATAAGGAATTTGCAAGGTCAGTGCAGCAGGTATAACAAAGGGTCTTCACGTGAAGCTCACCTTGCTACAACTAACTGTTTTCTACCTTCCACTCTCTCAAAAGACTGAACAAACCATACATGGTTCTTTTTATTGCTTTACTCAGATGAATGCAGCTAATAGACACTACTGGACATTGTGAGTATATATAATTTAGTAGTATTTAGGAAGTAGGTTTCCCTTTAAGCACCTCAGCCTAAAAGACATTTTGTGACTTCCTGGTTTTTAATTTAGGTCTCAATATCTACATTTTTAATGTTTGTAGTATTTGTCTCTCTAAATTAAGGCCTGTTTTAATTTTGTGGTAGCTCCAAGAAGTTGGTATTTTGACTCCTCGGTGGTTTCGCATTCTAGTAGAATATTTTTGCCATTTCATCGGCTTGTAGACATAGATGACAAATGGTTCCATATGGCATAGTCTCATTGTCTTAAGATATTTTCTGAACTTTCCATCTGCAGTTATAAAGCTTATAACTCTTCTAAGCGAGTGTTTGTTAAGCTTATTAAGTAGGTTACTTAATTGTTCTTTGGGCTTATTAATTAATCACTTATAGAGTATATTTTTGGCTATGTATTTCCATTTCTTTTGAATTGCTTTCTGAACCCAAAATCTGAGTTTTCCACATTTAGCATGCTTATTCCACAGGCGAGTTCTGGTCTTATAAAAGGGAGAGATGCTCCATTCTTTGCTAAGTAGTCAGCGTTTTCATTTCCCATGATGCCTGTATGTCCAGGTGTCCACCACAATTTTACTGTATTGTGGGTGGAACGGTTTGATAAATAGTGATAACATTCCCATACTAATTTGATTTAAAGTGATGGGAACTGAGAGCTGTCTGTCAGAGCTTATAAGGATACATTTCCCTAAAATTCTCTTTTCCCAGCATAGGCATGCACTTTCAAGTACAGCAAGTATCTCTGCCTGAAAGACAGAAGCGAATCTTCCTAAGCTTATTTATAGTATTTGCTCATTGATTCACAATAAATATCTGTGTCAGATTTTCCATTTATGCGTGAATCACCTGTATATATTATCAAGTGGTTCTGATGCCTTAGATGGAATTTTTCTTCAATGTTTCTATCAACAATACTTACCTTGAAGGATTGGGAAAATGAAATTATTTCTGACATGAAATCAGACTTAATTGATAATACAAATCTTTCATTTTGTTTAGGATGGAGAGGTGCCTGCTATATAATGGTTCTCTCTCCACATTCCTACCTGGATGATTGTGTATGCTGCAAGTCTAGCCTCAGCTTGGATACATGGTTATAGCGGGATAAGACCTAGTAAAGTTTCCAAAATAAAGGAGGGTGTGCTTTTAAGCTCAAGATATCCTTAAACTAGCCAAGCCCTGGAGTCTGATGTTGTGGCTAACATATATTAGTACATTTGTGAAAATTCTTGCCACTTTTGTCCAGTACACACAAGTTGCACAACACACATTTTCCTTCTGTTGCCAACCTTGGCAATTCAAACACAGCAGAAGGTACGGAATGCTGCCAACATGGAAGTGGATCCTAGCTACTTATGTAGGGTAGGGCCGCAAAGCGTAGCTGTGGGATGTTTTTTATAAGACAAGTGGATTACGACTACAACATAGAGTGTTTTCTTATGTTGGCGACTTTCATTTAGCAACCTTTTGCCCATTCTATTGGCAACTTTTCCTACCTGAAAATGAAACCAGTTTCTGTTATATAACTGAGGCTCCTTTAAAGGGTTGGTGGGTTAGGCGACTTTGTTCAGGCAACAACTCCTACATAAAACACTTTCACATTCATTCTGCAATACTCTGCATATTCATAAGACTTGATTTAGTAAGTAATTGAGGTGTATTTTCCGGGTAATTCTATACCACACTGAAACCCACTATCACTTATTTCATATAGCAGTTACAAGGTATTTCTACGAAAGCTTATTTCTCTATCTAGTTCATGTTAATCGAAATAAGCTTTTGCAAAAATAGATCTATTGCACATTTTGATTTAAGCAGCATTGGCTCATGAATAAAACGACTGATAGGGCTACCTGATTGTTAAAATTATTATTATACAGTCGAACTTGGCTAATTCGAAGTTGAAGGAACCAAGAAAAAAAAGTTGAATTATTTAAGATTTTGAATTACAAAAGTATGATTCTTTTAAAAATTTTTTTAATTAAAACAGGTCTAAATTAAATGAAATTATAGGCAGGACAACATTACGGTGTGTACTTACAGTTTTTTGATGTTAAAACTCAGGTTCAGTTCAGATTCAAAGCTTTTTAAAGAAACTTGATATCTTTGTTTGTTTTTTAGCATTTAACCCTTGATTCACACAAAACACTTCTAGTTTATTGAGTGATTGGAACATTGTTTCACTCACATTTTGTTGTTCAACATAACACCTTAATTGTTGTAGGTGATCCATGGCGTTAGCCATTGTAGGAATTGTTTTCACGGCTTGTTCTGGTTCTTCTTCATCTGAAGGTAGGGCTGCAGTTTGTGTGTTCATGACGTCGTGAAAATGTTCGCATCAGTTAGTTCCCTACAAACTGCCAATTTGTCGTTCATGTGCACAAAATCCTCATAGAGAACACCAGTTTCAGAATTTACATCTTCCCAGTATTCAAGTGTAGGCACAATTGTTTCATTTTCTTCAGGACCTTCAAGTCCAATATGACAGAAGCCGGCCTTTCCGAAACAGTTGGCTAAGGTGCTTGGTTTCACTTGGTCCCATGCATTACTACACATACGAGCTGCTTCAAGCACATTTACAATTTTGAATTTGTCTCTTTTGTCCAAATTCGCTTCTAACAGAAAATTCTGGACCACCAGATGCCTGTAGAAATGCTTGAAATTTGTTATTACTCCCTGATCCATTGGTTGTACTTCTGATGTCATTTTGTGGGGGAGGGGAACAAAATTTTGATATTCCCTAACAATGGAATACTGTTATGGGCTGTATAATTGTCAATAAACAGTAAAACTGTGCGAGTTTGTTTGCAAAACTTTTTGTCTAGCTTAAAGAGCCATCTTCCAAAAATTTCACTCGTCATCCAAACTTTTAAATTTCATATTCCACAGGCTTAGATTTAACATTTTTAAAGCACCGGGGATTGGCTAACTTTCCAATCATTAGTAATGGAAGCTTTTTAGTGCCATCCATATTGGTACCAATCAGGAGTGTGATGCATTCTTTGCTAAGTTTTTCCCCACTACATCGTTCTCCTTTAAATGCAAGTGTTTTATCTGGTGTACATTTATAAAGCAGTGCTGTCTCGTCGACATTGAAAATGTCTTTTGCATTTTTGTCTTGAATCCACTCTACCAGGCTCGTTTTCCAATCACTAACTGCTTGCTGGTCAACACCTCCACTTTCTCCACAAACAGTTTTAAATGAAATACCATTTCGCTTTTTAAAACCATCCAGCCATCCACTGCTTGCCTTAAAATTAGTTTTTCCCAATTCTACTGCTTTCGCTGTGATAAGAGGTCCACTTACTGGAATTTTTTTATCCCGTGCCTGCTTGAACCACTTTTTAATGCATTCATCGACGTCAGGATTTTCAGGCCCTTTTGCTCTTTTTTTACTTTCGTCACTGTTTGTAACTACGCTGTTCAAAATGTTGTCCTTATTTTTGAGATACGTAGACAACGTATTCAGGGGGATTCCAAAATCTCTTACAATGTCACACTTTTTTTTAAAGCCTTTTTCCACTTCGCGAATGGCTGCTGCCTTTTCAGCTAAAGTAAGAGGTTTGTAATTTATACGTTTAAGTTTGGAGAGAACCATGATCGGCTCAGTTTACTACTTAACCACACACTGATGATTTTGATGTAACTGTGTACTTTTTAAAAATGCTCACTTTACTGCACAGGAAGTTATTTGCTGTAAACGTAGCAGGTAGACAATGGACTGGGTGGAGTGTTCACAATGACAAGTGCCTTGTAAGAGGCTAGGGGCTGGCAACAAATTCCTAGAATTGCACAAAGAAGCCTGAGTAACCAACATTCCTTACCAGCAGGAGAGGGAATTACAATATAATGCATTTCCTGGAATTTAGCAAGGGAAGCAAATGGGACCACAGTACGGCACATTTCCTGAAATTTATCCAGCAAGTTTGGTTAACTTATAATTTTTTCAGTCATTCTTGTTGAATATTATATCGAATTATCCAAAAGAAATATCGATTTACAGAAGGCTTTTTAACATTGCTTTGTATAGGAATGTCAAGGGACCATGCCAAAAGCTTGAATTATCCGCAATTTTGAATTAATCAAGTTTGGCTGTAACAGTAATATTGGTTACCTAGATTTGCAAACTCGATATACAAAGAATTTAAAGGGAATTTAGCTAAACATAGTTTGTTCCCATAAACAAAATGCCAAGAAGTATAGGTTTTCCTAACTTTTTGGTCACATTTAAAAATATGGCATTTGAGCTGTAAGGGAGGAAAGTGGTCTTTTTTAGGTTCACCATTTTGTTCACTTAAGAGTGGATGGTCACACATTATCCAAAGATATTGCATTTATTTTATTTAATTCGCTGCTTTATTAAGCATTTATACTGTATATTGGGATTATTTGTTATGTGTTTAGTTGCCACTTTCATATTTGATCCAATACGAATTGCTCACTGTTATGTATTTTACGTTTATTTTATGTTTTGCTATTTTTGCATTTTATATTTATGTTTCCTGATGTATTTATTGTGAACGGCTACTAGAATGTTTCCAGTTTGTTTTACAACATTATCACTTTTCAGTTTTATGTTTTCACATATAATCTGCTCATATTTATTTGTGTTCTATGCTTGTTTGGCTTTAAATATTCATGCTTGTTCATATATGTTGTGTGTTTAATGTTTATTTTGTTTCCATTCTAACGTTTCACAAGTTTCCCTATATAAAAACATACTATGTTTATTTTTTTTATGGTATTCTTATTACTTTCTTTACTACATATTTATAGAAAGAAGTAGTATGGTATTCCACACACAAACTTGATGTCAAAATTTCACCAGAAAATGCATGTTTTGATGTCCCTGAATGCGAAAGTGCAGTTTTAGGAAAGAGAATGGTTCGTGCATTTGTGAATAGCATACCTCCAAAACAAAAAAGTGTAATATGTACTAAGCTTGGTTAAGTCCAGTATCTTTCAAAGATGGTACACGAAGATTTTCAAGAATATTCTCCCAACCCAAGCTTCATTTATATGGAACCATTTTTCACATTTCTTACCAAAGTTCACACATACATTATGCTTTCCTAGTAATTTTGTTATGTATGTGTTTAACGTCTAGCAATGTTGTCACATATTATCTTGGTAGGACTGGCATTCAGCGAATAGACAGTTTTGATGTTGGTAGTTCATTAAGCACTGTGTGCAGTCACCATGGTAATTGGAGTCATCACACAGAATTACCATTATATTTCATAGTCTGATACATTATGACCCAGATGCATGCACAATCGTATAACATGTTTTACCTTGTAGCTACAATTTGCTTATGGAGAAATTGTTTACATATTCACTTGAAATTCAAGATTGGTAACTGAGTTAGCAGAAATAATTTTATTACATGTTTTGTTGTAAATACAGGACTTAAGTTTTATGTCAGGACCATAATTTCCACTCCTCAGTTACATGTGTATTGGCGCCGCACCGCTACCATAACTCCCCTTGCTAAACCATCAATTGAAGATTTATCTTCTTCACATATTGCTAATGCCTAATGTACGAAACTTACCTTATATGAGGTGCTGAAAATGGTGTCTTCCCGCTGTTAAATAGACGTGAGAAAACACATTTTGATTCTCATGATTTGATTCAGCCAATGAAATATTTCTGACTTCATGTCTTATGTTTTCAATCAGTTCTTCCAGTGTGTGAGGGTTTGTTTTGTAGACTTTCTGCTTTAGGTTACCCTACAAGTAAAAATCGCACACTATTATATGTCTGGGGTACGAGAGGGCTGTACACCAGCACTAATTACTCTACCTTCAAAGACTTCACTAATTTTACTCATGGAGATTGCTTCTGTATGAGTGGTTGCTGAATCTTGTTGAAACCATCCATGTATTTACTTTTCTTCTGTCATCTGGTGTGAGAATGGAATAAAAATGTTACCTTGATATCTCTCAACATCGACTGTTTGCTTGAAGATCCGACTTGATTATTCTTTCTGCGCTAACAGCACACTAAATTCCAATTCTTATTGTAATGAGGGATTTCATTAATGCAATTCAGATTTTTAGAACACTAATAGTGAGTATTCTCAGTGTTCACATGACCCTTATGGTGGAACACACCTCGTCGGAAAAGAACACTAGCTGAGGATTGATTAATGCTTCTGTCACGGACAAAAGAAACCATTCACAATAATGCACTCTTGCTGCAGGTCACCTTGTTTCAAACAATAGACTCGTGTACACTTGTAGGGTTGCAGTTTTAGTAATTTTGTTGGTGTATGCGATTTGCGCCTATTTGTCCAACATTTCCACTGTCAGAATTGCATGCTTTCGCTCATGTTTCTTGTTTGCCACAGAACCTGTGGTTTCAAATTTTTTCACAATGTTGTGAACTGCATTTCTGGTTGGAGGCAATTGATCAGGAAACTGAAAAATACATTTTGTGCAAACACAGAGCAGATTCATACTTAAAATAACTTTTACACGCAAACATTTGCTATAAACCTAACTGCCAACCATTTTAGCATAAGAATCCACACTGAGCATGATGGCCATATTAAAGGAGGGTTAGCAATGCAGCTAATAGCCAAGTGGAATATCTCCACTGCCCTGGCATAGAGATAAAGCTTGAATAGTTAAGTTTAGCAATGGGAGTTATAGTAGTGGCATAGCTGGCCAATGCCATTGTAAGTAGAAAATCCCCACCTGATTGTCCTGGCATAAAACTGAAGCCCTGTATAAGTGGATACAGGAAGTTGAAGTGATTATCAAATGTTTAAAAGTGAGAACTCTTAGTTGTCCTTTAAATTCCAATACTTCCTTATCTTAAGGTGGAACTAGTGTTTGCATGAAACTTGTACATTTGCTGCATTTCTTGAATGTGTGTTTGACGCGTTGTTCATCATATGGTTGTGGATGAATGTGGGAGATGTAGGAGTTTTCTTTTATGTCAGTCTTAAATTGACTTGAGATTTTAATGGTTTGTTAACAGTTCCATGTACACCTTCCAATTGAAATGCGAAAGAAAGATGATATAAAGAAGGAAAATACTTGTTTAAAATAAAGAGAGTTGAGGGTTGTTACACTACATCACTAAAATATTCTTACTTGAACGCGTTTCGGGAGACATAGTTGAGAACATGCTGACGATGGGAACAAGCCGTCTCCCGAAACACGTTCAAGTAAGAATATTTTAGTGATGTAGTGTAACAACCCTCAACTCTCTTTATTTTAAACTATGACACATCACTGTTACTAGCCTCTAAATCTACAAAATTAGTCGAAAATACTTGTATTATACAGTTAGAATCAAGATGTGAACAGTTGGAAAGTGTGTTGTTGTTCACCAATGGCACTAGGGCTTAATTGATCTGCATCATTTTTCCTCTGGCTTCCCAATATAAAGTCTGTAAGTTATCACTTTTAAGGCCTTTACATTTGGCAAGATGCTGTTTATTCAGGATGACATCTTCACAGAGAGCGCACTTGGGTGTAGGTAGGCATCGTATCTTATAGAGGTGTTCTGCAAGGCAATTGTGGCCTCAGTTGCCATCCTAAATAAGGCCACTACAGTCTTCCTTGGCATTTTTTGTATATAAACTCTATCTTTAATAGTCTTATAATCTTTATCCTTTAATTTATCTTCTTCATCAAGTCTCTGCTGTCTTTTGAAATGTTATTTAATTGTTTATCTATTTCTATTTGTCCTACAGGTTTTATTTGTTGTATTGCACCTTTCTTTGCTAATTGATCTTCATGTTCATTGCCCAAAAGTCCGACATGAGCCGGGATCCATTGTGGAGTGACATGATTTCTAGTTTCAACTGCTTTAATTAGGCTTCCTATTTCTTTAACATTTCTTGTTGTTTTATTATTGTAATTTCCTATTCCATCTATGACTGATTTTGAGTCTGATAAGATGACTATCTTTTGTTTTAACACACTTTCTCAAAAACAAAATAAATCACTAAATGTCAACAAAGTACTCGATTTTGTTACTACTGCTTGTGTGCAGAAGAAAGTTTGAACGCATGAGTACTAGCAAAATCTGCAAAAGTAGGTTATTTCGGTTCTTCTTTCAAACACTCATTTACAGTACATCTGTAAGCCCCATACTGGAAGCAGCTAAAGACTATCCACCACAAATTTAATGGTTGCATCTTTCTTCTCCACCGGTTGTGCTCAAAAATCAGAAAACCATTGCTCAGAATGGTATGCAGTAGTTTGCCTTCTGAAAGTGTTTCAGAAAATCAAAGAAAAGTGTCCAACGACAGG
This sequence comes from Deroplatys truncata, assembly GCA_030765065.1. NCBI lineage: Eukaryota > Metazoa > Arthropoda > Insecta > Mantodea > Mantidae > Deroplatys > Deroplatys truncata. The sequence goes on from CM060989.1 coordinate 122,166,538, forward strand.
ACTAAGGGACATTTTGTTGCATCATGACAATACATCAGCTCACACCGCTAATGTAACAATGGAGGTTCTGTAAGGAACTGGGGTTCAATTACTATTGACCCATCCACCCTACAGTCCCGACCTAGTACCATGTGATTTCTTTTGCTTCTGTATGGTGAAGAACTGACTGATTTTCTAGCCCCAAAGAAGCAGCTATGGCATACAAAAGGGAGTTATTTGTGCTCCTGGAAACTGAGTGGCACAGATAGTTCCAGAGGATGGAATGCTGCATACAGTGCCAGGGAGAGCACTTGAAGAAACTGGGATAAACAAAACATTTGTATGAGTATTCATTATTTTTTGTCTCAGTACTCATCTAGTTACTCTTATACCACTAATGGAGCCAGTAGGAGCAGTTGAGTTGCTGAAAGGAGAAACATCAAGCAAAACTTGAGACATCTTGTTTTATTAATACCACTACCAGAGCCAGGGCTCACTAGTAGGAGGGTTTGAGTTGCTGAAAGGGGAAAGAGCAAGTAAAATTTGAAACATCGGAATTATTAATGCCAGTAAAAGAGGCAGGGCTCACTAATAGGAGGGTTGAGTTGCTGGAAGGAGAAAGGTCAAGCAAAACTTGAGGCATTGGGTTTTAATTAACTGCTAATGGAACCAGGGTTCACTAGGGGGAAAGATTGAGTTGCTGAAAGAAGAAAGGTTGAGCAAAACTTGAGATGGCAATTTTATTGGTACCACTAATGAAGCCAGGGCTTTTTAGTAAGAGCGGCTGAGTTGCTGAAAGGAGAAAGGTAAAGCAGGACCTGAGAAGTCAGGTTTTATTAACATGAAAGTTAGCCATGGTTCAGGAATTGTTGGTTTTGAGTGGTAGCTCGCTTTTATTAATAAAGTATTTGAAAACTCCAACCAATAAAAAGGAATATTTCAGAAATGGCTAATGCCACAAAAAATTCTGATGTATAACGTTACATAACTTTCTCTACTTACCCTTCTACAAACTATTTTTAGAAAAACTTTTTCTTCTATTTGCTTATTGTTAATCCAGATATACTTTCAATTGAAATTCATATATTTTATTGCAGTATAACAGTAGGTAAAGGAATAGTCACATTTTTAAATCACATCTCGCTATGTGAATTGCATGACCATGAGTAGAAAATGAATAATGACCTCTGAATTAAGAAAGTATAAATGTTTAAAAATTCAAACCAATAATAAGCAGTATCTCAGAAGCAGTTAACTACAATATAATACATATGGTCGAAACTGGTATCTCGAACCTCCATTACTTGAATATTTGATAATTCCATGTGCGTTTTCTTCTCTTTAAGTCCAAATTTTTCGATATCTGAAAGCTTAAATAGTATACCTGGCACTTAAACTTCTTCTTTATCTCAAACATTTGTGTATTTTCACAATGTAATATACAGTGCAACCTGTCTTGTATGAAGATTCTAATTCAAATGTTCCATCGATTATGTTATCCTCTAACTCCTGAGGTTACAGGTCCAAACCCGGCAGAGGGCATCGATTTTTTTCGGTTCTAAACGTTTTTAACATGGCTTCCTTTGGAAGCAAGTAAAGCTGGTGGTTCTGTATTATAGATTTGTGGCACATAAAAGAACCTCAAGCCTGATAAAGAGGCCTCTGAGCAAAATTTCCATTTCTTATGCCCAATATACAATGGAATGCTAAGAACCGTGTTATTTAAAGTGTGTCCATAAATAAAACTCAATTGAATTCTGTCTACCAATTACTGTAGTTGAGTTCACAGCACTTTCTTTCAATTGTTGCTACTTTCTACTCTAGCTGCCAGTTTCATTACAGAGCACATTGGCAAGTCACTTTACCTACAGACAGCACATTGTTGCACACTGTAGTCCTGTGGTATACAGTGTGAGTTTAGTGTATGATGGAGAAACAAAAATCACTGAGTTTGAGTAACAAGTTCGTATTATTTGAGAAATATAGAAAGGATTTAAAGAAAAGAAAGATAATGCACAAGGAAATGGTATTCTGGATACTACTTTATAATGAGAAACTCAGAAAACCAGTTGAACGTGTCTGTCAGCCACAGCAAAGAACTTTAAGGTCTCCAGTGCTTGAAGAGATTAGGGTGCAGTGATTGCAGAATGTAGAGACAAGAACATTCATGTATCAGGAGATATTATTTGACTCTCAAGCAAGCTCAGGGTGGTTGGAGAAATTTAAAATTTGTAATGGTGTGGTTCAGATGGTATTTCTGAAATAGCTTTCAATGAGTACAGACATGTTCTCCCTGCTCTACTAGAAGGATATGATCCAGACAACTACTTTGATGTGGATGAAACCAGATTTTAAGTGCTTGCCAGATAAAACTGGCCTTTAGAGGTGAGAACTGTCAGGGTGGAAAAAGGAGTAAAGAAAGAATCACAGTAATGTTAGCAGTGAATATGATAGGAAGTGAAAAGCTTTATTTTTTTGGTTATTGGTATATCTCTAAACCAAATTGTTTTTGAGCTGTCAAATCTTTGCTGTTTTTTACAAAGAAGGTCTTTGATGGCAAGTTCCATTTTTGAATCTTGGATAGAGAAAATTGATAGAAAGTTTAATCAAGTAAATAGGAAAGCATTTCCGTTTGTTGACAATTGTCCTGCTCATCCAAAAGTCCTTGGCTACAATCTAATAGCAGTAAAACTTGTTTACCTTCTTCCCAGTACCACATTAAAACTGAGCCAATGGATCAAGGTGTGATTAAGAACTTAAAACATCACTACTGGAAACAAACAATAAAAAGGATCATCAGGAACATTGAAATGAATAAGTCTGTCAATGATATCAATCTCCTGGATGCCAACCACATTCTGCAAATGTTTTAGGAAAATGTGAAGACTGCAATAATAACAAATTGCTTCAGGAAGATTGGTTTCATTACAAATGAGTGTATAGATGGAGAAGTTGATGAAATTTCTACAGCTACAATAGTTCCTTAAGAGTGGTCTACCTACCAAGAGCAGACTTCGAGGCATAGATTCTGATGCCATTGTTGCAGAGCACCCCTCAAATGAAGACATCATTAATGCAGTAACGCATCATGAAGATTCTGATCAAGGACATGAAGACATGACAAATGTGCAGCTCACATCACATCAGGCATTGCAAACCTTAGAAACTGTAAAAATTTAAAATAAAGAGTGTTGAAGGTTGTTACACTACATCACTAAAATGTTCTTACTTGAACACGTTTCGGGAGATAGTTTGCTCCTATCGTCAGCATGTCCTCAACTGATTTTGATGGTCATTGTCTGGGGAATGTGTTCTCTGGTGCTGGGCTGATGAATCTCCAATGTGATGTGATTTAGTGTAACAACCTTCAACTCTCTTTATTTTAAATTATGACACATCTGTGTTACTAGCTTATAAATCTTCAAAATTAGTCAACTGTAAGAATGTTTATTCAGGCACAATCATCAGTGAGTGACACTGTGTTTATATCAGTAAATGTGGTTGAAAACTTTGTTGGGAGGGAGCTCATTTGCAGAAAATGAAGCAAAAGAAAGCAGATTTTTAAGTCATGAAAAGGAAGATAAAGACAATCAGAAAACTCAAGATATATATTTTATTGGTCATGCAAAAATCTTAAACATATGGTATTTTAATCAAAATCAGTAGGGCAAATTTTGAGAAAATAAAAAATAAAAATATATATAACAAATACCCATGTAACATGCAGCTTGAATTGAGGATTACCTTGAAAATCTTCATGTAGTGTTTTTATAAGATGCTGAATCTGCTGTGGTACCATATGTAGTAAAAATGGATGTTAAACACTACTTAAAAAACAATGCTGAACTTAAATATCGATATACATGCAAAATTCATTTATTGGATGGAATGAGAAAGCAATAAGCTTTCATAAGAATATTTTGTAGAAGTTATATAAAAATACAAATAATGGTGGGTATGTGGCAATTTTTAATAAACATTTGGCTGTCACTTCAGATTCTTGTATCCCTCTTGTACCTCCAACAAAATGAACAATGAAATTATTTCTGTAAATGTTTATCTGAATTGTCAATAACTAGATCATCATAATTACATGTTTATTGTTGTATAAGGTAGTTATTGGGTGTAGGTGCTAGAGGACATGTGAAATAGGTCAATGACTGTTAAGAGGGGAATGGGGATAGACAATAAGACACATAACATAACTGCTTACAGTAGCCCTATCTCATGTCCATACAGTTTTGAGTGTATGGTGTTAGAAGACATGTGAGATGAGCCAACACTGCAGAAAGGGGAATGGGGTGGTACTGTAACAGACACACGACACAACTATATACGGTAGTCCTATCTCATGACCATACACGTTGCTTGCCATTGTTCTGTTACTCATGATATGTTGGTTTCTCCACAGACTTACTGCCATCAGATGGAACAACAGCTGTGAAATGGATACCAAAATAGAAATCAAAGAAGAGGATCTTCTCTCAGACAATGTAGCCTCACAGAATGTTACAATACAGACAAACAGTGATGCTGTTGATGATTGTGATGTAGCAATCAAAACAGAAATTAAATCACAGACTCCTTTTCCAGACTTTTGTTCACAGAAAGAGAGGGAATGTTTTACCAAACATTTCCTAAAGCAGATTAAATCTGAAACTGTTACATGCACCAACTACTGTGAGATAGATACCAAAACAAAAAGTGGTTCACAGAAAGAGAGAGGATTTCTTCCAGAGGATCCTATAATGAAGTTTAAAAACTACGACATTGATCATGAAATTAATAACAAAATTGAAATTAAAGAAGAACCTTGGTGGCTAGAAACAGAAACTTCATCTGTTGGTGATGACATTAAAGTAAGTTGTGTAGAAATCTACTGCAATTACAATTTTTGTTTATTATTATTGCTTGATAAAGTATTTCAATTATGCAAACAAATTTAATATGAATAATGGACAGTTTGTGTGTACAGTTTTTATTAGATGGTGTATTTAAATGGTTGGAAATAATGGTGGTGATAGTTCTTGAAAATGATAAGATACTTGGAGAAGTTTTGTTGAGGTCGTACCAAAAATATTGTGAAATTGTAGCCAGCATCTGACAATGTGCTACACTTTCTTCCAACTTCAGTGAAAAAAAAGTATCTGTTATCTTTGCTTTTTCAAAAACAGCTGTAGTTATTTTCATGCTATGGCACTGAATCGTTTACTTTGGTTCTATTTTTTCAATATGTTTATCAAGCTTGCCAGACAAATTATATGTATACCTTGGATTTTCTGACAATAGGCTATTGATCCCTTATTTGATTGAGTTTTGTATAATTATATGTGGAAACCTTAATAGACAAGAACATACCAGAAAACTGCAGAGGTCATCCAAGCACACGATTTTTCAAATTTTGATTTTAGTATTAGCTGTTTCCAAAATATTCCATATGCAAGATAAGTTCTCCCAAAAGTCATCCAATGGAAGTGCTTGAAAGCGTGCAAATCTTGTTTCCCCCTGCTTTTGTTTCTTTGCAAGAGTTTATTACTATGAATGAACATTTTAATGCAATTTGCACATGTAACTAAAGCACTTGAGCACTTTTCTTGTCTTAATTTGCAATGATTCTCTGGAAAAAAATATAGTGTAATGTAACATGGATAGAAGGATAAAAGGGCGCTAATGACCCAGCAGTTGAATGCCTTTAAACACTTAAACAAAACAAACAAAAACAATAGAAGAATAAAACCACATTCATAATGCAGCTGTTGGCATTACAAAATTGGCACAGGTTTATAGGTCCATAAATTGAATGCGAGAATCTTGTGAGTGTACCTCAAATTTCAAATGGAATAACATAATAATATCCAATTTGGAAATTCTGCCATTCATTATGAATAAAAAGGACATAAAAAAACATTGTATGAAGCAAATAGCAGATCGTCTGGCATGGCATGGCCAAATGTAAGAGATGGCATAAAATCTTGCATCATACATGAACTGGCATTGCACTGGGATAAAGAAATGCAGAATTCTTCCTTTATGCATGCAGTATGATCATAAAATTTGGAGTCCATATTATGTAGAGTAGAGATGTTGGAGGATTCAGAACCCTCATGCCTAGACCATTTTGTACTGTCTCTTATACCCAGCATAGGAACTCATGGACAGAAATACTGAATGCTCATGGCGGGATTCAAACCCACAAACTTATGTGCCAGAATCAGACACTCCAGCAACCATGGCTATGCGGAGCCTCCACATGTACGCAAAGTCTTGCATTTATAACTTCTAAAAGTAACATTGAGTGAAATTAATACTCATTTGAAGGTAGCTAATGATGCAGGCAACATCTATGAAACACATGTACTATATGTAAGTAAAGCTTAGAATCATTAAGTGTTAATTTTGACTCAATGTTACTATCATTTTGTTTCACTGTGTACCACTTGCAGTTTGTTTATCATTATCATCTTCCATTTATGCTACATCTGGGCTTATTTTTCATTTTGCATGAGATGTACTCTATGTATAAATATTAAAATATGTACATTTTTCATTGGTAGATACAATCATATGAATGTATCATATCAGAGTTTCCTTAATACTGGTCTAACTGAATCATAGAATCTGATTTACCCTTTCTAAACATTCCTTTTTCCAGTTCTCTGTTTTTAAACCAAACTATTTATTAAATAGTAAATACTTTTCCCATTACTGTTTTCTTTAGCCCAGTACCTCACATAATGTCAAATTTTTGTTTCTGTATAACTCCTAAAATACCATGTATGAATTTAAAAATGAATCAGACCTACTTTAAAGATGACTATTTTATGCAGGACATTTAACTAATACTCTATGGATTATCTGTAAAACTGTACGTTTGCATTATTCTGTTACAGGATGGGGACTACACTCCAGTAAAATCACCAAGGTAAGACTTGACTCTTGGCTAATATTTCAATAAGAAACCTTCTGATTCTTGTGTTGCATTTTCCTTTATTTGTACTTCTTTATCTATACTACTATTATAAATAGAGACAACTTGTATATAGGTAGGTGTGTATTTCAAGCAGTATACATAGATGGCCATGATGTATCACTTAATCAAACAGAAGGTCGACAATCAATCCTTTTATAATTGTGCATACTATATGTTATATTTCTTTCTGTAGCTGCCATTTAGAGCAGATGTGTCAGAACCTCTGAATAAGCTTTATTCTAATTCTATAGATGTATGTACTGAAGCTTCTGGATGCCAAAACTTGAATAATTCTATGTAAATAGGCATTGCTGCATTTTATGCTACAGTAAATTTCATTAACAATACACATTGAAGGCAGAAAATTGTGTCTGTGCAATATACAAAACCTTCAAGCAATATCTATACTGTGACAAATAGAAACACTGCTTAACTTGTAAAAACCTTTATCATGGAACATACGCTACAAGCCTTGCTTTGCATCTCTGACTTAGAAATTGCTCATAACTGACTCATTTATTTTCTGTTGACTGTTTATAATCCTCTGTTGCTAGAGAGACATATTAATGCAATGTTTCAGAATTTATCAGAATGCAAATGGCAGACCTCAAAGTAACCAGTCAAAGCTTTTTCCAATGCTTGACCAACTGTAACATCTGTGTTTCTTTCTTGAATTTCCCGCACCCAGTCTTTGTTGATGGGGTGGCTGATTGTATCATGTTGGTTTGGCCATAATACTATTGCTATAAACAGAGAAAGTTTTAATATATCTGTGTGTGCATGTCATAATCTCAATGTCCACACATTAAATAATTACTTTGTAAATATTGGTAGTGAAAATCGGCAGGTTCCCTCATCAATAGAGGATTCAGTAGTGGGGTTTTATGAAAACAATTGTCATATGCTCACACCCTCATTTAATTTTAGCTCATGGGTTCAAGGCTGACTGAGGTCGACGGATTTTTTCGGGCCTAAAAATCCTTACCATGGCTTCCTTTGGATGTAAGTAAAGCCAGTGGTCCCCATCACAAATTTACAGCACATAAAAGAACCTCAAGCCTGATAAAGAGGCCTCTGAGCTAAATTTCTGATCTTTCACACCCAATATAGAATGGGACGCTAAGACCCATAGTAGTTAAAGAGCATCCATAAATAAATAAAAAAAGTTTTATGACGTTTTCCTCAAATGAAGTAAACACAATAATAACAGCTAAAATAAAATCTAAAGGTAAGGATGAGCTGTCTTCTTACTAATCAAGGAATCAAAGCATAAAATGAGCAAGCCACTCAGCCAAATAATTAATCTGCCAGTGATGGTAGGCAATTTCTTAAAAAAGATTAAGTATGCACTTGTGAGGCCCCTCTGCAATTCCAGAAGTCAGGAGTTTAAAAGCTTCAGGTCTATCTCTATACCTCTCGCATTTGCCAAAATTGTTTAAAATTTTGTACACTTGCAGTTAATTACATATTTATATCCATTTAGTAAACTAACAGACCTGCAGCATGACTTCAGAGAAAATCATTCAACAGTATCAGTACCGGTGAATGATACGTGTCGAGGACTAGATGGAAAACAACCCGAATCTGTGCTAGTATGTAACAGTGCAAAGTCATTTGAATATGTAAATCACAAGATATTACTAAAAAAGTTGGACCTCTATAATATAAACAACATACATCAAGATGGTTTCAATCATACCTTAATAACTATTTGCAGAACGCAATCCCACAGGTTCTGTGCATTCAAACTGGAGCATGATAAAAGGTGGCATTCCACAAGGAGGTGTACCAGGTTGATTATTACACATACTGTAGACAAATTACCTCCCAAACAATAATGTGAGCAGATGATGCAATAGTTTTGTTAAAGTGGCTAAATAACTTAGAATAAATACATACAACTTCAGAAACTATACCGACACTAGAACAATGGCTGAGTAGCAGTGGAGTAAAATTGAATACTTGCAAAACTTCTATCATGCACTTATAGAACCCAAACAAAAACAAATTAGTCATCACACCAGAAGCATAAACTCTGCTGCGATGGCAAAAATATTAGCAGTCTAAGCAAACAGTTAATTGTTAGGAACATATTCAATATACAAGGAATGATCAAAAAGAAACAGGAATTTTTGTTTTTCTTAAAGAACTTTTATTTAATCATCAACATCAACTTTGTCCCCTTTAAAAGTAATCCCCCTCAGATATAATACACTTGAGCCAGCACTTTTTCCAAGCTTGGAAGCAGTTCTGGAACTCACTTTTTGTTATGGTATTCAGCTCCTTCAGCGATTCTGTTTTTATCTCATCAATAGTGACAAAGCATCGTTCTTTCATGGTTCTCTTCAGTCTCGGGAATAGAAAGAAATCGCTGCGTCATGTCCGGTGAATACAGTGGCTGAGGCAGCATAATGGTTTTGCTTTCTGCCAAAAAGTCACGAACAAGCATTGAGGTGTGAGCAGGTATATAACTATATAATATCACATACAGGTCCAAAAGAATCTGAAGGAGTCTCGTTCAAAGACCTTAGAATATCAACTTTCCCATCATAGTACTAACTGGAACTTTACCAACATATACATGTGAACTTTGAAAAACATGATCATAAAAAAAGTACTAAAGTTAACTTAAAACCTCTGAACATGGACTAGCATTATTTGAAAAAAGCCCACTTTATGCAGAATAAAAGTATACATATAACAAATTACTGCCCAACATGAGAGAAATAAAAGATGCAAAATGATTTAGCAAGACTATCAGATATATTTTCATAAATAATTCTTATCCCTCAGTAAAGGTATGTATGAATTGGTTGATAGTATATACATGTAACTACATTGTAAACAAATCAGTATAACTTTCTTCTATATTTGTAAATACTTAACTTTAAGGTACAGGGTCTTTCAACAAGAGTGTCCTATCTTTAACATGTGATATTTGCTGTTGTTATTGAGTTATAGGAGTCATTTTTTTAATGTGGTTACAGTTGTTATTGACAAATAGCCATGGAATGTTACAGCATTCAGCAACGCGTAGAAATTGTGAAAATTTATTATCAAAATGGCTCATCTGTTCGCCAAACCTTCCGTGTATTGCGTGAAGTTTACGGTGTGCATAATTGTCCCTGCAAGAGAATGATTCGGTGTTTGATCGATAAATTTGAAAGAAGTGGTTCTGTCAGTGATCAAAGAATGCCTGTACATAATCGACGTAAGCACTCCAATGAAAACATAGGCACCATTTGTGAGATTGTATGCGAGAACGGAAACAAATCAATTGCTCATCGAGTGCAAGAATTCAGGCTTTTGCCGACCATAACATGGCAAATCCTGTATCTGGACTTGAAGTTTCACGCTTACAAAATGGTGTTAACTCAAGAACTAAAGCCCAACGACCATAGGTTGCGCCGTGTATTCGCTGACTGGGCTATGGAGTAATTGGAAGCTGACCCAGATTACTGACACCATTGGATTAGTTCTTGTGGGGTTATGTTAAGTCTCGAGTTTTTGTCAACAAGCCAGAAAAAGTAAATGATCTTATGAATAACATCACACATTTTATTCGTGATGTTGGACCTAGTTTACGTTCTTCTGTCATTGAAAATTGGGTCAACCGTATACGCGCAACCCAACAAAGTTGCGGCGGTCACTTAACTGATGTTCTCTTCCACACATAATGACATTAATTATGTTCCAAAATAAAAAAGAAACAAACCTCTATCATTTATAGAATGTGTTTTATTTAAGATAGGACACTGTTTTTGAAAGACCCTATGACAAAGTGGCCCATGGCCCGAAATAGTGAACTTCACATGTATAAACTTATTTTAGATAACTGATGCTCGACGTCTCACTCTTTACAGAGCTTTTGCTCAAATTGTAGTAAATGTATGTGATCAATAAGATTATTTATCTAACTCAACCATTCTGACCAATGACTGTTCCACTGTAGGCTCTGCAGCAATTCAAGAACCTGGGAGGGGGAAATTAAGGAAAACAGACATTCTGCCAATGTTTCACATCCTCTTCCTGAATATCAAGAAATTTTACATCCTTATTAGGAACAGTAAGAGCTGTATGGAATTAAAGTATAATGGAAGGATTCATCATAAAACTTTCTGAATCATCGTACAATAATTTAATAAAGAATGAGGGAAGTTAAATGAAATGAACTAAATAAGCATTCAAGTTTAAAAAGCTCCCTCTATACAGTTTCATGTGGTCCAGTAACTTTCTAATCTAACACAAATTAATGTTGTAGGAGATGTCTCCTGCTATTGAGCTGATACAAATGTGAGTATATTAATCACTCCAACAAATAACATTTAAATTTGTCCATGACTCACCTTGTTGTATTTTTACATCCACAGATATTTTGAGGGTTATAACCATATACGACAGTAGGTAAAATGTACACCAAGGTTTTTATTTTTAATCAATTGAAAAATTGAGTACAACAATACTGTATCATTTTCTATATAGTGTCCTATTTCAAAGTATACATTTCCTAATGAAGTAGCACTTTCTGTTATTCTTTCCCTGAAGAAAAAATGCTGCCATTCAGTTTTACACAAACTCTTCTAGTGTTGCGTTGTCGTTGAGTTGCTGTCCCCTTAATTCCTGTTTAAATGGTCCAAACAAATTATAAATAACTATTTATCCTCTGGGGATTAATTTGGACTCTGCATGTTCACGAGTTTTCCGTTGAAGCTCACATATTAACGTAACTGTATGTTGGAAAGGTAGAATCAGGCGACTGAAAAATTCAATGCCATAGTCGGGATTTGAACCACGGACCTCCCAGTGTCTGTCTGGTTACTCTGACCACTGAGCTACCATGGCAACATGCTGATATGACAATAAATTCTCCAGCTGATATGCATTTTTCCCGATAAAAGCTGGTTCACAACTGCCCGAGAATGGTAACCAGAACGGAAACGAGAACGGGAAGCAATGCATCATGCCAGATATTGGTTCACAACAGCCCGGTAACGACAACAGGAATGCATATCGATCACAAAGTGAAAGTCGATTTTGCGCATTGGGATTTCATTTGTTTTTAACTGACCAATGACATTTTTTCACGTACTTCCAATTTAACCAAGCCAACATCAAAATTTGATAGAGTAAACATTATCTAAATGCATATTCATTACATTTCCAATTCCTCTACTTATGCCAAACTTTCACTCCTTTATTTAATGGCATACATTAAAATTGTTAATTGTTCTTTTTTTCATTTCCACTGGTTTTAGCTGTTCTTTGTAGCTTTTGCCATTGTTTTTTAGGTAATAGCCAGTTTTGAGTTGCATATAAACAAACTACAAATGATTCCTTCACCATAGGAAGCAACGCTGATTAGATTTGCGGATGTTGGGATGAGGTTAGGAAGCACATTTACTACCAATTCCTTCCAGTTTCATGTTTCCTGCTTGTGACTATAGAGAGCACTAGTGCTGTTTCATGTCACGGCCGCCTAGAACAACCTCTAGAGTGAAGGGTCTAATATGCACAAGGATCTAATATGCCGTGCCCAGGAACGAGAAAGTTAAAAGTTGGGCAACTCTTCTTTTCCATTCCCGGGGCCCAGGAAATCTTCCCATCGGTTGTGAACATTCCCATTTGAATACATGTATTTCAACGTTCTCGTTCTCATTCTGGTTACCGTTCTCATTGGTTGTGAACCAGCCTTAAACCACAAGTGGTTGAAACTATGAAGCCCAGGAAAGTACTTACAGCATTGTAAGTCACCATTGGGGTATGTCATCTCAATACAATTTGAGATCTCCTTGTGGTAAGAGCAACCAAATGGAGACCGGGAGATCCGTGGTTCAAATACCGGCTATGGCATTGAATTATTCAGTCTTCTGATTCTATCTTTCCAACCCTGTCCAACACATGGCTTGTGTGGAAGAACAATTAATTCCAATAACTATGTTGTCTCACATAGGAGAAAAATTATGTTTCAGATTTGTTGCTGAAGTTGTTTATGATAAGCTGGTTTTACCTCAGCCATATGACTGCAGTAGTAGACAACTTCTATTGTTCTTCTTTCTGAAAAAAGTTCACAATCAAAGTGCTCTTGGAGTCTTGAAAAAAAGCTGATAAGCATCATTTGACCTTGATTGGTGTAGCTTCTCCTTTCACCAACCTGTGTGTGTGGTGGTGGAGCCAAGTTTCCCTCTGGTAGCTGTTGACAGACTTCCAGATCCTGAGTAAGTAAGACAAGAAACCCATCTCTCAGAGTCCAGTTAACCATCAATAACCCCTGTAACTGTTGCAGTTTCGGAGATTGTTATGTGTTCATCTGCCTCAGTAAGATCGCAAACAGCATGGATGTTTCCTGCAGTCGGTGGGGACTCATTTTCTGCAGTTTCGCAGCCCAGTGAAAGTCTTTTGTACCACTCATATACTTGGGTGTTTAAAACAGTTTCTTTGCCAGAAATCTTCCCAAAACTTTGAAGGGCTGTATGTCTTTCCAGGTAATATACTTTGTCATAAAGCATTGCTCAACAGACGTGTTTACCTTCTACTCGCTCATTGTGCTAATGGCTAGCTCTATGTGAGGCCAATGTATAGACATCATTTAGGACTTGTATTACCATCTCTGGTTAAAAGCTAAGGTTTTCTGACCTGTAGTTATTGCTACCTCTTGGTTAACCAGAATGCCCTGTATTATGAACACAAGGTAACTGTAGGGTTTATCTGGAGTTTGTTAACAACTTTATATGGTTGACAATGCTTTCATGCACGATTTCACACCACCTAAGTGGAAACTTAGTACATTTTATGTTTAAAATAAGGCTTTCTCCTGTAATTTTCTTGAGTTCGCCATCTGATTTCTGTACGAGGTGCATTCAAGTTATAACACCTCCAATTTTTTTTTTCTCATTAACCTGAAAACTATGAAACTTGTGTCACTTCTTGACGTAATCTCCCTGCAGCCATACACATTTTTCACAACGTTGACACCATGGTTCCATGGCTACTGCAGGAGTCTGTTTCGACCACTGGAACATTGCTGATGCAATAGCAACACGGCTAGTGAATGTGTGACCACAGAGAGTGTCTTTCATTGTTGGAAACAGCCAAAAGTCACTAGAAGCCAAGTCAGATGAGAAGGAAGCATGTAAAATCATTTCAAAGTTGTTTTCACAAAGAAACTGCTGCGTCATGTTCACCTGATGCGTTGTCATGGTGAAAGAGCACATGTGCAGCCTTTTCCAGTTGTTTTACATGCAATCTGGAAGGAGCGGCTTCTTCATAGGATGGACCTGTCACCGTAGCGACCTTTGGAATGCAATGTGTAAGGATAACACCATTGCTGTTCCAGAACATGGCTACCATCATTTTTTTCTGCACTGGTGCTTACCTGAAATTTTTTGGTGGCAGTGAATCTGTGTGCTTCCATTGAGCAGACTGGTGCTTCGTTTCAGGATTGAAAAATGGCATCCATGTTTCATTCATGCCATCATCACATGGCAACATGCCATGCATCATCCATCAGCACTCATGGCATCCACCTGGAGGACACTTTTTGCATTTTCAGGTCTTCATACAGGATTGTGTACACAGATCCCACGGAAATGCCAACTTTGCAAGTCATTCGGCGAACCTCCAAAACAACTCTCTCCACTTGCTCAATTATGTCAACAGACCGCCTTGTGTAAGGCTGAGATTGTCTTGGTTTGTTGTCACATGACGATCTGCTTTCTTTGAAATGTAGCACCCATGGATGCACCTTAGACACATCCATGACACCATCACCACACGTTTCACTCAACTGGAGAAAACGAATGATTACACATTGTTCTTGTAATGAAAATGTTGCCATTTGAAGTATCAAAACCAGTCCTCACTCTTAGCACTGCTGCTAGAGTTCTGTGTACCGTACAGTGTTGCCATCTCTGTCACGCATTTACAATCAGTGCTCACGTATTTTAAAACAAACTGCATGTTTCCAGTCCTGAGAAAAAAACATTGGAGGTGTTATAACTTGAATGCACCTCGTATATAACAAAATATAAAGTTTCTATTAAATTAATTTGAGGAATTTCATTATTAATATGGACTGTGTCTGATGGCTGTATGCGTTCAGGAATGTAATAAAGTATACTTGTTGTTAATATTAAGATTTGTATAGGTTAGGTAGTGGCACATTTCTAAGGCTTATGTGGTTAGTTAACATTGTAATAGGTTAAGTGCATTTTGGTATGCTTAAAAAAGAATGATTTGCCGCTAATAAAGTTCTTGGAAGTAGTGTGCAACAGGATAGCTATATGTGTAGCATAGTTTGAAAATAAGTTACAGCTTTTCAGGATAATAGGTTATGTGGGATTTCCCTCTCAATATGATTTAGGTTAATAGGAAAATAGATTTTGTATACAATATAAAAATGCATTGGTAGTGGAGAATGCTGAAGTCTCTTTTGATTCTAACATATGCCAACATGTATTGCATTAGTGTTGTTGTTAAGCATTCAAAACTGTGCTTGATGGCACAGAGGTATTAGCCATAAGGCTTAAGGCTGGTTCACAACCAACGAGAACGGTAACGAGAACGAGAAAGTTGAAATACATGTATTCAAATGGGAATGTTCACAACCTATGGAAAGCCTTCCTGCCCCGGGAATGGGAAAGAAGAGTTGCCCAACTTTTAACTTTCTCGTTCCCGGGCACGGCATATTAGATCCTTATTGTGCATATTAGACTCTTCACTCTAGAGGTTATTCTAGGCAGCCGTGACATGAAACAGCCACTAGTGCTCTCTATAGTTGCAAGCTGGAAACATGAAACTGGAAGGAATTAGTAGTAAATGTGCTTCCTAACCTCATCCCAACACCCATAAATCTAATTATCGTTGGTTCCTCTGGTGAAGGGATCATTTGTAGTTTGTTTATATGCAACTCAAAACTGGCTATTACCTAAGAAACAATGGTAAAAGCTACAAAGAACAGTTAAAACTGTTGGAAATGAAAAAAGAACAATAAACAATTTTAATGTATGCCATTAAATAAAGAATGAAAGCTTGGCATAAGTAGAGGGATCGGAAATGTAATGGATATACATTTAGGTAATGTTTACTCTATCAAATTTTGATGTTGGCTTGGCTAAATTGGAAGCAGGTGAAAAAATGTCATTGGTCAGTTAAAAACAAGTGAAATACCAATGTGCAAAATCGACTTTCACTTTGTGATTGATATGCATTCCCGTTCTCGTTACCGGGCTGTTGTGAACCAGCCTTTACTACATTGAAATTTGTGATGATTACATTTAAAAAACAATTCGATAAGCGTGTCCAGCTAAAAAAGGCCATAAACTAAGGAAGAGGTGGTGATGCTACTACTGATTATTACACAGCATAAGTGTGATAGAAAATAGAGCCATAGTGCAATTTTTGTTAATTTGAATCATTTTGCAACTTCCTCACCTCTGTTATTGAATTTATTTTTCGAGATCTTATTCCTATTATGTAAATAATGTCTGAGCATTCACCTCAGAATTGTACTACAGGAATAATGTAGGGCTTTCAATAGATTAAAAGTTTCAGAATATTAAATTATATAGGTTTTGCTGTTAAGATGCTCTGTGTAGTCTGAATGAAGTTATTAATAAATGCTTAGGTTTAAGGCTGGTTTACAACCGCCCAAGAATGGTAACCAGAATGGAAACGAGAACGGGAAGCAACTCACCAATAAGATATTGGTTCAAAACAGCCCGGTAACAAGAACGGGAATGCATATCGATCACAAAGTGAAAGTTCATTTTGCCATTGTGATTTCATTTGTTTTTCACTGACCAATTATATTTTTTCACCTACTTGCAATTTAGCCAAGCCAATGTCAAAATTCGATAGAGTAAACATTATCTAGATGCATATCCATTACATTTCTAATCCCTCTACTTATGCCAAGCTTTCATTCCTTTATTTAATGGAATACATTAAAATTGTTTGTTGTTCTTTTCTCATTTCCACCAGTTTTAGCTGTTCTTTGTAGCTTTTGCTATTACTTTTTAGGTAATAGCCAGTTTTGAGTTGCATATAGACAAACTACAAATGATCCCTTCACCAGAGGAACCAACGATAATTAGATTTATGGGTGTCGGGATGAGGTTAGGAAGCACATTTACTACTAATTCCTTCCAGTTTCATGTTTCCAGCTTGCAACTATAGAGAGCACTAGTGGCTGTTTCATGTCACGGCCGCCTAGAATAACCTCTAGAGTGAAGGGTCTAATATGCCCTGCCCGGGAAGGCTTCCCGTCGATTGTGAACACTCCCATTTGAATACATGTTCTGGGTACCATTCTCGTTGGTTGTGAACCAGCCTTTAGAGAAGAAAATCTCCACAGACAACCCCCCCCCAAAAAAAAGAAAGAAAAAAAAAAAAAAAAAAAAGTGTATTTTGAATACCTTGGATTTTGATATTAATATACTCCTATAGATTATTGTGGAACTATGTTGGATGATTTCAGAGTATTAATGTATATGGATTTTTGTTTTTGCCTTCCTATAGGTAGTAGGAAAATAAGACCTTTTGGAATGCAAGGTTAGGGTTTGCTGTTATTTCGTAAAGGTTACTTGCAAAAAATGTTGACGCATGAATATTGGGTTAATATGAGTTACATTGTGTATTTAAACAAACATTACTGTCATTCATGTTAAAAAAAGAAAACGAAAATGAAAAAATGTGCAAATTATGTCTAAGAATAATGCTGGAGGTATAGAACTTAAATGAACCAGTACAGCTTTTGACAATCTAATGTTTATGAAATTCACCCTTGTCACAACTGGAAGTTACTCTTTTGGAAATCTAATTATTTTGGCTTTCCTCCTGTTATGTAAATATTGGTTCTATATTTGAGAAGCATTTTTTCAAAACTCAAAAGGTGCACAAAATATGTTTCAGATATAAATGGGTTTTTCTGCTTATTAGCAATACAGATTGGTTGCTAATTTTTTAATGATTCATTCTCCTTATTAAAACTGTCTCAAGCATGGGAAAACAAAGAGTTAGCATAGTTTAACTGGTGAAACTTGGAGTTTTTCAAAAACTGCTAGATGTTGATTAACTTTTTTCCATGAGTATGAAATTAACATGTTGATTATGAGGTTTTGCTACTTATTGTCAAGAATAAACTATTTTTGCTTGTTAGTTAGCCTCATTATGGAATACCTTTTTTATTGGCAATAGAATTATTAAATGCTTAGCAGGCATGATGGCCAATGTTTATTTGACGGTTTATGCTTTGTTCATCATTTTAACTTGATTCACTTCTATTTTGAATATTTGATACAATATCTTGCCAGTCTTAACATAAGAGCAGTATTTGTAATTTTGATACACAATAAAGTGCTTTATTATTTATTTTTATTCATTTATATATTAATTTTTATTTATTTTCACCTTTTTATAATACATAATGGACTATACCACCACCATATTAGTATTTACATAGATTAGTTAATTTTATTTGTACATTTTTTATACACAATCCTCTTACAATATTTCTCTTATAAACTAACTTAACCTATATACAAATATTCTGGCCAGCTATGTTATGTACATATTGTTCAGCTTGCCTGGCACTGTGGCCTTAATGGCTCAAGCAGTTCTTTCTACCAGTTTTGCTCCCATATTTTTTATCTCCATTCTGCTAGTTCTTTGAATACTATCATATGCTTTCACTGCCTTCGCATAGTTCACAGATTCCACTTTTTCCACCTCTTAGCCCTCTCAAGTATATTGATCCTGTTTTCATCCATGCAAATAGAGATTAGTTAGTAGTTATAAACTTAGAAAGTAAGTACCAATACGTTCACAATAGCAATATTTAATGTATTTTTATACCAAACATTTGAATACATTACAACTTCATATTCATAAGTTCATAACAATATAAGTAAGGTTTAAGCTTTAACTGCCTCTCCTAGTACATCCTTATAAAATTCTTTTGCATTTTCTGGAATTACAAAAAAACTAGCTAGATTTAGACCATCCTTTTTCTTTTTGTTGCTCACGCTATTGATTTTGGGAACAGTTTGAGATCGAAGCAAGACCTTGTTACTTGCTGCGGGGCTTCATCACATCACTTCCACAGGCAAAGCAGAATATGCCTTTTGAACTTCTACACATAGCTTATGGTCTTCCTTTGGTTGCTTGGGGGTATTCGGCTGGCTATTGGTGCTTTTTCTGCCAGCCCAGTTATGAGTCATTATACCGAATCGGCATTACCTCCCTGCTATATTGGTGTGATGGCCTGTTAGGAAATTATGGCTGTGCACATAAATGTATGCCTCAACATTTAACATTCGCTTGTTTTTTTCACACTGCACTGGACGAACATTATAGAAATAGCTCCATTAATCCAAGGCTTGCAGGTGTTCATTTCTGGGAGCTTCTTAGAAAGCACGACATTGAAATGCCTAGCATGTTTACTAAGGGGGAGAGGGTATTCCTGCTTTAGTTATGTGTGACATCTCATGCAGATCTTGAGATGACTGTATACCGGAAGTCTACAATGCCTACATTTAGTATCCGCACCTGTTGTTTTAGAATTTCTGTCTAGTTACAGTGACCGAACTTTTATCAACACCGATAGATCTAAGTGCACCAACGGTGTTGGATGTGTTTATGTTCAGGAACCGAACCCTATACATTCAGTTTTCATGATAGCACATCCATTTATAGTGCAGAGCTGTATGCCATATACCGAGCCATTTTTTATGTGCATTGTTGAAAATTGGGAGACTCTCATTTTGAGTGATTTTCTTAGTGCACTTCAGAGCCTTCATGAGCTGTACAACTACCACCCCATTGTTCAGTGAATCCAGGGTGCCCTCCATGTTTTATACACTTCTGGCGTTAATGTGGAGTGTGCTTGGATACCTGGTCATGTTGGCTTGCCGGGGAATGAACTTGTGGATTTGGCAGCTAAGGCAGCAACCACAGAGCCCAGTGTTACAATATCTCGGGTAACATCGCAAGACTTCAGACTTGTGCGGAGAGCAGTGCTGTCGTGCTGGTGCGAGCAGTAGTTAGCTCTTCACGGAAATAAGCTTAGAGTAGTGAACGACATTCTGATCAACTGTGTAACTTCCTCTCATGGATCTCATCATGAGGAGATGATTTTGGTTTAGTTGCATATTGGCCAGTGCAACGTTAGACATGGTTACCTTTTTAAGGATGACCCTGCTCCTATTTGTCTGCTTTGTAGCGAAGGTCTGACAGTCCGCCACATGTTGCTAGAGTGTATTGCTCTAGCACATCTTCAGCACTCTCTGCAACTCCTGGACAGTCTTGCAGAGGTTTTAGCAGATGATAAGCAAGCGGTTGATAGGATTTTTAATTTTGTGTCAAAGTTTCATTTCCAAATGGGAATTTAGTCATGTTGAATTCAAGTGATTCATACTTTTCATTTATTGTTATATATTCATATTTATTTCTAACTTTACCTATGATTTTTATATTGATGTTTATATTCATCTTTATCCTTGGTCTTTGCCATGATATTTTATACTGATTTTTTTTATGACCTTTTCCGTGATCTGCTTTTAAAGGGCACTAATGACCTAGCAGTTGAACGCCCTTAAACACAAATCATTATTTGATTGCTTGGAATATATTATGATTTGCTGTATATTCACCTTGAAAGGAAATTTTCGCTTCACGTTTATGCTTTGCACTTTCTTTCAAATGCTAATTTTCCAGTCTCTAAACAACGCTTTCACATAGTCAAGATTTTGTAATATCTGATGGTATTCTTCAGGGCACAATATATTCTCTTTTTTCTCTAAGTCTCTTTCAATTCTGCCAAGAATTCTATCTGGAGGCACTTAATTATGTAGATATGTGAAATGCGGGAAAATTTTGTACTCTTTTCCAAGAAAGCAATAAGCATGAACATCATCATACTATACCTGTTCTAAGTAAATGAATGGTAGAAGAAGCATTGCCGGAGATCCTTCATTCCAGTAACTAAAAGAAGTGGAGGCAACCTGGCTGCAGCCTTTAGCTGATTCAGTTTTCAACCATGCAAACAAGGAAATATCATTTTTGTTCTGGGTTTTAGAAGGAATCATTATGCATAGATTATACAACCATGCCTGCTTTGCATAGAATATGTCGTTAACTGAAAGTTTAGACAGTGGTTGATTTGACTTGCATTTTTATTTCCTTTCTTTCTTTGTTCCTGCGATTCCTGCCTCCTGTGCATCCTTTGACTGGTACAGTTTCACAGTCTGAGCATGCAGAAATGAATGTGAAATCCAAGAACCTCATCAGTGAGCATTTAATGCAAACGATGCAGCAGTGTAACAAAGCTTACAAAAATGAGCAGGAATTTCAAGAACCACAATTGTGAGATAGCAGTCATTGCCAACATTGCATTTCATAGAATTAAGGTTGCTATATGCTATGTCAGAATATAATAGAAGTGCATCTATAGACTTTTGCTTTAACTAACCAAGTGCATCTATCGAGTTTTGAAAAAGCTGCTAATATTCCTTACCTTTTACAGAGGGCATGTATTGGGATATGCAAAATCTGATTTCACAGAATGATGCAGGATATATAACTCAATTTCGTAAAATTTTGCATCTATTGAGTTTTGAAGAAACACTTCCAATTTCGCCTTGGAATCACTATTGACTATCAGTCGAGGCTGAAAGGTATGCCATTTTTGTATGGTTGCCTCCAAGTTAATACCCTAACCACTACCCAAGATGGCAGTTAGTTCATCGCTAAGAATAACTCCCAGTTAGCTGTTAACTGAAGGTCGTAATATCAAAATTTTCCCTTACTTCCACTTAATTTCTAACCAGAACCTTAACTGGAGATCATAATACAGGCCCTTAATGAATAATAATTGCCAGAAATTCATTTTGAAAATTGATTTACTTCTTACTTAAGGAAAAAGTAATGAATTACATGTATACATAGCAACATCACATTCTCTGACCAAGGAGCACTTAAATATTCTGTTCACATTCAAGTTGAGGTCTTTTTGGATATGTAGAGGATAAGGGTGCTACCATAAGACGAATTCCTTTGGGCATCCCCACTAATGCCCATTCAGGGCAACAAATCAGGTTGCTCACTAGTGGGAAAATCCGGTTTATGTTTGAGCTATGTTCATCCATGCCATACTGTAAGCCTAGTAACTGGTGAGTGATAGGGAGATATGATGCATTAATTGCTAATAAATTGAATTTTCTTTAAATGGCATATAAAATACCTCTTCATTTACAATTAATTTTGTACAATTTGATATTACTGGTGCAAAGAAATGGACAAAAGATAAACAAATAAAAAATGCTGATCTTATTAAAATACACCATTATTGTCAAATATATTTTTGTAAAATTTTATATTTCTGAAGAATTTATTGCTATTGATATGAATATTTGAATACCTTTTAATATTTTGAAGTGTTAAACTGCATTCATTTGTTTCTTGTGGCATCATGGAAAGCATATGGAATTTCAAAGCCAGCATATAGTGATCTATGTTTTAAGGATTTTCCTGTCCCTTCAACCTCCTGTATACCTCTGTTACTTACAACAAAATGTGTATAAAAACATTTCTGCCAACACTTATCAAATAACATTATGAAGATAGAAGAATGAGCTTTTGTAAGAAAAGCTCATGTAACACACGAGAGTTTTTAAAACGCATCAACTGATTTTGAAACATTGCATGTTAAATATGTAAACTGTGATGATGATCTATTCATACTAGAAAGGCTGTGAGAAAAATTTCATCTATTGCACTTGCTGCTGACTTGTTGATAACCAGTTTGTTATAAAAATGTTTTCTGCCAAGTTTAATCAATGCAGGAATTACTGACTACTTAGAATAATTGCTAAAGCAAACCTGAACATTGATGTACTTCTCATTGCATGTATTGTAACAAACCTTAGACTGGTTGTATCATTAACATGTTTTTATTTTAAAAAAATGTATTAGTTATTTAATAATATTGAAGTTAGGCGAACTTATTTTCACTGTAATGAACAATGAGGCTGCTCTACATGGATATTTGCAAGTACAGTTAACAATTTGCAAACAGTGATTTTCTTTTTAGATTTGATCCCCTCTCATTCTTGATTATGATAGCTAATGCTAAATCCTCCAACATTTCAGATTATGCACAGAAGCAATTTCTAGTGATAACAGTGTCGATTCACCATTGCCCTCAGCTGAAGCCTCAAGGAAAAACACTAGCTTCAGTTATGGAAAGGATTGCGCTGAATGTGAAAGTCAAGAAAGTGGTATCACAAAATTACCAACTGTAGAAAAACATTTTCACTTAAAACCATCTGGTAAATGTAGTGATGCGGGAAAAATTTACAGTAGACTTTTATTCATTCATAAGGGTAAAAGTTCACACAAGCATAATAATTCTGATAAGAGCTTTATTCAGTTGTCGATTCATGAGGGTAAAAAGCCTCACAAGTGTGAAATTTGTGAGAAGCGCTTTATTCATTTGTCATCTTTGAAAAAGCATAATTTCATACAAGAGGGCAAAAAGCCTCACAAGTGTGAAATTTGTGAGAAGCGATTTACTCATTTGTTCCATTTGAAACGGCATCATTTGATACATGAGGGTAAGAAGCCTTACAAGTGTGAAAGATGTGAAAAGAGATTTATTCTGTTGTCACATTTGAAATCCCATAATTTGATACATGAGGGTAAAAAAGCTCACAAGTGTGAAATTTGTGAGAAGATGTTTATTCGTTTGGGCGATTTGAAAAGGCATAATTTTATGCATGAAGGTAAAAAGCCTCATGAGTGTCAAATTTGTGAGAAGACATTTACTCAGTTATCATATTTGAAAAGGCATAATTTGATACATGAGGGCAAAAAGCTTCACAAGTGTGAAATATGTGAGAAGAGCTTCACTCTTTTGTCACATTTGAGATCCCATAATTTGATACATGAAGGTAAAAAGCCCCACAACTGTAAAATTTGTGAGAAGCCGTTTACTCAGTTTTCATATTTGAAAAGGCATAATTTGATACATGAGGGTAATAGGCCTTACAAGTGTGAAATTTGTGAGAAGAGCTTCACCCTTTTGTCACATTTGAAATCCCATAATTTGATACATGAGGGTAAAAAGGCCCACAAGTGTGAAATTTGTGAGAAGATGTTTATTCGTTTGAGTGATTTGAAAAGGCATAAGTTGATGCATGAGGGCAAAAAGCCTTACAAGTGTCAAATTTGTGAAAAGAACTTTACTCGTGTGTCGTCTTTGAAGCTGCATAATTTGATACATGAGGGTAAAACCCCTCACAAGTGTGAAATTTGTGAGAAGAGCTTCACACGTTTGTCATCCTTGAAATGGCATAATTCAACACATAAAGGTATAAAGCCTCACAAGTGTGAAGTTTGTGAGAAAACGTTTACTCAGTTGTCTTATTTGAAAAGGCATAATTTGATACATAAAGGTAGAAAACCTCACAAGTGTGAAATTTGTGAGAAGAACTTTACTCTTTTTTCACATTTGAAAACACATAATTTGATACATGAGGGTAAAAAGCCTCACAAATGTGAAGTTTGTGAGAAGAGGTTTATTCATTTGGGTGATTTGAAAAGGCATAAGTTAATACATGAAGGTAAAAAGGTTCACAAGTGTAAAATTTGTGATAAGCGCTTTACTCTTTTGTCACATTTGAAATCCCATAATTTAATGCATGAGGGTAAGAAATCCTCACAAGTGTGAAATTTGTGCCATTTGAAAAGGCATAGTTTGATACATGAAGGTAAAAGGCATCACATGTGAAATTTGTGAGAAGAGTTTAGTGTGTTGCAAAGACAAAAGGATGTAAAAGTCACATACTGGCAAAACATTCATAATAACTTAATCAGTTGTTACATAATTCAATTCATGATCAGAAAATTATACAAGTCATAAGTGTGAAAATTGTGAGAGTTTCAAAGAAGCATTACAATGTATAATTATTTGATTTGACACCATAATGCTGGACAAATATACCATTATTTTGTGTATTTTGAAAATGCGTAATTTGATTCATGATGGAAGAGACTCATACTTGTAAAACATTTATACAGCCTACAATAATTTGTTGCATTACAAATAATGTAATTAGTGAGGAAAAATGAGCATACAAATGTGATATATGCAAGGTCTTCATTAAGATTCAGAATCCATGATTTGCTTCAAAAGGGCAGAAAGATGTAAACTTTTCATGTATTTCTATTAAATGTTTTGTTCATAAGAACATCTTAAAAATCAGTGTTCAGCTTGAGGAATGTTTTGTGTAAAAGCTTACAGTTTTCAGCGAATTCAGAACAGCAGCAAATAAATATAGTTAACCCAGATTTATTATGACACTGCTGCTAAAGAGTAAATGATTTGCCTATAATTTCTAAATGTCTCTGTATTTCTTGTACAACATGCATTGTACAGTTTCACAGTTGAGTTATACAAGCTTATGCTTTTAAAACTACTTCCTATAACAGATGACAGGTACTGCTAAACCTGCCACAGTTTCATCCATCTTTAGCAATCCAGCATGTAACAAGCAATTTCTCTAAAAATAAGACCGACTAGCATAACTGACTGGAAGTTCAGTGCAAAGTGCATACAGACCTCTCGATATCAATTTTCACACCATCTATTACTCGATTTTTTGGTGGTTATTGTTGAAGTTCATCATATTGATTTTTATGAATTACAAGATTTTATTAACTAATTCCAAAAATGAAACCATTAGAAGAATTTATTGAAAGCAGTGTAATTTAATGTTTTGTTTGCTTTAATTTTGGAATGGAATTTTTCAGAATAAGAGTATTCATCAAGAACATAAAAGAAATCAATACCTTATCATGGTTGTAAAGCCTTTACTTGAATATTATGACTTTTTGGGGTGGACAGTTCCTTTGAGTTTCTATACATTCTGCATTCCCTAATCACAGATTCCAAGTTTCCTAATACCAAGAAACAAATTAGGGTGGTGCATCCTGAATACCATTTGAAACAATTATGAAATTCCTCACTGGGATTTTTTATGCTGTTCAAACTGTATTGGTCCATGAGGTAGCAATGAGCTAATCATGCTAATGTGAATGATGTTGAAAAAATCAAGTATACATATTATCTGTTTACAAGCACCATACATCAAGTGATTGTAACAATTGTGTACTTAATTCTGTGCCAAAAAGTCCAGTAGTATGAGAGGTGGTTTGATATCCAGCTGCCAATTGTTAGATAATTGCAATATGATTCTGTATCTTCACTTTGTATATTCTATCCGTATAATGTTTGCATCTGTTAACTATTTCTAACCTGGCAGTGCGCAAAGTTACCAGTAGGTTTAAAGTCAATTTGTAGTCAAAATAGAGCTGATTAGTATTTTAACTTTCTAGAAAAATCTTAATATTTACTGGTATATATTCTGGTTCTTTGTTAAATTGATTTAGGTATATTAGAAATACATAACTATTCCTGTACAGAATTAGTTTAGGCTAGATTTAATGAAGTTCAAAGTTTGATCTAAAATTGAAAATATGATGCTATTTACATATATTCATGCACATTATAACTAACATTGTTTAACTGTAAGTCATCTTATATGACTTTATGCTGATTTTGAAAAACCCTTCACTGGGATGCAGGGTGCAAAAGTGATCTGTGTGTTGAAAGTTATATGCATATAAACATCGATATAACACTCACAGGGACACTTAACTTTTCTTTGTATGATAAGATTTGAAACAATTATTTGGATAGAAATGGGCTTGTATATTAGAGAACCAGTATTGTCAACAGCATGTAATGCCAGCAAATCCAGACATTCATCACTTTGGCTGCTGCTTGTCCTGAGCCAAATACCTTGAAGTAAGAAAAATTAGCACTGAATTCATTGAACATTGACATTCTTTCATAATCTGGAACTGTTCAATTTTGTTGTCATCTTCAAATATCATGCAGGAAAAGTGTAACAGAGCAGAGCTACTCGCCCTCACACATGTACAATCTCATAATCTTGTGTTTGAGAATCCTGCTTAAACATGTTTTCTACTATGTAACAGAACAAAAGACCCAATCCCCAATGATAAATCAGCTGGTATATATCAAATTGTTTGTAATGACTGTAACCTGGTATACATAGGAAGAACCAAAAGAAATCTTGAAATAAGACTTAAAGAGCATATGAGATGCATTTACCAAAAGCAGCCAGATAAATCAGTAGTAGCACATCATTTCTGGTCTTCAAACCATGAAATCACTCCAAACATAAAACTCTTAAAACCAATCAACAGCAGCAATGAATTGGACATCTGGGAAAAAATACACATCGTCAAACACAGGAATCACCTAATTAATTTTGAACTACCGTCACCCAGCAGCCTTTGGAAGTTCATGAACCCAGCACCAGAGAACATCACTAACAACACACCTTCCCCAGACAATAACCGGCAAACTCAGTTGGAAACATGCAGATGATGGGAGCAAACCATTCTCCTGAAATACATTCAAAGTAAGAACCTTTTAGTGATGTAGTGTAACAACCTCAAACTCTCTTTATTTTAGATTATGACACATCACTGTTACTAGCTTCTCAATCTTCAAAATTAATTAAAGCTTTTGATTATTTAGAATCAATTTTAAATGGAGAAAACACTTCACTTATATGTTTAAATAATGAATATGATCTTTCACTTGCCATTATTCCACCACCAACAGATGCACCAGTCATTGTGAGGGTTTTGCTGATAATGTAATCAAATTGACTGAGCATGCTATGGACAAACCTACTGTATTGCAGCACCTGCAGAAATATGTTACGTGGGGAAGATGGTCAGTTGTGAGCAATGATGACTCTTCTCTTCCACCTCCAAACTGGGAAAAGACAGAAGTTCAATGCCCTGAATATTCTGAAATGCTGCAAGCTATTTCAACTGAGAAAATGCGAGACCTAACCTCAGGTAAATCTGTTCCTAACATATTCTCTTCACTGGCATGTGATTTTTTGACAAGATATTAGAACAACCAGTGATGTGTAGTCCACCAAAACCATCACATGTTTTTGTTATTTAAAATTTGGAGTTTTCAGTGAACAATTAACATATGAAATATTTTGGAAAACATTCTTTGAAAATGTACATGAAAGCGAAACCAGTAAAATTTGGATGTAAGCTTTGGATGATGTGTAGTCATAGTGGATATCCCTTTCAGATTTATTCATACCAGGGGAGGAAACATAAAAACAATCGTCCTCTATCAGCAAGTGTTGCGGAAGCTCTGATATAAGTAATTAAACAACCAAATCAGCATGCAGTGTATATGGATATATCTTTTTTCATCTTATAGTCTGGCTGCATCAATGAAAAACAAAGGGTTTTTCATGGCCGGGAGAGTTTGAGAAAACTGAGTAGCAAAATGTCCACTGGAGTCGTCATCAAGCATGAACAAGAAAGACAGAGGAACACTCAAATGTTTTGACACAAACAGTGGAATTGCAATTTTCTGATGGGGTGATAAAATAGAAACTGTTGTTATCAACTTTGAATTTCTGGACTCAAAAAAAATGAAGTGCAGTGTTGAACAGAATGTTTGAGAATAAGTGTTCCAATTCCATAGTGTATCATCATACAATAAATATAAAAGTGAGGTTTACCTATTTGATTGCTTGATGTCTGCCTACAGGATAGAGATTCAAGGAAAGAAGTGGTATTTTGCACTGTATACCAACATCTTGGACACAATGGGTGTTGCTTCCTGAAAATTGTACACCTTTGCTGAACTTGAAACCTATAATCTTCTGACATTTTGCAGTATGTTACTTAAATTTTATTGCATGTACTATACTATGGCAACAAAGACGAAACATTGTGTCTTGCTATGCTCAGGGTTCTCTGATTTCATATGAAGCAATGAAAATAAGGGATGCTCAGATGAATAATGTATTGTGCTTATGAGTTTTTCTATGTTACATTCCAGATTGGCTAATTTTATGCTGAAGAGCCATGTCACACAAAGACCTGGACCACAGCCAAAATGTCTCATGAGTCAAAGGTTTGACAACATAGGACATTTTATTGCCAAAAACCCAACAGAAAAATAATGCCTATGTGCATTTTGCACAAAAGGAAAGCCAACCACTATTTGTGTGAAGTGTGACAGGGATCTCTGTGCTTTGTGCCTTATCACATATCAAAAGAAAATCCAATCAGTGGTTTTATAAATTTATATGTACAATAAAGAAACCACATATTGGCCCAATGTCCTATACATAAGACGGTCGGTAGCTTTTATTCAGATTGTGTTGCATCTCCATTATTCATGTTCACTTGGTTTACAGTGACATTTTGTAAAATAAATCTCAATTTTTATTTTGGGTCTTAATGGAATAATGCAAATTATAAAATAGCTTGTCTTAGCTCTATCTGCATGTGCAGAATTAACAGCTATTTTGCTGTTTAAGTCTACTAATATACCTCATGGTGGATAACCAACAATGAAACGGATGAGGAAAATGTGCAGTGTAAAGCACTGAAGATTTTCAACAGAAAATAGGTTGGTGAAACTGGAAGTAACATCAGCCTCAGTTGATTTAAAATGAGGTTATGTGATGCACAGCAATCATAATTAAATGTTATTTTAACTTTGTATCCCTCATTATGGGGCTTTAAGTGTTTCCTCATTTCACCAAAAGTTATTTTGCTTACAATGGCAATTTAACAAATAAAAAATGTATTTCTGAATGGGTAACTATGCATAAGTTGTGCTGCTTATTAAAGGACTCGCTTTCTACTTATAAGGCTAAAATATGCAAAGAACAGAAAATAATATTGCTTTATAGAATTATAGTGGGTGCATCCTTAGATGGTGATTGACGTTTCTCAGCCACGTGGTAATGAGTTGCAGAAACCAAAAGGGATCAACATGTCACTACCATTGCCTAGCAACTAGTAGTCCACCAATCAAAAGCAAATTGTCATAGCAATCGGGTACGATATAGAGTTCTCAGAGTTTCTTGAAAAATTGGAACTTACATACAGTGAAGCATTAAAATATTGAAGAAAGAGTGAGTTGACTTAAGATACTCTTTGCTCCATTTACTACATATTACACGCAGGACATGTTTCATGAGGCATTCCCCACATCTTCCGCTGCTATGCATCGACTGACTTCAGAATAGGATTCTGGTGCCATCTGTTGACAGATTGATGAACTTAGTGATGAGATCTCTTCACGGTGGTATTTCAAAGTTCATCAGTTGCTCTTGGAACTTTTTGATGTATATTTTCTCCCACAAGCTTAATTCTAGCAGTTTCTTGACATACTTTAGTAATTTTGCTTCCTTTTCTATTGTGTGGTTCTCTTTCCAAAAATGGTTCACTACAGCAGACCTTTCTAACTTTTATATCTGATGTTGCAGTAGTGTTCCTTTAGCCTGGTTCCAATGTTCCTCTTGGTCTTCCCTATTTGTATTTTTTCACAATCTTTGCAGTTTATCTGATATATACCTTGTTTCTTTTCATGTGGAATACTATTAGTAGTGCTGGATTTTAACATCTTTCCTAAGCTGAATTTATTGTATGGTGCCAGAATTATCTTGTATTTCTTGTAGAAAAGCAGATTTTGGTATTTTGTTAGATTATGAAAAAGGTGGTTATAGAGTTTCAATTTCAATTTATTTTCATCCATGAGAATATCTACCTGTTGTGGATTCGTCAAGTACAATAATTATTTACAAATACAATTTATTTACAATTCCTGATTACCAGTCCTGTGCTTAAATTCCTCCAGACTATAAAATGCATTAACTAGTAGGTGTCTTTTTATTTCTTTCACAGTTTGATCAGCATTTTTTATCAATTTTATTTTTTCAGGTAACTTATTATAAAGTACTTTTTATACTACGTCTGTTTAATGTGTCTTTAATTCCTGTTCTGAAATAATCATCAATGTTTCTTAGGTTATACATGTGTATACCAGCATTTTTTGGCTCATTTTCCTCCAAAACATATTTTATCACCTCATAAATGTATATATAAGGAACAGTCAATATACCATATTGTTTAAACATTGATTTATATGTGTGTCTATTTTTAACATTACCTATTATTCTAATTTTTTTTTTTTTTTTTTGTAATTTAAATACCTTTTGCACTTCTGTTGTTGTAATATTTCCCCACAATATTATTCCATATTTTATGTGTAAATAAATAAAAGCATAGTATACATGTTTAAGTGTTTTGTCATCCATGGTTTTCCTCACCTGTTTTGATTAATAACAGAGTAGTTGTAGAAAAGACATGTAGATATGATTGAAGATGGTACAAATGATATAAGTTTTAAAGATGAGTCAAGAGGGGCTCATGAGAAAAAGAAAGTAAAAATGAATATGATAGTATTGATGAGAGTTTAAATGATGAAAATGAAGATTTAGGGTTGAGAAGATCAACCAGGCAAAGAAAGGAAGCCTGCAAGATTTAATATGATTTTGTATATAATAATTTTCTGTATGTAAATTGTGTTAAAGCTGAAAATTTTTGTTTTTTATAACAATGCTATTAATAGTAATGATTTTGAAAATCGCAGAAATGCAATGGATAAAGAAATGATTTGTTTAAATAAAAATAAAATTTGGATGTTTGTAAATAAACCAAATGGTAAACCAGTTGAGATGTAAACTGGGTCCATGCAAAAAAGACATGATATTTATAAAGTTAGATTAGTAGTAAGAGGATATCAACACAATGATTTAATTGATTATATTTACTCTTCAGTGTCAAGAATGCAAACTTTAAACATTTTAATGGCCATCGTTGACAAAATGGTTTAAATATTCAACAAATGGATGTAGAGACAGCCTTTTTGAATGGTAAAGTTAAATCCAAAGTTTATGTGAAACAGCCACAATGTTATGGGGATGGCACAGATAGAGTACTGAAATTGAGCAGTGCATTGTATGGATTAAGAGAAATTCCGAGAGCTTGGTATGGATGCTTTGATACTTACTTGAAAAGTTTAGGCTTTGAAAGAAGTGAAAATGATTGTTGTGCATACATATTAAATAAGGAGAATAAAATCAATGTTTATCTAATTCTATTTGTAGATCTACTTATATGCTGTAAAGATGATACAAAATTAAATTTTGTTAAAAAAGAAATGTATTGTGAAAATATTTCAAATGAAAGATTTGGTTAAAATAAAAGACTCTTTAGGTACTTATTAATATTAATCACAATTGAAATAAGCAAAAAATGACCCTTGATCAAAGGGATTATATCTTGTCATTAGAAACGAAGTATGATATTGTAAACTGTAATTTGTATGGTACTCCTATGGAACAAACTTTGAAGTTAGAACCTGTGCAATCAGCAAGTGATGAAATTAAATATAGAAATTTAATTGGAGTTCTTTTGTATATTAGATCAGGAACAAGACCTGATATAAGTTTAAGTGTAAATTATTTTAATAGATTTCAGAATTGTAATAGTAGTAAATGTTATAAGTATGCTTTGGGAGTTTTAAAGTATTTAGTTTTAACCAAAAACTTAAAGTTAACTTTTAATAAAAATACAAATGCAGAAATTTTAGATTGTTATGTAGACGCTGATTGGGCAAGCAATATTATTGATGGAAAACCGACTGGTTATGTAATTAAATTAAGTGGAAATGTAATTTATTGGAAATCGAAGAAACAGAACAGTGTAACAAGATCCTCCCATCAGCTGAATACGTAGCGTTATCTGAGTGTGAGAGTGAATTAAAGGTTGTAAAAGATATTTTGCTGGATATTAATATTGAAATTTTTGATCCTACTAAAATTTATGAAGATAATTCTGGTGTGATAGATACAGGAAAGTTTGATAATTTTACAAAGAAAACAAAAAATGTAGAAACAGATTGCACTTTGCAAATTATAGTTTTATTAATGGTAAAATTTATATTATAAAAGTGAATTCTGAAGAAAACATTGCGGAAAGTTTTTAGGTTGAAATAAATTTGAAAAGTTTAGAAACATGTTAAATGTAAACTAATTGATAATAGTAAATTTTGGACTGTAATATGAATTTAAGGAAGCGTGTTGGAATATAGGTAAATCTCTTTAACAGAGAAACTAGCAACATATATATATATATACAGGTGTGCGGTAGAGCGACGTTGCTGAGTGTGTAAGAGAGAGCTTGGAAGATGCCGGTTGCAGAGCAAACACAGTCGTATATTGTAATGGTGTTTTATAATTTTATCAGTGATTGTGAATAAATGTGTTATTACATAAAGTTGTGTTTCTTAACTGATATACAACCTATGAGAGGACATAGGTATTCTATTCTGACAGTATTGGGTGACTTCGCTCACACTTAGTCAGATTTTTGTTAATTGTATGCATTTAGCAAATGCAATAACAGGAGGCATTGTTCAGTACTGTAGCGCAGGAAGTGGAATAATTATGGTTAGTGGGCAGCAAGTGTCATGGAAAGTGAAGATAAGTGACTTTGATGAACCATCAAGGTTGTGGGGGGTTACCAAATGCTCAGGCACACAACACAGAAATTTAGGCAACAGTGGTTATCTGATACAGCATACAAACAATGGCTAGAACCTGTGAAAGATAATGTTCATAAAGTAAGGTGTAAATTTTATATATGTGAATTTACCGTAGAACTGATGTAAACAATTATGGTAAAGGGAAGAACATGCAACTGCCTCGAAGAGTGCAGGGTTTGTAAAAAAAAAATCTTGATGTCATCACCCGAACCAGAATCTTCTAGCACTCTCGATAAATGAAGGAAAAAGGCCAAAATAAAGCTTTGTGGATTTTTATTTGAGCACGACATTTCTCTAAACACAATACACCATTTAACAAAAGTTAAAAATGCCTTCTCTGACTTGAATAATGTTATGAACATTACATTAAGGAGAACAAAGGCCACGGAGTGTTACAAAATGTAACGAGAATTTAATGATGTGTTATAGAAACAAAACTTCAGTATATTTATTGAACAATCTACAGATAAGTACAACAATATTTGGGCAACTGCTCCAAATGTTTGACCGTAAAGATGCAGAGGCTGTACATTAAGGTGCCACTGTTAATCGTCTATGAGATCCTAAACAACGCTCCCATAAAGTACAATATCCCACTTGAAAATGTGATAGGCTTCACATCTGATGGTTGTAACGCAGTTGTAGGTGAAGATAATGCTATTACGCGTAGGCTACAAAAAGATTTTTATACGAAAATGTTTATCTGCGTGCAAGTGAGGCTTGCAACCAATTGCTAGAATCTGCGAAGATACAGCACGAGAAGCACACAATTTTTTCAGGCATGGTCCGAAAAGAATTGCTGAAACTCTTTAATTTCAAGGCTTCTGCAATATCAAACCTCATAAGATACTGAGGCCGTCGCAAAGAAGATGGTTGTCGTTAAGTGTGGCTACACATGTGCTAGAACAGTGGGAGCATTGAGAATATTCTTTTATTCAAAGTGGGAGGAAGAACGAGTGTGTGCAGTTATCAAAGTCACTCAGTGATGACTTTTTACGGCTGTATTTAATTTTTCTTAAATGGATTTTGCCAAAATTTGTGCTACTTAGTATTTTCGGAGTGAAAAATTGGTGATATTTTTGCCCTGCTATATCACACATGATTATGTAAATAAGACCGATCTTGCAGCCGTTGACCCAGTGAACCAACAAAATTCTGTCATACACTCAAATGTATGTAGGTATTGTTATAATTGATTGCATAAGTAAACCTGAAAACTATTCTCAAAGTAGTGGAACTTTTACTATAATGCACAGCAGTTTCTTAAAATTTCTTGTGAACTAAAAAAGCGGAATACTATATTACAAATAGAGTATTGGAGATCCAAAAGAAATGTCTAAGGTGTATATTTAACTTAAAACGTTGACACTCTGTAAAAGAAGTGTTTATAAATGCAAAAATTCTTACAGTAATATCTCTATATGTCTATAAAATTATTTTGTTAGTTAAAAGGAATCAAAATATCAAGAATCTAAACAAAGAAAATTATACATATAAGACAAGGGGAATAAATAACTACCAGAGGGTGTGTACAACTAAAGCTGCAACAAACAAAGATCCATACATCAGAGGAGCAAAAGTTTTTAATAAGTTACCACAATATATAAAAGCTCCACAGGGTAACTCTTTTAAAACATTGTTAAAAAATTATCTACTAAATAAAAGCCTATACAGAATATATGAATTATAATCTTCTAAAATATGTTTTGTATGTTAGAGTATAAGTATAGATCAAATGGTAAATAATATTTTGTGCTTGCGCTAAACTGTTTTTTGGTGGTATTGTATAAATGATAGGCCTAAACTGTAAATAGTATCTGATAATATATGTGACTCAATTGAAAATTACTATTAGTGTTATATAAGTGACAAATTAAGTTCTAAATAGGGATTGTATAAGTGATAATATGCTAATCCATCTACAACAAATGTATGTTTTTGGAAGAGTAAGTATAGGTTGAATTGTAAATAGTATCTTGTAATCTATTTTATGTGGCGTTGTATAAATGATAGGCCTAAATTGTAAGTAATATTTGATAATATATGTGATTAGATTGAAAATTACTATTAGTGTTATATAGTGACAAGTCAAGTTGTAAATAGTAATTGTATAAGTGATATGTCAAATTGTGTATTTGATAATATGCTAATCCTTCTATGACGAAGCCTGAAACATGTAATAACAATGTCTATGGGTGAATAAATACTTTACTTTACAAAGACTGAGCTGGTTTACACCCCAGATAGTGTTGTCGAAAGGTGAACAAAGATGTTCAATGATTGTCCCACTTCCAAGAGCGCTTGGATTTCCCAAACAACCACGAAGATCTACAACAAATGGACAATCAGTGGAGGTTACCTTATATGATTGCTTTTTTTTGTCTGAAAATCTAAACTCTTAAGGAAGTGCAGAGTTTGAAAATTCATAAAGGAAAGACCTCCATGGGAATGAAGAATACTTAGAATTGGGGAACACTGCTCAATATATTAGTTCTGTCCCATTCTAGTGCCGACTGTGAGGGAGTGTTCTCGAAAGTAAATCTAATAAAGATGTTGTGACAGAATAAATTAAATTCAAGTACAGTCAGTGCTGTGATGCTCTCTGACCAGTGTTACTAACTGCGTAGAATTTAACCTCTAAGAAAATGATTGCCTTAATGTACAAATCCAATATCAACCGCAAGAAGGTAGAACACTTGGACAACGGAGGAGAGGTTGTAAATTTGGATTATCTTGTGTAATAACAGCCTGGTATGGTATGGTATAGGATTATTTATAGACGCTACTGCCCCACCAGTAAGGTTGGCTACTGCGTCTCAATAAAACTGTAGTATACGAATATAACTCTAGTAATCTACTGCATAGTAGCGAAGAACGCCACATGCAGAATATAACGTTGGAACACGAAAAACTATGGTATCAGTATAATTCAAAGTTCACATAGACATATATATCACTGTAGTAATTCACAAACACGAGTAAAAATATCAATATAATTCGAAGATGGCACTGATAATAGTCGATATATCACGCAATAAAACTAGACATATAACAAACACATCAAAGGTTAGTAATTACAAAAAGACATGACGAACTAAAACAATATGCTCCTCCGACGAAAGCGGAAGAGCGAATGATAACAGCCTGTCTTCTGCTAGCAGCGGCGTGGGCACGTCCTAGGCGGTGGTTGCAAACAGAAAGCACGTTGTAGACTAGCGCTTGCAGAAAGCCAACCGAAGTTGCCCGACGCAGTTCGAGCGAATGCCGAAAATAAACGAAAGGGAACGATCTTCCAGTTCAAGGGGGAAGGTAGTCCATTCCGGCACATTTTGCTCCCATTGGCTGTGGTCAAATACCTAACGTGGAACGTTGGCGCGCGCATTTCGACTGGCAATTGAAAGTGAATACATAAAGCCATGCGTTTCAAAGCAGGAATTTGTACATACATAGTACAAATCGGTTTAAGTTCAGTACCTTCCAAAGATGTGACACAAAGATTTTCAAGAAAATTCCCCACCCAAAATAACCCTTTACACGGAAGAATTCTCGATTTTTTTTTCTGAAAAATGACTCAAACGATTTTGATTAAAATGCCATTGTATTCAAGATATTTACATGAAAAATAAAATGTTTATTTTTAATTTTCTGGGAACAGCTTGTGAAGTCCTCTTCATTCGGAAGGAATTTTGTATACTCTTGTGTAACTGGTAAATTTAAGCAACAGAGGAAAATGGGCTACAAAAAAAATGTCAATGGGATAGATGGATCTGTTGCATCCCAGTTTTGTATGTTATATTGTTTTATGTATATGCAAACTCCACCATCTTCTAAATGTT
Organism: Deroplatys truncata; assembly: GCA_030765065.1. Classification (NCBI taxonomy): domain Eukaryota; kingdom Metazoa; phylum Arthropoda; class Insecta; order Mantodea; family Mantidae; genus Deroplatys; species Deroplatys truncata. The sequence continues at coordinate 122,203,853 of CM060989.1, forward strand.
TTCTTATACAGGGTGAAAGATATTGCTTGAACTGTAATAAAATGGCTAATAGACACAGGCACAATGAACATATAACACTGTTTCATTTTTGTAGCTTTAATGACAAAAATTGTATTGGACATATTTTTACTACTCATTATATAGAATCCATGATTAACGTACGGTTCAAGCAGTACCTTCCACCCTGTATACTGTCCTCCCAAATAATACCCATGCAGTAATAATGAGAATTTCTCGTTTCAAGTGATGTCTTTCTCAAACATATCTTCAAGGTAATAGAAATTACATGGGAAATTGAAATTTAAGCATAACAAAGTATAAAGTTATAATTTCGAGCTTATTCAAAGTGAATTAATCATCATAATAGTATCAACCTCATGTAAGCACTTTATGTAGGGCAGATTGCATGTGATGGTGATTAACACTTATTTGCTATTGTTGTCCTACTGTAATGCGTGTCGAGAAGTTTACTGTTGAAATGGTGATGGTTTACAAATTTTTCTCTCTTAGATAAGACATGATGGGGAGGGGAACATCCCCCCCAAAGGCTGTTCTTGGCATTGGGTATATTCCTACTTACTCTGCATACTTCATAATTGTATGATGTGTTCAATTTCCCTTGAGCATTGCTCACAGTGGAACCAAATGAACAAACACAAACAAACAAACATCACTGTATGGGCTCAATTTGCTTTTTTCCCATATGACCTGTCAATAAATTTAAGGTTCCCATGTGCTCTAGGACCTCCACTGTGTTATATCAAATGTTATATATAGAACCTTTCCCAGAAAAAGGAATCAAAATGTATTTTCTATTCAATAACTGTAAGTTTTATTAACTAGAACTGGCTTTGTGTATGCATAAGTGACTTAAGTGCAATTACCTATAAGATCATTCCAATAGATTGTAATAACAGACATTCAAGAGGTTAGAATTTAATGAACATTTTAATTGGGTAGGCCATTCAAATGTATATTAATGTAGGCACATGTTCCTTAAAATACCATACAAATGTGTTATACAGTATTATTGAATATGAATGTGAATGCAATGTCTCTAAATAATAGCAATGTCTCTTTGTGTTTAACCATATCACACCCACTCTTCATAATTGTCAATCACTTTAACATGTCGTTTAGTGTGCCAGTATTAATTGTTTTTTCGTATGTTGACAGCAGAAAGAATGTAACAGCACATGCTGGTTTATAAATTTGGGGGCTGGATGAGACACTCGTTCATTAGTATTGCTCTCTGTCCTCCATAGTATTTTTAATTTTAATGTCCCTTTTAACTTCACAGGTTTACAGAGATTGGAGACTGGTGGGAGGGGGATGAAGATGGTGCAATTGATGGAATTATAGTGGGGAAAGCCAGAGAACATTCATTCTAAGTGCCATTTTATCTACCACAAAATCCCACCTCTGATCCCTAGGATTGAATCCAGGCTTTTTTGTGAGAGGCCATAGTGCTGCCCAATTAGAAGTGTGAATATGAGACAACATTTAAAACAGAGATAGCATTACTCAATACTATCAAGTAATGAAACCAAGAAGTTGTTTTACAAGCCAGCTCCTACTATGACTTCACAAATGAGGTGTATGTAAATAAAGTAGATACTTAAAAAAGAATAACTATTTCAGCAGATATTTTGCCATGCAATACATATTACACATTTATATAATTTAAGTTGGGTGTTTTGTCATAAATATGGTAGCTGACATTTCGATATGTAGAAATCATTCAGCAATAATGTGGTAATACACAAGTTTTATGTAACTATTTGTGCTTCCAAGGGCAGCGCTTAACCGAGTTACGCAGATTGACAAAAAATTCCCAAAGATACACAGTACATATGGAGAATTTTCTGTGAAAAGACCATTATGTCCTAATTTATTTATTTGGTATAACAGCAGGAAATAGTGTTTGAGCACAACACTAATACACATCGAAAATCAAACTATGGATCCCAAACTATTATCATTGCATCACATTCAAAATTGAAATAGGTATCAGACATAACATTTTAGCACGAGTTCTCTTGTTCGTTTTACGATATTAGTGTGCAATCCATAAAAATAAACTTTTCGAAATACAGTCCCTAATTCGAACACATTTTAACACCTTAACATACTAAGTTATAGTTTATATTTAAGGTTAGCTTGTTTTCGCTATATATATATATATATATTTCAATTCTTCATTAAAACCAACTAAACTTTCGATTCATAACCTGTCTTCTACCTTACTAGGTTTTCAGGTCATGTTCCAGTTTTAAAGATCGAATGCGCGTTATTTGGTACTCAGTATTAAATACGGTATCACTATAAACTCCTACATTTACACAATTGCTCGTTGATATGAAAATTCTGGTTTATTTTTATATTTTCGGCATTGCTATTTTATCAGCTGACTTCCATCTTAGTTTAGTTTCAAGCCTCAGCAGTTTGCTGTTCTGTGCTCAGCAATCAGCATGGCAGAGGTCGCGACACCTTCCCCCTTTGAACTGGAAGATCGTTCCCTTTCGTTCATTTTCGGCATTCGCTCGAACTTCGTCGGGCAACTTCGGTTGGCTTTCTGCAAGCGCTAGTACGTTGTAGGCATAAAATGTTGCCAACCCATGCACAAAATGTAGAGCGAGCCATCGTAGTTGTATACATTGACAATGTTGTTATCATTATATCCGAAAAACAGCAGTTTTAACTGTTTTTATCCGTTGTGTGTGAGGAGTGAAATAAAAATAAAACTTCAAATATCTTACTGATGTTCTTAAACTTCTTAATTTATAATTACTATTTTGAAAGGAAAGAAAGCCTTTACCGCAAAATATTTTGTTTTATTCCATGCAGAACTTTTGAGATTGTCATTTAGTTATAACGACAACGTGCGTTTACTAAGTTGTTAGTAAACGCTGCAAACAAAACACAACATTAAAATTGGGCCTCTGACACATCGGAGCCTCAGAGGATTTTATTCCTCTTTTACAGAACGCTATTCGCCGAGTTTCGTCCGCAGCTGTTAATTTTTTCTTTCTCTATTACTTTTGTAAGTTGGGGAAGTACTGCATTCCACCCCAAAATTCGATACTGAGATTTCACGGGAAATACAAGTTTTGAAGCCCGCTGAATCCAAATAAAGCATTTGTGGTAACATGTCCGTGTGTTTGTGAACACCATAAACGAAAAGTCTGATAAATACCAGACTTGGTATTTAGTTTCAACATCTTCCAAGGATGCGACGCGAATTTTTTCAACACAACTCCCCCTCAAAAATACCCTTTACATGGAATATTTTTCGAAAGTTTTGATTTTCTAAACAATGGCTGTAACGATTTTGCTTAAAATACCATATATTAAAGATATTTAGTAAAATAAAATGTATATCTTGAATTTTCTGGAAATAGCTGTTAAGTATCTTCATTCGGAAGGAGTTTTGTATAATGGTAAACGTTAGCGATAGACGAAAACGTACCACAAAAAAATGTAGATCTCTTGAAAACACACAATTCACTTAAAATGTTTTCTGTGACATAAGCCGCTCCTGAGCTATCCATTATAAAAGGTTCGAATTGTTCAATACCTGTCATTCTTTTAAAGTCTCATAGATTCCAATTGTTTCTCGCGATGTCATGGAAACAGTATGGAATTTTAAGGCCAGCATATAGCGTCCAGTTGTTAAACATTTGACTATCGCTGTTCTCTTTGTATCTATGAAATGTGTAATGTAGCTATTTCTGCAAAGGTTCATTTGGATTGAGATGTAGTAAATAAAATAATAAGCTTTAGTTAGGATAGTTTGTATACCCATTAATAAACATAGAGGGTAGAGAAAGGCATGTGAAAGTATCACATTAGATTGTTTCTATCTACTACATTTAATCCAAATATACCTTTACAGAAATAGCTACATTACACATTTCGTTACAGATACAAAGGGAACAGCGACAATCAAATGTTTAAGAACTGGACGCTATATGTGAGCCTTAAAATGCCATACTGTTTCCATGCAATAGTGAGGCACAAATGAATAGGACAGCATTTCAAAAACTGAGAGTATATTAAATAATTAAAAGAATAACAGCGGACACCTCCGAAATTGGTGATGCAACAAAAACTTTATTTGAAATAAATTATAAGTTTTAAAGATATCTACATTTGCTGTATTGTAAGTTTTTGTTATCTCTTATGCTTTACCAGTTGCATTAAAATTATACAAAATTCATTTCGAATGAAGAGGACATCGCTAGTCGTTCACAACAAATTCAGGATACACATTTAATTTCTCATTTACGTATCTGAAACATATCCTATTTTAATACAATGTTCGAGCAATTTTTCAGAAAATAAAACATAACAAAAGATGTTCCATTGAAATGGAGGGTTTTGGCGGGTGATATTCTTGAAATTCTTGGTGTCACACCTTTGGAAGATACCGAGCTTAAATACCAAGCCTGTAGCTTATCCCATATTTTGTTTTTCATTTATGCTGTAGATATACACGCAGTGACGCGTGTGTCTTGTCTTCTTTATTTATTCAGGGACCTCAAAACATATTTCCAGATATATTGATATCTAATTTGTTAGTGAAATGCAATACTTCCTCTACCTATTACAGATACTGCTAGAGGAAGTAAAATTAAATATTTAACTTACAAATCTGCCTTCCATGATGCACCTCTGAATTGAGCTTTCAATCGCTTATTGTTTTCAGCAACAGTTTATTTGTTTCTTATTTTTTGGAAAAAGATTAGATTTTCCGACTATGAGGATTGCATTAACTTTCAAATGAATCATCATACAGTAAAACAGGCATTGGAACTTTCTCGGAAATTTAACGTCAGGTCCAAACCAAATGTATAAATATTTATCTTTATGTATTACATTCATGTGTATTTCTCTACCCATTACCGTTTATTCTTATTTATCTTCACACCTTGATATCAAATGGTTTGATGATACGCAATACTTTGCTTACAGGTAGAATAAGCAATAGATAAAAAAAAGTATAATAGATAAAGTCTAAGGACAGATAAACAAGTAAACAAAGTAACGTGTTGATGTTCTAATTTATCGGTGACAGGGTGTTCTAGAGAGGAATTTACTACCCCTCTTCGCTCTTTTTCCAATACTTTTGTTTGGGAAAGTCCACCGTGGTTTTGCAAGCTTAAAAATTCATATTTCTCCCGCTTTCCTTTCGAGAACTATGAACCCCTTCCAACTTCCACCCTTTGCTTTAAAGTGTCATCCATCCCTGGTAGTCAATTAGAAATTTAGGAGTCGAAGCGCTTTCCCCTTAGTTTTACTTATCCAGATGTTATTCACATACTTGAAAGTTATTCTGGGAAATGCAGACTCCCAGTTGTATTGCTCTCTTGTTAACATGGCCCAACGTACTTTAGCAATTGTGCCTGAAGAAGAAACTCTTGACCGGGAAGCGGTGATTGGCTAAGTCTGGTCGTTGCCCATTCTGTCCCGCAGAATAGACGGGATACTGGCAGTTCTGCAGTGGGTAGCCCGGAGGAGACTGCTTGCGAATAGCAAGATCTGCAATGACTACCAGCAGCCACGTGTGCTGCACAATTATAATGACAGTGTCGATGGGAAACCGTGGACAAGTAGATCTTGCGGAAGGAGGAAGTCCATCCGGGATGGATCGTTCTTCTCCAGGGGCAAGCTGAACTTGGAACAGGTGATATTCCTGGTATATCGATCCTTCGAACTGCCGCTATACATGATGGCCGGGAAGCCTCAGTGGCCAATTGCTATACCCTGGTGAAACTTCCTCAGAGAAGAAAGCGAGCGTGGTTGGAAGAAAATGCAGACCTCATTGGTGGCCTAGACGAAAATGACGAGTTCATTACCGTAGAAATAGACGAGTCGAAGTTCTTCCACCGCAAGTAACACAGAGGGACGTGGCGTGAGGGCCACTGGGTGTTCGGCTCGGGAAAAGGCATCCTGATGGAAGTGCCTCACAGGAGGACAGAAAGCCTGTAGGCCCTGATCATTGAGCATATTTTGCCTGGACGCCGCATCATCTCCGATTAATGGGCTTCTTACGCCAAGATTGGAAATCTACACGACCGCGTGTATGTTAACGATGCTGTTATCCATGAGCAGAACCTTGTTGATCTCGAGGGCGACGACCCTAGGGGCCTACTGCGGTAGATACGGGATTGGCGCTCCTAGGGTCCCCAGCCACACTCTCGATTGGGTTCCTCTAAGAGGTTGAGAGGGCTTATGCCAAATGCCCAATTAACTTTGGTCCACAAGTGTGTTTGACCAAAGGTTAGTTACTTCCCCGAACATAGTCTGACGGATACAGCTGCCACGGACGGAGGAGGGGACTTGCAAGAGGCGACTGGGTAATGTGTAACTCCCAGCCCTTGAGTATCATGTAGGACTGTTCGTATCCGCTGATAAAGGACAGTCCCGGGGAGGGGCCATTACATGAGCTGTTACACTCCTGAAGGCGATTGGGGCCCTCTATCTATGAATTGGGAGATGAGACCCTAAAGTGAGCAAGGTCCAGTATAGGACTCACCTAAGCTGGGGTGGCGCCCAGCATGTGAGCATGCAATCGGAGACATTTGTAATGGTGGAGGTATCAAACGCTATGAATACCAAAAGATCCAAAAAAACACCAACAAAGTAGTTGTGAAAGAAGTAGTAGAGTGTTGTGGTCCTCGCTAATTGGTTATCACTAGTACTGAGGAAGGAAGGAAGTTCAGTACGGTTAGTCTATTCACTATCCCAAAGGTTCTGAATAAAATTGCTGGTGCAATAAAGTCCTGTGTTGGAACTCGTAATGCCACGCTCCTGGTTGAAGCACGTTCAGTACCCCAAGCAGCTATTACACAGAAAGCAAACATGTTAGCTAGCTACTCCATACAGGTTGAGATGCTAAAGACCTTGAATTCCTCGCGCGGTGTTGTAAACACCCTGCATTTGGACGTTATGTCCAATGAGGAGATTCAAGCATATCTTGAAGATCAAAGTGCCAGCGCTTTGGTCATACAAGTGACTTCTGTAACGGTGAAGCTAACTTCGTTAACTTTGGAGAATTATCGCACGAGGGAGCATGTACATCAGCTACAACATGCGTTAACTGCAGTGGTGAACATTCACCTAGTTCCCGAGAATGCCCCGGTTTTACAGAGAAAAGGGCGATCCAGGAGATCCGGGTTAGAGAGAAGGTTTCCTTCTCGGAAGCCCGGAAGTTTCTGCGCGTTCGCCAACCCTCTGTCCCGAACTCCGGGACCTATAGCTCAGTTGCATCTAAACCGGTACTGAGTCGGGAAATCGCAACTCAAATCAGCGATATTAACGGGGCCGCAATGTCAGAAAAGATTCTCGTAGCCAGATCATTTCCAAAACACACGAGATCCACATCGACATCTCTAGCAACACCTGCCAATTCCGTTACTGACAAGATCCCTTCAGTAAAGTCAATCAATAGGATCGATCTCAAGCAATAAGACTGGCAAGCCCGTAATTTATAATGCATCACAGTTAAACTTCAAGACCAGCTATAACCGCACTGAATTCCTGAAAGAAAATTAAAAGTGAGTACCCGGAAGATTCAGGGGAAAGAAAAGTCCACGAACATCTGCTCGGAGATCTTCTTCTGAGGAATCTTCTGGGAAGGACCCGGATCGGCGATCTCCACTTCCAATTGGTTCAAGCATCTCGAACCGACGTTTTCAATGAAAAAGCGGTCCTCTTCTGTGGAGGAGATGAAGCAGGAGGTTTCTGCCCGCACTGCCAGAACGACAGTAAAAAGAGGTAACGTCCTTCCTCTACTAAAGCTGCTGCTACCCGCCACCGAAAAAGGACAAGTTGGTTCGACCACTGACGTTCTCAAAGTAGTGGACTCTTTGGAATTGAGAACTTATCTCATTATCAATAACATGGCTATCCTTCAACGGAACATATGTGGAATTAGAACACATCGACCAGAGCTTGAACGTTTACTCAACGAGAACAATCCTTTGGTCGGATGTCTGCAAGAGACTAAGCTCCGTCCGCAAGATAGCTTTCAAATCAGGCGGTATACTCCAGTACGGTGTGATATTCCTGCTCACGGGGGCACTATGATGCTCATAAGACATGGTATATTTATGGAATCTGTGATCATGCAGTCTGTCATCCGTCAGTGGCTATAAGGATTAAACTGCCACCGATTTATTTTGTAACATTTATCTGCCTCCATTCCATAACCCCTCGCTCACGGATTTAAAAGATTTAGTTTCCACAGTTACCACCACATTTTCTGTTGGAGGGAGACGTTAATGCCCATCACCCTCTTTGGGGCTCACCTTGGGCTTGTGTGAGAGGTAAACCATTTGTCGATTTTTTTATAATTATAACTTATCTCTTCTGAACACCGGAAAGCCTACATTTCTCTGAGACTTCTACAGCACCTCACACCTTGATAATAGTTTGTCCATCACATTTAGGCAGTTACCTTGCAAAGGATTGTCATCTGTTGTTTACACTCCAGTGACTACTTTCCATGTTTTAATAGTCTCTTAACACAAGATATATATGCCACACGTTTGCCTAGATGGCGCTTGGATCAAGTCAACTGGAACCTTTACTCCCAGTTGGCGTGCTCAACTACAATGAGCGCGACTGTGTGGATATTTTGGTCGTACATCTCGCAGAGACAATTCTTTGTGCTGCTGATCAATCTATTCCTCGGTCGACTGCCAACCCTCGTCGATTTCGGTCCCTTCGTGGACCGATGAATGTCGAAAGGTCATTCGTGCTCGTAGGCGTGCTCTTAAGGTTTACCAGCGTCTTCCTACACTGGATAAACTGATCCAGTACAAAAAATGCATGCCAAGTCTAGACAAATCATTAAGGACAGCAAAAAGACATCATGGTGCAAGTTAGTAGCTTCATTTAATCGACATACACTTTCCTCTGTCGTTTGGAATAAGTCGTGTGACCAAAAATCGACCCACATACCAATAAAATAGTTGCAGGAGCTGTTGTGTAACATTTGACGTGGCTAACATATTTGGCCGTGCTTTCACTCCAGTGTGTAGTTCAGGTAGCTATTCGTCTGAGTTCCCTCCTGTTAAGACAGATGGAATATCAAGGTTTCTGGTTTCTTTCAGGAAATCTTGAAGATTACAATCGTCGTTTCACCATAACGGAGTTAGAACACGCACTTTCAACTTCGCGACTATCAGCACCAGGACTAGATCGTATCCATGTACAAATGCCAATTTTTCAGAAAAAAGGTGATGGAGCGCATGATCAATGGACGGTGGGTATGGTGGTTGGAAACTCACAATCTGCTAACCAACACCCAGTGCAGTTTTCGATGACGCCGTTCAACAATGGACCACCTTGTGTTATAGAAACAGATCATCAACAGATTCATGAAGAATTGTCATACAGTTGCGATATTTTTAGACTTCGAGAAGCCTTATGATACATGTTGGCGAGCAGGGATGCTACGTTCCCTACACGCCTGGAACATACGTGGACGCTTACCACTGTTTATTCATGAGTTTATAAAGGACCGCGTTTTCCGAGTTAGGGTCGGCTCGGCTTTTTTCGAAACTTTTTGTTCAGAGAACAAAGTACCTCAGGGATCGGTACTAAGCGTTACACTGTTTGCTGTAGCGATTAATTAATTTTTGGAACGCCGTATGCAGCAATGCATAGATAATCTCCAAGAGTGGAGTTCTAAAACCGGCTTTCTTTTCTCAACTGAGAAGTCAATACGTGAATTTCTGCCGCTATAGAAGACGATTACCAACTTCGCTCCGATTCGGTCCAGATTTACTACCATTCGCAGATTAGACGAGATTTCTGGGATTGACGTTTGATAGGAAACCTAGCTGGTCATCGCATATAGCACAGTTGAAAGCGTGATGTGACCGTTTTCTGAATATCTTGCGGATATTAAATGGCAAATCTTGGGGACCGAATCTAACAGTTTCGCTACGACTGTATCGCGCACTGGTCCGATCAAAAATAGACCATTCGGGTATTATTTATTACTCAGCACGACCATCAGTGCTGAGGAAATTGGACGCTGTTCATAACCGGGGCATTTGAGTGGCTATTAGTGCTTTTCCCACTAGCCCAGTCATAAGTCTTTGCGCCGAATCGTCAGAACCTTCTCTCGATATCGGTGTGATGTCCTCTTAGGAAATTATGGCTGTGCGCTTAAATGTATGCCAAACATCCAACGTTCGCTTCTTTTTTCACACTACGCTGGACAAACGATATAGGAAAATTAGATTGAGTTTTATTTATAGACGCTCCTTAACTGCTGTGGTCCCTAGCGTCGCATTTTGTATTGGGCGCCAAAGACCGGTAATTTTGCGCTGAGGCTTCTTTACCAGTCTTGAGGTTCTTTTAGTTCCTAAATCTACGACACGTGACCACCAGCTTTACTTCCCTTCCCAAGGAAGTCATGCTAAGGATTTTTACACCGAAAAAATCCATCGCTCTCCGCCGAGATGAACCCGTGGCCTCGGGAACTGGAGGCTAGCATGGTAACGACTACTCCACGGAAGACGACAGAACGTTATACGAATAGCTCCATTAATCCAAGACCTACATGTGTTCGTTTCCGGGAGCTTCTTAGATAGCTCCACGTTGAAATACCTAGTATGTTTGCTAAGGGGGGGGAGACCATGTTCCCTCCTTGGTTACGTGCGACACGTTACGTAGGCTTTGGGATGGGGTATACCGGAGATCCAAAATGCCTGCGTTTAGTATTCCCACCTGCTTTTTTATATTTTTTTGCGGTTGCAGTGACGGAGTTTTAATCTACAGCGATGGATCTAGGTGCACCAGCAGTGTAGGATGTGCTTTTTTTCATGGAACCGAACCCTATACAAGCATATTTCGTAATAGCATATCCATTTCTAATGCAGAGCTGTGTGCCATATACCGAGCGATTTTGTATGTGCGCCGTCGAAAATTGGGATACTGTCTCATTTTGAGTGATTCCCTTAGTGCACTTCAGAGTCTTCGTGAGCTGTACAACTACCACCGTATTGTTCAGCGAATCCAGGATGCCCTCCATGTTTTATAAGCTTCCGCTTGGTCACCTGGCCACGTTGGCTTGCCGGGGAATGAACTTGCTGATTTGGTAGCTAAGGCGGCTACTACAGAACCCAGTGTTACAATACCTCGAGTAACGACTGAAGACTTTAGGCTTGATCTGCGGAGAGCGGAGATGTCGTGCTGGCGTGAGGAGTTGTTAGCTCTCCGCGGGAATAAGCTTAGAGTAGTGAAGCACATTCCGATAAACTCGCGTATCTGATTGTGGGGAGACGATTTTGGCTCGCTTGCGTATTGGCGACTGCAATTTTACGTAGTTATCTTTTTAAGCGTGACCCTGCTCATAATTGTCCGCTTTGTAGCGAAGAACTATCGTTCCGTCACGCGTTGATAGAGTGTATTGCTCTAGCACGTCTTCGATACTCTTCAACTGCCGGCCAGTATTGAAGAGGTGTTAGCGAATGACATGGAAGCAGTTGATAGGATTTCCAAATGCAGATTTGGTCATCTTAATAGCAGGTGTTTCATACTGCTCGGTTTAGTGTTATATATTTATATTTATTTATTACTTGTGCTACGATTTTTATATTGATATTTATATCTGGTTTTACTAAGACTTTTATATTCATGTTTATCTCTGACTTTTGCAATGATCCCTTTTACAAGGGCGTTAATTACCTAGCAGTTGAACGCCCTTAAACAAACCGAGGACGTCTCCATTCACACGCAGAACGTGGAAAACATGAGGATGAAGAGGAAAATTCGGCGCCAGCTTGGCACATATGACGCTCTCTTCACATCCTGTCTTCATGAATTCCTGTTCCGCAATCATTTTCGGGGACAAGACTTGTTCTGTGTGTTACTGAATGTCATCGCGCAGCTTTACCCGGTGTAATTTAACAAGGTGGAATTCAACCAAAGGTGCATACTTCTGTTTCTATTTTTTTTAATGACATCAGATTTTTTGTTATTGTGATGTGCATTGCAGTAAAGTAATATAACAATGTGTGTTTTGTGAGTCAAAGACAATTACAACAATGCTGCTACTGCTCCTGAGTAATGATGTGTGCACCTTTTATTATATGTGTGCGATAATGTGTTTTCTCTGAAATTGAAGCATTTTCACTGGGTATGAATCGACATGCAGGTTTTGTTCACTTTGTACAATAACTAGGCTTCAATGAAATATAACAAACAACGAAAATAATTTTTAATCCGAAACTCTTCGTGTTTTGCCTTTATGACCTTTGTGCTTCTTTTCCTTCTAGGTATTTAAAATAACTTTTGCCTTAATGGCCGTTCTGACTAATTTCCTAACGCTTTTAATAGTATAAAATAACCAAAGTTTCAATATTGAAATCCTACTGCGCCTATATTCTCTCTCTCTAAAAACACTAGGAATCCTCCCACTTCCCTGCATTTACATATATGCAGTTATTCTGCTTATAGTCAAGGACATTAATGCTTCTGATTCACTATTTGTAACTAATAATACGATGCTTGAACACAATACCAAGGAAAATACACAAATACGTGTGGCCAGCTGCAACACCTCGCTCTACCAAAAAAGCATCTTATACTCTGGCATTAAACTTTACAATAATTTACCAAGTAATATCAAGGCAATTAAAAATGTAAAGCAGCTGAAATCCAGTCTCAAGGCACATCTAATGAACCGCTCCTTTTATTGATCAATGATTACCTTGGACACAAATGTAGGTCATGAACCATAGTATTTAACATGTAAGGACCTATTGTATATAATGTAAAAGCATATCGTATATATTGAAAAAACCTGTTATTGTTTATGCTTATAGCTTGACGTGTCCAATAGTGAATGTACATTGTACCTCTTTAATGGATGAATAAAAGTATACAAGTTTTAGTTTACCTGAATAAAAAGACGAATTTTTTTACAAGAAGAAATATATTCTTCTTATTAAAAGCCCATAACTAAAAGCCAAAAAGTACATAAACACTGAATGTTGTACAATACATTCATCCAAGAAAACTCCAAAAATGGGCAGACGAAAAAAAAGAACGCATTTAACTATATTATCCCTCCCATAATTTGATGTTACAGTTGCTATATTCCGCGCGTTCGCATCCTACGGTTGGCAACGCTCGAACCCCTTAAGCTACAAGGGCTTGGAGACGGAACACCCGAAGTTGAGCGAATGCCAAAAATGAAGGAAAACGAACGATCTTTCGAACAAGCATTCCAGTGCAAGGGAAGGTAGTGCATTCCGGCACATTTTACTCCCATTGGCTGTGGTCAAAGACGTAACGTGGAACATTGGCGCGCGCTCTTCGACTGGCAATTGAAAGTGAATACATAAAGCCATGCGTTTCAAAGCAGGAATTTGTAAATACATAGTACGAATCGGTGCTTATAAAGTACTCAACTATAACATGAACAATAGCATGTATAGAAAAGGCCATTCGCCGTGAAAATTCATGGGTTATTTTAAACTGTTATACTGATGCAAGCAGCATAGCTGTCAAACTAATATTTGGGTACTGCTAAGATAAACTGATATATCATGTTTTGTAACACAAATTTGACTTTATTTAGAAGTGATCATTCATGCTGTTTTAGAAGAGTTGAATCCTACTGGCGATTTTTCCTGGAACTTTGTTCCTCAATAGCAGCAATTTTCACTTTCTCTACCACGTATATATTAGATAGAGAAAATATTGCTTCCACCTAAAAATTCGATCCAAAAAGGTATTTTTAGAAAAATGTCCGTGTGTATTTAAGGTCTGTGAACAGCATAATTCGAAAACGAAAAGTTGGATAAATACCAAACTCTCATCATTCATGTAGGCCATTATTCAAAATCCAAAAAATTCTTACTCCCACTGGTGAATATATATATTCTCTCTTGAGCTACCTTACAGATAAATATGACATCTTCCCAACAAACCTTCCTGTGCATGACCACAATATGTGGCATGCAGGCCATTTGCATATACCAGCAAATAGCTTAAAACTGTTCCAAAAAGGATGTAACTATTCTGCAATAACAATTTATAACCTTCCATGTTACCCAAAACTATTAGGCAATCCTAATTAACATAAAATCTTCAAGAAGAGTTAAACATTTTTCTTATATACTTATGCTCCATATACTATGGAGGAACTTTTTAATGTGTCGTGCAACACATAAATATTCAACACACAGTGCAGATTGCATGTGATGGTGATTTACACCTATTTGTTATTGTTGTCCTACTGTAATGCATGTCGAGAAGTTTACTGTTGAAATGGTGATGGTTTACAAATTTTTCTCTCTTAGATAATGCATGATGGGGAGGAGATCATCCCCCCAAGGCTGTTCTTGGCATTGGGTATATTACTAATTACTCTGCATACTTCATAATTGTATGATGTGTTCAATTTCCCTGAGCATTGCTCACATTGGAGCCAAATGAACAAACATAAACAAACATCACTGTATGGACTCAATTTGTTTTTTTCCCATATAGCCTGTCAATAAATTTAAGGTTCCCATGTGCTGTAGGACATCCACTGTGTTATATCAAATGTTATATATAGAACCTTTCCCATGAAAAGGAATCAAAGTGTATTTTCTATTCAATAACTGCAAGTTTTATTAACCAGAACTGGCTTTGAGTATGCATAAGTGACCAAGTGCAATTACCTATAAGATCATTCCAATAGATTGTAATAACAGACATTCAAGAGGTTAGAATTTAATGGACATTTTAATTGGGTAGGCCATTCAAATGTATATTAATGTAGGCAAATGTTCCTTAAAATACCATACAAATGTATTATACAATATTATTAAATATGAATGTGAATGCAATGTCTCTAAATAATAACAATGTCTCTTTGTGTTTAACCATATCACACCCACCCTTCATAATTGTCAATCATTTTAACATGTAGTTTAGTATGCCAGTATTGTTTTTTCATATGCTGACTGCAGAAAGAATGTAACAGCATTTTGTATGACTTTCATACTATAGCTTTTTAAGGAATTACAGAATTTAAATTTGCTTGAAATGCAATATTTCATTATTACCTACTTACTTCCTTCCCCAATTTTATTACCACTTAAGTATAGTTATATTGTTGTTTCTGCAGGTTAATGGTCCACATGCTGGATTATAAATTTGGGTGGCTGAATGAGACACTCGTTCATTAGTATTGCTCTCTGTCCTCCATAGTATTTTTAATTTTAATGTCCCTTTTAACTTCATAGGTTTACAGAGATTGGAGACTGGTAGAAGGGGGGATGACAATGATGAAGATGGTGCAATTGATGGAATTATGGTGGGGAAAACCAGAGAACACTCATTCTAAGTGGCATTTCATCTACCACAAAATCCCACCTCTGAACCCTAGGACTGATCCAGGCTTTTTTTGTGAGAGGCCATAGTGCTGCCCAATTACAAGTGTGAATATGAGACAACATTTAAAACAGAGATAGTATTAGTCAATACTATCAAGTAATGAAACCAAGAAGTTGTTTTACAAGGCAGCTCCCAATATGACTTCACAAATGAGGTGTATGTAAATAAAGCATTAATAGATACTTAAAAAAGAATAACTATTTCAGCAAATATGTTGCCATGCAATACATATTATACATTTACATAATTTAAGTTGGGTGGTTTGTCATAATTATGGTAGCTGACATTTTGATATGAAGAAATCATTCATCAATAATGTGGTAATACACAAGTTTTATGTAACTATTTGTGCTTCCAAGGCCAGTGCTTAACCGAGTTACCCAGGTTGACAAAAAATTTCCAAAGTTACACAGTACATATGGAGAATTTTCTGTTTATGAAATGCTTTAAGTTAATTTGCAATGAAAAGAGCATTATGTCCTAATTTATTTATTTGGTATAACAGCAGGAAATAGTCTTTGAGCACAACACTAATGCACATCCAAAATCAAACTATTATCATTACATCACCTTTAAAATTGAAATAGGTATCAGACATAACATTTGAGCATGTATACAGATAGAGAGCACATGACGTCACACTAACTAACATCTCTATTAGCTGACAAAGGTATAAGCAATGAATGCAGGCTGAGCTTAGTACAGGATTTTTTCCTGTAGTTCGATTAAATTCAAAATTTATACTACCCAACAAGACTATGGTACATTATTCTGCAGCTGACAACAGAGGAAGCATTATAAAAGATCTGGCGTACTTTTTTTTCACAGATACGTACATATTTTTTAAGAACACAGTAGAAAATAAGGTGGCGCTGTGATCGAGTGGTTAGATCGCTCGCCTCTCACCGAAGCAGCCCGGGTTCAATCCCAGGGACCTGCACATGGGATTTGTGGTGGACAAAGCAGCATCTGAGCGAGTTTTCTCTGGTTTCCCCCCGCCAATCATTCCACCAACTGCTCCATCATCACCTTTCCTTTCATCCATTTCACCATCATTTCGTTTCATCTGCTTCCTTCATCCCATACCAGGCATCTAGCTGATCACCTGTCCTGGATATTCTATCTGATCCATGAGTGTCTGCTCCTCGATGGGCCTCTGACCCCAGGGACCCGCCTGTAAGTCCTGGGGGTGTAAGTCCCACATAAGAGGAGGTT
This sequence comes from Deroplatys truncata, assembly GCA_030765065.1. Classification (NCBI taxonomy): domain Eukaryota; kingdom Metazoa; phylum Arthropoda; class Insecta; order Mantodea; family Mantidae; genus Deroplatys; species Deroplatys truncata. Next base: position 122,220,479 of record CM060989.1, read on the forward strand.
AAACAGAGAAAGAAGAAGAAGAAGTAGAAAAGAAATGGTGCTGCTTTTTTTTGGACAAAGTTAAAGTGTCAAATTTGTTCAGTCTATTACCTTATTAAAGAAGATGCGGGTACAATTTTACATTAATATTTAATACAACAGTACACAAGAAGAAGACAACAGAGTTAAGAGTCTGAAAAAATGTGCTTTGTCACATTCCTTTGTGTTATTGACATTCAGGTTCTTAACACCTTATGACAGCCTTGTACATATATCTCACACTAAATACCATGATATGTAAAACCTAGAGAGAAAAAGAAACACTTACTCTAGAAGCTACCGATCCCCCACCACCCTTTCTTATTTAGGAAATTAATGATGTAAACATAAAAGTGTAGGACTCTTGAGAGGAAAAAATTCAACAAGCTCTTAATTAGGCCAGTTTTACAGAATATGAGGTACGTAATATTTGAGTTAACAAAAACTGTTTACAAGATGCAGATATATACCTCTGAAACTGTACACGCACACGCGCACGCGCGCGCGCGCACACACACACACACACACACACACACATATATTCTTCTCTATATGGAAATCACACAGGGGTGATGGTGATATTGGCTAAGTGGAAACCGAGGGCACTAACTCCCCACATGGACACGGTGTGTCACTAGTTGTACTTTTGCGGGAAAGGCGAATTTTCTGATTGGCTGTTTCAAGTTTGGACGTTCGTAACGAACTAAATGGCAGAGGCACTAAGAAAGGGACCATCTTGGATTTTTATAGCTGGAAGTTTTCGTCCGAAGTTTTTTCACCAGGAACAAAGCCGAGATGGTAATCATACATTTACGCTATTTCTGATTGAATGTATATTTGTTGTAATATTGGTATTTTCTATTAACTTCAGTGATATTCGTAGAATGAGGTAGAAAACTGATAGGTTACTGTATGTTGTAATATTTTTATATAACGAATTAATTTTCAGATACATTGAGCCGTCCAGACAGAGGGGATACGCCTACGATTTACATTCCTTCCAGTGTTGTGGTTCGAGTCCCGAATGGTGACATAGAATCTGAAGCTATGTTATTAAGTTTCCGCCATGAGAGTGCTGGATGAAAGGTTAAGTTTTTAAGAGCTTCTTAGTGTTGCTGAATTTTATATTGTCCTGATTTACTTTTCAGATATTGTGAGTCATCCAGACAGTGGAATATACGATTAATTTTCGTGTTTGCACTTCATAATTGATGGGTGGAGATCACAGCCAAAAGTAGGTAAGGTAAAATCAACCTTTAATGCAAATTAATTAGCATGTTACTGTGCTAATATTCAAACACATAGATGCAGATCATGCGAGTGATACTCTTGTACAATTAAAAAATGTAGGATTATTGGTGGACTGACACACTAACTGTCAAGGATAGCATGACAATGATACTATAATTCTTTTAAGACAGTGCCCAAATGAAATTTTCTAATACAGAAGGAGGAAAGATATTTGATATCATTCACATATATTTCAGTAATTCACCCTTTTTGGGCATTTTTATCTAACTGCCACTATGTCCTTTTTTGAACTGGGCATGGTGTATAAAAATAGAAATTCTGGTAGCTTTTTTCACAATGTTCTTGTAATCTGTTATTACAGATGCTCAAAAGCATTTGTTTCCAAGAATAACTGAAGTGTTTGTTTTGAGTGAAATTAGCAGTTTCAGTATGTGTTCTGAGGCTTTGAAATTCCAAAGTAGTTTCAATCTTTCGTGTCTGTTTTCTACCATTTAAACTTTGTAGCAATTTTGATGATACAGAATCCTTCCCTTAAAGATACATTGTGCAGTAGTAATTAAGTTGCAGGATATTATAAGAAATGTATAGGCATTTAAATGATCGTGTTGTTTTTGTGCAAAAATCAAAGGTTTTGAAGTAATGGGCATTTAATATTTTTTAAATGTATTGAAGCCTTTTAAGTTAACACATATGATAAACATGAAGTTGATCACGATATATGATGAATCATTTGTAGAATACTTATGAAAATAGCTTACCGTGAGTAGAGAAAGTCTTAGATGGCAGAGCAAGTTAAAGATTGCTGGTTTGAATCCCAGGCATGGCATTGAATTTTTTGTCTGATTGTATATACTCATCCACTATTGTGTATATGCAAACAACCCATGGCTCTTTTCAATGAATTGGATCTTTTGAATGATCCCTTGATCTGTTATTTATAGTGAACATTTTAACACCTGAGTATTTTAAACGCTTTTCATATACAGCACATTGCATCCAAGTTACTATGGGAGGTTAGGTTTTTTTATATAAGCTTAGGTTTCTGAATTTATGGAAGGTTAGCATTAGGTTTGCTTATTTATATATACAAGCTTAGTTTTCTGAATTCACAGAAGGTTAGTAATTTTTTTAATGAAAAGTGTTTAAAATTTCACTATAAATAGCAGTTCGAAGGATCCTTCAAAAGATCTGATTCATTGAACCTTCAATGAAAAGATCCATGGATCCTTTGCATATACTGAATTTTGTTTTGTTCAAGTAACACAAAGTGGTGGTGGTTTTACAATAAAAAGTGTTATTTCCTTCTCATTTAGCACTTTATCAACCAAACTTTTTTGCCACTTTTTAACGGTTTCCCAGTTTTGTGTTAAAACAGCTTATTCACACTATGCACTTCTTCCATTGTCATGGCAACTCAAACACTAACTGATAAAATCAAAGATTTGACCTGAGCTGAGCATATGAGTGCTAGCGTATTATGAATGACTGTTTGCTTATCATATTTCCTGTGTTATGCAAGGAGTATTTGGTACTCAGATAGCACCGCTGCGAATTCATTGCTGCATTTCTCATATAGGCAAGAAAATAGCAGTCATCCATAGAGTTGGTAATTAACAAAAAATACTCTTTGATTGTTAATGCAATAGCAGGTAGAATTAAGAAAATCATATCTTGTAATCTCTTAACAGTTACTATATATCCATAACCTTTAACAATGAGGTCTTACGATAATCACAATAAAATGTGTAGTTCTATACCTTTCCTACTCCAATGTTTCATGACACAATACGTTTAAGGAACTATTTATATTGGCATAAGCGTAGTGCTTAGTTTCAAGACAAGAGGAAGCATATGCTTTGTTTACATCAGAGAGAACTCTGGTTTACAGTGGATAGTGTGAGATATAATCACAAGGAGTTTGTAACCACAAATTTTTGCTTAATGTAAGCAATTTCTCTTTTCAGAAACCTACTTTTAAGGGTAGTTTAAACATGTGTGTTCTATTTAATTCTAGGATATACACAATGGAAAGCTGGAGTTAAGTTGTGGCTATTTGTGTCCAGTGATGGTGCTTCAAGTCAGAGCACAAAGAGTGACAATGACATTAATAGTGTTAAATGGTGTAGTGAAACTTGCTAATGACATTTATTGCACTGCTAATAGCAATTTAGTGAATGACAAACAATAGCTACACTATTGCATATAATGTGTGCAGAAGTTTCTTTGTAGGAAATGGAGTTAAGTTATTCATGTCAAATTGTATTGCGCTATCTAGAGTAGAATAAAATAACAAGTGTCAAACGTGTGTTATTCATCCAATTTTCCTGTCAAATTCCACATCCTACTGTTGGTTGGAAGTTCAAACAAACCATGCAGGCAGTTTAAGTGCAAAAGATTTTACTATGAAGCATGCAGAAGAAATTATTGCAAGGTGCTGGATCTCATTCACTCTAAAAGATTTAAATGTGACAATTATGTATTATGACATAGAAACATTCAGCAACCACTATTAACCCCAATAATATTATATAAAAAGCAATGTACGTGCCGACTATTGGATAATTTAATAAGTTACACAGGAATAAACAGTTGTGTTTTTCATACTAGCCTAGCTGTGAGGTGTTCAACTGATCATAATTGTGTTCTAAGATTGTATTGCTACAGATGACAGTGACAAGTTATTTTATGTGAGCTTTAATCGACTCCTTTAAAAAGAAATATGAATAACTCCAAGTGCAATCACGATTATTGAAGCTCACGTAATTAACTTTGTACGTCGTCAGTAGTGATACAATATTGGAACATATGATCAGCTGAGCAGACAGTTTGGCAGGTATGAAAAATACAGCTGTAGTAGCTACGGGTGACGTCATCGTCCGAGAGCACGATTTTTCATAGTTTAGTTCCATCCCAGATCACTACTCACGCTGCGATCGCCCTCGTGTTTCCAACGTTTAACACGAGTTGCACTTCTAATAGTTTGCTGTTCTGTGATGGAATTAATGGGGATGTCAGATGAAACAACATGAGACTCAGAACTTCATTATATGTTTTTCTTAAATGTCAGATGTATTGTTTTGGGTGTTAAATTTTATTTCTAACTTTAGCTGCTTTATATGAAGTGTCCAAATTCTTCTATAATTAAAAATGTCACAAATTCAAATGAAATTAGGACAGCGTTTCTGGATACAAGTAGAAGCGATATATAATAAACACACAAACAAAAAATGTAAACAAATAAGCCTATTTGTTTACATGGTATAGCATTTAAAGAGCGCTGGAGGTTAATTCTTACGTGGTTACATATAACGGGGCAATCCCGCGTTAAGGGATGAACTCTTATCTTTAATAACGTTTCATAACGACTTTTCCTGTTCGTTTTACGATATTGCTGTCCAATCCACAAAAACAAACTTTTCGAAATACAGTCCCTAATTCGAACACATTTCAACCCTAAATAGCACAAACACACATTTTAACACCTTAACATACTAAGTATAGTTTATTTTTATGGTTAGCTTGTTTTCGCTGTATATATTTCAATTCTTCATTAAAACCAACTAACATTGTGACTTTCGATTCATATAACCTGTCTTCTACCTTACTAGGTTTTCAGGTCATGTTCCAGTTTCAACATCGAATGCGCGTTATTTGGTACTCAATATTAGATAAGGTATCACTATAAACTCCTACATTTACACAATTGCTCGTTGATACGAAAATTCAGCTTTATTTTATATTTTCGGCATTGCTATTTTATCAGCTGACTTACATCTTAGTTTCAAGCCTCAGCAATCAGGATGACAGAGCTCGCTCTATTCGCTCTGGAAGTTCCAATTACGTTCTTTTTACTCGGGTGTTCTGTCTCCAAGCTCTTGTCCTTTGATGTTCTGTGCTTAAACGACGCCCAGGCCACCGGCTAGTGGAAGAAAGGCCGCCGAAAACTAGGTTACGTTGAATGCATCTTTTATTACTTAGATTGTTAATCTGAATATGTAAACTAGAACACATTACTAAAAGAAACAATACTGTTACTATTGCTTTCTGGTTATTTCTATAACGACTCAGTAACCACATGTTAATAAATAATTTGATATTATTGGGGAAATTACGATAATTTGAAGTGAACGCAGGATCATTTTGGTTTTCAAGGTTGACAACCCGGAATAAGCGGAAATCAAAATAGTTTATTATGCGTTTCAGGACGACTTAAAATAAAAAGACGAAGAAACTTGCGAAGTGTGAAACTATTGAAAGAGAATGCTCTGTGATGAAAAATGGTGTTAGTACTGCATCATAAGTGTAAGCAGAATCATTTATGTGTATTATAATAATCAGATCTGAAGTTGAAATCGGAATTGTTATGGGGTATAAGCGCATTTTTATATCTTGCCGTTAACTATAATGTCGACTACTTCTATAAGGGAATGCTAATTCATAATTATGTCATTTCCTGTCTCAGGCTCATCAGTTGATCAGATTGTGTTATCGTAGTGTTTAGATTTAAAGATTGCAATATCTGTAGCATAAACATTTTTGTTTGCACATAAACACCATTTGGTAGAAGTAGTTGGTAAAACTAATCGAATCACGTATTGTTATAGTCAGTTTTACTCGAAATCTCTGCAACATTTGGATAAAGTTCGGGCGAATCTGCTCTTAGTGTATCCCTGTTGAAAATGCTTATAAAAGCAAAAGAAAAGCGAATAAATTACCTTAGGAGTGAGTTTAGAAGTGGATGTGATCTCTTCAATATCTGGTGCCCACCTTTTTAGGTGTTTTACTTGGAAATCGCGTTATGAACGCAACAAACGTAGCCATGTTGTTGCTAAAGCACATGCAAAATGGGAACTGCCAACCTAAATAAAAAGTGAAATCCGCTAAATATGCGATGTGTTGTTACTAGAATTTCTTCTTCTTCGTTTAGTATTACCGCTGACAAAAACGCAACGCATTCATAGTAAGAAAGAGTATCCACCAAAATTGTAATTTTTATATCCCTTTTGTGAAAAATTTTTATATCCTTTTTGTGAAAGTTTGTTATATTAATATGTTATTTCCATTAAATAAAGAAGTTACTTTACTGTAACAGTGGTAGATAGCTAATGCAAGCCTACATAAAAAAAAAACCCTAACCTTGGGCTAACCCTCCGTGAATTCTGAAACGTAAGCTTATATATATATAAAACAAACTAAACCTAACCTCCCGTGAATCAGAAACCTAAGTTGCTCGCGTGCTTTGATGTAACCATTGGTAACTAATTAAAACAAGGTTTTATATATATATATAAGTAAATCAGAAACCGGAGTTTATATATAAAAATAAAAGAAACTAAACCTAACCTAAACTCTCGTGAATCAGAAACCTAAGCTTAGGAACGCAACTGCTATACTCCTCCCCTTCTAAAAAACATCCCTCAACTACGCTTTGAGGCTGAGGGCCCTCAATCTCTCGGCTATGCCTTAAGGCTGAGTATCTTACTGGCTTTGACAGCATTAGTTATTCATATGTTGGCAGCATTGCGTTAGAGCTAGTGTATGACATAGAATGACATCTGTTGGACATATAATACATAATTTTCATCGCTGTGGGAGGTACACAAAGAGCAGAATGTCGAAACTTCGGAACTGGATTATGGGTTTTAAAACCTACCAATTTCTGATTCTACCTCCAAAATGACAACTTGTTCGGCAACATAATGAATGTGATAGCACCATCTAGGCCGTATCTGTACCATGAGTATTTTAGTAACAGTTGGTGATACAGATGCAGTATCATCAAATATAACCAGACAGCACTATAATGGTGGAAAAGTGTGTGTTCCAATATACCGTTTTCTGTGTAATATTTAACATTGCTAGACGTTAAACAAACCGGAACACCTACATAATTATTATGTTTAAATGTGTGTATATCTTCAAATGCGCATTTCAAATATAAGTAATGCATGTTCTCTATAACAGGAAATAGAAGTGAAATTTGCATAAACATGGGTATAATATAAATGTGCGCAGACTCTGTATGAAAACACAGAAATTAAAAGCAATAATACCATAAAACAAACACATGGATCAAGCATTACATAAATAATGTTTAAAGCAAAACCTACTTAAACTACACAATATGTACAAAATAATTGAGAAAGCATTACTTATATGTAAAATTTGACAAATAGCAAAAAATGTCTATTTTTTAAAATCTTTACTTTCTCCACCACATACATAGTTGATAGAGGAGGTATTATAGTTCAAAGGAAATACATGCTTTAAAGCCCTCTGAATAAAAAAAATAGAAAAAGGTATGTGTATGTGTCTGTGAACAGTATAACTCAAAAGCAAAAATTCAGATAAATACTAAATTTCATATTTCACTTCACTTATTTTCCAAAGATGCAGCAGCATGATTTTCAAAAAAATCTCCCACCAAAAGTATCCATTAGAGGTAATATTTTTCAAAAGTTTCTGAAACAATTCTGTTTAAAGATATTTATATTGCAAACAAAACATACTTTGAATTTTCTGGGAATACCTGTGGAGCTCTGTTTATTCGTAAGGAATTTTATAAAATCTTGTGTAAGTGGCAAACATTAAGCGATAGACGAAAACACACTATACAAAAAATGTAGATCTCTTTAAAACAGACAACATTTCAAATAGCTTTTATTGTGGCATAAGGTATTAATGTATACATTATTAATGGTTGGAATTGTTCAACACTTTAAAGTCCTGTAACATTCAGTTTCTCATGATGTTGTGGAAAGATTATGGGATTTTAATGTCAGCATGTAGCGTCGAGTTCTTATATATTTGAGTATCGCTGTTCCCTTTTTAACATAACAAAATGTTGCTTCTGCAAAGGCTTATCTCAGTTAAAATGAAGTAGATAGAGAAGCTTTTGTAAGAATAATTTGGATATCCACTTATACATTTGTACATTTATTCAATTCAATTAATACAATCACTCCTTTTACATTTGGATTTTAGTGGATTTATTGTACAATTTGGTTTACAATACATACAATGTATATTCGTATATCTAATACCCCTACATCTATTGTACAATCGTCTGGTGCTTGTTTTCTTATTGGGCCACTTAGACTGCTTGGCTCCCTGGCCTTTTCGCTCACTGAGCAGCCCTTGCTTCTTTTACTTTCTATACCATTTTTTTTTTCCTTTCCTTAATATTCTCCCATGTCCTTGATTTTGTTTCTTAGAACCTTTTTATGAGTCAGTCATATCTTTAAGATTCCACCTTACTCCTAGCTAGTCATATTCTTTGACTACCTCCAGTTCTTGACCACCTAGATACCATTTTTTCTTCTTTCCTCCATTTATCACTAAGTCATTTATATTTACCTTAATTCCCCGTTTTTCACACATTCTTGAATTTCATTTATTGCTTTTGTAACTCTATTATCCATATGGTGCCTACCATAAAATTGTCTGCGTATAGTGAATCTGAACCTGGAATCTCCTTTTCTCTTATTACTGGACAATGCTAATTTCTTATTCTTACTCCTTCTAATATATCATCTATGAATAGGTTAATAATACTGAACTCAGTTTACATCGCTGTCTTAATCCTATTTTCTTAATGCGTGTCAATTTACTTCCTTTCCCTATTTGTTCTTTGTTTTATCTTGATACGTAAATTTCTCCATTGCTTTTCTAAGTATAGTACGCCTGGATACCGGGTCGACACTTTCCTCCCTTTGTAGCATTACCCTCCCTTCTCTCAGATCTACTATTTTATACCCTCCCCACCTTCTTGCAATTTCTTCTGCTTGACTAACCGTTCTCACTCTTATTACTTCCCCACTTCTCACTCAATCACTCCCTCCTCTGCATCCGCATTTTTTGCTGCACTGTTAATAATCTGTTCTCTTGGCTTCTCCTTCTTTGCATCTCTTCTCGCCCCGCCTCTGCACCCAATGTTAGCTCCTCCTCATCACCCTCCCTAGCTGTTGCTTCTACCTCCCTATTTTCTTCTCTACTCCTTTCATGTCTCTTTCCCTCCTGCGCATATGCATTTCTTACTGCAGTCCTGTTCTCTCGGCTTCTCCCCACTTCTCATCCTTTGCATCTCTTCCTGCCCCGCCGCTGCTACCAATGTTAGCTCCTCTTCTCCCTCCATGGCTGCTGGTTCTTCCTCTCTATTTTCTTCTGTTCACCTTTCATGGCTGTTTCTCGCATCTGTCGAGTTTGTGATTTGATCAGCTGTTTTCTGCTCCTTTCAACAAACTACAGGCTCAGCTATTCTCTTGTTTCTTTAACTTGTATGTGTCCTGGCCATTTTTTCTGTTGACTTTTGCACATTTTTTCTCATTCATTCCTCCGTATACTCATATTCCATTCTTCTCCTTCCACGAATAATTTTAAAGCTTTCAGAAATGCCTTTTTCCCAGCTGCTCTTGCTTCTTTCATCCTGGCAATTAGTTCATTTTTCAAAATTTGTTTCTCTCTCGTATAGTCCTACTCTTTAAACATTTTTGAGCCTCTTAACCTCCTGTGTTCCTTAAAATTTCCCTCTTTTTTTTCTTTGTCGTTATTCTTATAACAATGGGTCTAGACTTTCTTCCTCTTTTTCTGATTCGGTACATGTCCTCTATCTCCCAACCAAATGTTTTTATACCTAGTCCTTCTTCCATGATCCCGTACACTACTTCTTCTAGGTTTCTGTACTCTTCTGACACTCCGAAAATTACGCAGTTCTTTCTTCTCTGTCCTGCTTCGAATCTTTTCTCTATATCTTCAATTTTTTTCTTGCAATCCATTATCTGCTGTACCATCTCTTCTTTTTGCTTCTTCATAACCTCGAGTTGTCTTAAATTTTCCTCAGATTCCATTAGCTGGTTCATTTCTGCGGTCCTCTTTTTACCTCCACTCCGCCAATTATTCAGCTCTCATTCTGCACAACCTTCTGCTACCGCTGTCACCACCGGAGTCCCCTCCTTTTACAGAGTAATTTACACTTTTTTCTTAATAGTTACCCCAATAAAATATAACATAAATATCTGTTTTTCTATTTTACTATGTACTGATAAACACTACATTTATAACTTCTTAGTTACTTACCTATATTAATTTGTGGCCTCAATACACACAACTTCAAGTTATCTGCGTAATGAAGGCCCACTATCTTTTGCTCATAATAATCATCCATTATCTATGTCTTTTTCCTCTCTTTGTAGCCATTCTTACCCATTTTGTCTTTACCTTACCCAAATACTTTCCCATGGCTTTCATATTTTTTTCCCCTTTTTCATTATTACTATTTTCCCATTTCTTTTGCCAAACCTGATCACTGCATATATTTGTTTGCTTACAATATAATATATAATAATAATAATCTGTTTTCTCTTCATTACACGTTACACATTTACTTGCTTCATCTTGTCCTATACCCTGCAGTTTACTAACTCCTGTTCTTGCCCAAGCAAATCCTTCCCGTCCTAATTTATTACATATGTCTATATACTTTTCTGTCTCCCAAACTGTTTTTATTACTGTATATATTCTTAATGTTCCTCTCTCTTATGCTGCCAAACATTTCCTGTCTAACCTTGTTTCCACATCTTTCCAAAGACCCTTCATAGCATATTCCCATACCTATCTGTTCTATCACTTCTCGAAGTTTTACTATCAATGACCCTTTTCCATTTACTTCTCTCTTGCGTAAGCAAACATTCTTTAATGATATAGTTATCTTTCAAATTTAAAATACTATATATGTTTCTTAAAACTCTTGTCTTGGTCGAATATCTGCCTAGTTCCAACTGAGCTGCCCCATTCTAGTTTCTAGTTTGAAAAGGGGGTGGGTTTTATGCCCAAGCACTGCGACCTTAAAGATCTATTCCGCATCCCCCCTTTCATCAGTTAAGTTGCTCGTTATGAACTTAACCAGACTACTAACTGAGGCTTTTGAATGTTCATCTATCTTTGGAAAGTGATTTTCAAAAATACTTGCCCTTTGATTCGCAAGAGCAGGGCAATCACATGAGCTGCCCCATTAGGTGAAGCTATTGGTAGACCTAAGAGATATTTGTAAAAGGATTTATTTACTTTATTAATCTCTTTCCAAGCATCATCTTATTTTCTACTGTGGCAGTGTAAATTCTTTCCAGCCATGTCATATTTATGTCTGGTCCTTTTTTTAATACTGATGTAATAACACTCATGGCCATCATTACTACTACCATCTGAACTTATTCTTACCCCCAAATACTCAATTTTCCTTACCACCTCTATTTCTCTTCCATTTATCTGCCATTTCTCATCCTTATGTAAGTGATACCTTTTTTAAATACCACAATCTTAGTTTTCCTTTCATTTAATTTTAGTCCCCATTTATTACAAAAATTCACTACTGCCTCAATTCCTCTCCTCATCCCTCCACATGATATAGATCCTACTGTTAGGTCATCTGCAAATAGTAAAGCTGGAATTTCTTTATTATTGATCGCTGGCAAGTGAACCTTATATTTCATTATCTCCTCTAAGATATCATCTGTATAAAGATTAAACAACACAGGACTAAGCTTACATCCGTGTCTTACACCTGCCTTGCTCTATACTTTCTGTTACTTTACTATTTGGTAATTTTATACAAAACTCATTCTGCTGATAAAGCTTCTGTAGTAATTCCATAAAAGTGTCACTTACCCCTTTACTTTTTAATTTAACATACAAGGCTTCTCTATTTATGGTATCAAATGCCTTCTCGAGGTCAATAAAATACCCATCCCGTTTAGTCGCTCAAGTATTTATCAATTATTGTCTTAATTATGAGAATATTATCAGATGTTCTCCTACCAGCCCTAAAACCTGCTTGGAATTCTGAGATCTTCCTCTCCCCACTTTTGTAACCTATTAGCTAAAATACTGTAAAACGTTTTCCTAGAACAGAAAGCAAACTAATCCCCCTGTAGTTAGCTGGATTGTTTTTATCCCCCTTTCCTTTATATATTGGCACTATCATACTTATTCTCCATTCTTTAGGAACCTCCTTTGCCTCCAATATTTTATTAAACAATTTTATTAATATCATCCTTCTGTTTTTATCCATCAACCAGGCCTTCCAAAATTCCCCTGGAATACCATCAATACCACTTGCTTTGTTACAATGGGTGTATGCAATCAATGTGACACATCTCATTTATCTTTTGCATCAAAAAATTGATAACTAAAACTTCTTGGAGAGTACACAATGAATTTAGGAAATTTTGTCTCCAATGTAAATTGTTATTTTATGAAAATAAGAAACAAAAATTTCAACTGCCAAACCTCAAAATTTGTTTAGCTGTAATACCAATAACAATTTAGAGGATGAAAATATGAATATAATTTAGCAAAATCTACAACATTATTTGTACCTGTATCATCCTATAGGAAACAGTTGATCTACAAAAAAAAAAAAAAAGCCACTTGGTGGTGCAAAGTGTGCAAAATTCAATAAAATAGAGTTTTCATAACAAACTTTAAAGGGCTGGTTTCACCAACCAATGCTGAAGTTTAAGATGGTGTTAAACTGATTTAACACAAGTCAATGCAAATTTTGTTTCATTGAACAATGTTAGCTTTAACTTGTGTCAACTCAGTGTTAGTTAAAATTGTCATTCCATTATGTTAAGGCAATTAACAAATGTTAGAAATTGGTAAATGACTGCCACAAACCAAGCTGTTGATGCAAGTTTGCCGTTTTGATTGCCATTTCTAACAGAAGAGAGGTTATGCATCATAATTAATTTTAAAACCTGCAAAAGTAGAAACTTTTAAAGTGATACAGACTGTCCAAAGTGGTCGTGAATATGGGTTTATAAGAAATATGAGAGAGAGGTTACAATATTGACAACAGAATTATCTCTTTCTCCTATGCTACAAGTGTTAATTAATTTGAAATTTTATGTACTGCCACTTTTAATTTATTGGTAAGTGATAGTGTTGACATTTCCTAAGCTACTATTCATCTGGAATGAAGCAATTCCTTCAAGAAACGAACCATATTTCTTGGTGTTGAAATTTTCAAAGCTATTGTTTATCTGGAATGAAGCAATTCCTTCAAGAAACAAACAATATTTTTTGTTGGGGTCTGCTTGATCCTTAATGTGTGCATTTCAATAAACTACTCACAGATTTTCTCCCAGGCAGCATCCTTATCTTTCTATGCAGGTCTTTTGACTCTTCCACAATTGATAATATCTGTATATTTAATATCCAGTTATGTAAGTAATGTTTTATGAACAATAAGCTTTGGTTCCTCTGTATCTGATTTTTTTTAGTTGACATCACTCAAACAATCAGGAAAATCACATGGCAATTGTGCATGAGCATGCCTAGTTATCTGCTACTAACATAGAGAGCACTGTGAGTACATCACAGTGCATTCATAAGCCACCGCCTTTTCTAAAACTGCTTTTTGCGGTTGTCTGTGATGTTAAGAAGTTGTTAAGTAGCAATTCCCTGATAAAACACGTGGGTTTTAATATAATGTTAGTATTTTTAACATCGGGTGGTGAAACCAGCCCTTGAAATTTAGAAAATCTACTTACTCATGAAGAAGCAATAGGAGTCTTAATCCTATTAAAATGAAAAAGTGGTAAACCTTTGCTAACTGTAATTATTGCAATCAAGTAATACAAATCAAACCTGGGAAACCTGCTTCTATAGAAATAGTTGTGACTTAAGTTAAAAATGGATGATGCTGAATTTTCTGAAACTATAGCCCTAGCTATACTAACCTCAACAGCAATAAACAGGATACAAGTATCAATGCAGATTTTATTAAAGATTTGGAGTTAAAAACATTAAACAAGCGATCTGAAACATAAGAATAATACTCCTGGTCCAGATAAAGTAAGCTATCAAATGATGCAAAATCTATCTTGACAGAATAGTAATTAATTTAATTAGGGCATTTAATTGGGTAAATTTCCTAAGCTTTGGAAGGAATTTCATATAATTTGCATGAGCAAACAGAATAAAGATCCAAACCTATCTAGCAGTCATTGACCAATAGCACTCTCTAGTGTCTAGGAAAGATTCTTATCTAGAGAGATTTGGTTATGTAGCCTGCATTTTAGTCTGATTCCAGTGTTTTTACCTGTGGTGTACAGTCTCATATGCAGGTCACAAGTAATACTAAACCATTTGATTATTTCATAAAGCCTTTTACTGCAACATACACTATGTGATCAAAACATACGTTTTTCATCTGAGGTGCATTGTGCTGCCACCTACTGCCTACATTATCTGCGACCTCAGTAGTCATTAGACATCGTGGAACTCATGGACTTCAAAAGTGGTCAGATGATTGGGTGTCACTTGTGTCAGAAGTCTGTACGTGAGATTTCCACACTCCTAAACATCCCTAGACCCACTGTTTCTGGTGTGATAGTGAAGTGGAAACGTGAAGGGACATGTACAGCACAAAAGCGTACAAGTCGACCTCGTCCATTGACTGAGACCGCCGACATTTGAAGAGGGTCGTAAAGAGTAATAGGCAGACATATATCCAGACCATCACACAGGAATTCCAAACTGCATCAGGATCCACTCCAAGTACTATGACAGTTAAGCATGAGGTGAGAAACCTTGGATTCCATGGTCAAGCGGCTGCTCATAAGCCACACATCATGCAGGAAAATGCCAAACGACGCCTTGCTTGGTGTAAGGAGCATCAACATTACACGATTGAACAGTGGCAAAACGTGTAGAGTGATGAATCACGGTACACAATGTGACGATCTGAGGGCAGGGTGTGGGTATGGCGAATGCCCAGTGAACGTCATCTGCCTGCATGTGCAGTGCCAACAGTGAAATTTGGAGGTGGTGGTGTTATAGTGCAGTCGTTTTTTTCCTGGAGGGGGCGTGCACCCCTTGTTGTTTTTCGTGGCATGATCACACGCAGTCCTACATTCATATTTTAAGGACCTATTTGCTTCCCACTGTTAAGAGCAATTCAGGGATGGCGATTGCATCTTTCAACACGATCGAGCAGCTGTTCATACTGCACAGGCTGTGGCGGAGTAGTTACACGACAATAACATCCCTGTAATGGACTGGCCTACACAGAGTCCTTACTTAAATCCCATAGAATACCTTTGGGATATTTTGGAACGCCGACTTCGTGCTAGGTCTTACCGACCTACATCGATACCTCTCCTCAGTTCCGCACTCCATGAAGAATGGGCTGCCTTTCCCCAAGAAACCTTCCAGCACCTGATTGAAAGTATGCCTGTGAGAGTGAAAGCTGTCATCCAGCTTTACCGATGGAGGATGCCACGAACTTGTATGTCATTTTCAGCCAGGTGTCTGGATACTTTTGATCGTGTAGTGTATGTGTATAACAGTAAGGTCCATAAAGATCTGACTTCAGAAGGCAAATTAGGATGATCTGAAGGTAGGATTCAGAAGTGGTCAAATGTAACACAGAATAAGATTCACAAGCTACTTGATTAATCTTGTGAGTGATATTAGAAAAACCTACATTAGACATGTACTGGTCTACAAATGACATGCTATCAACTCCATTTTTTTGGAAAATACGTGACAGACAGGCTTTGTCCATATTGCAGTTTCAAGGTCACAGGTTCAAACCCAGCAGAGGGTGATGGATTTTTCCGGGCATAAAAATCCTTAGCATGGCTTCCTTCGGAAGGAAAGTAAAGCTGGTGGTCCATGACATAGATTTATGACACGTTAAACAACCTCAAGCCTGATAAAGAAGCCTCTGAGCAAAATATCTGGTGTTTCATGCCCAATATAGAATGGGACAATAAGGACCATAGTAGTAAACATAAATGAAACTCAATTTAAATCTAATTTTATTACAAAATAAAGTAAATCAAGGGAATAGCTAATTTTAAATGCGAGTGAGAGGATATCCAAAAATAGGAAATCGCTGCTTTCACTTATAATGGCATAGGTATATAATTTTGATAATTTTGTTGTAACCATTAGCCAGCATGCTTATTCAAAATGAAACATTTAAAACATTCTGATTTGGATTATTATTAGGAACCGGATTTTTAGGTGGAATAAACCTTCATTTTAGTTTCTTATATGCTTAAAATAGATTTTTTTAGGTTTTTCTTGATTAAATTTTTTTTTTTATGTTTTGCTTCATGGATTTGCTACAAGTATCAATAATTTTGCTTTTCTGGTACTTAGTTGTAAGATTTATCTTTTGGCTTGC
The DNA here is from genome assembly GCA_030765065.1 of Deroplatys truncata. Taxonomy (NCBI): domain Eukaryota; kingdom Metazoa; phylum Arthropoda; class Insecta; order Mantodea; family Mantidae; genus Deroplatys; species Deroplatys truncata. The sequence goes on from CM060989.1 coordinate 122,236,941, forward strand.
AGTAGATAGTTACATACATTCTCAAATTTTCGATCTAAACGATTTCCTATTATTACTTAACACATTCTTGTATGAAGAAAAGGTTCTTTCAATGGAACATGACGTCACTGGAGCGTAGAACATAGATGTCTGTACAGCAGGTTCTAGGGGTAGTTTTCCTGTATCTTTTCTCCCTGCAATACCGAACTGATGATTTTCATATCTTCAAAATCAGTATTTTGTTGAAGAATCTTCTGCAACTTGATGAACATGCAACTCCCACTGGTCCAGGTATTTCTTTACTGGAAACATTGCCAATGATATCTAGAGCATGTTTCAGTGGCAAAGTTGTACTTTCCAACCGGAGAATAGCTTCTGGTATAAAACAGAAATGTGGGGAAGTGGCAAGAGTGGGGCATTTGAGTGATTTCTTAGCCTTGGCAGTGCTGGAAGCTTTGGGTTCATCCAATTCATTGACGACATTTTAATGTCCTTTAAGTGCTCGGCGTAGTAAATGGCAGCAGACAGCCAATTTCCCCAGTGGGTAAATATCAACTCAGGTGGAAGAGGGGTTGCTGGTACTTTCTCTTTGAACAATTGCATACGTGTTGGGGCTTTTAAGAAAACCTTCTTGACCGAAGATATCAGGCTGTTCACGTCATCAAAGTGGCTACTAATCTCCTCCGCCAGGTGATGCAGGCGTGGGCCAAGCATGTAGCATGGTCGGGTGGAAAACCTTCAGCATGTAGGCAGCACTGTCTGTCACTAACAAAACTGAAGTGTGAATGCGCAGCAATTCACTTTTTCAATAAATGTGATTTAGGCATTGTTTCACTATACAACAATTACATTAGAAAAGTACTGTCGTCGTACCCTGTTGTACTCTTGGTGAACGATTGGAGGCGATCTCGTTACGTAGATTATGCTCCTCCTGACCTCAGCTCATCCAGGTGTCAGCACATAACATGTGCTGCGTTTAACGATGGTAGCTTGAACTATCTGCTGGCTATAAATGGTGGAAAAAATTTACAATGAGTTTCATCCGAAAACGACATTCTTTATTTTGAAAAGGAAAAAAAAAGCTATTTAGGTTATTTTATGTGTCAACCCCTCTAGGTTTTTTTAGGTGTAATGAAATTCGCATATTCTGCTCCAGGAAGTGTGAAACAAATATATATCTTGAAATTTGTTAATTAAATAGCGAGGAAAAATATAGGTTAAAACTTAAAAATCCGGGCCCTAATTGTTATACTTATTTTCAGGCCTAGAGCCAACCTCACAGGAAGTAGTTTATGTGCTTTTGACAATATTCTTTATGGCTAGTCGTGTATAGTGACTAAAATGGAAAATAGAATCAGCCTTGAAAAATTCAATTCCAGAGCCAGGACTCAAACCATAAAGCTTTCGCTTTGGTGGTCTGAGCGAATGTTCTCATCACTTGGTGTGCCGTATCAAGATATTCATACAAGCATTTAACCTTCTCATTTGGTATGAGTATCCTAGTAGACATTAAAGTTGATATCAAATGTAGACATAATATAACTCAAAGGTGACGTGTAATTAAATGATATAAAATTAATTGACATTAAACACTCACATTGCTCCACTTACCAAGTTATTGCCAGGATATGTTCTGACGACCTATTGTCCCCATTTTTGGCTGCTGGTTGACTGACGGGTGATTTCCTGATCTTCTTCCCAGGGTAACTGTAGTGTGCGATTGTTGAATTTAGAGACTTAACTATCGTCTGCTGGAGTTTCAAAGTTCTTTACTTCATGTCTGAAACGTTTAATACATGCTCTTTAGTATAAGCTCAGTTTTACAGGTTATGTACTGATTTTAAAGCTTGACTGTTTGCTACTTTATTGTGATTTTCTTTACAATAGTGATTGGCTACAGCTGACTTATCTGTATCTAATATTTATGAAGTGTTCCTTTAGTCTTGTGCTTATGTTCCACCAGGCGTTTCCAATTTATGTTTTGTTGCAATCTAAACGTATATTTTATATATGCCTGATGGGATTCTGTCAGTGTGCTCTGCTGTATGTTTTGTTGCAATATAAACAGTTTATATTTCTGTATGTCCGGTTTGTTTTCTGTTAGGACTCTGTATGTTATGTTGCAATCTGAACTGAACAGCTTATTTTATATGTCAGGTTTGTTTTCTGGTGGGATTCTGTCTGTGTGTTGTGATGTATGTTTTGTTGCAATATAAAGAGTATATTTTATATCTGTATGGTTTATTTCCTGACAGGATTCTGTCTGTGTTTGATGTATACTTTGTTGCAATCTAAACAGTATATTTACATATGTATAGTTTCTTTTCTGATGGGATTTTGTCTGTTGTGATTTCAGGATGCTATTTATTTTGGGGTGCTCGGAACATTTTGAATTTGTTAAAAATCTTTTAAAATGTATGAAATGTCCAGCGGTCATATGTAGACTTCTTAAATTTAGATTTATTCTTGTGGAGAATTAGCGTATTTACTTCTTTGAGCTGTTTTTGTTTCTTGAACTTTTTAATCTTCTTCTCATATGTTTCAGTTTTGAATACAGTATGTTCAGCTATACACCGGTCCCAGCAATTCTGCCATTTTCCAAATGCATGCTGGAAGTCATGTTCTTTGAGGGTGTTTAGCACAGACAGCACTTTTTCTTGAATCCTCTCAACTGTGTCGAACCAACATCCTTTCAACTTGATTTTCAGTTTGGGAATAGAACGAAGTCTCAGGGTGCCAAATCAAGCGAGTACAGTGGATGGAGGACAACCACCATGTTGTTTTTTGTCAAAAAGCTCCTGGTGAAGAAGGAATTGTGATGGCACATTATCGTGATGCTACAGCCAGTTCCCTTGTCACCAAAATTTGGACAATCGTCTCCGCACATTTTCATAGAGGGTCACAAAATGTCACAGTAGTACGTGGAATTCACTGTTCAATTTGGTGGGATGAATTCTTTGTGAACAATCCTCTTGGTATTAAAGAAAATGAGGAGCATGCTCTTCACTTATCTTGCTTTTTTTGGTCTCTGTGAGTGCAGGCTCTTCCACTGGGAGGATTGTTGTTTTGTCTCAGGGTCATAAGTGTACATCCAGCTCTCGTCACCAGTGATGACCCTGGACAAGAAGGTTGGGTCAGCCTGAAGAAGCTCCATGTAAACTTCAACATGCTGTGCCTTCTGATCAGCAGTCAGGAGCCTTGGCACAAATTTTGCATCGCCACGATGCATCCCAATTCATCAGTTAAAATGTGTTGGCATGTCTGATAACCAATTCCCACTTCATGAGCAAGGTCTTCAATGGTTCAACACTGATCCTCACGAATGAGGTGTTGAACTTTGGCAACAATATCAGACGTTGTGCAGCTGATGGGCCTACAGGTGTGAGCATCGTCAACAATAGCTATATGCTTGCCCTGAACATGCCGCTCAAACACACATGTGCAGCTCATGCTTTATCCCTCAAACACTTGTTGAATCATTGCAAGGGTCCCCATAGCATTTTTCCTGAGATTTGCACAGAATTTGATGCACACTCTCTGTTTTAATCTTGGATCCATCATAAAGTTGCCATAGACTATACGCAGAGTATCATAAAAAGTACTATAGAATCTTAACACATCTACCCAGCTGCATGAAACTTTAAACATTCACTTATAAGATCTGCTAGTGTTGCTACCTAGTGGTACAAAACTCTACAGCAATTACTGTCGAGATGGCAGCAGCCCTGAATATTTTGGATACCATCTCATATTTCTGATATTCCTGTAGTATTTACCAATCTGTATGTTAGATGGTTGATTACAGCATATTTGTGTGGTTTAGGGTTGAAAACGTTGGCTTTGATATCATTGTCAGTATGTGAGCTTTTTCTGCAAAAATCAAACTCTATTTTGTCCTTAAACTTTGTGAGTTTTATGCCCAAAAAGTGTAGGACTGCTCTGTTTCTTTTTCTACATTGAATTTGAGGCTTGTTCCTGGAGATTTAGGAGTTTAAGCGAGACATCTACACTTTTTTTTTATTTACCACAGCAATCAGAATATATAATTATCTATACCGGATGTTAAATATCTGAGGATATGTTTTAGTTATGTCGGTCCAAAAATGACTCATGGAGATAGAAGGTTGCCCATGTCTAGATGTTACCTATTTATAGAATTTGCTATTGAAAGAAAAATATGCTTGATTGTAGAGATTATTGTTAAGCTTGTGTGTTCTTCAACTCTGTTCATTTTTAGGTTAAGAGAGTTTAGCCATTCTTGCAAATATTTTAGCACTTTGATCTTTGGAATGCTGGGAAAGAGAGATTCGAAGTGGTTTTCTTAGAATAGAGTTTAACATTGTTTAAGTGTTTGTTTACTCCACTGAGTTACTGATATTGTGAGGGATCAACATTAATTATTATTGGTCATATGCTGTCTCTTGGTTTATGCAATTTAGGTAGCAGATATGTTCTAGCTCTTGTGGGGTTTGAAGCTCAGACTGGAACTTGCTCATTAGGTAAAATGTATTTACTTTGTTGCTTCATTTACTGATGAATGTATTTATCTAGGGGATCTTTATGAATTTCTATGAAATTGACACCCTTTCACATATTTTGCATTCTTTGCATATAGTATATTTTATCTAGGATAGCTATTTTGTTCCTCTTACGTGTTTTTGTATTAATTACATCCTCTTCATTCATTAAGTTAACTATTTTCTTCAACAGGTTGTTTTGATACATTTTCTGTTTCATCCTTTTATTGCAGTTTCTATATCTCTTATGTAGTCTGTTTTGCTCTGCCCACTATTTGATAACTGGATCAATACAAATGTTTAACGTTGATTCATTTTCTATCATTTAATCATTTGCTTTACTGTTTGCTCCTTTATTAGGTTTAATCTTTCACCTTGTATGCTGCACAAGGCTAGTGTGGAAAAACTTTATAGTCAACATTGCAAGTTGCCTTGAAGGTAAATCATGGTTACCTTAATCAGATGAGAAGGTTTAATGCTTGTACAGGCATCTCAATGTGGTATCTGAAGTGCTAATACCATTGATATGAAGAGGTGAATATCTTTGGTTTGAGTCTCAGACTTTGCATTGAATTTTAAATCTTGCAAGTCTGATTCAACTTTCCAAGTAGGTTTGTTTGAGAGAACAGTGGAGATGTGTGGACAATGGCTGATAGGTTCAAAGAAACTGATGGTTAAAAATTATAAATATTTTATGTTATTTATAATATGTTTCTTTCTCCACAGACTTGTTAATGAAATTATGAACAGCAATAGTTGTGAAATGGATATCAAAACAGAAATAAAAGAAGAGGATCCTCTCTCAGACGACATAGCCTCACAGGATGAGACAGAGTTCTTTACCAAGAATGTTACACCGAAGAAAAAGAGTGATGCAGTGCTTCTGGACAGTAATAGTGCCGTGACAATCAAAACAGAAATTAAATCAGAGACTCCTTTTCTAGGCTTTTGTTCACAGAAGGAGAGAGAATGTTTTACCAAACATCTGGTAAAGCAGATTAAATCTGAAACTATTACATACAGCAACAAATGCGAGACTCTGGTTTCAGACTTTGGTTTACAGAAGGAGAGAGAATTTCTTTCAGAGGATCCAGTAATGAAGGATAATAAATACATCAGTGATCATGAAACAAATAACAAAATAGAAATTAGCCAAGGACCTTGGTGCATGGGAACAGAAACTTTAACTGCTTGTGATGAGATTAAGGTAAGTTTTCTTGAAATCTACAGCAGTTAGAATTTTTGTTTATTTTATACTCCATAACATATTTGAATTTGTAATACAAAATTAATAAGAACAAGAGGTAGTTTGTGAATGTGTACAGTGTTTGTTAGATGATGTATTCAAAGGATTGAAAGTAAATGTGATAATTGTTGATATTATATGATACTGGAGGGAAGTTATGTTGACATCAAACCAAAATATTTTGTGATATTGTAGCTTCTGACAATCACTATCATGAAATAAAAAGTTAAAAGAGCAATGAGTGATTTCAAAGGAAATACATTTCATATTGAACATTTATTAATTTCTATACCACTCGGACACATTTTATATTGCACATCTGTTAATGTTCATATTACTCATACATTTAGTATTGAATGTCCATCCATATCTATATCACTGACTTCATCCTTAGTGGTCCAGGATAACCATGCTAGAATCTAGATCCCAAGGTCTCCGGTTCAACCCACTGGAGGGTGAGGGATTTTTTGGGCATAAAAGTACTTAGACATGGCTTCCTAAGGAAGGGAAGTAAAGCCAGTGGTTCCATGTCATAGATTTACGGAATGTAAAGAACCTTAAGGCGGATAATAAAAAGACCTCTGAGCAAAATTTCCCAATCTTGCATGCCCAAAATAGTGTGGGACGCTAAGAATTTTAATAGTTAAAGAGCATCCATAAATAAAACTCAATTTTTGTTTTATATCACTCTGGCACATTTTACATTACATGCTTATACACCTCCCTATTGCATAAGGATAACAAAAACACCCTGATATTTATATTTGAGAAAACCAGTATAAAATTGGAAGGTGCAGCTATGGACATTCCCTCACCACATATTTGCAAGAATATGGTGGAGGTCTTAATAGTGTGTGTCTGCAGGAAAAATATGATTCAGTGGTAAAGGAATTATCAAAATGTGTTGAATATTCTTACAGATTTCCTTGAACACAAATACACGGTTATGATGTATAATAGCAGCTGTCGTCTGCTAGCAAGCGGCCTGTGCGTGGCTTAGGTGGTTGTTGTCAACGGTGAGAATGGAAAACACGCTGTAGGCATAACATGTAGCCAACCCATGCACACAATGTACAGCGAGCCATTGTAGTTGTATACTTATATGGCCCACGTGTTGTTATTTATCGTTGTTGATGTATTATTATTATTATTTATTATTATCATCGGCATCAAAATAAAGCATTTGTGGAAACGTCGTGTGTGTCATAACTGAAAACGAAAAGTCGGATAAATACCTAAACTCCCTTTACATGGAATATTTTTGGGAATTTTTGATGTTGTAAACATGGCTGAAACGATTTTAATTAAAATATCATACATTAAAAATATTTACATGGCAAATAAAATGTATATCTCGGATTTTCGGGAAAGAGCCTATGAAGTCCTTCATTCGGAAGGAATGTTTTATAACCTTGTATAACTGGTAATCCTTAAGTGATAGAGGAAGACACCAAAAATGTAAATCTCTTTAAAACATAGAATGTATTTAAAATAAGCTTTATTGTGGCATGAGCCCTTTCTGAGATATCCGTTATTAAATGTGCGAATTGCTCATTTTTTGAAGTTTTCATTTGTTCATTTTTTATGGCCATTATCTTAAAGTCCTTTCAACATTCAGTTGTTTCTCGTGATGTCATAGAAACAGAATGGAATTTTAAAGCAGCGTATAGCGTCCCGTTTTTAAATACCTGACTATTGCTGTTCTCTTTGTATCGATAACGAAATGTGTAATGTAGATATTTCTGCAGTCTTTTTTTTATATTAAAATGTAGTAGACAGAAAAAAAAGGTTGATTAAGAATAATTTATGTATCTACTAATAAATGATAGAGGGTAGAGAAAGTCATGTGAATGAATCAATTGTAATTTTATTATTTTTTATAAAAGGAGTTGAAAGCAAATTAACTTTCTGTGCTACCAAGCAGCAGAGAATGTCAGTATTAAAGTGCTTTGAGCTACTAAATGTATGCTTTTCAGCAATTCCTGTTTTTCAGTCTGTACCAAGCAAGAATATTAAATGAAGGAATTTTCGGGTAAAGCAGCTGTAATATAAAATGATGTTTCAGACTTAGAACACCCCTAAAGCTGTTATAAGATTATGCAAACTTTCAAACATTTATAATACACTTTTAAGTGCAAAGGTGCAATGACATCCTGGAATATTATCACAAATGCTAACACAAGAAAATATTGGTTTGCCTCAAACTGTACATCTTTCCTGCATTTTACAGCATTTCATGGTTTCCTAAGATACTTAGCGCAATACAAAATTCAATCAGAATGAATGGGAGTTCACAGGCTATTTCCAGAAAATTCAAAATGATTGCTTTATTTGAACTCACCAGCACAACCACACTAACACACTGTAGCTCACACACTCACCTTCAAACACTACAAATCACTAGCACAAACACACTCACACTCCAAAGCCAACACACTCGCAATCAAACACTACAATACACCAGCACAAACACACTCAACACCCAAAGCTCACACCCACACAGTCACACACTACAACTCACTGGCAAAAACACACTCATTTTTCAAAGCTCACACACCCCCGCAGTAACACACTACAACTCATTAGCACAAACACACTCACAATCCAAAGTTCACACACCTGCAGTCACAGGCTACAACTCACTAGCAGAAACACACTCACTCTGAAGTTCACACACCCACAGTAACAGGCTACAACTCACTAGAAGAAACACACCCACACTCCAAAGCTCACACACTACAACTCACTAGCGCAAACACACCCATACTCCAAAGTTCACACACCCGCAGTCACAGGCTACAACTCACTAGCAGAAACACACTCACACTCCAAAGCTCACACACTCGCAGTCACAGACTATAACTCACTAGCAGAAACACACCCACACTCCAAAGCTCACATACTCGCAGTCACACACTACAACTCACTAGCACAAACAGACTCACACTCCAAAGCTCACACACTTGCAGTCACAGACTACAACTCACTAGCAGAAACACACCCACACTCCAAAGCTCACAAACTCGCAGTCACACACTACAACTCACTTGCACAGACTCACACTCCAAAGCTCACACACTCGCAGTCACACACTACAACTCACTAACAAAAACACACTCATTTTTCAAAGCTCACACACACTACAGCTCACTAGCAGAAACATACCCACGCTCCAAAGCTCACACACTCGCAGTCACAGACTACAACTCACTAGCACAAACACACTTGCAATCAAACACTACAATATACCAGCACAAACACACTCAACACCAAAGCTCACACCCACACAGTAACACACTAAAACTCACTAGCAGAAACACACTCACACTCCAAAGCTCACACACTTGCAGTCACAGACTACAACTCACTAGCAGAAACACACCCACACTCCAAAACTGATACACCCCAGTCACAAACTGCAACTCACCAGCAAAAACACACTCAAACTCCAAAGCCCACACACTTGCAATCAAACACCAGAACTCACCAGCAAAACACACTCACAGTTTACCCCCTCCCCAGGGGCTCGCTATGTGAGTATGGCTTTGACGTACCCAGAGTGCCCAAGCCAGTCCTCACCCTCATCTGGACTAGCCACGTTATCTTCATTTATTTTACTTTTCCTTTTCTACAATTATTTCTTATACTGGGTTCAGGTTCTATGGTTTTATTAACACCTGTCTCACCAACAGGGATCTTTTCTATTTCCATGGTTGCTGTCCCACTGTTTCAACGCAGCTTCCAACCCCCCAGGGGCTCACTTTATGTGAGTATGGGTTTGGTACACCCGGGGTCCCGAGCCACTCATCACCATCGTCATCCCTCCACCCTCATCCGGTCGAGGTGGGTTCGTCCTCTTGATTGGGGGACACAAGATGCGCTCTCGTGCATTCTTTTCATTTCGTTCCATACCCCCACTCGCCACGATTCTTTTTTCTCTAATCTATTTACAAACATTTCGCACCACGACCATTCACATATCTCTTTTCCTTCCTTGCCGGCCTATCTTGCGTGTGAAATGCCCACACACTTTTGGTGTATTTTCCAATTTTATTTTAATCCTCCGTGGACACAGCCTGATGGATACCCGCGCACTGGGTGCGCAGCTGGGTGAGTGGATAATGGCGTCATCCCCACTACCCGGGTCGTCATGTAGGGTGTGTGTTCGTATCCGCTGTTCTACCCGGGTCGTCATGTAGGGTGTGTGTTCGTATCCGCTGTTCAACTGCAGTCCCGCGGGGGGCATTACATGAGCTGCTGACTTCCCACGTCATTGGGTCCCTCTGTCTATGTTCTGGGAGGTGTGACCCTGGGGTGAGACCGATATGGATAGGCCACTCACCCAAGCCAGGGTAATGCCCGGGAAGACAGAGCCTGAAGTTGGAGACGGTTGCAGTGGTGGCAGATTTCTTTCGCTATGGAGCCCTCTTTCTCCATTATTAATAACACGCCGAAAAGTTTTGGTAACAGAAGCATCACCACCGTGATCTGGTTGTTACTTAGTCATTACACGAACAGAGAAAGGACAAACGTTTGAGAAGGTGAACCCTTTTATAATACAGAAGGGCATTGACTCTATTGCTGGTCTGGTTCATTCCTTTGCCTTCGCCTCGGTTCATTGTTGGTTTAGAGTAAGTCTGATCATCAAAGTAAGACTTTGTTGAATGCGACGCTTCTCCACGGTTACCCCATCCGTGTTGAGAAGCAGCGCATCTTGAATTCCTGTCGAGGCGTCGTTACAACCTGGCGGAGGGTGATGAGTTATTTCGGGTGTAAAAATCCTTAGCATGGCTTCCTTTGGAAGGGAAGTAAAGCCGGTGGTCCCGTGTCGTAGATTTACGACATGTAAAAGAACCTCAAGCCTGATTAAGAGGCCTCTGAGCAAAATTTCACGCCCAATACGGAATGGGACGCTAAGAACCATAGTAGTTAAAGAGTGTCCATAAATAAAACTCACTTTAATTTAATTTCGGCATACGTGATAATGAAGGTACATATATCCAATGAAGGTGTGCATGCCGCTGCCAAGAGTGCTATTTTATCGCAATCTTATTTTAACCTCTGTGTTCCTGCGGATGATTTTAGTCATTACTTAAAGAAGTCTATTTCTGCCGTTGTTTTGGCGCCTGGTCCTCTGTCCAGCACACTCCAATGGTCACATACACACAAAATCACACACTCATGCTCCACAACTCATTAAAACAAACACACACTCAGGCACTACAATTCATTAAAACACACAACCTCTGGCACTACAACTCATTAAAACTCACAGCCTCTGACACTACAACTCATTAAAACTCACAGCCTCTGACACTACAACTCATTAAAACACACACTCAGGCATTACAACTCATTAAAACACACACACACACTCGGGCATTACAACTCATTAAACCACACACAAATGCACGCATTCAGACACTACCTCTCATTAAAACACACACACACATATACACAAATGCTGCATGTGGCGTTTTTAGTTTTCCGTATGGTGGATGTAACCAAGTTCATTGTAATGAAATATGTAATTAATAGTGGTTCAAAAATATTTTCCATGTTGTTAGTATTTCTTGTCGAGTAAGAATATTGATTTTTAACCAGTAGAGGACTAAGTTTGAAGGTTCCTATTGATTTCTAATCCTTAAACATAAAATTGCGATTTTGAACTACACAATGTAAATTCACTGTGTCAACGTTTTAAGCTATAAATTATCTAAGGATTGTTTAATCCTTTCTTGCACTTTCCTCCTCCGATCCCCATTTTTTTCTTTGTTTTTTAGTGTAAAGTAAATCAATGACTAAAAGTATAGATTTGCAAATATAGAATTTTATGGAGTATTCTTCAACTTCCTTTCTGCCTGATTGTTCTTAATAATGGAAAGAATGGAAAAGATAATTATGGCATAGATGAGCACAGTATTCTTCTTCTTAAAACTTTCTTGGAAATTGTCTCTATGGGATAAACGAAAACTGGGTAAAGCCTTTCCGAATAGCCCTTGCTACTGGAATAAAGCCCAGGCCGACAGAAACACTTTAGCACAAAGCATTCGTCAATTATATTCCTTAAATCGCGGTATATGCTACTCACTTTATTTCATCTAGAATGCAGAATTTTTCTTGGAATTAAACGTAAATAAGTGTCAATTTTTGAAGATTTAGAAGCTAGTAACAGTGATGTGTCATAATTTAAAATAGAGAGTTGAGGGTTGTTACACTACATCACTATGATATTCTTACTTGAAGTAAGAATAAGAATAACAAGTAAGAATATCATAGTGATGTAGTGTAACAACCCTCAACTCTCTATTTTAAAAAAAGTAAATAAGTGTATTCGAATTGCTTGAGTACTGTTTGCAGTGCGGTCTGGAATTTCTTGTTAAACTGGTCGCAGGCAATGTTTCCCCAGTTGGCCACAAAGCGAACAGAAATCTTTGAAGCCTGACCATAAACCCATCAGTAAACGATTAGTAGGGTCTTCCCATCCCTCAAATACAATGCGAGGTCCTTTCTTTAGCTCCACCAAAGCAAAGCATTGTTGCAATGTCATTTCTGTTGTTACTTCGGTTTCAGTACGTTTAGCAGCTGTGACAGTTAAGCTTATATCTTACTTCTTTAGAGAAGTTATATAGTGTTTTACTTAGTGCAGTTTTGTATGTTTAGCAGTGTTTAATAGTTATTAGCATTTAATAGTTTAATTAAACAAACCAAGTTGCTGACCCTCCGGCCGCACCAACAAATGACTCTGCCGAGTACCAGTAGTGCCAAGACCACGAAGAAAGGGGGCTACAAAAGCTTTGAATAAGCAAAGCCAGATTTTTGTGTGTAATGTTCACGAACATGTAGAAAAAAACCCTTTACGTGGAAAATGTTTGCTATTGTTTTGAATTTCTCAAAAACAGCTATAATGGTTTTTAGTAAAATACCGCATGTTTAAGATATTTGCATAAAAAATAAAATTTGTATCTTGAATTTTATGTTCTGGGAATAACTTGTAAATTCTTCCTCATTCTCAACTTTTTGTATAACTGGTACACCGTAAGAGATAGGCAAAATCTTACTGTGCGTAAAATGCAGTCTCAGTAAAGGACACATTTTAGGTTAAATTAAGTTAATCATTTCCGGGAAAATCTTTGTTATTGGTTTGAATTTTGAAATACAAGTTGGAAGTCATGCTAAGAGCATGGAATTTCAAAGTCATCATCTGGTTTTTAAAAATCTGACTATCGCTTTGGCCTATGAATCCTTATATTTACAATGAAATGTGCAATGAAATTTTATCTAATTTAAGAAGAAGTAGATAGAAGAATAAGCTTTTGTAGAAGAGTGAATAGAGATAATCATGTGAATATAACACATAAGAATTGTTTTATTTTCTTTCTTTTACCTTCCGTATTTTTACTTATGCTGTATTTTATAATAGAGCTATTCATTTAAGTAAACAGAAGCTGTCATGTTTATTAATCTTACATCTTAAGCAATACACAACCTCTTCTTATATTAGCTTTATATTAATAAAAACATTGTTGTGAAGCAAATTTATCATGTTTTCAAAGCTACGTAAAAAAGCACCTATCTTCCAAGAATTATACAAAGACCTGCGTTCGCTTTACGTTTTTCACCTGCTTCTTTTTCTTTTTTAATTTTACATATTTACTGTTTTTGTTTACATCTTCTGGAACTTGGTTTTTCTAACATTCTGTGGTTGCAGGACAAACAAAATAAAATATACTTTCACCATAGCCCCACGCACATAATAATTACAGTAAGCAAAACTGCAAACATGTAACCCTTATTTATAAACATTAACTTTTAGGTTAAATAGCATAAACAAAAATGAGGCGTTGTTTTGGGAGTAAGTTCTTTTCAAAATAAATTCATATTTATGTATTTTAATTATTTAATGATAGTCCAACAATGTATAGTTCATTCGGAACATGTTTCTAAGTTTCTCTCGGATATATTAACATGCATTTCCATTCTTGTAGCATAGCATATTAGTTCAGGTCATCCTCAGTTATATTTTAAAGCGTTTGTAACATAAGTATAATCATTATGCGATGCATAGTTGTTTACTGCATTTGTGTATAAAGCAAGCAGACAAACTGCATGATTGTATTCTGTACATATGGAAATCAGCTACAGAATTTTGCTTTTAAATACTATTTTTAACTGTCGCAACAACGCACATGTGCACATGGATGTCACTAATATGTTTATGATGGTTGTGGTTAGGGAGGGTAGGGAACAAGTGTTTGGCTACTGCACAAAGGCCGCCGCTTGGGGATCCTTACACTGCGACGACCATAGCCAAAGGTTGTACCTTCTGCGGAATAGATGTTACCCCAATTTATTTTAACATGTGGTGCTGTTGTATTGCATTCCTGGTTGAGTCATTTACTGCCCTTCATAAACATGAATTGCTTTCGGAATGTTCAAACACTACCGCTTGCAAAGTCCCAGGCAGGTAGGGAGGGTCTGAGCTTTGCAGTTCTTAAAAGTCATGTACAAGTGTTATGAAAAATGGAAACGTTCATACAAGATGTTACACTTAACATTTTTGTTCCTAAACTACTGCAACCCTGCAAAGATTCGGCTCTTAAGGTTGTGCTTAATTAAAAACCTGATGTTGGATTCACATAACTTTCTCTACCCATTATTCTTTTAAAAGTTTCTTCTTCTATCTCCTTGTTAATATAGATAAACCTGCATGACACATTTCGTTGTATGTGGTTATAAAAACAATATAGAAAGTACTGACTCTGCAGTGTGTGGGGAGTGTGTTTGCCTCACATTCAAGAGGTCCCGAGTTCTAGTCTGGTTAGGGTGAGTTGTTCTGATAAACATTTTTCGTAGTTTTCCCTTATATTGAGAAGTCGAATGTCGGATAACTGTAAGCTCTATGGACCCCGGGCTCATTTGCATCATTTCACCATTTCATTCATTCATCATCCGATACGGCTACCAAGTTAGGGACGTTAAACTTAAAGAACAACATTGGGTGATATAAATAAAAACAAGCAAAAGCTTGTGAGCTGTAGCTCCAAGCAAGTTGAGAAACGAGCATCAGTCGTGGTTTGGTATAAATAAAAATTTCCCCTCTTCGATGAGCTATTGCTATCACCTACCAAGCTTTTGCTCAATGACCTTCACCACGACACATCATCTAAGTAAACAAACACGCCCATTCTTCTGTCAGCAGGTGATTTAAATCTTTACTGAACCTAAATATTCATATACTCATTCATGTTAATCATACTCTCATTTATGAAACCTAATAGAGATGCAAATTTTATATAACACAATTATAATTAAAGATTTCACAAATGAAACAGACCATGGGTGGTATAAATAAAAGCAAGCATTAGCTCATTTCTCACTAATTCCAAGCATTTGCTCGGTTTCCTATAAATAAAACTTTTCTGCTCAACCTCCTCGCGAGCAAAAGCTTGCTGATCTTGATCGCTGAGCTATTGCTTGCGAAATGGTATAAATAAAAACAAGTCCTGCTCGCCTTTAGTAAGCTTTTGCTTGCTATTTCTTGAGGTACCTCCGTAGGTACCTCAGCTTGCTCAACTGCATTTTAATACATTGGTGAAGTTCATGATCATGGTTCCAGAGAGGAAAATAAAAATCACACGACTTTCTCTATCACTGTTTTTACAAACAATTCTTACAAAACCTTATTCTTGGTAGCTACTTCTTGTTAATCGAGATAAACTATCATTGTAGGAATAGAAGAATGCAGTAAACTAAAGGGACAGTCAAATATTTTAAATGTGGGTCGCTATTTGATGGATTTGAAATTCCGTTCTTTTCAGATGATCGCGGAAAAAAGAAAAAAAATCCTGATGTTTTACATTCACATGGCTTTCTCTAATCATTCTTCTACAAGCTATACATACAAGAGCTTCTTATTCCAGCTTCTTCTTGTTAATCCAGATAAACGTTCAATTTACATTTACAATTTTCTTATACCATACAGTAGTAAAGTGAGTCAGCTTTTTAAAGAGCGCGTGGCTATATGAGGGCTCTGAAATTCGAGGCTCTTTGCATGATGACCACGAGAAATTATCGAATACCGACTTCCCATTTGAGAAAATTATAAGTAGTTATTTGAAAGTTTAAACCAATAACAAGGAATATCTCAGGAATGATTAAGTTAAAATAAAGAAACTAAAATAGAAATGCTTTGACATAAATTGTGTGCTTAACCAGAAAAATTTCTTTTTGTAATAAGATTTTTTTGTAGATAGATTTGCCTATCTTATGGTTTACCAATTGTGCAAAAGTTACTGAGAAATAAGAGGACTTTGGAGGATATTCCCAGGAAATGCAATATATGCATTTGACATGAAAACATTTTAAACATGTGTTTAATCAAAATCGTTAAGAATAATTTTTGAGAAAATAAAGCTTTTGGAAAAAGTTTCCATGTTAAGGGCAGTTTGGGGGGGGGGAGTTTCTTGAAAATCTTCCTGATGCATGTTTGGAAGGTGCTGAACATAAATACCAAACTTGTTATTTAACGACTTTGCCTTTCTGAGTTTGCTGTTCAGACACAGATGCGTAGGACTCTTGTAGTAGAAGAATCTCTCACAGTTTAGCGTTACATAAAAGTCATTCAGAATGAAGAGCACTTCACTGGCTATTCCCAGATAATTCAAGATATACCTAATTATATTTGTCATGCAAATGTCTTAAACAATAGCGGATTTTAATCAAAATTGTTGGAGCCATTTTTGAGAAAAGGGATAGTTTTGGGGTAGAGGACTTTTCTTGAAAATCTTATCACATTTTGGAGGATACTAAGTTTGAACTAGTTTTTTTTTTATTTATGCTGTTCACACACACATTTGCTAAAGGTGTTTCTTTTTAATTCAGGCACTCTCAAAACGTGTATCTCTGATGAAATCTCGGTATCAAATTTTTGCGTAGAGTGCAATACTTCCTCTACTTGCTATACGTAAGTGATAGTGAAATTAAAAGTTGTATCAAGATGCAAGAACTCGGATGTGTGCTGATATAAGCAGTTATTTAAAAGAGAAAATGTAAAAGGTTGTGCAACATTTTCTTCCAGAGGCAAATGAAACACGAGGTGGACCTTCTAACAATGCTGAAAAGATCCTGACGTGTTTTCATCTGGGTACTATAATGCTAAACACAATGTGAGTGAGGTCTTAGCGAGCCGCTCTTATTACCAGAAGACTGGTAATATAATCAAAGCGATATATAAATAAACACTTACATAGAGCAGAATGTTCGCACAAATCAAAACCGGATTATAACTAAAGAATTTCAATTAAAACCAAACTTAAATTTAACTTTCAAATGAAACTCATTAATCCAGTTTAACTTTAATTCATGATAACATCTTATAAATTCTTGAATTACATAGCGATATTTTATATATATGCAGAGGATATCAATATAAAGGTGCAAAAACAAAAGTACAAATAATCTACTTTCAATATATCAGTTGGTGACACGTTTGTAATACTATCAAATAAGGAAATGAGGGATTGGATTTATAAAGGGGATGAGCGTTATCTGTTAAAAGTTGCGTGAATGTCAATGTCTGTTTCATTTGCGAAATCTTTAATTATATTTATGTTATTTAAAATTTGCATGTCTATTAGATTTCATAAACGAGAGTATGATTAACATGAATGAGTATATGTATATTTAGGTGCAGTAAAGATTAAATCGCCTCCTGACAAAGAATGGGCGTGTTTGTTTACTCAGATGATGTGTCGTGGTGAAGGTCACTGAGCAAAAGCTTGGTAGGTGATAGCAATAGCTCAACGAGGAGGGGAAATTTTTATTTATACCAAATCACGACCTGATGCTCGTTTCTCAACTTGCTTGGAGCTACAGCTCACAAGCTTTTGCTTGTTTTTATTTATACCACCCATTGAGATTCACCCAACTTATAATAGCTAACGCTCATCCCCTTTTTAAATCCAATCCCTCATTCCATATTTGATAGTATTACAAACGTGTCACCAACTGATATATTGAAAGTAGGTTATTTGTACTTCTGTTTTTGCACCTCTACATTGATATCCTCTGCATCTATATAAAATATCACGACGTAATTCCAAGAATTTATAAGATGTTACCATGAATTAAAGTTAAACTGGATGAAAGAGTTTCATTTGTAAGTTAAATTTAAGTTTGGTTTTAATTGAAATTCTTTAGTTATAATCCGGTTTTGAATTGTGCAAACATTCTGCTCTATGTAGTGTTTATTTGTATGTCACTTTGATTATATTACCAGTCTTCAGGTAATAAGAGCGGCTCACTATGACCTCACTCACATTCTGTTTAGCGTTATAGTACCCAGATGAAAACACCTCAGGATCTTTTCAGCATTGTTAGAAGGTCCACCTCGTGTTTCATTTGCCTCTGGAAGAAAATGTTGCGCAACCTTTTACATTTTCTCTTTTAAATAACTGTTTATATCAGCACACATCCGAGTCCTTGTGTCTTGAAACAATTTTTAATTTCACTATCACTTACGTATAGCAAGTAGAGGAAGTATTGCATTCTACGCAAAAATTCAATACTGAGATTTCATCAGAGATACACGTTTTGTGACTCAAGAACAGTGACAACTATGCTGCCACCGCTTCTGTGTAATAACGTATGCTGCTGATATTTCACCTAACTTATATGTCTTCTCCAATTTTCCTATTGCCACGTCATTGCAGTACATTAATACAACAATGTGTGTTTTGTGACTTATGGACAGTGACAACAATGCTGTCACTGATTCTGTCTAATAACGTATGCTGCTGATATTTCACCTAACTTACAACAATGTGTACGTGGCTCAAGGACAATGAGAACAATGCTGCCACTGCTTCTGTGTAATAAGGTATCCTGCTGATATTTCACCTAATTTACAATGATGTGTGTTTGTGGTTCAAGGACAATGACAACTAAGCTACCACTGCTTCTGTGTAATAACGTATATGTGCGATAATGTGTTTGGCCTGAAATAACAGCATTTTCTTTGGGTATGAATCAACATGCAGGTTTGGTTAACTTTGTACAATAGGTGTGCTTCAATGCAATGTAAAAAACATCGACAAATTGTGTGTTTGAAATAACCGCGCTACATTGCAAATTTCGTGTTACATAGTTGTTATCTTCCGCGCGTTCATTTCTTACGGTTGGCAATGCCTGAACTCCTTAAGCCACACCCAGGCCGTTTGCTAGCAGACCACACCCGCTATTATACATCATAACCCAAATACACACATATACTTTCTGTCTGTTTAATATTCAATATGTATTATTATAAACAAGTATCTTAATACTTAGGAAAAGAATACACATTATATTTTTCACTTTGGGTTCTTCCAGTTCCCTGTAATTTAAAATGAATACCATTCAGATTCAACTGGAATGTGGACAAAACCTATGTTACTGAAAACCTACAGGAATTTAGTGTTCTTGTTGTTGTTATTATTATTATTATTATTATTATTATTATTATTATTATTATTATTATTATTATTGTTATTATATTATTATTAGTAATTATTCCCTAAGAAGTTGTAGGATGGTGTCCATCAGTTCTGAAATGATTGATGTAAAATTAAAATTCTAACATTCTTGTTTAGAGACCTAACATCTTATAAACCTCAAAAACAGGTTACTGGCATTGAATAAGTGAGTTTTTTTGTTCATCTCTTCCCTGCCACTGTCCCCTTGCTTTCAAACCACTTCTTTTTTCATTTTTGTAAATACTTGGCTAATTGGTTCATATATTCTGATATCTTAGAGGTTTCTTTTATCAAATCTGTGTTCTATAAACCAAATATAACTGAACCAGGTTGTAAACACTCTCCATTGCTTGGTTTTTTTTACAACTCATTACATGATGAAATACAAAATCTTATTTTCCACATATCTCCTATTACCACATACAAAATTACACCAGGTGCTTTAACAGATATCCATGTTATGCAGGACATGTAACTAACTCTGTATAGATGATTGTGTGTAACTGTACATTTGAATTATTCTGTTACAGGGTGGGGACTTTCCTCCAGTAAAACATTCAAGGTAAGACCCCTGAAACAAAAAAACATTTTGAGAAAACGCGTGCACGTGTGTGTGTGTGAGAGAGAGAGAGCGGTAGAGATAGACAACATAACTAAGAAATTGTCTCATAAATATCAAACTTGGTATCAAATGTTTGCACGTTGGAAATATGCAACACAGGTATTCAAGAAAATTTTCCTATGCCAAACTGCCCTTTACATTAAAGATTTTTGATTATAGCACCATAGGTTTAAGATAGTTGCTTTATATCATTCACTGTTAATTTTTTGAGAAGGATAAGTAGACAGCTCCACACTTATGGCATCAAAGCCATTCACAAGCCACCGCCTAAAATCAGAAACTTGGTCATGCTAGTAAAAGCCAACTTAGCTCTAAGGGTTTTTGTATCTACCTCATTCCTTGTGAATGTGGCACAGCGTTCATTGGCTAAAGAGGACACGCTATTTCCACTCACGTTACTAAACACCAAAGAACTATTAGGTTCATGCAACCCGAAAAATCTGGAATGGCTGAACATTGGTCAAATTTCAGCAAGACCAACATAGTGGTGAAGTGTTCGAGCTAATGGGAAGGAAGTCTCAACCATCTCATCTGAAACAAGTAATCTTAACCATGATTCAGGCCTACAACTTTGTTCCGCATGGGCACCCATGATAAAAAGTATTAACACTAGTTGTCAGCCTGTTGTGTCTCAAGATTTTATAAAATTTTCATGGCATGTATACCAGGTCCATGCTTGAATTAAATAACATGTGTGTTATAAAAGGTTTTCTATCTGGCCCGTGTGTAGGTTTGAAATATTAGATATACACGACTACCATAGTTTCCTATCAGGTCAATGCCCATACCTCAGTCACGTTAATTACAAGTATCTATATGGCTGAAAAATCATGCGAACCAATGAGATTTCAGTTTTACCCCAGCACTATAAATATGGAAATCCATACTTCCTTTTTCATCAGTTTATCCTGAACATGAAGACAATCAATACCTTCAAAACATCAGTTTCAAATCATCTACTTACCTTAATAGGTGCCAGAGAAAGTTTGTAGTTAACACAATTTATGTCAATTCTCTCTGTGCCATTAACCATTTCCAATATATTGGTTTTAGTTTATTTTGTTTCTTTTAATGTGAAGAATATTGAGTTTCAAAGCCAGCATACAGGAATTCACTTTTAAACATTTGAGCCTCCTCGTACTTGCAACAAAATGTTGTGTGTGAATGTCCACAGGAGCATGAGGGAGACAGTTAATCAAAAGTGCTCTGTGTATGTCCAGGGACAGGATCCTGGAGGTGTCAGTTAAGCCCCCCCCCCAAAAAAAAATAAGTCTTATGTTAATGTCTAGGAATAGGAGCCTGGAGGAATCATTTAAATCATTCCGTTAAAACCTGAGGTAGTAGTAAGGAAATTTTTTAAGATAAATCTCAAAACTAGGAATCTAAGACATCTTTATTAGGTTAAAAATAAATGGATATAGATGATCAATAAATTATTGAGTATTGATTGTATGAGTTTAGATTCATGACATGGATTGTTTGAATGGTGTTGCAAGCTGGAGAATTATATTAATGGATGTAGTGTTTTAAGATGTTAATCTTTTATCTGAGCAGATTTCATGGCCTGGGAGAGAGGCAGGACTGAAACCATGCCACAAAATTTGCAATTTTGTAATCAGTTAGTACTTCAGTAAATATTCGTATTACAACAAAATATGTAATGAAAGGGGATTGACGAGGCCTCTGAGCGAAATTACTGGTCTTTCAGGCCCAATATAGAATGGGACACTAAGGACCATAGTAGTTGAAGAGCGTCCATAATTAAAAAAAAGTTAATAAATAAAAAAAAGTGGATTAACACAGTCAGTAGAAAGAATAGATACTGGAAGAAGAGATAAATGTGAAATTTGGGGCTAGAGAAATTAACATGATTGTAACACAAGCTTTTCTTTTCTTTATAATTTGCTGAGCCAATGAAAAAGGTACAACAATAATATGTGGCCTAATTCTTTTAGTAGTGGAAAACATGCTGCAGCAGTGCCATGCAATGTCATGTTGACCACAGGTTATTTGCCTGCTTCCCTTCCTCACAGCATATGAACCTGCCCACTCCGTTCTGTGTCCATTTACAGTGGCAACAATAGAGGAGCAGTTGTATTGTCATCCGTGGTCTAGGGGTAGCATGCTAGCTTCTAGTTTCCAAGGTCGCGGGTTCAAACCCGGCAAAGAGCGATTGATTTTTTTGGCTGTAAAAATACTTAGCATGGCTTCCTTCAGAAGGATAATAAAGCAAGTGGTTTGTGTCATAGATTTACTGTACATAAAAGAACCTCAAGCTTGCCTCTGAGCAAATTTTCCAGTCTTTCATGCCCAATATAGAATGGGATGCTAAGAACCATAGTAGTTAAACAGCGTCTATAAATAAAAAACAATTAAATAAGTAGTCAGGAGGTACAGTTGAAACATTTTCAAATCATGCGCAGAGAAGCTGGTTAAAATTCTAGTGTTCTATGGGTTGCATGGCACGACAGTGTCCTCAAGAAGCAGTGAAGTTGCCTTACAGAATGGTAGCAAGGGGGGATTGCAGCCTTCCAGCAAGGACATGGAAGTGTTTTGGATATGTCTCGATCTGATCACCCACCTATAGGTGACAAAAATATACAACCTGTATCCGCATAATGGGATATGGACCGGAGCACAAGATACAGGAATCACTTCTTTGTGTTTCACATCCTGAAGGACCACCTGAAAATGTGGAAAATTGCACTAAAATGGATCCTACAGGAATTAACGCACATGCAGAAATGTTTGCAATATGACATTTCCTGTATGCACTTGCAGCACTATGAGTGCAAAGGATAGGACTTCTTAAGACATGCGACAAATCTTATGAATCACAGCTTTAACACAAATACGAGTGGCATCATCATCGGTCACCACAGAAGCATAGTTAGGCAGACCACCTGTGAAGGCAATACTGATTCTTGCCAATGATTGGGTTGGTGTAATCTTAAAGCAGATCGTTAATGTGGAGTACTACTGTTCATTTTGAAAAACAATCTTCTAGCAACCCTGAGAAAGAAGAAAACAGCGACACTTCATAGTTAACTTACCCATTGTTATGCATGACAGTGCTAAGGCACGTACAGGAGGAGTTGTGCCTGAACTGTTAAATCTTTGGTTTTAAGTCCTTGTGACTTCGATCTCGTCCTTCAGATGGACAGATGGAGCCACTTCTTGGGATTTGTGTCCATACGTTGAAGACATTTTTTATAAGCAACCAACCAGTCTCTTCACACCATCAAGAGATTAGGCAGTGCCGATGGGATCCGAGAGCTTCCAAATTGCTGGTGACTACATTGAAGGCCTAAATAATTTATAACATGTGCATGTGCTATGTATGGTGAAATAAAATAGTCACCAGCAATAAAAAAAATCACATGATAAATTTCTCACTTTTGTACATAGTCTTCTGATCTTCTGATCACCAATGAATTGACATAATTTTATTTCTTCCTCGAAAAGGGAAGTATGCATTATGCTTCTCTCTCTCTCTCTCTCGTATTAGAGAAATGAATTTTGTGTGTTCAGGGAACTAAGACTTATAGTTGTTCTGGAATGTTGAATAAAAGCTGCAGTCACTGGTGATAAGTGGCAGGAAAGTAAAGGAAATACAGTGTTTTGTTTACAGTGACATGACATCTGAATTATAATTGCTGTGATAGAATAACCATATCCTTGCACATGTACAGTCGACTACCATAGTGTATCTTGTGGGCATTAACTTATCCAGTAATATACTTACTTTTTTTCATCGCTTGACAAAGGAGGGCGAAGATTGCAATGCTGGACTGAATGCTTGCAAGTTTAGGTAAACAAAGTGAATGACAATCCTTGGTTGACAGGTCATTTGGTCTCTGTGTTTTATTGTTATTATTATTGTTGCAATGCATCAATAAGTTTGAAGGATGTCACCGCTTTTGAAACATCTACAAATAGAAATTTTACTTTGTGGGCAATTATGAACATTATTCCTATATTAAGGAGAAGTGGTATTATATTGTACCCAAAAATTCAGTATTTAGATTTCTCCAGAAATAAACGATTTCTGGTCTCCTCAAACTCCCCCAAAAAAATGGAATTTTAGAAATACATGTATTATTCCTGAGAAACAATGAATTCAATACTGAAAAGTCAATTGAATATCAAATTCTTACTATGTATGCATGTAATACTCAGAATTTAATAATAAAATGATGCTTCTCCTTGTTTCCCTATATTCTGAAACCAGATCTTCGTCACTCTTGAGGTATTCGCTATGTGATCAATGTTCATTACATTGTCTTATAATGAGTGGATTCAATGCTCAGGATTTAATAATGAAATCATTCTTGTCCTTGCTTTCCAATATTTTGAGACCAGATCTTCTTGACTTGAGATATTAACATGCAGCTGGTGATCAGTGTATATCACATTCTTATTATGTGTTTGTGTATGTCTAATGCTCAGAATTTAGTAATGATTCTTCTGCTTGCTTCCCAATATTCTGAGACCAATCTTCATTCTTGAGATATTCAGACAGGATCAATGTTCATTACATTATCTTATTATGTGTCAGTCTAATACTCAGAATTTAATAATAAAACCATTTCTCTTTGCTTGCCAATATTTTGACACCAGATCATCATGATTCTTAAGATATTCATTTGCCACTAGTGACCAATGCTCATTATATTGTCTTATTATCTGTCAGTCTATGCTCAGGATTTAATAATAAAATCATTCTTCTCCTTGCTTCCCAATGTTTTGAGACCAGATCCTCTTGACTCTTGAGATATTCACATGAGCTTTTGATCAATGTTCCTTCCATTGTCTTTGCTGCTGGATAATAAGCATTCTCTTTTCATGTACATATTTGTTTTTCTTTGTCCCCTTCTCAAAAACGACTGGTAAACATTTCCTACGGTTAAAATTTGAGCTCATTGGAACACAAAATTTGTGCAGATTTTTACTTCTCTCTCTACGTACCTATGGCAAGTAGACACAGTATTATATTCCATGCAAAAATTAAGAATCAGGCTTTCACAAGAAATACATGTTTTGAGATCTCTGAAAAGAAAGGAAATTCTCTTAAGCCTCTATATGTCTGTGTCTGTGGACTGCATAACTCAAAAATGAAAATTCAGATAAGTTTCAAACTTAATATTTAACTTCAGGATCTTTGAAACATTTACACTAAGGCTTTGGAGAAAATTCCTAACCTTAACCCTTGCATGGAAAATTTGTACCTTTTTTCTCAAAAATCTCTCTTATCAATTTTGATTTTATTGTCATATGCTTAATATATTTTTATGAGTGATATTTGCATTTTCTGTGAATAGCCTTGAAGTCCTATTTGTTCTGAATAAACTATATTTTGTATTGTAGGTACACCGTAAGGTAGAGACAAAGCTTAATAGTAAAATTTAAATGTTCATAAAATACACAGTTTGCGAAATGCATTATTTGGCAACATTAATTATTTCTGCTGTTGTTTTAAAATTTCAAGTACTTAAAATTCTAGAAGCATTTGGTTGACATTTGCTTGTTTCTTGTGGTGTCATAGAACGGTACAGAATTTTGTCAGGAAGAACATTCCATCCAATGTATTGGCTGATGACATGTTTGTAACCACATTATTAAGAAAATGTTTTCTTGAAATGTAATCAACACAGAAATGGCTTGCAAAACTAATTTGAACAGTTGCTATTATAGAAAACCTGAAACTTGATTTAATTCTCATTGCAAGTGACAAACATTGCTTGTATTGCCACAAATATCAGACTCGTTTCACCATTAACATGTTTTTCATTTGAAGTTATTTGATTATATTGTCGATTAACAAAGTTAATTTAGTTGTGAAACAAACATACTTTACATGAATTTAAAACTAAACTTGTCACTTATACTTGAGCAAATTATGTACCTATTATTAGGAAACAGAGATTCAGTATTCAGATTTAATTCTGTGACTATTGCACTAATATGCTAAATCCTCCAACATTTCAGGTTATTCATGGAAGCAGTTTCTGATGGTAGTAGTGGTAAATCATCAATGCCCTCTCCTGATGTCTTAGGAAGAGAGAAAATCTTCTATGATCGAAAGGATTTTCCTGAATGTGAGAGTCAGCAAAGTGATGTCACAGAAATACTAACTGTAGATGATGTTCACTCAAAACAATCTAGTAAATGTAGTGATGGGGGAATGGAAATTTACAGCAAGACTTTATATTTGCAGCAAAAGAGTTTGTATCATAAAGCCAAAAGGTCACACAGGTGCAACATTTCTGGTAAAAGCTTTATCCATGTGTCACATTCAAAAAATCATGAATTTGTTCATAGGGGTGAAAGATGGCATAGGTTTAAAACTTGTGATAAGAGCTCTACTCAGTTGTCAAGTTTGCAAACACATAATTTGATTCACAAGGGTAAGAAGCCACACCAGTGTAAAACTTGTGATAAGAGTTTTTATTACTTGTCAAGGTTGAAAACACATAATTTGAATCACGAGGGTAAGAAGCCACACCAATGTAAAACTTGTGATAAGAGCTTTACTTGTCTGTCACATTTAACTATACATAATTTGATTCATGAAGGTAAGAAGCCACACCAGTGTAAAACTTGTGATAAGAGCTTTACTCAGCTGTCACATTTGACGACACATAATTTGATTCACGAGGGTAAGAAGCCACACCAGTGTAAAACTTGTGATAAGAGCTTTACTCAGCTGTCACATTTGACGACACATAATTTGATTCACGAGGGTAAGAAGCCACACCAGTGTAAAACCTGTAATAAGAGCTTTGCTCGGCTGTCATATTTGACGACACATAATTTGATTCATGAGGGTAAGAAGCCACACCAATGTAAAACTTGTGATAAGAGATTTATTCGGCTGTCACATTTGACTAGACATAATTTGATTCACGAGGGTAAGAAGTCACACCAATGTAAAACTTGTGATAAGAGCTTTGCTCGGCTGTCACATTTAGCTATACATAATTTGATTCATGAAGGTAAGAAGCCATACCAGTGTAAAACTTGTGATAAGAGATTTATTTGGCTGTCACATTTGTCTAGACATAATTTGATTCATGAGAATAAGCCACACAAGTGTAAAACTTGTGATACGAGCTTTACTCAGCTGTCACATTTGACTAGACATAATTTGGTTCATGAGGGTAAGAAGCCACATCAGTGTAAAACTTGTAATAAGAGCTTTATTCAGCTGTCACATTTGAGGACACATAATTTGATTCACGAGGGTAAGAAGCCATACCAATGTAAAACTTGTGATAAGAGTTTTTATTACTTGTCAAGGTTGAAAATACATAATTTGATTCACGAGGGTACGAAGCCACTCCAATGTAAAACTTGTGATAAGAGTTTTACTTGTCTGTCAAGTTTGACTATACATAATTTGATTCATGAAGGTAAGAAGCCACACCAGTGTAAAACTTGTGATAAGAGCTTTACTCGGCTGTCAAGTTTGACTATACATAATTTGATTCATGAAGGTAAGAAGCCACACCAGTGTAAAACTTGTGATAAGAGCTTTACTCGGCTTTCAAGTTTGACTATACATAATTTGATTCATGAAGGTAGGAAGCCACACAAGTGTAAAACTTGTGATAAGAGTTTTACTCAGCTGTCACATTTGACAACACATAATTTGATTCATGAGGGTAAGAAGCCACACCAGTGTAAAACTTGTGATAAGAGCTTTACTCAGCTGTCACATTTGAAGATACATAATTTGATTCATGAGGGTAAGAAGTCACACAAGTGTAAAACTTGTGATAAGAGCTTTACTCTCTTGCGGAATTTCAAAAGGCATAATTTGCTTCATGAGGGTAAAAAGCCTTAACAGTGTAAAACTTGTGATAACTATTTGGTTGAGAAGTTGAAGAGCCATAATTCATTAGTGCCATAGAGGCATACAAATGCAATGTTTGTGATCAGATAGTTGCCTTTGTGTATAGTTTGCAAATGCATAATTTGAATCATCAGGGGTGAAACTCTGATAGACAGATATGAAGACTTTAGGGATGGACATCCACATATGACATGCAGTCATGGCTTTATTGGGGTTTACAATATATAATTTTGTGTAGCACTGGTTGCGCTCAGCAGCAAATAAAGACACTTGACTCAAATTAGTTATCAGCATTAGCACTGGAATGTGAAGGATACATTAAAACAAGTAAATCACTTACAATTTTTAAAGACTTGTTTTTTCTTAAATGTTATATCACATATTCATAATTTATATAAATCAGTGACCATTAATGTTCACTCAGCTTTTTGAAGATACTTAATATTAGGAACTTTCTTGTGATTGAATAACCATATTTTCGCTTCTTGTTCATGTTTAAAGCTGCTAGGTAGTAGATTGTTGGCAGTGTATGTTCCATCTGCTAGAAAGGAAAAATATGCTCTATAGTATCATTTGCAAACATGTCAGTAATTTATATAGAGAGATCAGGTTATGTTTCAACTGGAGCAGTATGCATGTCTACGTTGCTCATGTAATTCATTGCCACTCGTCCAATCAAGGAAATTCAAGTGACTTAAGTTGTCACATGGGTGAATTTCTTCTACCTCATTCATTGTACAGCCTCAAAGTTTAGTTGACGCACAGGCTTAAGCTTTTGAAATGCATTCCTCCTGTAATATAGGACATATAACACTGACAGTCATGTATGCTGTGCATTAATGCATGTGATAGGAACAATAAGATCGATCTGTTTGTTTTTAGTGTCATGTATGCATATGCAGCAACAAGATCCCAGGTTTCTATAGTTCTTCCCATGCTCTAATGGCTGAAACATACCTCTCCCTCTAGTTCCCGAGGTCATGGGTTCAAACTAGGCAGAGGGCGATGGATTTTTTCGGGTATAAACATTTTTAGCATGGCTTCCTTCAGAAGGGAAGTAACATCAGCGTTCCCGTGTCTTAGATTTACAACACGTAAAACAACCTCAAGCCTGGTGCCTCTGAGCAAAATTACCGGTCTTTCACGCCCAATATAGAATGGAACATTAAAGAGCATCCATAAATAAAATTAAATTTTTTATACCTCACTGCTGAGTAGACTTTGCTTTATTGATCTAGCTTTTGTTCAATATTATATTTACAACTTTCCAATAATAGTTTTAGGGACTTATTTATAACCAACAGATGAATTCATTGGAGAGATTTGTTGGGAAGCAATGTACTTTAATATTTGTTCCAAGTTTAACATGAAAGCACTGTACACCTTAGTACTCAAAGTTGCAAAATGTTGACAAATACAATTTTAAGGAGCAGGCGGTTTTCCCTGATATAACTTTTCTATCCATTCTGTTTCCCCTCATCACAGATCGTGCTTTTTTCTTACTCTTAGTTTCACTATGCCCAAATACAAATTAGTGTAGTGCTTCCTGATTAAATGAAAAGAAGAGAAGTAAAACAGGTAAAGAGCTTGTACCATGGCATTAAAATGTATTCATTATATTACTCTCATGCAAATAAATGCAGTGGAATGCCCGCAATGGATACTTTATGATTTTGTGCTGTTTTGCCTTTCATGTTACTTTAAAAAAAATCATATCTTACATTCACATGACTTCATCTACCTTTTAACTTATTACTGGGCATACGAGTACAAATTATTCCTACAAAAGTTTATTTCCATATACTTCATTTTAATCAAGACAAACGTTTCCAGAAATAGGTGCATTACACATTTTGGTTTAGGTACAAAGCGAAAGGCAATAGTCGGCTTTTTAAAACTCAATGACATATGCTGGCCTTAAAATTGCATACTCTTTCGATGATGTGAGAAACAACTGAATGTTGACAGGACTTTTAAAAATAAATGGTTGAACAATTTGAACCACTAATGACGGATATTTCAGAAATGGATGTTAACCAAAACATTATTTGAAATAAATTGTGTGTTTTAAAAAAGATATACATTGTGTAGTACATTTCCATTTATTGCTTAACGTTTATGATTATATAAAATTCCTTCCAAATGAAGAGGACTGCAGAGGTTTTCCCAAAAATGTCAAGATATACCATTTAAATAAATATCTTTAATATATGCTATTTTAACCAAAATCGTTGAGAGTTCTATTTTAGAAAATCAAACATTACCAAATTTTTCCATCTGAGGCGTAGTTAGGGGTGGAAAGATTTTCTTGAGAATCTTCATGTCGCAGGTTTGCATGGTACTGAAATTAATTCCAAGATTGGTATTTAACCGACTTTTCATTTATGAGTTATAGTGTTCACAGATACACTGAACCCTTTTCTAAAAGTGCATTTTTATTCAGGGGACCTCAAAACATTTTCTTACAGTTAAATCTCGGTATCGAATTTTTTGTGAAATGCAGTACATTCTCTGCCTACTATGTACCACGTGGCAGAAGTATTGAATGGAGTTCTAGTTATGGTCCTTAGCGTTCCCATTCTATATTGGGCGAGAAAGACCGGAAATGTTGCTATCGTAAATCTACAACACGGCACCACCAGATTTACTTCCCTCCCAAACGAAGCCATGTTAAGAATTTGTACGCTAGAGAAATTAAATATGCTTACCCTACCACGAGAAGTATCAAGTTCTACTTTACTGCACTACCCTTCAGGTACAGCAATAAGATCCAAACCTAATGAACTTTTTGCCACCCTTGCTCTAAACAATTCATATCTCCAATGAAACGAGGAGTTACATTTGATGTCTAACACAGGTGCAGGGTTTAACAGAGACAAGAAGTAAAGAAGAAGAATGTTGATGCATTCTTGCAGAAGAGGATCGAAAGTAAATGGAGTTGTAAGGGAGAGTCGAGGTTATGGATGAAGAGTCTGCATTCAGTAGCAAAAACCGGAATGAAGAAGAATTTGACTGTTTGGAGGAAGAAATGCGCATTGTTTAAATACAGAAATACAAGGTGTGATCAAAAAGTTTCCGGAATGACGTCATAAATACTACACAACAGTTTGTTTTGTCTAATCTGCACTGTCAACCTCGAAGTAGTCTCCTTGGGAGTTGATACACTTGTCCAAGCGCTTCTGCCACTGATGGAAGCACCACTGGAAGTCTTCTTTCAACATGTTCAGAGCTTCTGCGATTCGCGATGGATGGCATCATTGTTTTAAAAACGGTGTCCTCGGAGCCGCATTTTAAGTCACAGGAAAAGAAAAAAGTCCGCTGGTGCCAAATCTGGAGAATAGGCGGGATGGGGAACAGTATTCAAAATTGGCGAACAGAAAGGGCTTTGTGTGCGGGCGCATTGTCATGATGCAGGAATCAGTCACCACTCCATTTCTCCGGCTGTTTGCGTCGCACATTCTCCCTTAATCTTTGCAGCACTTGATTCACTGTTTGACCCTGTGGCACAAATTCCTTATGTACAATGCCTTTAATGTCAAAACACACAATCATCATTGACTTCACTTTGGATCGAACTTGTCTGGTGTTTCGGGCGTGGAGATGGACTCATCTATTGTGAAGATGATTGCTTCGTTTCTGGATCGTACCCATAAATCCAAGTTTCATCACCAGTAATAATTTTCTCCATAAACTGTGGGCCATTTTGTAGCTGTTCTTTAAGACCTGTGCAGGCAATCACACGCCTTTTTGGTCATTTGAAAGCAGGCGAGGCACGAACTTGGCGGCAATTCCTCTCATGTCCAAATTGTCTTTCAAAATGCTTTGAACACTTCCAAAGGAGAGTCCTAATAAGTCAGAAAGTTCGTATTGTAATGCGCCTATCATTTAAGACCATTTCCCTCACCTGATTGATGTTTTGCTGGAACAGGGTCGCCCGAACGATCTGCATCTTTAACTGATATCACTCCACTTTTAAATTTCGAAAACCACTCAAATGATTGAGTTTTGCCCAAAACTTTCTCCCCATAAGCTGTTCTTAACATTTCATAGGCTTCTTTCTGGGTTTTACCCAGTTTAAAGCAAAATTTGATGTTTGTTCTTTGTTCTTCGCAATCTGACATTTCTTGCTACGCGGAAAAATAGCAGCACTTGAAAAACACGTGTCCCCTTCAGAGCGTCTACCTCGTGACTGCATGGTCACAGGAAGTCACGTGACCTCTCAGTTTTATCGGGAAGGAACGCTGCATGTACAGTCTGGGTAAGAATTAAAGAAATCTCAGCGTCAGTATTGTTGTGAAGTAATTCCGGAAACTTTTGGATCACACCTCATATAGTTGTTTTTGTTCAAAGAATCATTGTCATAAGGGTGTTTACAGAAAAAGTTATAAATAAAATTTGAAGACTCAATTTTTTTTCAAAAATATACACATGGAAGGTATAAAATTGCTTTCTTAAATGATTTAAAATTCGATACAAAGTTTTCATCAGAAATACACGTTTTGAGGTACCCTGAATCCAAAAAATACATTTTTAGAAAACAGTCCATGTGTGTACAGCTGTCAGCTTAACTCGAAAACGAAATTTCGGATAAATACCAAATCTCGTATTTAGGTTCAGTACTTCCAAATATGCGACACACGGATTTTCAACAAAGATATATATATATATATATATATATAAAATATGTGCCTTGAATTTTTTTGGGAACAGCTTGTGAAGTCCTCTTCATTCGAAAAGCAATTTGTATGATTTCGTGTAACTGGTAAACATTAAATGACAAAGAAGAACGTATTACACAAAAAAATGTAAATTTCTTTAAAACTCAAAATTTATTCAAAAATATTTTTATGGCTTCAGGCATTTCCAGATGTCCATTATTAATGGTTCGAATTTTATAGCTCCAGTTGTAAAACATTTGACTGTCACTATTCGCTTTGTGTCTATAACGAAATTTGTAATGCAGCTTTTTCCAGAAAAATTAACTGGATTAAAATGAAGTATACAAGAAATTAAAATTTTGTAAGAATAATTTGTATACGCACTAATGAGCAATAGAGGGTAAAGAAAGTAATGCTGTAATATATTCCGTGTAATTGTTTCAAAGTGCACTAAGTCGCAAATATTTTTATTATAAGTGGGATAAACAAACGATTATTTTGATAATAGTGTTAAGAAAGAGGCATTTGGGCTACAGTAGGTATGAACAGCTTCAAAAAGTGCTGGAATGTTTAGGGGTAAGGACGAGAATTCCATGCACTGTAAAATCCCAAAATATGCATGAATTCATGCACCATCAAACTACAATGCAAGAACAATCAAGTGAAAAATATATTAAAGTATGCACTATTATTCTTGTTCCAAATTCATTAATTCCCTTCCCTTTTAGCAGTTAACTAACGACAATCCTAATTTTTTCTGGGGTTCCTGCGCTTATCAGTAAAAATACATTTGTAGCCAGAAAATTACCTCTCTGTAACATAAGAAGTTACAGTCGCAAATTTGAACGAACATATTTGTGACAAGTGTCATGTCAAAGTTCTTCATTCATGCTTTCACCAAAAAATACCTTCTTCACTGAACAAAAGAATCGATAGTTAGGGTTCACGTTTACAACACTGTCCAGTTTCTTCTTTGCATCTACTGACACTTTCCGTTTGGCATGACAGATGAATGTATGTAATTTCTTAATAATTGACATTGGGCCTACCAGTGGCAGACATGTGGCTTCTAATTTTGTTATTGTAGAGGGGAATTTAGAGAGGTTTGCCATAATGTAAATTAAATCCTGCTGCACATTTTTACATTCAGATGCTGCCTGTAGAAGAAACTGTTTACTATCTAAAATGAAAGAAGTGTTTACTTTAGAATTAAACATTAATGTATTAATTTTATTGCAATTGACTATGTATCAGTTTTATTCCATACCAATTTAATGGCATCAAAATTACCAGTGTAAAACATTGTCAAGTACCTAATCTAGTAAGGATGTGCTGAGGGGGTAATGGTAACTTAGAGAGACTATCTTTGTAAGTAGCTACATATGCAGGGGTTTTTTGAAAACCCCTGTATACTGTCACACCCGCTGGATGTGACGAGGGAGCGTAGCCGATAGAGGAAAATGAAGAGAGGGTAGACAACTCTCGTAATAGCTGGATGGCCCATTTATTAGGGTCTATAAAGAAAGATTATATTAGCTGGCTGATAGTCTTGAATAGATTTTGCTTTCCTGAAGAGACTTCCACGAGATTACAAAGCGTAATTATAGATTGGAATTTCCCCGTGCGGGGCTTACCTTGGGAGATGCGTTGCGTACCGTGTGCCTATTTCCACCATGCAAACGGCTTGAAGTAGCGCCATGAGCAAAAGAAGATGCCCAGAAACAAAACAATTTCTGGAAAAGGTGTATACAAACATGCGTAAAGGATCCAAACCTCGATAAATTAAAGCTACGAGGGCTGTATTAGAAGTACCCGACCTAACAAAGGAAACAAACCTTTTTGGGAAAAAACATCTTTATTTCTTTACATAGTCTCCTTTCAGTTCGATACACTTTTCCCAGCGGTGTTCAATAGCTTCGATACCTCCATCAATTGCAGACTCCAGCTTTTCACTGTTGGCAAATCTTTTAGCACCAAGCTATTTCTTTAACTTTGGAGTGGAAAATAATCAGGGTGGAATAGGGTGCATGGGAAATCAATTCGAACTTTAACGCATTGATTATGGCCATGGCGATAATGTATGTGTGAACTGGTGCATTGTCTTGATGAAACAGAACTTTCTTTTTCGCTAAACGGCCTTTTTGCTTGATTTCATCATTCAAATACTGAATAAGTTTGCATAATACTTGCCTCGATTGCTTTTCATTTTTGAAGATAATCAATGAAAACTATTCCACGCACATTCCAAAAAAAAACTGCCATGACCTTGCCTGCAAATGAAACTGTCTCACCTTCTTTGGAGCTGATTCTCCCCTTTCAATCCACTGTTTTGACTGTTTCTTCGTCTCAGGTGTGAAATGATGTATCCATGTTTCATCCATGGTTATAAATCGACACAAAATCTCGACTTTATTGCAGCAAAACATCGCCAAACACTCGACTGAAGCATCTTCACGATGCTGCTTTTGTTACATTATGAGTAAACGCGGCACCCATCTTGCGCACAGCTTTCTCATGTTTAAATTTTCAGTTAGTAAGCGATGTACAACACTTTTAGAAATGCCTACGATGTCTGCTAGCTCGCGCACTCCGTCGACGGTCATCCAGTACCATGTTATGGATTTTCCTCACAATTTCTGGCGTGGTCACCTCATTTGATCGAGCACTGCGATGTTCGTCTTGGCAGCTCGTACGGCCTCGCTTAAACTCTGCCGCCCAATATTTTACTGTTGTAAACGAAGGAGCAGGTTCCTCCAGAGTAGAGTCTAGCTCAGCTTTAATATTAGTTGGACTAACACCTTTCAAATGAAAGTATTGCATCACAGTTTTATCCATGTTTACAAATTTTCTGACAGTGTTCACTATTGATGGCTGCCAAACAATTACTAAACGACGTAGCATCATCAAACTTCGGACTTAAGCTTTATAAGGTTAGTACTTTCTACCACAGTGATTTGTTTGCAACAACCACTATCTAAACATCAGGTCGGGTATTTCTGCGACTGCCCTTGTACATAGGTAGAGAAGAAGACAAAATAATGGCATAAGCAGTAGAATAGCTAAATAGTGCAAAAAATCCTACGCAAGAAATGGTGTATAAAATATGCATCGTGTACTAAATACCGGAGATGCCGGAATAAAACATGTCATAGCAGACATGACCATGCTAAACTATTCGTCGCATGGAGATATATGTGAATAACACGTATGTGCATTTAGACACGTGTTTCAATTAATATCCATGTGGATAATTTCTCTTTTTTAATTGTTTTATTCATTTTTGTTTTTATTAAGTTACAGCAAGTAAGAGGTACATAACGTATTCAAGGCATTGTACAAGCATTGTAGCCCAAGAAAAAGAAAAATAAAATCAAAGGCGAGAGAAAGAAAATAAATGAAACCTAGGGGGAAAAAGCTGGCACAAATATTGTTTGCAGCTGTAACTTATATTAATCCACTAAGAGATAGCTCCAATGTGCAACTGCTCCTTTCTTTGATAGAGGCCGGACGTGCTTATCTGTAGCAAAGCCCATGCACTAAGTGTACTGTAAAAAAAGGATAAAGGAGAAAAAGGAACAGGAAAAAACACGGACGGACGTCCGAGTCCTGTATCATATAAGTACTGCATCGTAATGGCGATAAAAGTTATAAGTAAAACTGGGAGTGAAGAAGAAATGGACCAAGAAGTAACAAAGCAGCCCTGGACCCTGAAAAAAGAAATGACACGGAATACGCCAACATCGTGCGAGGACCCCGAACTCCTACGGCGGTTGCTAAAATATCAAAGAGCCATCCCCGGCCTGGCGGCCATGGTATACGGAGCCATTCCAGCCCCATTTAATGGAAGACATAATGAGCGTATTTATGCCCAACTTTCGTGCACTGTTGAACAGCAAATGCAAATAAACACCGTCTAAGAAAATGTAGAGAAAAACCACAGAAATACGGCTAACAAAGGGGTGTATTCACAGCGGCAGCACATAGGCGGCTAAGTACAAGGCCCTATCCCGGGGTGGGAGGCCACCCGAACGTCTCAGACGCCACGAGAGAGTAAAGAAGATGAGGCAGAGAGCGACACCACGGGGGCCACCTAGACCATCGAGAATGAGCCGCAAATGAAAGAGGTAAGATAACAGTATATAATATATTCCGGTACATATCAATTTGTTGCTAAAACAAAGAAAGGCATTATAACAATCAATCACATGTGTATCACATGAGTTAAAGCTCATATGGGTATACATGGCAAGGAGAGGGCAGATGAAATTTCAAAACAGTATGCATGATCTTAAACAGAATGCAGTTTTATAGGTTCTGCAGTTACATATGGTAAAAACACAGTGAAAAAAGAATTCTGTCAAAAGTGGTAAAGGTCTCTGATAAACAGAGATAAGGGACAAATTACTCCAGATGCATTTTCTCTTATTATTAGTGATCGTGTAAGTTGTAAAGGCTTGATGCTTATGTTTATTCTAACTAAGTTTGCTACCGATCAGGGTTAATTGTGTTGAGGAATCTATCAGGAAGAAAAAAAACATGTACAATAAAACAATAACCAAAATACATATGTAGTACCATATAAAAATTGAGGAATGTCTAACCTGTGAAAGCCTTTCCTTCCTCTCATAATAAAATTAATGAAATTGAAGTTTAAGAGAAACCAAAAAAAAGGAAAGGAAAAAAATGATATACGGCAATACGTACAGGGAGGAAAAGCCCAGAACACCTAAGTTGGTTTTAAAAAAACTTTTTATAACACACAAAGTAAGCCACATACCAATCGGTAGGGTAGGGGAGGAAAAAGGAATTAAAAGATTAGTAATTTCCATTAGTCACAATTAGAAAGAGGTGCTTCCAGAAATCACATGTCAACGTGATATACCAAGAGCCATATATCTCCAAACAAGGTTTCCATTCCGCAAGCAATATCTTACTTCCCACCGGCACAGTAACAAGGAGTATCTGGCCTGTAAGCAGAGGGTGTTGGAACAACAGGTTCTTCCAGTTAGTTATCAACAACTTAAACAACAAGAACATCACGTGGGTGCTAATTAAACTGGGTTTAGTGCTAAGTACAGTCATGTGGCGAAGTGAAAAATGACACTGCTATAGGAATATGTATAACTTCCTGGTAATCCAGTGTATAAACCAAAAACGAAAAAAAAGTGTGGAATAGGGCATGGAATATCCAAACATTCGATAACAGGAATATAGAAGACTTTGTATGTGCTAGGAGAATGCGTATGGAAACGAAACAAAAGTATGCAAAGGCGCTCTTGACATACAGTAACATCCACATAACCAAAAGGTGACTAGAAAAGAGAGGGGTGATATCATCCACAAATAGGCGAACGAGTAATTACAGTTCAACAATACTACTGAACAAATACCGGTATAAATTGGTATCGTGTAACATTTGAAAACGTTATAGGCTTATTTATTAGGAAACACGACAAACTATATTACATATTTAGTTAAAAAGATTCCTAATAGGTCCCAAAGAGAATGTTAATAAAATTAAATCTGACGCAATTATGTAAAGTCTAGTTGCGGACGACGCATAAAGCCCACGTATTCCTGTAAAGTGTTATAAGCATGCGAAAGAGTGTTGCATAGAAATTAAAGACGAAATTAACATAAGAACAGTTTAAGGATACCCACTATAATCACCATGTGGTAATCACGTAGGCGCTAAAGAAGATGACGGGGTTGATATAAAATTTAACACATAAAAAGTAAATGCGAAAAAACTATTTGACTTTATGGAAAAGGAATTTGCGACCTGCAGCTGAAGGCTGCTGTATACAAAGCTTACTAATTGCAGAACATGAAAATATAATATATATACACATAAATTAAGAAGTTTGACACATACGAATGGGCATAAATTCGCCTATGCGACATAAAATTGCTAGATAATTCCCGGCATAGAAATTAATTAGGAAATGATAGATAGAAATTAGAAAAACAATTACTAAGGTTAGACGGTGGGTTTCTTGTTCGTCGATTTCCGATTTCGTAAACGGGTGTCAGTAGTAATAGTCCCGGATGAGCCAATAGGATTAACGATAATCCTGCTGCTAGGGGCGCTAGTGTTGCTAGTGTCGCTGCGATCGACGGCGGCAAGTTTGAAAAGCGCCATGAGCGGAAGGATTATCGTTATTGCAATTGGTTCATCCGGGACTGTTTTCTATATTTATAATTTGAATACAGTACATTGGATAAAGATATGAATACATAGTTTAGATTAACATGATGTATTATTTGCTTAACATATGAATACATAGTTTGAGAATAACATAATGGATTATTTGATTACAGGAGATTAACATATGAATACAATAAATGAACAATATAAGAAATATTAGGAGAAAAAAAAGCACATTAAAATTCATAGTTTGTTGAGGCACTAGGACACACAGATTTCGCGCAAAACAATGATTTTAAAGTACGTGGTGCACTTTGAGTCCTCGTCATCGCTGCTGTTGCTATCGACGGTAAATTGGTGGATAGGTTTGGTGATGCAGGTGACGAGCAGGTGAGAGAAACTTTCGTTGACGAACTCGGTGAAGGTTGGTATATAGATGGGGATGGTAAATTCGTTGTAATGGCGGGTTGAGAAGCATCCTGTGGATGTGACTTTGTTGGTTAGAGCAGGAATGTTGCTGTTGCCGAGGTATAGATGCATAGTGCGTCTTGTTGATGCTGGTGCACTTTGATAGGTACGCATTTGACGTGGACGGCGTGAGCCCCTTGGACGTCGAGCGTGATGGTGACAACTCTGCTGCTGCGGAAATAGGAGTTGGAGATGCAGAGGATACGGATAGCTGCGTTGAGAATGAGTTGTAGGGTAAGATTGTTCCCCACGGGGACGGGATAGGTTTCGTTGGACATTATTTAGGATTATATGGGGAGAACGTG
Organism: Deroplatys truncata; assembly: GCA_030765065.1. Classification (NCBI taxonomy): domain Eukaryota; kingdom Metazoa; phylum Arthropoda; class Insecta; order Mantodea; family Mantidae; genus Deroplatys; species Deroplatys truncata. The sequence continues at coordinate 122,276,253 of CM060989.1, forward strand.
ACGATGTGACGTTTGAAACCGCTGCGTAGTTTTTCCTCGCCTGCGTATATGATGCAGAATGAGGTAGAGTTGAGTTTGTTGATGAGTTCTGGAGAGGCTTTTGCAAATCTTGTTGGTAGGAAAACTTCTGTGTCGTTGTCGAGTTTGGCGACGAGCTTTGTACCGTGAACGGTGTCGATTGTTTTGACGCCTACGACACGATATGGTACGTGCTGTTCAAGCGTAGATACGCTTAGAGTGTCGGCGCTGCGGGAAAGTTCTTCTAGCTCTTTAAGGGCGTCCTGTGACATTATGACGGCACAGATGGCAGTTTTTGATAAACGGGGGAGGACCGTCTATATAAGTGGTTTGATGAGGAAGGTTGTAGTGTTGTTTACACCTGCGATAAGGTGCGCAAACTACCTGTGCGTCTCTGGGAAGGTGGTTCCACACAAGGTCGACGTCGCTTGGGGGATAACGTTCGAAGATGTATATGCCGTTCTGCAGCAGCACTTGGCGTTCCCTGGGCAGTAGCAGGTGGATTCTTCGTCCGTTATCGAGATACCGAAAGAGCACGATGAAGCAGTTCATGTGGTGTTTCTAGCGGAGTACCTTCGAAGGAATTGTTGAATTTGCTTGTTGGAGGTCTTCGTAGAAACCGAGTTGACACTGCGTGCACAGGCGGGTGAGACGGTGCCTAAGTTCGCAGCTGCACGTTTGGTGAAAGCAAAACGAGCAGTGGAAGTCTTTACACGTCGGTCCTGGCATTCCCCCACGGCTGGCTAGCACCGAATGAAGGGGAAAGAATGCGCGTGCATAAATATAACCCAACTGCCGGAAGCAGGAAATCACTGGTGGGGGAAAAGTTCGTTGGAGATTTACCACATCAGGGGGAAGCACTGGTGGGGGAAAAGTTCGTTGGAGAATTACCACATCAGGGGGAAGCACTGGTGGAGGAAACGTTCGTTGGAGGTTCACTACATCCGCCGGAAGCGCTTAGCGATTATTGCACAACATCCGCAGGAAAAACACTGTGTCCGTTGATTTAACGGTTTCCCTCTTGGAGGAGAACTCTGTTTTGAACGGTGCTGAACATGCAAACGCCGTGAATGTGATTGGGTATGATATAGGGTGATTCGCGACCCAAATGCGCCGCTAAGCACGTGCCGTACCACATGGGGTTTTCGTTTAACATTTGCTGCATTTTGTCTGTGAAAATGTATTGCTGTTCGTAGAAAACGATGTATAAACCTCTCGCGGGCACAAATTGGAACCACTGATGTTGTGCGTCTTCTTTATCTCCTTTGAAATGGATATCGTTGAAGTACATGTTAGATAGCACAAAATGAATTTTGGTTTCGCAGCTGTGAACTCTGGCGGAGACGGATTTTCCGTCGTAGGTGCTGTCGACGAAGCGAAGTGCATAAGGTGTATTTTTATGGGGGTGACCGTCCACCTCGTAGTTTTTAAACACCTTACTGTCATGGTAGTACACCGACAGGTAATTTCTGTAACCCATGATGCGGGAGCGAAGGGTGCGAGATGATTGGGTGAGGTGCGGTTGGAACGCTGGTAGAAATACATGCGCACTAAGGACTATTTTGTGAGATGCGCAGTGCGAAATGGGTGTTGAGGAAATGATGAACCTCGAGGAATGTTCTAAAATTGGCGCCCTGTATGTACTTGGTGAACTGCGTGAAATTCATGTTATGTAAGGGAACGTTGGAGGCATGGTTGTGAAGCATGTACTTGTGGTATGCCATGATTTGATTTTGCACGTCCGTCTCTTCCTTCTTTTTGTGATACATGATGTCGGTAATGATGCGCTGCAGGGCATGCAACACGTGCCATTCTTGTTGGTTGAGCGTAACGGATGCGCCTTGCGGGTCTTTGAAAACGAGTTTAGCTTTCCGAACACAAACTTAAACACGATGGTGACGCTGTCGCTGAATTGAAATTCCTGTAGACGTCCCTGTGGGTCATTCAAGCGTTTGTGAATGATGGGATGGCTTCAACGAGTTTGTGCCACTGCGAGGAACTCATGACGACTGCGTTGTGCTGTCCACATTTGGCAATGGTGACGACGAGATGCTGCGGCGGCTGGGGGGAGAATCCCACACTGACGAATTTAGTTTGTTGCGGGTTGAGGAAGTAGATATCCGCCAGAGGACCCACAACTGCACTGTATTGGAACTGTGCTGGCGGAGCAGGGCTGTCGGGATGCTGTTGGAGGTCGAAGATGGGTAGTTTCCTTTTTTCCCCGGGTTTCGAGGTGTTCGGGGTTTGACATCCGGTTATACTGGGACACACAAAACAATAATAATAATAATAATGTGAGGGATAGAGAGATAAACGGGATAGAAAAAAGCAAGCTAATACATAGGTGCGGACCTACCTGGTCGGCGTGCTGCATGGCAGCATGACTGTATCCGCGTGCTGCATGGTACACTCTGAATGAGGCGAGCGGCACCGTGACGTTGCTTCTTATATGAGCAGGAGCGTCTTCTGAAAGCACGTGCAAGAGGATGGATTAGGTTAGATGTGATGAATAGTGACACACACACACACGTACTCACCTTCAAGGGTTGACAAGTTTGCTGAGCGTCAGAGCACTTTGCGCGGCATGCGTCTTTGTACGTTTTGCGAATGACGACATCAAGAATTTATGCTTAGGTAAGCCGGAGCAGCGGTGGGTGAGGTAGGCGATGACGTAATGACCGCAAGTGGTGCTGTCGAAACCTTGCAGCCTTCTGGCGTTGGTGGACCAACGCGTCCCGCAGACCGAATTTAAGAACCGGAGAAAATGGGGCGAAAGCGGTTCTATGCCGTAACTGTCAAAATATTCTCCATGCGAGTTTTTGTCCACAAAGATGCAAACCCAGTGTTGCCCGGATTTGGTGCTGGGGTCGGTGTTAGCCACTAGCGCCAAGGGAGGCATTCGAATGCCGTGAAGTACGGGTAGTTTATCGCAGGGGTAGACGCCTAAAAAGTGAGAGCGCGTAGAGGGGCATGTCGATAGAAACCATTGAATTTGATAGGTGTTCATGATACCAAAATGGATCGGTTGGCGTCGATTTCGACCGCGCGATGTATTTCCGCTAGCAGCAGAAGTATGACCGGTTCTGTCAATTTATCGGCAAAACCGATGCTTATAGAGACGGTTCCGTGGCGCTGACCCGAGATGTGAGACTCGTTAGCGCTCATGTCTGCAGTGAGATCGAAAACCATTATCGTATACCCTTGCGGGTAGGTTTCTCTGGAGATGGAGTGTCCCTCGTCCTTGAAATGAATGCCTAGGCCGTCCTGCAGGGTTTGAAAGCATTGCAAATAGTGGCCCTTTGTAAAGTCGGGTTGCAGAGGTTGGGAGGGAACGGGTTGCCCGTTCACGTAGAGCTGAAAGATGTTCATTTTAAAATGTTTCAAGTTGTACGGATTTGAGTTAAAATGGCCAGAATAGGCCTTGTCGGTGACCATGGCTACTACCACTCTCCTGGGAACTTGCTCTACGCACACGTCGCTAAACGTCATTGCCCTGGACTCCTTGGGGATGCTGAGAGCGTGAAAGCTGACGTCCTTGAGATGGTACTTTGCGTTGCCCTTTGCGAGCACGGCCTGGTGCGCGAGCTTTATGGTCGGCGAGGGCCGCACCGATTTTAAGCGCAGCGTGGTAGACACGATGTCGGCGTACCTCTTAAAGGTATCTACGTTGGAAAACAGATAAAACTGGGGAGAGGCGGGAGTGAGCTTGACGGTCATGCTAACGTTGTTCAAAAGCAGCTTATCCTGTCTAAACAGAGCGTTGGACAGAGGACCGATGAGCTGTACGACGTTGCTCCCTTTAATAAACCCCTGACGCCACTGAAAACCCGCATTGGCGATAAAAGTGTCCATGATGCCTGCCGTGTCCTTTCTCCAGAGGGTGGATTCTAGTTTGGTGTTCATGGCATCTTCGGAGTAATTGAAAAGCGTCTCGAGGTAGGTTCTATAGGGGTAACCGGCTTGCGGCATGGAGACGATGACGTTATTGAGGGTTACCTCCACCTGTTGAAACAGGGAATTTAAGGCGTTGTTGACCAGAGTGGCGTTAGCGTCAGCGTTTAAGGCCTCTCCTTTGTCATCTACAATGCGCACCATGAGTTCGAGTACGACGTAGGTCAAGTCTAGGTAATCGTCCGCATTTCCGGAATAATGAAAGGTGTTGGGGGCATTTTTCATTAAAGTGTGACTCCTCGATGCTCATCTGAACCGGCACCTCTGTAAAGAGGTCCAGTTCGGAACTCATGTGGACGGCCGCGTCTGCTATTACGAAAATACGTCTTGCACCTTACGCCTACCGCGTTTCAGCTTCGACTGCTTGCTCTTTTTGGATTTGCTCGGTTTTATTCTCTTGAGGCGCCTGGCGCCGGAACCGAGCATGGCATCGAGCTTTTCGCTTTAAATTGTATCCGGACTCCTTGAGCCTCCGTTGGAGCGCTTCCTTTGGCGCTGCTCCCGCGACAGTCACATCGGACAGAACGTGAGCGCCCGCCTTTAAGGCCTCCTTTCCGACTGCTTTTGCCCCGCTCTTTAAAAACGGTAGGAACCTTCTGAAGAGTCCTCCGAGGGCTGAAAAGAGACCGCTGCCTCTTTGGTAGCGCTTGCCCCTGTAGAGAATGAAATCGCGATCGTGGAACGCGCCGCCGGCCTGATTGAGGTAGTACCGCGTCACGGCGTGCACGTCCATTACGCCTGTTTCGGACGAAAAGCGAGAACTATAGTAGAGGAAAATCCGTCGGCGAATGGCAAGAGATCGCCGTAACCGTTCCTTAAATCTATGTTGACCGTCTTGAAGTCTTGCTGAATCAAGGGTACCCAATTTTGGGGAAAATACGTCTTTTCGTCGCTCATGTAAGTGTTGTTGCTTCTTTCGTATTCCACGGCCGCGCTCTCTATGACTTGGGCGAAGGTGTCGCCCACGACTTGCGGGGTCACTAGATTACAATAGATGAACATTTCGTAAGGAAACCCCATATAAGGATCTACGGGGTGTTTAGCAACTTTTTCGAGAATGACGTTGACGTACGGCTCGAAACCCAACATTTTTGCCATAGCGGGCGGTAAGAGCAAACTGTGGATGCGGTGTAGAGGTCCCGGAGGGTCTTCCGATTTTGAAACGTCTGGTTTGGGTCTGACGGGACGAGCCGCCGCGGGTTTCTGCTGCCCCGAAGCCGGGGGCTTCGGTTTCGGCTTGGGTCTCTGGTGGGGCGCATCGTTCACAGCTTCGTATTCGCCGACCGCGTACGGTACGGCCGTGCGCGCGACATTTTACACAAACCCGTCGAACGGAATGTCGGGTAGTGGTTCGGGATGGGCAACGGCGGCATTCACGCCCACCGTCTTCTTGCGCTCGTCGAAGAGGAAGAAGTTTTCCACGTGCAAGTGTTCGAGTAGAACGGCGTTGACGAGGTTCACCAAGTTTTTGGGATTGTGCACGATGCCTTGCGGCATTTCCAGGCTGAATTTGGAATGCGTGGGGAGGAGCGTCATGGTGTACTTGGTGCCCACCAGACGGGCATCGTCTCGCGAAAGGTTATAAAATTTCACCGGATACCTGACCTTTTGCAGGGCTACCTCCCATTCTCCCTGCAGAACGATTCTCTCGGGCAAGATGTTAGAAAATCTGGCCGTGGTGTTGTCGGTAAAGTGTTCCATGGAAGCGTTGCTCACGAGAGTGATGGAGAAGGGCTTGGTCTTAATCATGTCGAAGCGATGGTCGAAGCCAGAACCCACGAGTTAAACTTTGCCGGATACCCCTTCCACTTTACCAAGACCTGCTTGTTGCGCCCTCGGCCCTTGGTCTGTAAAACGCGTTCGATCTTAAACGTCCGAGGTAGCGCGACCTTTTGTAGCTCCTCGGTGTAAAATGTGCCGTCTATGGCTTCTCCGGCCAGATCCTTCAACTTATATACCACTGGCCGACCGCGCACCACCTCGGCTATCCGAAATATTTCGTCCGTCCAATTCTGCTCGTAGCCCTTGTCGAATTTCATTTTTTCTTTAGAGATGCGCACGTGATCGCCCACGGAAAATCTGGGTTTCCCTGCGCGAGGTAGGGTCCTATTTCCGTAGAGATTGCGGTACACTCGTAAAATGTTAGATTCGTTCACGTCCTTCGAAGCCATTTTTATGGACCTGTGATGCAAGCTATTGTACGACTCGAGTAAGGCCGGAAGGACCTCCAGGTATCTGTAACTGTTTTTGTGCGTGAAATACCTCCACATCTTGGTTCTTAAGGTGCGGTTGAAGCGCTCCACGACGCTGGCTTTTACGTTATTTTTGGTTGTGCAATGTTTCACGTCGTGTTTCTTCAGAAAGTCGCGAAAAGTCTTGTTGGTAAACTCGGTTCCCTTGTCCGTTTGGAGGACCCTGGGGACGCGTTGGGAGAATATGGAGCGAAACGCTTGCGCAACCTCGGTACCCAGCTTCGATTTCAGGGGTACGGCCCAAGCATATTTGGAAAATACGTCGATAACGGTCAGAATGTACACGTAAGGTTTGTTATGTTCCCTCACGCTGTTCATGACGTTTAGATCGGCCTCCCAAAGATCGTCCATATTCGTCACGTGATAATATCTGGTGGGGAACCGCTTTCTGACCGGTTTGTGCAGAGTGTAACTGTCCTGGGTTTGAAGGAAGGACTCGATGTTCGCCTTAGACGCACCCGTGGCATTTCGAAGGGGCTTGACCGTACCCAAACCGGCATAGTGTTCCGGTTTGGCATAGTAACGCCTTAGTGCCTTCCATTCCTTCATGCTTTACTTGTACAGGGGTTGCCAGACGCGTTTGCGAAAATGGTACGACGCGGAAGGCGATTTCGATTTCTTTTTCGGAGTGGCAGAGTTTGCCCTCTTCTTTTTGCGAGGCGAGAGGAGGTTGACCTTTATGGTTCGGGGTTCGAACTCCTGCTTCACCGGTACGTGTTCGTGCACGTCTTCGGAATCGTCGTCGTCGTCGCCGAGGAAGGGCTTTCTGACTTGTGCCACGAGATCGAGGTAGTTGTCCAATTTATGTTTTACGAGCCGCCACTTTTCGTCGGCAGAGAGCTTTGCGCTCTGCAGGTTCTGAATTTCTTTAGCCAATCTGGATATGGTGCGGTCTATAGCGTGAAGCTTATCGACGGTCTTCGGTTGCGGTGCAACGAGGATCTGCTTGGCGTACATCATCCTGTTAATTTCGACACTAGCGCGCCGCCAAGCGAAGCCAAGACGGGTAGGAGAAATGCCGTCAAAAAACCTCCTTTTTGAACCAAGATGCTCTTGTTCTTCTTCTTCAGAGGAACCCGTTTATCCGTCAACTTCCTCCAAGAAGCCTTGTGCTTCTTTAGGCGACCCAAGCACTTTGCGGGAAGTTGCACGTGACCTCTGCACACGTTGAGCATACATTCGCTAATGGCCTTGATCAGATCGCCATCGGCATTTTTTAACAACTTTTTGCGCAGAGGGGCCTTCGCCTTGGCCAGAGCCGTCAAATTACCGTGCTGTCTCGCTATGCGAGGACTGGTCAGCGTCGCAAGCCTTAACCTACCTCTAGCCATGCTTGCGCGATAATGACGTTCGCTGCCAAAGCGGTACTTTTTATTTAAAATCAATGGCCTCAGTTGGGTAAGACCCTGCCGTGATAATATAGAACGAAACGAACCCGAGTTCGCTCGGCGGTCTCAGTTGGGTACGAAATAAGAGAGGTTTTCCCCCGGCAGCACGCCGGTTCGATACCTGTATCGGCCGGGCGTGTACTGAGTGCAGTCCAACACGAGATACCCGTGAGGGCGTTCGGTGGCCTTCTCGAAGGCCTCCAAGAGAAACCTAGAGTTCCTGGGTTCGATCTGCTGGCACAGTCTCTCGATCTGCATCTTGTCCAGGTTGTTCTTGAAGACCACGACGTAGTTTGCATTCAGAGAGATGTTGCGATATTTCTGACCCTGCGGAAACACGTTCTGCAATATGTAGACGATGCCGAAGCGCTTGTGATGGGAGTCTCTGGTGAAAAAATTGGACACGTCCTTCCCGCCCCCTCCAGCATCAGATCGTCGAGGGCGACGAGGTCGTTCTCGCTCACCGAAGCAAGTTCGGGTATGCCCGCGTGGGTCTTGCAACGCAGAGCCGAGGGTTCGAGTCTCGGCGAATACTCCGGCGGGTGGCACCACAGCACCCTCCTGGGGATCACGTCGAACATCCGATGCGCGTGGCGTAACAGGTTTTTCACGAAGGTCGACTTGCCGCGGCTTGACGGCCCCGCCACGAGCATCGTGCTGGGAAACTCGAATCGCCCCAGGTCCCGGGGACCGGACATCCTCTCCTCAGGGGCGCCCGTTTCGAAATGACTTTGGCGCGGCTCTAGACGTCTCATTTATGCGTTCCTCTTGAACCCGTAAGGATAGGTATCGTGATCGCCGGCGAGAACGCGCTTGTTGACCACCATCCTAAACGTCTTCGAGCTGGGTTCGGTAACGACCGTCCAAGACGGTTTCCCCGAAATCTGCGTGCCCGCCAGCTTCACCGCACGGTCGTTGTTCCTCAGCACCACGTCGCGAATCACCTCGGCGTTCACCAGCTCCAAGTTGCCCGAATTGAGCGTGATCCCCTTCACCTTGTACACCGAGAAGGTCTTGCCCGTCTCGGGGCAAACTATCTCCATGCAGTAGCTCTTGGGCCCCGTTGAGGCGAACCGGGCGATGTAAGAGCCCCGCCCGTACTTCTCCAGCTCGTCCGTCATGTCCCCCAGGAGGCGTCCAGCGGACGGCGTCCAGTCATGCGGAGCGGCGGCGACGACGACGGAATCGTTGTCGAAGTAGTAGACCCGTTCTCCCAGCCTCATGAGGTAGGAGTAGAGCACCAGGCGCGCGTGAGCCGTGGTGTAGGCCGCCAGGACGGCGTTGGCGGTCGGGTTGACCTTGCGGCGCTGCTCGCAGTACCTCCACACCGCGTACATGATCCGGTCGGTGACGGGCACGTAGGTCTGCACTTCCACGCCCGGGTCGTTGAGCAGCTCCAGGAGGCTGTCGTACCGGTCCACCAGCTCGCACATGCGGAGGTTTTCCCTCTGCCCCAGTTTGCCCCATAAGCTGTTGAGCATCAGCTTGGCCAGCTCCCGCCTGCCGAGGTTGGTGGCGACGGCCTGGGGATCCAGGGCAAAACCTTCGTGCTCGAAGAATTGCTCCACGTACTGCTGCTTTGCGGCAGGGTCGTCGCAATCCGAGGGCCAGCCGGAGGCTTCGGTCTTGATCTTCAAGAACTGATTCACGTAGACCTCGAAGAGACCCTTGGCTCCGGTGGTCGGTTCGTGCCGCACCACGTCGTACTCCCAGATCTCGTGGACCCGGAGGAGGCGGTACCCCTCCTCCAGGGCGACCTTCATCTCGTCGATCACCCAGGTACCCGACAACGCCCTCTCGCGCTCTCCGTGGTGGCACTCGTCTTGGTTCTCCGCCTCCGCACAAGCGCGGCATAGCGAGAACATGAGCTTACCGCCGATGCGTGCCGGTAGCACCGGGTGGTACAGGTGTTGCGGCGGTAGAACCTCGCACTTCACCAACCCGCCCCCCACGTCTTCCAAGCGCGGGAATCGATCCACGTGGATCTTGGGGTGACACGCGGGGTAGGGTTTAGTCTCGTTCACGTACGGGTACAGGCTGCATACATCGTAGTAGTAGATCTTGCTATCCCCCTTCGCCTCGCAGTACGTCTTGGTGCAGTTGGTGCGACCTCCGTAGAAGGCGTCTCTGGGGTTCAGGGGTTCGGGTACCGGAAAGTCCCTTGCGTGGCGCGCGAGGTCCTGGTTGGCCTTCATCTTGGCGTTGAACTCGCACTCCCACATTTCCACCACGGCGTAGCCGGCGGCCTTGAACTTGGCCGTGACCTTCTCGGTGCTCTCTAACCTGGAGGCCATGGTTTCGTGTCCCGAGTTGTATATCACCGCATGGCGATTGTGAAAGCACCGCCTGCAGCCGTGGTAAAAGCAGCCGTGGAAAAAGTACGCGGTTTTTTTTCGGCCTCTCTGTACCCGTCCACCTTGTGCCCCGCGATTTTGACTTCGCGTCCTCGCATGGCGTGCTGGATGACGATGCGGTTTTGCGTCACTAGCCAAGTTAGCCATATGCATGCGGCGCGAGACTGACGGTCCGCTAGTCGATACCCGCCCGCTGGCAAGAGGGCAATTTTTTTAAGCGGCATGAAGCGCTTTCTATACACGCACATGCACGCCTGCGCGATGGTGACGCATTCTCTGAACGGGTCTATTCCGTTCTCGTCCAAGAATTCCCTTCTGAATTTGGAAACTCCCTGACTGAGTAGAAATACGTCCATCTTGCAATACGTCACCATTTCCGCCCTCATGTCGAAGATGTACCCGAAGGACGCCTTTTCTTCGTGCCACTGCTCGAAGGCTTTCCGACCCTCCGCCGACATGCCCTCCGGACACTAAGGCCTTTTGTCGGGAATCGAACCCACGTACTGCTCGTTTTCCTTCGTGTTAAACAGGTACGGGAAATAACCTTTGCATTCCTTCAATCCGAAGGTCTTGGAAAAGCGGGAGAGTGGCATGGGTATGAAGTTGAGCGAGTCTAGAAATGTGACGTCAGCATACCTCATCCTGTAGATCTTGCTCCCGTTCATGATGAGCTCCGGCACCCAGTCTAAGTGCACCACCATGTACTTTAATAAAAACTGCCCGTCGTAAGCTCTGAGGTTATGCGCCACGACGTAGACGTCCCAGGCTTCGAACCTCGCCTGCGCGATGTGTTCGAAAAGCTGCTTCACGGGCTCGTCCATAAACACCCATTCTTTGCAACCGCATTCGGTAGCGTATGCCGTCTTGTGGTGTTCGTCGATGCAGAGCGGACAGGCTTGGTACAACACACACAAGTTAGGTACATGCTCGTATGTGTCCTTTTTGCCGGTATATGGAATGTTTTGCGTGCATTCAAAGTCGATAAACATAAACACGTACCGGTTTCTTTTGTTCTTTGTGGCATACGGCTGCATATAGCACATGTGGCTAGAATTCACGTGTGTCTTGCAATGATAGCAGTACTTTTCCCCGCACTGGTGCGCGGTTTTTCTGTACCTCGCATTCACGAGCTTGTTGCAAGACGTGCACACCTTTTCTACATCGCACACCGACAGCGCCTTTGGGTAAAAACGCCTTTCTTTGCGTGGTTTGCAAAACATGTCGGTCCCTTAAAATCTCTGTTGCACTCGGCGCAGCGTATGTAGGCGTCAAATCGCGCATCGCACTGCTGATGGCATTTAGCACACCTGGCGTCGCACCTATGAAACTCTTTTTTGTGTGGCGACGGATGATGACACCGGCGGCAATACCATTTGCATCTAAAGCCCTTGTGAAGGTTCACGATAGCATTAAAGTGCCCGGCGTGGAGCATGACGTCGATGTATTTATCGCATTTCTTATCCGACGCGTACAGCACGTGCTTCCCCGTATGATCGCCAAACACCGTCACAGCGTAGCCCTTTAACGCAGCGTCAAAGCGTCTGACGTCATCTATCGTACAGCTGTCGTGACCTTGGCCGATGCTCGCACACAAGGCTGCGGCCTTCGATTTTTGCAGATAGTCGGAGCGCGTCATCGTTTTATAGTTGACGTCGCGATCCACTTTGGCTTTAACTACAACAATGGCTCTTGCTAAACACAAGTTGTCTTTGTTGGCTATTTCGATAATGCCTTTATTGTCCCTACAGGCATCGCAAGGTTGGTGGCACGAACCCGTGACCTCCTTGGTCCACACAAACGTTACATGAAGAGGACCGCTTAGCAAGAATTGTTGGTTACTTTGCATTACTTTTTCGATGCTTCGAACAATGACATCCGCATTCAATTGCTCTACGCGCCTCACGCTCATATTGAAGGCTTTAGACGCCTCCTTTTCGTCTGTTATGGATATGCCTAAATATCCGGGTTCGTTTTCTAACAGGTTCTCTTTCGCAAAGTTTAGAATATCGTTAAACAAATGCGACACCCATTGCTCCGGGTTAACATCTCTGGGGACCGGGTTTACGCTAATTTGCGACTCTGTAAAGCCGGAAAAAAGCCTTGGCAGTGTTCTCTGCTTGTGCCCTATAATTTCGAACGTAGGCTGCAAGGTGTCATCGCGACTTCCCCCGGGTTGCGGCTCCATCTTATCGGCCGAATGCACCGATCGCTCTTTACCTGCAAAGTGCTGCTGCTATTTTGTTTTTATTTTAAACTATTTTTCTCGGCTTTAACACTCTGGGAACAACTGCTGCGGCGTATGTTCTGCTATCACTAGGGCGATGGTCAATACCGATCGATGAAGACACCCGCACATGTGCGCGTATTGCTCTAAAACTTATATCACGTCAAATAGCACGATTTTATAGCAAAATCCACCATCGTTCCCGTTTCTCACTACGGCCGGCTGCTCTTGGCACTGGGTTTTTATAAGTTCGCTTATCGCAACCGCAGTTACAGCATGCGTGTCGAGTTAAATGCCTCATTAAAAAAATCCTGACGCCTTATTTTGCCACAGCTTGCCAAGTTGTAATCGCAGACATTTCCGGTCACACCATCCATCCATCCACCGCTGCATGTTTCCCTACCATCGACCATAAAACCGCATTTTAAAGATTTTCTTGCTGACGAGCATCCGTTCGCACGGCATTTTTTTTAAAGTTACCGTGCAGTTTGCAACTCTTTAAACGCGGCTGCTTTATCAGCATCCGTTCTCACGGTCTTTTCACGTTATCGCGCAGGTTGCAGTTCTTTAACCGTGGCCGCCATATTGAAACACACATCGACTGCTTCATCAGCACACGGTCATTCACGTCCTGCTGCTTCCGCTGCACATGAGAATCGTTCTTTTTACTGTTTTCTCCGATACTAACGTGAGCAGAACTATAACGCTTGCTACATGTTGCTAATAGTGGTTCAGCTTGCACTCCCACTAGGGCTTTTCGCGGAAGGTTAAGTATTTCCGCTCGGCTATGTGATTTATTAAGTGCGTGTGGAGTTAAAAACAGTGCCCCGCCACAACTTCTACATCAGTGTCAAATATTTAAAACTATCAGTGTCGTGTGTAGTGATTTTGTGTTGTGGGGAGCATAAAATCTGAGAAAAATCACGCACAAACTTTCGACGCGAGCAACAAGTGGATGTGTGCCCTTGTTGCACGCATTGCAATAAACTGTCAAATATGGCTGCCAACCGCACCATCACCAGCGACATCGTAGGAGAAAAGACTAACGCGATCAGAACTATAACGCTTGCAACATGTTGCTAATAGTCGTTCAGCTTGCACTCCCCGCTAGCGCTTTTCGCTGAAAGTTAAGTATTTCCGCACGGTTATGTGATTTATTAAGTGCGTATGGAGTTAAAAACAGTGCCCCGCCACAACTTCAACATCAGTGTGAAATATTTAAAACTATCAGTGGCGTGATTAGTGTATTTGTGATGTGCTGTGCATAAAATCTTAGAAAAATCACGCACAAACTTTCGACGCGAGCAATTTGTGTTGTGGGGAGCATAAAATCTGAGAAAAATCACGCAAAACTTTCGACGCCAGCAACTAGTGGACGTGTGCCCTTGTTGCACGCGTTGCAATAAACTGTCAAATATGGCTGCCAACCGCACCATCACCAGCGACATCGTAGGAGAAAAGTCTAACGCGAGCAGAACTATAACGCTTGCTACATGTTGCTAATAGTCGTTCAGCTTGCACTCTCCACTAGCGCTTTTCGCTGAAAGTTAAGTATTTCCGCACGGTTATGTGATTTATTAAGTGCGTGTGGAGTTAAAAACAGTGCCCCGCCACAACTTCAACATCAGTGTGAAATATTTAAAACTATCAGTGGCGTCTGTAGTGTATTTGTGATGTGTGGTGCATAAAATCTGAGAAAAATCACGCACAAACTTTCGCCGCGAGCAACGAGTGGCTGTGTGCCCTTGTTGCACGCATTGCAATAAACTGTCGAATATGGCCGCCAACCGCACCCTGTCGAATATGGCCGCCGAGCGCACCATCAGCAACAGCATGGAAGGTGGAAAAAGCCCGTCCTTCTCCTTGTATTTTCATAGTTGTCATAAATACAAATAGAAACTTCCATTTTCGCAATCCATTATATAAAATTAATGCAAAAAACTTATGCCAAAAACGTATTGCCATAAAAACAAATAAACAATACCTCTAAACGAAATGCGTTGAAAAGAAGTATGAACATGAAATAAGCCGACAAGCTATGCCAACTGTGACGGTGTTTGGCTATCATACGGGGAAGCACGTGCTGTGCGCGTCGTGCAAACTGCACGATAGCATGAAACATGACCGTGAGAACGGTTGCTCACGAAGTAGTCGGTTGACCACAGCGCGAGCCATCTTCCCGGTGTGCTAACTTTCAACATGCATTGCCCCAACAAACAACGTGCAATTTGTGCCTTATCAAGCGGTATCGCTACTATTAAATGTGTGTGTGTGTGTTTGTGTGTGTGTACCTATTTAATTTTTATTTTCTTTTGCACTGCACACTTTTGTGTTAAAATATATATATATGCATTTTCAATTTTGTCATTGTGTGGATTTTGCGCGAACCATCTTCCCAGTGTACCAACTTTCAACATGCATTGCCCTAACAAACAACGTGCAATATGTGCCTTATCAAGCGGTATCGCTACTATTAAATGTGTGTGTGCCTATTTAATTTTTATTTTCTTTTGCACTGCACACTTTTGTGTTAGAATATATATACATTTTCAATTTTGTCATTGTGTGGATTTTGTTTGTTACATTTTTTATACGCTGCTATTATAGTGTGTGTGTGTGTGTGCCCATTTAATTTTTATTTTCTTTTGCACTGCACACTTGTGTTAAAATATATATGCATTTTCAATTTTGTCATTGTGCGGATTTTGCGCGAACCAACTTCCCAGTCTACCAAATTTCAACATGCATTGCCCTAACAAACAACGTGCAATTTGTGCCTTATCAAGCGGTATCGCTACTATTAAATGTGTGTGTGCCTATTTAATTTTTATTTTCTTTTGCACTGCACACGTTTGTGTTAAAATATATATACCTTTTCAATTTTGTCATTGTGTGGATTTTGTTTGTTACATTTTTTATACGCTGCTATTATAGTGTGTGTGTGTACCTATTTAATTTTTATTTTCTTTTGCACTGCACACTTTTGTGTTAAAATATATATACATTTTCAATTTTGTCATTGTGTAGATTTTGTTTATTAAATTTTTTTATACGCTACTATTATAGTGTGTGTGTGCCTATTTAATTTTTTAAAAGCCCGAAAAATGAAAAGAGTTTGTGAGCAAATGTATGTGTGTGTGCGCGAGTATGTGCCTAGTATCCGTGCGCCGCCAAGGGAAAACTTCATCATTTGCCTACCGCGCAGGGACAACCACGAAAAACCTGAAAAACCTCAAAAATTAGAAAGAGCTTCGTCAACCACTACAGCAAACGCCTACCAACCAGGGAAAACCTATGAAAAAGCAGAAACAGCTTGCATTCGTCTACCAACCAGAGAAAACCCCGAAACACTAGTTATTTAAAATTGCTGATGAGTTCTGGAGAGGCTTTTGCAAATCTTGTTGGTAGCAAAACTTACCTTTCCCATCACCTCCAACATACCCCACTCCCACACCTTTTTCTTTCCACCAATCATAATCTCTCTTATTCTTACCAATCAACAACTTTCATTTGTTCCTTTCCACCAATAACATCACTTCTTATTCCCACCAATCACAACTTCACATGTCACTTTCTGTTATACTTTTTATCCCTCGTTCGCCATCTTTTCCCTCTTTCAGTCCCAACCTCCGCACAGACAACACCTCGCCGCTCCGCTCCTCTCCATCACGTGTCCTCCATACTCTTTTATCTTCCTTCCTTCATCTTTCACCCGAATTAACGAACCAATCACATTTCGTCTTATTTTTACCAATCAAAACCCTCCACGTCACTTCCTGTTTTTCGTTCATCTTTCCCTAATCCTCAATTCTATCTCCTCGTCACCATCTGTTGCGTTCAACATCTTTCGCATGTTGACCCTAACCTCAAACCTCTTCGTCCCTCCACTTCTTGCCTCCGTCATCTTGTTTAGTTCCCATTTTCACCACCACGCCACCGCCATCTTGGTTTAAGCTCTCCACGTTTACCTCATATTTTTAACCTGAACTTCATGCCTCCGCCATCTTATTTAGTTCCCATTTTTACCACCGCGCCTCACATCTCCTCGTCCCACCCTTGCCTCCGCCATCTTGGATTTAGTTCCCCTTCTTACGTCCTGTTTTAACCTAAAAACCTTAACCTCAAATCTCGTTGCCAACCACTTCTTGCGACCGCCATGTTCACCACTAACTTCGAAATCTCCTCGTCCTTACACTTTTTTGTCTACGTCAGATTGTTTAGTTCCCATTTTCGCCACCGCGCCTCACATCTCCTCGTCCACACCATTGCCTTCGCCATCTTAGATTTCGTTCCCATCCTTACGCCGTGTTTTAACCTAAAAATCTTAACCTCAAATCTCCTTACCCTCCTCTTGCGTCCGCCATCTTGTTTAGTTCTCACGTTGGCCACCGCATCTCCTTGTCGCCGACCCTCCGCCATTTTTAGTTCCCACTATTTTAACCTCAAAATCTGCTCTTCTAAGCTCTTGCTACCGCCATCTTCTTTTAGTTCCCATTCTCACCACCGCGTCTCCTTGCCCCCACCTCTTGCGACCGCCATGTTCACCACTAACCTCGAAATTTCCTCGTCCTTAAACCTCTTGTCTCAACCATCTTGTTTAGTTCCCATTTTCGCCACCGCATCTCATATCACCCCATCTCTCTATCCACTCAAGAAAACCACCATCCAAGGTTCAAAAATTGCTGATGAGTTCTGGAGAGGCTTTTGCAAATCTTGTTGGTAGCAAAACTTACCTTTCCCATCACCTCCAACATACCCCACTCCCACACCTTTTTCTTTCCACCAATCATAATCTCTCTTATTCTTACCAATCAACAACTTTCATTTGTTCCTTTCCACCAATAACATCACTTCTTATTCCCACCAATCACAACTTCACACGTTACTTTCTGTTATACTTTTTATCCCTCGCTCGCCATCTTTTCCCTCTTTCAGTTCCGACCTCCGCACAGACAACACCTCGCCACCCCGCTCCTCTCCATCACGTGTCCTCCATACTCTTTCATCTTCCTTCCTTCATCTTCCACCCGAATTAACCAAACAATCACATTTCGTCTTATTTTTACCAATCAAAACACTCCACGTCACTTCCTGTTTTTCGTTCATCTTTCCCTAATCCTCAATTCTTTTAGCTCGTCCCGAATAAACCAATTGCAATAACGATAATCCTTCCGCTCATGGCGCTTTTCAAACTTGCCGCCGTCGATCGCAGCGACACTAGCGACACTAGCGCCCCTAGCGGCAGGATTATCGTTAATCCAATTGGCTCATCCGGGACTATTACTACTGGTGTCTTACGTTAGAAGCGTTTTAAAAATGAAACTCAAACCCCACGTCTATCAATATTACTCATATATGGCAACATGGATGGAGGCAATTAATTTCATCGTTAGTTTACGTGCTATATTAGTTCCCTTGAAGAATTGAATATCAGTTAAAAGCTCTATTTGCAGATTTAATATTGTATACTTGTAATTTGGAGCATCATTGTTTTTCAGTAGTCTTCAAAACATTCCAGTGTCTGCTTTTAAAGGTTATTCCTGTTTAGGATTGCCGATAACAGATTTACACTGCTTTTGATTGCTAGCACATGCTTAACCTCAGTGTATATTTAAGACTTGAGGTAATATTTACCAAAATTTTTATATCAATAGGTAATGTTGTATCGATTAAGGTATGGCTGGATAACTGAATTGTTGTTTAACGCGGATTAAAAAACATGTATTTGTCTTTCATCCCCGCATAATATGCTCTCATAGTATAGTTCCTCGTAATGAATATTCTATTACGTTCAGATATGGGAGATAGTGTTATGATTGAATTAGTTTACCTTACCTTTGAGATATTGTTTTTATTCCTACTGGTTCCGAAAAGTAATATTGTATTGCAGTGTTTCTTTCCCTACCAAATACTTTGTAATACGAATGTTGCTTTCTCTTTCGATTAACGCCAAATTAACACTTCCTACTATTATTACCTTCCTTGTTAGGTTAAGATATAACCATCGGAATAAAAACGATACAGCAATTAATTTGTTACTATAATATAATTTTATAATATTGTAATTGCCCTTTTATTTTAAAGACGTGTTTGATATTCGAGTTCTAATTATTTTACCGTCTGGATATTCCTTTTTACCTTGTCTTGCTTTGATGTAACAAACAGTTCTGTTTTTATCCGCGACATACCCAAGGCTTAATAGTTTCCAACGCTGTGTAACGTTTATTTACTTCTAGGTTCAGGCAATCAATTCATGTGGACTTTATTTTTATTCATTGACAAATTACACTTAATTGATAGCGTTTGCAATATTTTGATGAATAAATAATTTATTCAGTGTTCACTTCCATCTTACAATTGCTAAGAATGTCTGATTATGGCTGACCACTTGCTTTGAATTTGTTTTGTTTGTTTTTTAATTGTCTGTTACTTTGTTAGTTTATTGGAACTTGCGTCGTGTGAATCTGTGGAGAATAATAAAAGGCAGCTGTTGCATAACTCAGGAAGTAAATGAGTGATACATAAAAGATAGAAAATGAACTGAAGCTTGTGTAATAAAAATATTTTGTTTTATTTTGTCAGAAAGTTTAAAAGGCCACAATTTCAGTGCTGTATATCCTGTCTAACTTTATTTGCACCACCGTATTATTAGCGGAATTGGCATAAAACTGTCGGTATACCCACTGTAGTAATACCAAATTATGTATTGAATTACTTGTATGAATTCTATAACTATTATAATACTATTATCTTTATGCGCTCTTTGTTATTAATGTATTTATTATTATTATTATTATTATTATTACTATTATTATTATTATTATGTGCAATAATGCTGGTTATTAATACCTTTATTAGTATGAGTGTATGGTATAGTTCATAGATTAAGTGTAGGTAATTTTGTTAACATTGAACCGATAAATTGTTATGTGTTATTAAAAACCTAAGGATACTGCAAACATAACCTAAAAATCCTACATGTACGAGAGGAAAGCTACTACTGTTGTAGCCACTGCCACCGTGAATGGCTACCCAGTGTCTATAAAATTAAAAATCTGATGTTTTACACTCACATGACTTTCTCTACTCTTGTACAATCTAATTTTACAAACGCTTATTCTCCATATGCTTCATGTTAATCGAGATATCGAGATGTCAATCTTATTGGTAATATTCATGTAGATGCAAGGGGAATCTGGTAGCTTTTAAGCGATAGTCAAATATTTTAACGGTGGTTGCTATGTGGCGCATTCCATTCTCTTTGCATGTCCAGGACATAAAAAAATGAATAACGAATTTGAGAAAAAGTATACGTATTGGAAAATTTAAGGAAATAACAAGCAATATCTCGAAAGCGGTTCACTCAACAAAAGAAATGTATATAACATAAGTTGTGTATTTTAACGCGATCTACATTTTTTGTGTAGTAAAATTTTGTCTGTCTCTTATGGTTTACCAGTTATGCAAAAGTCGTTCATAATGAAGAATACTTTTGGAGACATTCCCAAAAATTTCGAGATATACATTTCATTTCTCATGACATTATCTTAAACATATGATATTTTCATCAAAATGGTTAGAGCCATTTTTGAGAAAATTAAAATTTTCGAAAAATGTTCCATGTAAAGGGTAGTCTGGGGTGGGGGGATTTTCTTCAAAATCTTCGTGTCGCATTTCTAGAAAATACTGATCGTAAATACCAAGTTTGGTGTTTATCCGACTGTTAGTTTTTGAGTTATACTGTTCACAGACACACACACAGAGACACACACACGGACATGTTTCCAAAAATGCTTTTTTGGATTCAGGAGGTCTCAAAACATGTATTTCCGGTGAAATCTCGGTATCGAATTTTTGGGTGGAATGCAATACTTCCCCTACTTACTATACGTAGTAGAGAAAGTAAAAATCTGATGTGTTACACTCACATGACTTTTTCTACTCTTGAACAAACTATTTTTACAAACACTTATTCTCCATATGCTTCATGTTAATGGAGATATCGAGATGTCAATCTTATTGATAATTTTCTTGTAGATGCAAGGGGAATATGGTAGGCTTTAAGCGATAGTCAAATATTTTAACGCTGGTTGCTATGTGGCGCATTCCATTGTCTGCATGTCCAGGAGATAAAAAAATCTGATGTGTTACACTCACATGACTTTCTCTAATCTTGTACAATCTAATTTTATAAACGCTTATTCTCCATATGCTTCATGTTAATCGAGATATCGAGATGTCAATCTTATTGGTAATATTCATGTAGATGCAAGCGGAATATGGTAGCTTTTAAACGATAGTCAAATATTTTAACGCTGCTTGCTATGTGGCGCATTCTATTCTCTTTGCATGTCCAGGACACAAAAAAAATTAATAACGAATTTGAGAAAAAGTAAAACTATTGGAAAATTTAAGGAAATAACAAGCAATATCTCGAAAACGGTTCACTCAACAAAAGAAATGTATATGACATAAGTTGTGTATTTTAACCCGATCTACATTTTTTGTGCAGTAACATTTTGTCTATCTCTTATGGTTTACCAGTTATGCAAAAGTCTTTCACAATGGAGAATACTTTTGGAGGCATTCCTAGAAAATTCGAGATATACATTTTATTTCTCATTACATTATCTTAAACATATGATATTTTCATCAAAATCGTTAGAGCTATTTTTGAGAAAATTAAAATTTTCGAAAAATGTTCCATGTAAAGGGTAGTCTGGGGTGGGAGGATTTTCTTGAAAACCTTCGTGTCGCATCTCTGGAAGATACTGAACCTAAATAGCAAGTTTGGTGCTTATCCGACTGTTCGTTTTTGAATTAATTGTTCTTTCACACAAGCCGTGTGTTGGACAGGGTTGGAAAGGCAGAATCAGATGACTGAAAAATTCAATGCCATAGCCGGGATTTGAACCACGGATCTCCCGGTCTCCGTCCGGTTGCTCTAACCACTGAGCTGCCATGGCAACATGCCGACACGACATTAAATTCTCCAGCTGTTCGTTTTTGAGTTATGCTGTTCACACACACACACACACAGACAATCACACGGACATGTTTCCAAAAATGCTTTTTTTGGATTCAGGAGGTCTCAAAACATGTATTTCCGGTGAAATCTCGGTATCGAATTTTTGGGTGGAATGCAATACTTCCCCTACTTACTATACGTAGTAGAGAAAGTAAAAAATGAATAACGAATTTGAGAAAAAGTATAAGTATTGGAAAATTTAAGGGAATAACAAGCAATATCTCGCAAATGGTTCACTCAATAAAGAAATGTATATGACATAAATTGTCTATTTTAACGCGATCTACATTTTTCGTGTAGTAAAATTTTGTCTATGTCTTATGGTTTACCAGTTATGAAAAAGTCGTTCATAATGAAGAATACTTTTGGAGACATTCCCAGAAAATTCGAGATATACATTTTATTTGTCATGACAATATCTTAAACATATGATATTTTAATCAAAATCGTTATAGCCGTTTTTGAGAAAATTAAAATTTTCGAAAAATGTTCCATGTAAAAGGTAGTCTGGGGTGAGGGAAGTTTCTTGAAAACCTTCGTGTCGCATCTCTGAAAGATACTGAACCTAAATACCAAGTTGGGTGTTTATCCGACTCTTCGTTTTTGAGTTATGCTGTTCACAGACACACAGACACACAGACACACAGACACACACACGGACATGTTTCCCAAAATGCTTTTTTTGAATTCAGTGAGTCTCAACACATGTATTTCCGGTGAAATCTCGGTATCGAATTTTTGGGTGGAATACAATACTTCCCCTACTTACAATACGTAGTAGAGAAAGTAAAAATGGTATCTTGGTTTAGTATACGTTTGCTTTGCTTTTTTGCGTTAATTTTTCCTCCCATTCCAGTCACATTACCGTTCCCGTGGATGTGAAATTATCTCCTCATGTGGGCGGTGACATATTTGGTAATTCTTTGACATAGTGCTGAAGTCCCGACAAAGTCTCGGAATAAAAGATCATGGCAGGTGTAACCTATATTGATATTAGGACCCAAAAATTATAATTAAGAGCAGTAGTATACACGTAACCACATGGGGTTAGAAGAAACTTATACAACCGCATTCCAAAGCACGTGGACTAAGCAAATTATTAACTAGTAACCTACTTTGAACAAGGTTATACTACTCGTACAACTACATTGATTAGAAGACTTGCCTAAGGCCATATTTAGGTATGGGCCATCCAGGCCATTCAGGTATTTCCTGATTGCTTAATATATAATGTAACCGTTTTATATTTTTTTTTAAATGAGACATAGATTTAAGCTCATATATTAAACGGGATAAAGCTACGCCGAAAAGAAAACAAAACCAGATCGAATAAAATAATATTAAAGAGGACTTAAACGTTTCCCAACAGTAATAATGATACCTTAAATGAACATGTATATAATTACGATTTTTCATTTTATATGCAACCGAAAATTTTATTAACTTGTCTTGTAAGACGCGTAATAAGGGTATAAACGTGAGGTGCACGAGTAATCTATTGGTGTTGGGATCCGTTTTCATTTCATCTTATAATTCAGCAGTGATGTCTGTTGTACCACCACACAGGGTCCATGAAATCTATGCAATAGCTTAGTTGTTTTACTTTATTTTCGAATCGTTGTGAATAGATTCACCAACTGTCCGGGGTTAAACTTAAGCGCACGTCTTTTTCTGTCAAAAATAAGTTTGTCCATCACCTGCCGATGTGCTTCACGGGCCCTTTGAATCCAAGTTTGAGTCTCTTTTACAAAGGGGTTATCAGTAGGGTGCTTTAACTGAACTTACTCAGGTAAGGTCGGGTTCCGACGTAAATAAAAAAGAAAGGCGACATTCCTGATGATTCTTGGCGGCTATTGTTATATGCAAAAAATAAATTCAGAACTGCAACATCCCAGTCATCCTGTTTGGTGGAAGTGTAATTATAAACCATAATAATAATCGTTTGATTAGTTCTTTTAGATAAGCCATTACAGGCCGGATGATAGGCTGTAGTGAACATGGATTTAATCCCCATGGATGCCAACAGATGTCGTGTAACATTAATGAGGAATAATGCACCTCGATATCATAACAACATGGCGGGCGCCAGATGTCAACAAATTATATTCTGCAAGATGAATTGAGCTACGTGTTCAATGGAACCTCTAGGAATTTGTTTCACTTCCGCTCACTACTGGCATACTCGGTCCCAACATTCAGCATGGTGTTACATAATTTGGATTTGTGAATTTTCCCGATTAAATCTAGTCCCCATCTCTCCCCAATATGATCAATCGGGATAGGCTGAAGAAATACAGCCGGCTTCAACATTTTAGGGCCTTTGTGAGATTGACAAGTAGGACAGCCCCTCACGTATTTCTCAACATGCTTCCGCATTCCAATCCTATAATGACGGGTGTAAATTTTAGTAAAAGTTTTCGTGAAGCCCAAATGACCAGACAATGTGTCATCGTGGCAGGAAAATAAAATTTCCTGCTTTAAGGATTCTGGAACAGCTAGCTAATATAGTGGTCCAGTTCTTCATGCATTTTTCTTATACAGTACACCTGATTTCAATATATACGAGGCCGCTTGGTGGGTAATTTAGGGAATCCTGCTTCTGGATCTTCCAATGCTCGAATTATGGGTATCAACTGAGGGTCACTCTGTTGCTTTTGCGCTACCTCTACCAGAGATAGGAGGGAGATTATTAGCTCATTCATCTGTTCGAGCACTTACGCATAAGGCTCATCTACAGGATATCGTGACACTTGCATCTACATGTTTTGTGGTAGGTGTATAAATAATGGTGTATGCGTATTCCTGTAGCTTTAACGCCCAGCTTACTAGTCTGCCTGTCACATCCTTTAGATTTCGCAGGTAGCACAGCGCACGATGGTCACTCACAATATTTACAAGGTAACCACAGATACGGGGGTGAAACTTTGTGAGGCCGTATACTATGGCAAGCAGTTCTGAAATACTATAATTCCGTTCATGTTTATTCAATGATCTACAACAAAATGCTATGGATGAAGCTCTTCGTTCACCTGTTATAACAAGGCATATCCAACACCGATGCTGCTGGCATTGGTTCGGAATTCAGTGTAAGCCCCTGGACAATAATGAGCCAAACCGGGGCAGTTGCTAATAAATGCTTTAACTTGTGAAAAGAATTTTGATGTGTTGGAATCCACTAAAGCTCTTGGTTCTTTCGAGTTAAGTCGTGTAAAGTTTGGGCAATGGAAGCAAAGTCAAGCAAAAATCGTCTATAAAAATTAAATCGACCCAGCACCCTGTGCACACCCCTCACTGTCCTAGGTACGGGCAGTTCAATAATGACCCTAACTTTATCATTCTCTGGTTCGATACCCTTGGCACATTCCTCAAAGCCCAGAAGTTTAATGCGTGCCATTCCAAAGAAACACTTTTCTGGTTTTAATATAAAGTTGTGTTCCTTCAATTTACAAAGCACTTCTTCCAAATTACTCAGCCACTCCGGGGATGTTGATGCGAATACATAGTCTAGATACGCTAAAGCTCTTTTATATTTGAGTTCAACAGCGTCGTCTACGGTTGTAAAATATCTGGGGACGTTGACCAATACGAAAGCTAGCCGGTAAAATTCGAATTGACCTTGACTTGTGACAAATGAGGTAAATTGCTTACTGTCTTCCGCTACTGGAACTTGAAATTAGGCGCTCAGCAAGTCTAGGGTAGAGTACCACTGCGATTGACCTAAATAGCTCAATAGGCCATCAGTTAGCAGCAACAAGTAAGAAGAAGTTACCGTGACAGCATGCAGTTTCCGATAAGAGACACAGAAACCTCATTATATTTGTTTACTAATACGACTGGGGAGGCCACGGACTGTGCGATTCTCTTATAATGCCAGCATCTTACATGTCTTTCATTTGAGAATGAATCAATTTCCGTTGAGCTTGGGATACCCGGTAAGGTCTTTACTTACTGATTTGCTATCCGTTACTTGAATTTTGAATTTCCCTATATCAGTTTTCCTAAATCTTGTACTTCAGTTGCAAAAATGCTTCTATACCTCCTTAAGAAAGTGTGCACCTGGATATGTTGTATCCGTGTAAGCTCAGAATTTAAATGAAATTGTGCTTCATTAGTTTCAACAGTGCCTGAACCTGCAGCATACAGTTTGCTGATTGTATCAGAGCGACTTCATATGCACTCACAAGGAATCGTGACTGGTTCAGCTTCCTTTTGAGCCGAAGTGCATCCTGAAGATGAACAGGACCCATTAGACAAACATCAAAATACTAAATACAATTAACTCTGGTACAACCTTGGTCTTGAAGTCTGTCATCACTAACTTTTGAGCCGAAGAGTATATCTCAGATGAACAGATCGTATGAGACAAACATCAAAATACTAAATAAAGTTGACTCTGGGACAATCTTGGTCTTGAAGGCTATCATCACTCTAACCTTTGAGCCAAAGAGCATATCTAAGATGAACAGATCGCATGAGACAAACATCAAAATATTAAATAAAGTTGACTCTGGGACAATCTTGGTCTTGAAGGCTATCATCACTCTAACCTTTGTGACGAAGAGCATATCTCTGATGAGCAGATCGCATGAGACAAACATCAAAGTACTAAATATAATTAACTCTGGTACAACCTTGGTCTTGAAGTCTGTCATCACTCTAACTTTTGAGCCGAAGAGCATATCTCAGATGAACAGATCGCATGAGAGAAACATCAAAATACTAAACACAGTTGACTCTGATACAATCTTGGTCTTGAAGGCTATCATTACTCTAACCTTTGAGCTAAAGTGCATATCTCAGATGAAAAGATCGCATGAGACAAACATCAAAATACTAAATACAGTTAACTACGGTACAATCTTGCCAATGAGGACTGTCGTCACCCTACCTTTTGAGTAGAAATACATCATTCAGACGAACAGAACACAAGAGACAAACATCAAAATACTAGATACATTTGACTCGGGTACAATCTTGGGCCTGTAGACAGTCGAAGTGACCTTTTGAGTCGAAATACATCATTCAGATGAACAGCACCCATGGGACAAACATAAAAATACAAAATACACTTGGCTCTAGTTTAATCCTGGTCTTGTGGGCAACTGAGAAGCGTCCTTTTGAGTCGAAGTACATCCCTCAGATGAACATGATCCAAGAGACAAACATCAAAATACTAAATACATTTGACTGTGGTACAAACTTGGACTTGAATGCTGTCATCACTCTAACTTTGAATCGAAGTGCAGCATTCAGATGAACAGAAACCAAGAGACAAACATCAAAATACTACATGCAGTTGACTCTGGTACAATCTTGGGCTTAAAGACAGTCATCACTTTGGATCTAAGCACATCATTCAGATGAACAGGAACCACGAGACAAACATCAAAATACTATATACATTTGACTGTGGTACAATCTTGGGCTTGAAGACAGTCATCACTTTGGATCCAAGTACATCATTCAGATGAACAGGAACCACGAGACAAACATCAACATACTAAATACATTTCATTGTGGTACAGTCTTGGTCTTAAGATCAGTCATAAAGCTTCCTTTTGAGCTTAAGTGCATCCCGAAGATGAACAGGAACCGTCAGACGAACATCAAAATACTAAATACAGTTGACTTTTAATCTTGGTCTTGTAGGCAGTCATAATTCTAAATTTTGAGCCGAAGTGCATCCCGAAGATAAACAAGACCCAAGAGACAAATATCAAAATACTATATACATTTGACTGTGGTACAATCTTGGGCTTGAAGACAGTCATCACTTTGGATCCAAGTACATCATTCAGATGAACAGGAACCACGAGACAAACATCAAAATACTAAATGCAGTTGACTCTGGTACAATCTTGGGCTTGAAGACAATCATCACTTTGGATCTGAGCACATCATTCAGATGAACAGGAACCACGAGACAAACATCAAAATACTATATACATTTGACTGTGGTACAATCTTGGGCTTGAAGACAGTCATCACTTTGGATCCAAGTACATCATTCAGATGAACAGGAACCACGAGACAAACATCAAAATACTAAATACATTTCATTGTGGTACAGTCTTGGTCTTAAAGTCAGTCATAAAGCTTCCTTTTGAGCTTAAGTGCATCCCGAAGATGAACAGGAACCGTCAGACGAACATCAAAATACTAAATACAGTTGACTTTTAATCCTGGTCTTGAAGGCGGTCATAATTCTAAATTTTGAGCCGAAGGGCATCCCGAAGATAAACAAGACCCAAGAGACAAATATCAAAATACTAAATACAGTTGATTCTGGTACAATCTTGGTCATAAAGTTTCCTTTAAGCCATGCGCATCCGTCAGATTAACAGGAGCCATGAAACATAGGTTAAAAGTTATATTCATGAATTGGGCAAAGAGGATTAATCGTGTGGTTTAAGATATTTTAGCCTTCTTCTTAAATGCTTTGCTATGCGGGAGTATAGTGACTCAGGAATTTTATTATGTCAATTAACAATTTTATGGGTAACTGAACTCAGGCCTTTGGTTAATCTATGATTTTTTCCAAGTGGATTGCTTTTGATGTTCTTGTATTGTCTGTGTGATATTCATTGTTAAGCTTAAAAATGCTCTATATTCACGGATGAATAAGACCGTTTTTAAGACATAAATACATGCTATGGGTAGAATTCTTAAATCCGGGAAAGGTGGTTTTGCTTGGAATATTTGGGTTCAATTACTTGATTATTCTTATTAATCATTTTTGTGGTTTAAATACCTTAACCCTTTGCGACGCATAGCGTAGTAAAGCGTAGTGAAATGATAAACGCCCTGCTGCGCATAGCGTAGTAGAACGTAGTAAATGTGTTTATCGTTGCATATAGGTTCTGCTTATGCTGACCTCAGCTTTTAGGAGCTGTGTCGATATAAACGTACTCTTGCTGCATTGTTCCAGCGATCTCGCAAGCCAGAATGTAATAGCAAACCATAAATAGCACTGTTTACAGCAAGGTGCAGTTGTGTAAGTAAGCAGCTTCCTGTCGCATTTATAGCCATATCAGTACCATGGAGGCTGTTCCAAGTTCATCACGGTCTATAAAACGCTGTAGTGAAAAGGTATTGGTAATAGACGAGCAAATACTTGCAGCAGTTTACGAGGAATTAGATCGCGAAGGTAGCTCCGACGAATCCTGGTTTAGTGAGTTAGTGCAAGACAGTGATAAGGAACAAAGTGACAGTGAGAGTGCTGAGAGACAGGCAGCAGAACAGGGGGCTAAAGCTAGTGAAAACAAATTAAAACTAAAGCAGTACCGGCACAGTGGACCTCTAATTTGATTTTCAATAAGTTAGAAACATTTTCATCCCCTACAGGTGCAAATCATTATATTCCTACAGGAAGTCCAAAAATAGATTATCTTGAACTTTTTATAGATTCCAACTTTTGCGGAAAAATCGCGGAGGAAACCAACAGATATGCAGCTCAGATTCAAGCTAAAAAGGCGGATCTAAAATGGGAAGTTACAAATTCAAGGGAGATACAGGTTTATTTAGGTATTTTGATATATATATATATATGGGGATGATGTATTTACCTGAAACCAGAGATAACTTTTGGGGGATTTTTGCATTTGTCCAATTGTAAGACAAGCAATGACGTTGGTCCGCTTTCAAAAGATATCGCAGTACCCTCACCTGAATGACAAATCAACAAGGCCACGATTAGGGGTAGATTCTTGCTATTATCTGTATAAAGTACGACCTGCTTTAGACAATAAAAAAGTTTGCGAGTGTCTACAAACCAAATCGTGAACTTTCTGTTGACGAAGCGATGATAGGCTTCAAACGACGCGTCCTTCTAAAACAATATATGCCTGCTAAATGTACAAAATGGGGATAAAGGCATGAGGTATTGCAGACAGTAAAAGTGGGTATTTGTTGAAATGTAAAATCTATCTGGGAAAAAAGGAGGCGAGAAACAGCAATCTTATACTTGGAGAATAGATTGTTTTAGACATGTGTTAAAAATATACAGGGTTTTGGCATCACGTATATTTTGATAATTTTTTTACTTCGACGCGGCTAATGACTTACTTTTGGACAGTAAAATGTATGCGTGTGGTACAACTCGTGCTGGAAGGAAAGACTGGCCAAAAACAATTTTCAAAGCCAAAACAGCTGAAATTGAAAAGGGGCTAATCTCGTAAACTGCAACATGAAAGCGTAACTGCAGTTGTTTGGCATGATAACAGGGACGTTCTTTTATTATCTACAAACTCGTAATATGGCAGGGATTGATCTGGCAGACCAAAGGAGGGAGTATTACGGTGTCGGCCGTCTCTAAAAAGAAGGGTGGAAATATCTGTTCAATTTTGTAGTGAATGTTGCTATCGTTAATAGTTTTATTATATACGACATTTCGAATAGACCTACTTCTACAGCTCATGGCAATAGGCTTTTTACTACAGGCAAAACTTAGTGCAACAGTTAATCGCAGACTTCACGTCGCGTAAGCGAGTGGGATTTCAGTGTAGCCTACCTTCTACTGCTTCTGCACCAAGTTCTCTTCACACCCTCGTAAAAATTCAAGGTCGGGTGAAATCGTGTGCTCAGTGAATAGTGAAGAAAAGGAAAACACCATCAGGTCGTGGCATACAGTCACAACGCAAGTGCAAACAGTGTGACATTGCGTTGTGTTGAATTGGGTGCTTCCTCAATTATCATGAGGCAAAGGGGGTGGAAATTCAAAACTAATACAAGGGTGTACATACGCAACCATTAATAATCTTAAGTGTATATATAACATTTGTATGGTGCAAGAGAATAGTCTAGCTAACATGTTATGGATATGCTGCAATATCTTCGCTGCAATGGTGGCAGGGATGTAAACATTTTAAGGGTGAGTACCATAATAATTTTGCAGAAATTATTGTATTTATTTTACTTAAGTATAGCAGATTTTATTCCGGTTTTTAATACCCTAAAGTAACGAATTCCATTGCCATTAATATTGCGGAGTTATAAAGATGCATTGCAAAGGGGTGCATGTATATAAGTGTTGTTTGTCTACAAAGGGGTTGATGTTTGCAGTTTTAAATTATTGAAATAATATTTAATCTTACTTACTTCAAACCAATTTTAAATGAGTTATTAGTTAATCAATTTCATTTAGCTACTAAAACACATAATTAGGCATGTATATAGGCCACTTTTAGTTTAACATCTGTGTTAGCAGCTCAGAATTTAAATGGACACAATTCTGCTTGGAGAACAACTAGCTAATACTCTATTCGCAGCAAAGGGTTAATATAGTTGGTGGAAGAACCCCAGAAGGCGATTCAACATGTCAATACTAAATGAACATAGCAAAAATACTGTTTTTAGCTTCCACATTTCAGCCAGCAGTCTTATAGAAGAGCATATATGGTTTAATTTTCTGGTCAGAAAGTTGACATACTCTGCTCAAGTGAACTGGGAATTAATAACAATCCCTAAAAACTCTATGTAACCAATGTATTAAAAATTGAATAGGATATTGAATGCGCAATTGTTGACTGAATTTAAGAGCTGATACAGTATTACTTATGTTTATATGAAGCTTATTACTTATTATCCATTCTGCAATTCTACAATGGTGTAATCAATTTCTGCCTGATAAGTCTGTCATCTCTACTTCTGAAAATAATGTTTGCATCATCTTCAAAGAGATCACTACTGATCAATGATAAGTGAGAAAGAAGATTCCTTGATCTAAATTTAAAATAGGACTTGTCCTAATATGGAACTCTGAGGAATCTCGGATTCTATAGCAACAGGATTTCAAGGTGTACCTACTAATTCAACCATTTGGTTCCTATTTTCAAGATAGGAAGCAAATCATTTGTTGGCTAGTCCTCTAACACCACAGGCATCTCACTTCTTCGTCAGCATATTGTTATCAACTTTATCAAATGCTTTAGTTAAATCCAGGAATAAATCTGCTACTTGTTCCTTTCGGTCTTTACCTTTAGGTGTGTATACAAAATATTCCATCAGTCCAGGCAGAGGAGATTCGACGAGAGACTTCTCGTATCCTGTCCAAGGCATCTTCACCCAAGAGTAACATCTCACCACAAGAGAGGAAGGCCATCAAAGAACTCAACGAAGATGAAAAGATTATTATTCTACCGGCAGACAAAGGCAACGCCACGGTTGTCATGGAAACGGCAGAATATAAAGATAAGATTTCAGACTTGCTATCCTCTGAAACCTTCAGGAAGCTGACGAAGGACCCGAATACACGTTTTCTCAGACAAACTAACAGCCTCATAAAAGCTTCATACCAGACAATGTAAAGAAAGTGACCTCTAAAAGCGAAGCTTTGCCGCCAAGATTATGTGGGCTCCCGAAAATTCACAAGGACAATGTCAGACACTAAATCACTTCACCCTGAAGATGCCAAGCGCTGTACTTGGCGAAACTCGGTATCTACGATGCCTTCTAGACCACGGCCTACAAGTCCGGATAGTTGTAATTCATTTAGTTATGACGCCGGCCGAAAGCCTCAGTACGTACAAAATATTGCACCATTGTTGTATTTCACTATCCTAAAGACAAGATTGCTGAACCCAATAAGACTTTTCAGGAGGAACGTATAAGTTACTATAAAAACCCTCATAACCAATTGGTAGGTTTAAAACACTGTGAGAGAAGGTATATCATTAAATGTTTCATAAATAGTAAACAATCTACTTTCACTGCTGAAACGAGCGGTAGAATGTGTCTTTTCATAACATCGTTTTTGAAGCTCTCAACTCAGCTATGGCATCATTTACACACAACTTTTTAAAATTGTCTCTTCATCTCTGCTAAGCTCTGTTCTGTCATTATGTAACTTCACAGTGTAATAGGATACACTTCACAAGTGTAAAATTTGTGATAAGAGCTTTACTCTTTTGTCACATTTGAAATCCCATAATTTGATGCATGAGGGTAAAAAGCCTCACAAATATGAAGTTTGTGAGAAGAGGTTTATTCATATGGGCGATTTGAAAAGGCATAAGTTGATACATGAAGGTAAAAAGGCTCACAAGTGTAAAATTTGTGATAAGAGCTTTACTCTTTTGTCACATTTGAAATCCCCTAACTTGATGCATGAGGGTAAGAAATCCTCACAAGTGTGAAATTTGTGCCATTTGAAAAGACATAGTTTGAAACATGAAGGTAAACGGCATCACGTGTGAAATTTGTGAGAAGAGTTTAGTGTATTGAAAAGACATAAGGATGTAAAACTCACATACTGGCAAAACATTCATAAGAACTTAAATCAGTTGTCAGCTTTTAGATCACGTAATTCAATTCATGATCAGAAAATTATACAAGTCATAAGTGTGAAAATTGTGAGAGATTCAACCAAGCGTTACAATGCGTAATTATTTGATTGAATACCATAATGCTGGACAAATATACCATTATTTTGTGTATTTTGAAAATGCATAATTTGATTCATAATGGAAGAGACTCATACTTGTAAAACATTTATACATCCTACAATAATTTGTTGCATTTCAAATACTTAATGTAATTAGTGAGGAATTATGAGCATACAAATGTGATATATGCAACGTCTTCATTAAGATTCAGAATCCATGATTGGCTTCAAAAGGGCAGAAAGATGTAAACTTTTCATGTATTTCTATTAAATTTTTTGTTCATAAGAACATCTTAAAAATCAGTGTTTAGCTATGAGGAATGTTTTGTGTAAAAGCTTACAGTTTCCAGCAAGTTCAGAGCAGCAGCAAATAAATATAGTTAACCCAGATTTATTATGACACTGCTGCTAAAGAGTAAATGATTTTGCCTATAATTTCTAAAGGTCTCTGTATTTCTTGTATAACATTCATTGTACAGTTTCACAGTTGAGTTATACAAGCTTATGCTTTTAAAACTACTTCCTATAACAGATGACAGGTACTCTAAATCTGCCGCAGTTTCATCCATCTTTAGCAATCCAGCATATAACAAGCAATTTCTCTAAAAATAAGACCAATTAGAATAACTGACTGGAAGTTCAGTGCAAAGTGCATACAGACCTCTTGATATTATCAATTTTCACACCATCTATTACTGGATTTTTTGGTGGTTATTGTTGAAGTTCATCATATTGATTTTTATGAATTACAATATTTTATTAACTTAATTCCAAAAATGAAATCATTAGAGGAATTTATTGAAAGCAGTTTAATTTAATGTTTTGTTTGCTTTAATTTTGGAAAGGAATTTTTTCAGAATAAGAGTATTCACCAAGAACATAAAAGAAATCAATACCTTATCATGGTTGTAAAGCCTTTACGTGAATATTATGACTTTTTGGGGTGGACAATTCCTTTGAGTTTCTATACATTCTGCATTCCCTAATCACAGATTCCAAGTTTCCTAATTCCAAGAAACAAATTAGGGTGGTGCATCCTGAATACCATTTGAAACAATTATGAAATTCCTCACTGGGATTGTTCTATGCTGTTCAAACTGTATTGGTCCATGAGGTAGCAATGAGCTAATCATGCTAATGTGAGTGATGTTGAAAAAATCAAGTATACATATTATCTGTTTACAAGCACCATACATCAAGTGATTGTAACAATTGTGTACTTTATTCTGTGGCAAAAAGGCTAGTAGTGTGAGAGGTGGTTTGATATCCAGCTGCCAATTGTTAGATTATTGCAATATGATTCTGTATCTTCCTTTTGTATATTCTATCCGTATAATGTTTGCATCTGTTAACTATTTCTAACCTGGCAGTGCGCAAAGTTTCCAGTAGGTTTAAAGTCAATTTGTAGCCAAAAGAGGGCTGATTAGTATTTTAACTTTCTAGAAAAATCTTAATATTTACTGGTATATATTCTGGTTCTTTGTTAAATTGATTTAGGTATATTAGAAATACATAACCATTCCTGTACAGAATTAGTTTAGGCTAGATTTAATGAAGTTCAAAGTTTGATCTAAAATTGAAAATATGATGCTATTTACATATATTCATGCACATTATAACTAAGATTGTCTAACTGTAAGTGATCTTATATGAATTTATGCTGATTTTGAAAAACACTTCACTGAGATGCAGGGTGCAAAAGTGATCAGTGTGTTGAAAGTTATATGCATATAAACATCCATATAACACACTCACAGGGTCACTCATAACTTTTCTTTGTATGATAAGATTTGGAATAATTATTTGGATGGAAATGAGCTTGTATATTAGAGAACCAGTATTGTCAACAGCATGTACTACCTTCAAATACAGACATTCATCACTTTGGCTGCTGCTTGTCCTGAGCCAAATAACTTGAAGTAAGAAAAATTATCACTGAATTCATTGAACATTGACATTCTTTCATAATCTGGAACTGTTCAATTTTGTTGTCATCTTCAAATATCATGCAGGAAAAGTGTAACAGAGCAGAGCTACTCGCCCTCACACATGTACAATCTCATAATCTTGTGCTTGATAATCCTGCTTAAACATGTATTCTACTATGCAACAGAACAAAAGACCCTATCCCCAATGATAAATCAGCTGGTATATATGAAATTGTTTGTAACGACTGTAACCTGGTATACATAGGAAGAACCAAAAGAAATCTTGAAATAAGACTTAAAGAGCATATGAAATGCATTTGCCAAAAACAGATGGATAAATCAGTAGT
This sequence comes from Deroplatys truncata, assembly GCA_030765065.1. Classification (NCBI taxonomy): domain Eukaryota; kingdom Metazoa; phylum Arthropoda; class Insecta; order Mantodea; family Mantidae; genus Deroplatys; species Deroplatys truncata. The sequence goes on from CM060989.1 coordinate 122,311,123, forward strand.
AGCACATCATTTGTGGTCTTCAAACCATGAAATCACTCCAAACATAAAACTCTTAAAACCAATCAACAGCAGCAATGAATTGGACATCTGGGAAAAAATACATATCGTCAAACACAGGAATCACCTAATGAATTACGAACTACCGCCACCCAGCAGCCTTTGGAAGTTCATGAACCCAGTGCCAGAGAACATCACTAACACACATTCCCCAGACAATAACCGGCAAACTCAGTTGGAAACATGCTGATGATGGGAGCAAACCATTCTCCTGAAATGCATTCAAAGTAAGAACCTTTTAGTGATGTAGTGTAACAACCTCAAACTCTCTTTATTTTAGATCACTGTTACTAGCTTCTCAATCTTCAAAATTAATTAAGGCTTTTGATTATTTAGAATCAATTTTAAATGGAGAAAACACTTCACTTATATGTTTAGATAATGAATATGATCTTTCACTTGCCATTATTCCACCACCAACAGATGCACCAGTCATTGTGAGGGTTTTGCTGATAATGTAATCAAATTGACTGAGCATACTATGGACAAACCTACTGTATTGCAGCACCTGCAGAAATCATGGGAAGATGATCAGTTGTGAGCAATGATGACTCTTCTCTTCCACCTCCAAAATGGGAAAAGACAGAAGATCAATGCCCTGAATATTCTGAAATGCTGCAAGCTATTTCAACTGAGAAAATGCGAGACCTAACCTCAGGTAAATCTGTTCCTAACATATTCTCTTCACTGGCATGTGATTTTTTGACAAGATATTAGAACAACCAGTGATGTGTAGTCCACCAAAACCATCACATGTTTTTTTGTTATTTAAAATTTGAAGTTTTCAGTGAACAATTAACATATGAAACAATTGTGAAATATTTTGGAAAATATTCTTTGAAAATGTACATGAAAGCGAAACCAGTAAAATTTGGATCTAAGCTTTGGATGATGTGTAGTCATAGTGGATATCCCTTTCAGATTTATTCATACCAGGGGAGGAAACATAAAAACAATCGTCCTCTATCAGCAAGAGTTGCGGAAGCTCTGATATAAGTAATTAAACAACCAAATCAGCATGCAGTGTATATGGATATCTCTTTTTTTATCTTATAGTCTGGCTGCATCAATGAAAAACAAAGGGTTTTTCATGGCCGGGAGAGTTTGAAAAAACTGAGTAGCAAAATGTCCATTGGAGTCGTCATCAAGCATGAAGAAGAAAGACAGAGGTACAGTCAAATGTTTTTACACAAACAGTGGAATTGCAATTTTCTGATGGGGTGATAAAATAGAAACTGTTGTTATCAACTTCGAATTTCTGGACTCAAAAAAAATGAAGTGCAACATCGAACAGAATGTTTTGAGAATAAATGTTCCAATTCCATAGTGTATCGTCATACAATAAATATAAAAATGAGGTTGACCTATTTGATTCCTTGATGTCTGCCTACAGGATAGAGATTCAAGGAAAGAAGTGGTATTTTCACTGTGTACCAACATCTTGGACACAATGGTTGTTGCTTCCTGAAAATTGTACACCTTTGCTGAACTTGAAACCTATAATCTTCTGACATTTTGCAGTATGTTACTTACATTTTATTGCATGTACTATAATATGGCAACAAAGACGAAACATTGTGTCTTGCTATGCTCAGGGTTCTCTGATTTCATACGAAGCAATGGAAATAGGGATGCTCAGATGAATAATGTATTGTGCTTATGAGCTTTTCTATGTTACATTCCAGATTGGCTAATTTTATGCTGAAGAGCCATGTCACACAAAGACCTGGACCACAGCCAAAATGCCTCATGAGTCAAAGGTTTGACAAAATAGGACATTTCATTGCCAAAAACCCAACAGGAAAGCAATGCCTATGTGCATTTTGCACAAAAGGAAAGCCAACCACTATTTGTGTGAAGTGTGACAGGGGTCTCTGTGCTTTGTGCCTTATCACATATCAAAAGAAAATCCAAACAGTGGTTGTACAAATTTCAAATATACAATAAAGAAACCACATATTGACCCAATGTCCTATACATAAGACAGTCGGTAGCTTTTATTCAGATTGTGTTGCATCTCCATTATTCATGTTCACTTGGTGTATCTGTTGGTTTATAGTGACATTTTGTAAAATAAATCTCAATTTTTATTTTGGGTCTTAATGGAATAATGCAAATTATAAAATAGCTTGTATTAGCTCTATCTGCATGTGCAGAATTAACAGCTATTTTGCTGTTTATGTCTACTAATATACCTCATGGTGGATAACCAACAATGAAATGGATGAGGAAAATGTGCAGTGTAAAGCACTTAAGATTTTCAACAGAAAATAGGTTGGTGAAACTGCAAGTAACATCAGCCTCAGTTGATTTAAAATGAGGTTATGTGATGCACAGCAATCATAATTAAATGTTATTTTAACTTTGTATGTCTCATTATGGGGCTTTAAGTGTTTCCTCATTTCACCAAAAGTTATTTTGCTTACAATGGCAATTTAACAAATAAAAAATGTATTTCTGAATGGGTAATTATGCATAAGTTCTGCTGCTTATTAAAGGACTCGCCTTCTACTTATAAGGCTAAAATATGCAGAGAACAGAAAATAATATTGCTTTATAGAATTATAGTGGGCGCATCCTTAGATGGTGATTGACGTTTCTCAGCCACGTGGTAATGAGTTGCAGAAACCAAAAGGGATCAACATGTCATTACCATTGCCTAGCAACTAGTAGTCCACCAATCAAAAGCAAATTGTCATAGCAATCGGGTACGATATAGAGTTCTCAGAGTTTCTTGAAAAATTGGAACTTACATACAGTGAAGCATTAAAATATTGAAGAAAGAGTGAGTTGACTTAAGATACTCTTTGCTCCACTTACTACATATTACACGCAGGACATGTTTCATGAGGCATTTCCCACATCTTCCGCTGCTATGCATCGACTGACTTCAGAATAGGATTCTGGTTCTCTGGTGTCATCTGTTGACAGATTGATGAACTTAGTCATGAGATCTCTTCACGATGGTATTTCAAAGTTCATCAGCTGCTCTTGGAACTTTTTGATGTATATTTTCTCCCACAAGCTTAATTCTAGCAGTTTCTTGACATACTTTAGTAATTTTGCTTCCTTTTCTATTGTGTGGTTCTCTTTCCAAAAATGGTTCGCTACAGCAGACCTTTCTAACTTTTATATCTGATGTTGCAGTAGTGTTCCTTTAGCCTGGTTCCAATGTTCCTCTTGGTCTTCCCTATTTGTATTTTGTCACAATCTTTGCAGTTTATCTGATATATACCTTGTTTCTTTTCATGTGGAATACTATTAGTAGTGCTGAATTTATTGTATGGTGCCAGAATTATCTTGTATTTCTTGTAGAAAAGCAGATTTTGGTATTTTGTTAGATTATGAAAAAGGTGGTTATAGAGTTTCAATTTCAATTTATTTTCATCCATGAGAATATCTACCTGTTGTGGATTCATCAAGTACAATAATTATTTACAAATACAATTTATTTACAATTCCTGATTACCAGTCCTGCGCTTAAATTCCTCCAGACTATAAAATGCATTAACTAGTAGGTGTATTTTTATTTCTTTCACAGTTTGATCAGCATTTTTTATCAATTTTATTTTTTCAGGTAACTTATTATAAAGTTCTTTTCCCATACTTTTATACTACGTCTGTTTAATGTGTCTTAATTGCTGTTCTGAAATAATCATCACTGTTTCTTAGGTTATACATGTGTATACCAGCATTTTTTGGCTCATTTTCCTCCAAAACATATTTTATCGCCTCATAAATGTATATATAAGGAACAGTCAATATACCATATTGTTTAAACTTTGATTTACATGTGTGTCTATTTTTAACATTACCTATTATTCTAATTTTTTTTTTGTAATTAAAATACCTTTTGCACTTCTGTTGTTGTAATATTTCCCCACAATATTATTCCATATTTTATGTGTAAATAAATAAAAGGATAGTATACGTGTTTAAGTGTTTTGTCATCCATGGTTTTCCTCACCTGTTTTGATTAATAACAGAGTAGTTCTAGAAAAGACATGTAGATATGATTGAAGATGGTACAAATGATATAAGTTTTAAAGATGAGTCAAGAGGGGCTCATGATAAAAAGAAAGTAAAAATGAATATGATAGTATCGATGAGAGTTTAAATGATGAAAATGAAGATTTAGGGTTGAGAAGATCAACCAGGCAAAGAACGGAAGCCTGCAAGATTTAATATGATTTTGTATATAATAATTTTCTGTATGTAAATTGTGTTAAAGCTGAAAAGTTTTGTTTCTTGTAACAATGCTATTAATAGTAATGATTTTGAAAATCGCAGAAATGCAATGGATAAAGAAATGATTTGTTTAAATAAAAATAAAATTTGGATGTTTGTAAATAAACCAAATGGTAAATCAGTTGAGATGTAAACTGGGTCCATGCAAAAAAGACATGATATTTATAAAGTTAGATTAGTAGTAAGAGGATATCAACACAATGATTTAATTGATTATATTTACTCTTCAGTGTCAAGAATGCAAACTTTAAACATTTTAATGGCTATCGTTGACAAAATGGTTTAAATATTCAACAAATGGATGTAGAGACAGCCTTTTTGAATGGTAAAGTTAAATCCAAAGTTTATGTGAAACAGCCACAATGTTATGGGGATGGCACAGATAGAGTACTGAAATTGAGCAGTGCATTGTATGGATTAAGAGAAATTCCGAGAGCTTGGTATGGATGCTTTGATACTTATTTGAAAAGTTTAGGCTTTGAAAGAAGTGAAAATGATTGTTGTGCATACATATTAAATAAGGAGAATAAAATCAATGTTTATCTAATTCTATTTGTAGATCTACTTATATGCTGTAAAGATGATACAAAATTAAATTTTGTTAAAAAAGAAATGTATTATGAAAATATTTCAAATGAAAGATTTGGTTAAAATAAGAGACTCTTTAGGTACTTATTAATATTAATCACAATTGCAATAAGCAAAAAATGACCCTTGATCAAAGGGATTATATCTTGTCATTAGAAATGAAGTATGATATTGTAAACTGTAATTTGTATGGTACTCCTATGGAACAAACTTTGAAGTTAGAACCTGTGCAATCAGCAAGTGATGAAATTAAATATAGAAATTTAATTGGAGTTCTTTTGTATATTAGTTCAGGAACAAGACCTGATATAAGTTTTAGTGTAAATTATTTTAATAGATTTCAGAATTGTTATAGTAGTAAACGTTATAAGTATGCTTTGGGAGTTTTAAAGTATTTAGTTTTAACCAAAAACTTAAAGTTAACTCTTAATAACAATACAAATGCAGAAATTTTAGATCGTTATGTAGACGCTGATTGGGCAAGCAATATTATTGATGGAAAACCGACTGGTTATGTAATTAAATTAAGTGGAAATGTAATTTATTGGAAATCGAAGAAACAGAACAGTGTAACAAGATCCTCCCATCAGCTGAATACGTAGCGTTATCTGAGTGTGAGAGTGAATTAAAGGTTGTAAAAGATATTTTGCTGGATATTAATATTGAAATTTTTGATCCTACTAAAATTTATGAAGATAATTCTGGTGTGATAGATACAGGAAAGTTTGATAATTTTACAAAGAAAACAAAAAATTTAGAAACAGATTGCACTTTGTAAATTATAATTTTATTAATGGTAAAATTGATATTGTAAAAGTGAATTCTGAAGAAAATATTGCGGAAAGTTTTTAGGTTGAAATAAATTTGAAAAGTTTAGAAACATGTTAAATGTAAACTAATTGATAATAGTAAATTTTGGACTGCAATATGAATTTAAGGAAGCGTGTTGGAATATAGGTAAATCCCTTTAACAGAGAAACTAGCAACATATATATATATATACAGGTGTGCGGTAGAGCGACGTTGCTGAGCGTGTAAGAGAGAGCTTGGAAGATGCCGGTTGCAGAGCAAACACACTGTCGTATATTGTAATGGTGTTTTATAATTTTATCAGTGATTGTGAATAAATGTGTTATTACATAAAGTTGTGTTTCTTAACTGATATACAACCTATGAGAGGACGTAGCTATTCTATTCTGACAGTATTGGGTGACTTCGCTCACACTTAGTCAGATTTTGGTTAATTGTATGCATTTAGCAAATGCAATAACATGAGGCATTGTTCAGTACTGTAGCGCAGGAAGTGGAATAATTATGGTTAGTGGGCAGCAAGTGTCATGGAAATTGAAGATAAGTGACTTTGATGAACCATCAAGGTTGCGGGGGGGTTACCAAATGCTCAGGCACACAACACAGAAATTTAGGCAACAGTGGTTATCTGATACAGCATACAAACAATGGCTAGAACCTGTGAAAGATAATGTTCATAAAGTAAGGTGTAAATTTTATATATGTGAATTTACCGTAGAACTGATGTAAACAATTATGGTAAAGAGAAGAACATGGAACTGCCTCGAAGAGTGCAGGGTTTGTAAAAAAAAAATCTTGATGTCATCACCCGAACCAGAATCTTCTAGCACTCTCGATAAATGAAGGAAAAAGGCCAAAATAAAGCTTTGTGGATTTTTATTTGAGCACGACATTTCTCTAAACACAATACACCATTTAACAAAAGTTAAAAATGCCTTCTCTGACTTGAATAATGTTATGAACATTACATTAAGGAGAACAAAGGCCACGGAGTGTTACAAAATGTAACGAGAATTTAATGATGTGTTATAGAAACAAAACTTCAGTATATTTATTGAACAATCTACAGATAAGTACAACAATATTTGGGCAACTGCTCCAAATGTTTGACCGTAAAGATGCAGAGGCTGTACATTAAGGTGCTACTGTTAATCGTCTATGAGATCCTAAACAACGCTCCCATAAAGTACAATATCCCACTTGAAAATGTGATAGGCTTCACATCTGATGGTTGTAACGCAGTTGTCGCTGAAGATAATGCTATTACGCGTAGGCTACAAAAAGATTTTTATACGAAAATGTTTATCTGCGTGCAAGTGAGGCTTGCAACCAATTGCTAGAATCTGCGAAGATACAGCACGAGAAGCACACAATTTTTTCAGGCATGATCCGAAAAGAATTGCTGAAACTTTTTAATTTCAAGGCTTCTGCAATATCAAACCTCATAAGATACTGAGGCCGTCGCAAAGAAGATGGTTGTCGTTAAGTGTGGCTACACATGTGCTAGAACAGTGGGAGCATTGAGAATATTCTTTTATTCAAAGTGGGAGGAAGAACGAGTGTGTGCAGTTATCAAAGTCACTCAGTGATGACTTTTTACGGCTGTATTTAATTTTTCTTAAATGGATTTTGCCAAAATTTGTGCTACTTAGTATTTTCGGAGTGAAAAATTGGTGATATTTTTGCCCTGCTATATCACACATGATTATGTAAATAAGACCGATCTTGCAGCCGTTGACCCAGTGAACCAACAAAATTCTGTCATACACTCAAATGTATGTAGGTATTGTTATAATTGATTTCATAAGTAAACCTGAAAACTATTCTCAAAGTAGTGGAACTTTTACTATAATGCACAGCAGTTTCTTAAAATTTCTTGTGAACTAAAAAAGAGGAATACTATATTACAAATAGAGTATTGGAGATCCAAAAGAAATGTCTAAGGTGTATATTTAACTTAAAACGTTGCCACTCTGTAAAAGAAGTGTTTAAAAATGCAAAAATTCTTACAGTAATATCTCTAAATGTCTACAAAATTATTTTGTTAGTTAAAAGGAATCAAAACATCAAGAATCTAAACAAAGAATATTATACATATAAGACAAGGGGAATAAATAACTACCAGAGGCTGTGTACAACTAAAGCTGCAACAAACACAGATCCATACATCAGAGGAGCAAAACTTTTTAATAAGTTACCACAATATATAAAAGCTCCACAGGGTAACTCTTTTAAAACATTGTTAAAAATTATCTACTAAATAAAAGCCTATACAGAATAGATGAATTATAATCTTCTAAAATATGTTTTGTATGTTAGAGTATAAGTATAGATCAAATGGTAAATAATATTTTGTGCTTGCGCTAAACTGTTTTTGGCTGGTATTGTATAAATGATAGGCCTAAACTGTAAATAGTATCTGATAATATATGTGACTCAATTGAAAATTACTATTAGTGTTATATAAGTGACAAATTAAGTTCTAAATAGGGATTGTATAAGTGATAATATGCTAATCCATCTACAACAAATGTATGTTTTTGGAAGAGTAAGTATAGGTTGAATTGTAAATAGTATCTTGTAATCTATTTTATGTGGCGTTGTATAAATGATAGGCCTAAATTGTAAGTAATATTTGATAATATATGTGATTAGATTGAAAATTACTATTAGTGTTATATAGTGACAAGTCAAGTTGTAAATAGTAATTGTATAAGTGATATGTCAAATTTTGTATTTGATAATATGCTAATTCTTCTATGACGAAGCCTGAAACATGTAATAACAATGTCTATGTGTGAATAAATACCTTACTTTACAAAGACTGAGCTGGTTTACACCCCAGATAGTGTTGTCGAAAGGTGAACAAAGATGTTCAATGATTGCCCCACTTCCAAGAGCGCTTGGATTTCCCAAACAACCACGAAGATCTACAACAAATGGACAATCAGTGGAGGTTACCTTATATGATTGTTTTTTTTTTTTGTTCGAAAATCTAAACTCTTAAGGAAGTGCCGAGTTTGGAAATTCATAAAGGAAAGGAAAGACCTCCATGGGAATGAAGAATACTTAGAATTGGGGAACACTGCTCAATATATTAGTTCTGTCCCATTCTAGTGCCGACTGAGGGAATGTTCTCGAAAGTAAATCTAATAAAGACGCTGTGACAGAATAAATTAAATTCAAGTACAGTCAGTGCTGTGATGCTCTCTGAGCAGTGTTACTAACTGCGTAGAATTTAACCTCTAAGAAAATGATTGCCTCAATGTACAAATCCTATATCTACCGCAAGAAGGTAGAACACTTGGACAACGGAGCAGAGTTTGTAAATTTGGATTATCTTGTGTAATAACAGCCTGTCTTCTGCTAGCAGCGGCGTGGGCGCGGCCTAGGCGGTGGTTGCAAACAGAAAGCACGTTGTAGGCATAAAATGTTGCCAACCATGCACAAAATGTAGAGCGAGCCATCGTAGTTGTATACATAGACAATGTTGTTATCATTATATCCGAAAAACAGCAGTTTTAACTGTTTTTATCCGTTGTGTGCGAGGAGTGAAATAAAAATAAAACTTCAAATATCTTACTGATGTTCTTAAACTTCTTAATTTATAATTACTATTTTGAAAGGAAAGAAAGCCTTTACCGCAAAATATTTTGTTTTATTCCATGCAGAACTTTTGAGATTGTCATTTAGTTATAACGACAACGTGCGTTTACTAAGTTGTTAGTAAACGCTGCAAACAAAACACAACATTAAAATTGGGCCTCTGACACATCGGAGCCTCAGAGGATTTTATTCCTCTTTTACAGAACGCTATTCGCCGAGTTTCAAAGTTTCGTCCGCAGCTGTTAATTTTTTCTTTCTCTATTACTTTTGTAAGTTGGGGAAGTACTGCATTCCACCCCAAAATTCGATACTGAGATTTCACGGGAAATACAAGTTTTGAGGCCCGCTGAATCCAAATAAAGCATTTGTGGTAACATGTCCGTGTGTTTGTGAACACCATAAACGAAAAGTCTGATAAATACCAGACTTGGTATTTAGTTTCAACATCTTCCAAGGATGCGACGCGAATTTTTTCAACACAACTCCCCCTCAAAAATACCCTTTACATGGAATATTTTTCGAAAGTTTTGATTTTCTAAACAATGGCTGTAACGATTTTGATTAAAATACCATATATTAAAGATATTTAGTAAAATAAAATGTATATCTTGAATTCTCTGGAAATAGCTGTGAAGTCCTCTTCATTCGGAAGGAGTTTTGTATAATGGTAAACGTTAGCGATAGACGAAAACGTACCACAAAAAAATGTAATCTCTTGAAAACACACAATTCACTTAAAATGTTTTCTGTGACATAAGCCGCTCCTGAGCTATCCGTTATCAAAGGTTCGAATTGTTCAATACCTGTCATTCTTTTAAAGTCTCATAGATTCCAATTGTTTCTCGCGATGTCATGGAAACAGTATGGAATTTTAAGGCCAGTATATAGCGTCGAGTTGTTAAACATTTGACTATCGCTGTTCTCTTTGTATCTATGAAATGTGTAATGTAGCTATTTCTGCAAAGGTTTATTTGGATTGAGATGTAGTAAATACAAAAATAAGCTTTAGTTAGGATAGTTTGTATACCCATTAATAAACATAGAGGGTAGAGAAAGTCATGTGAAAGTATCACATTAGATTTTTTCTATCTACTACATTTAATCCAAATAAACCTTTACAGAAATAGCTACATTACACATGTCGTTACAGATACAAAGCGAACAGCGACAATCAAATGTTTAAGAACTGGACGTTATATGTGAGCCTTAAAATGCCATACTGTTTCCATGCAATAGTGAGGCACAAATGAATAGGAGAGCATTTCAAAAACTGAGAGTATATTAAATAATTAAAAGAATAACAGCGGACACCTCCGAAATTGGTGATGCAACAAAAACTTTATTTGAAATAAATTATAAGTTTTAAAGATATCTACATTTGCTGTATTGTAAGCTTTTGTTATCTCTTATGCTTTACCAGTTGCATTAAAATTATACAAAATTCATTTCGAATGAAGAGGACATCGCAAGTCGTTCACAACAAATTCAGGATACACATTTAATTTCTCATATAAGTATCTGAAATATATCCTATTTTAATACAATGTTCGAGCAATTTTTCAGAAAATAAAAAATAACAAAAGATGTTCCATTGAAATGGAGGGTTTTGGCGGGTGAAATTCTTGGTGTCACACCTTTGGAAGATACCGAGCTTAAATTCCAAGCCTGTAGCTTATCCCATATTTTGTTTTTCATTTATGCTGTAGATATACACGCAGTGACGCGCGTGTCTTGTCTTCTTTATTTATTCAGGGACCTCAAAACATATATTTCCAGATATATTGATATCTAATTTGTTAGTGAAATGCAATACTTCCTCTACCTATTACATATACTGCTAATGAAAGTAAAATTAAATATTTAACTTACAAATCTGCCTTCCATGATGCACCTCTGAATTGAGCTTTCAATCGCTTATTGTTTTCAGCAACAGGTTATTTGTTTCTTATTTTTTGGGAAAAGATTAGATTTTCCGACTATGAGGATTGCATTAACTTTCAAATGAATCATCATACAGTAAAACAGGCATTGGAACTTTCTCGGAAATTTAACGTCAGGTCCAAACCAAATGTATAAATATTTATCTTTATGTATTACATTCATGTGTATTTCTCTACCCATTACCGTTTATTCTTATTTATCTTCACACCTTGATATCAAATGGTTTGATGATACGCAATAATATGCTTACAGGTAGAATAAGCAATAGATAAAAAAATTATAATAGATAAAGTCTAAGGACAGATAAACAAGTAAACAAAGTAACGTGTTGATGTTCTAATTTATCGGTGACAGGGTGTTCTAGAGAGGAATTTACTACCCCTCTTCGCTCTTTTTCCAATACTTTTGTTTGGGAAAGTCCACCGTGGTTTTGCAAGCTTAAAAATTCATATTTCTCCCGCTTTCCTTTCGAGAACTATGAACCCCTTCCAACTTCCACCTTTTGCTTTAAAGTGTCATCCATCCCTGGTAATCAATTAGAAATTTAGGAGTCGAAGCGCTTTCCCCTTACTTTTACTTATCCAGATGTTATTCACATACTTGAAAGTTATTCTGGGAAGTGCAGACTCCCAGTTGTATTGCTCTCTTGTTAACATGGCCCAACGTACTTTAGAAATTGTGCCTGAAGAAGAAACTCTTGACCGGGAAGCGGTGATTGGCTAAGTCTGGTCGTTGCCCATTCTGTCCCGCAGAATAGACGGGATACTGGCAGTTCTGCAGTGGGTAGCCTGGAGGAGACTGCTTGCGAATAGCAAGATCTGCAATGACTACCAGCAGCCACGTGTGCTGCACAATTATAATGACAGTGTCGATGGGAAACCGTGGACAAGTAGATCTTGCGGAAGGAGGAAGTCCATCCGGGATGGATCGTTCTTCTCCAGGGGCAAGCTGAACTTGGAACAGGTGATATTCCTGGTATATCGATCCTTCGAACTGCCGCTATACATGATGGCCGGGAAGCCTCAGTGGCCAATTGCTATACCCTGGTGAAACTTCCTCAGAGAAGAAAGCGAGCGTGGTTGGAAGAAAATGCAGACCTCATTGGTGGCCTAGACGAAAATGACGAGTTCATTACGTAGAAATAGACGAGTCGAAGTTCTTCCACCGCAAGTAACACAGAGGGACGTGGCGTGAGGGCCACTGGGTGTTCGGCTCGGGAAAAGGCATCCTGGTGGAAGTGCCTCACAGGAGGACAGAAAGCCTGTAGGCCCTGATCATTGAGCATATTTTGCCTGGACGCCGCATCATCTCCGATTAATGGGCTTCTTACGCCAAGATTGGAAATCTACATGACCGCGTGTATGTTAACGATGCTGTTATCCATGAGCAGAACCTTGTTGATCTCGAGGGCGACGACCCTAGGGGCCTACTACGGTAGATACGGGATTGGCGCTCCTAGGGTCCCCAGCCACACTCTCGATTGGGTTCCTCTAAGAGGTTGAGAGGGCTTATGCCAAATGCCCAATTAACTTTGTTCCACAAGTGTGTTTGACCAAAGGCTAGTTACTTCCCCGAACATAGTCTGACGGATACAGCTGCCACGGACGGAGGAGGGAACTTGCAAGAGGCGACTGGGTAATGTGTAACTCCAAGCCCTTGAGTATCATGTAGGACTGTTCGTATCCGCTGATAAAGGACAGTCCCGGGGAGGGGCCATTACATGAGCTGTTACACTCCTGAAGGCGATTGGGGCCCTCTATCTATGAATTGGGAGATGAGACCCTAAGGTGAGCAAGGTCCAGAATAGGACTCACCTAAGCTGGGGTGGCGCCCAGCATGTGAGCATGCAATCGGAGACATTTGTAATGGTGGAGGTATCAAACGCTATGAATACCAAAAGATCCAAAAAAACACCAACAAAGTAGTTGTGAAAGAAGTAGTAGAGTGTTGTGTTCCTCGCTAATTGGTTATCACTAGTACTGAGGAAGGAAGGAAATTCAGTACGGTTAGTCTATTCACTATCCCAAAGGTTCTGAATAAAATTGCTGGTGCAATAAAGTCCTGTGTTGGAACTCGTAATGCCACGCTCCTGGTTGAAGCACGTTCAGTACCCCAAGCAGCTATTACACAGAAAGCAAACATGTTAGCTAGCTACTCCATACAGGTTGAGATGCTAAAGACCTTGAATTCCTCGCGCGGTGTTGTAAACACCCTGCATTTGGACGTTATGTCCAATGAGGAGATTCAAGCATATCTTGAAGATCAAAGTGCCAGCGCTTTGGTCATACAAGTGACTTCTGTAACGGTGAAGCTAACTTCGTTAACTTTGGAGAATTATCGCACGAGGGAGCATGTACATCAGCTACAACATGCGTTAACTGCAGTGGTGAACATTCACCTAGTTCCCGAGAATGCCCCGGTTTTACAGAGAAAAGGGCGATCCAGGAGATCCGGGTTAGAGAGAAGGTTTCCTTCTCGGAAGCCCGGAAGTTTCTGCGCGTCCGCCAACCCTCTGTCCCGAACTCCGGGACCTATAGCTCAGTTGCATCTAAACCGGTACTGAGTCGGGAAATCGCAACTCAAATCAGCGATATTAACGGGGCCGCAATGTCAGAAAAGATTCTCGTAGCCAGATCATTTCCAAAACACACGAGATCCACATCGACATCTCTAACAACACCTGCCAATTCCGTTACTGACAAGATCCCTTCAGTAAAGTCAATCAATAGGATCGATCTCAAGCAATAAGACTGGCAAGCCCGTAACTTATAATGCATCACAGATAAACTTCAAGACCAGCTATAACCGCACTGAATTCCTGAAAGAAAATTAAAAGTGTGTACCCGGAAGATTCAAGGGAAAGAAAAGTCCACGAACATCTGCTCGGAGATCTTCTTCTGAGGAATCTTCTGGGAAGGACCCGGATCGGCGATCTCCACTTCCAATTGGTTCAAGCATCTCGAACCGACGTTTTCAATGAAAAAGCGGTCCTCTTCTGTGGAGGAGATGAAGCAGGAGGTTTCTGCCCGCACTGCCAGAACGACAGTAAAAAGAGGTAACGTCCTTCCTCTACTAAAGCTGCTGCTACCCGCCACCGAAAAAGGACAAGTTGGTTCGACCACTGACGTTCTCAAAGTAGTGGACTCTTTGGAATTGAGAACTTATCTCATTATCAATAACATGGCTATCCTTCAACGGAACATATGTGGAATTAGAACACATCGACCAGAGCTTGAACGTTTACTCAACGAGAACAATCCTTTGGTCGGATGTCTGCAAGAGACTAAGCTCCGTCCGCAAGATAGCTTTCAAATCAGGCGGTATACTCCAGTACGGTGTGATATTCCTGCTCACGGGGGCACTATGATGCTCATAAGACATGGTATATTTATGGAATCTGGGATCATGCAGTCTGTCATCCGTCAGTGGCTATAAGGATTAAACTGCCACCGATTTATTTTGTAACATTTATCTGCCTCCATTCCATAACCCCTCGCTCACGGATTTAAAAGATTTAGTTTCCCCAGTTACCACCACATTTTCTGTTGGAGGGAGACGTTAATGCCCATCACCCTCTTTGGGGCTCACCTTGGGCTTGTGTGAGAGGTAAACCATTTGTCGATTTTTTTATAATTATAACTTATCTCTTCTGAACACCGGAAAGCCTACATTTCTCTGAGACTTCTACAACACCTCACACCTTGATAATAGTTTGTCCATCACATTTAGGCAGTTACCTTGCAAAGGATTGTCATCTGTTGTTTACACTCCAGTGACTACTTTCCATGTTTTAATAGTCTCTTAACACAAGATATATATGCCACACGTTTGCCTAGATGGCGCTTGGATCAAGCCAACTGGAACCTTTACTCCCAGTTGGCGTGCTCAACTACAATGAGCGCGACTGTGTGGATATTTTGGTCGTACATCTCGCAGAGACAATTCTTTGTGCTGCTGATCAATCTATTCCTCAGTCGACTGCCAACCCTCGTCGATTTCGGTCCCTTCGTGGACCGATGAGTGTGCTCGTAGGCGTGCTCTTAAGGTTTACCAGCGTTTTCCTACACTGGATAAACTGATCCAGTACAAGAAATGCATGCCAAGTCTAGACAAATCATTAAGGACAGCAAAAAGACATCATGGTGCAAGTTAGTAGCTTCATTTAATCGACATACACTTTCCTCTCTCGTTTGGAATAAGTCGTGTGACCAAAAATCGACCCACATACCAATAAAATAGTTGCAGGAGCTGTTGTGTAACATTTGACGTGGCTAACATATTTGGCCGTGCTTTCACTCCAGTGTGTAGTTCAGGTAGCTATTCGTCTGAGTTCCCTCCTGTTAAGACAGATGGAATATCAAGGTTTCTGGTTTCTTTCAGGAAATCTTGAAGATTACAATCGTCGTTTCACCATAACGGAGTTAGAACACGCACTTTCAACTTCGCGACTATCAGCACCAGGACCAGATCGTATCCATGTACAAATGCCAATTTTTCAGAAAAAAGGTGATGGAGCGCATGATCAATGGACGGTGGGTATGGTGGTTGGAAACTCACAATCTGCTAACCAACACCCAGTGCAGTTTTCGATGACGCCGTTCAACAATGGACCACCTTGTGTTATAGAAACAGATCATGAACAGATTCATGAAGAATTGTCATACAGTTGCGATATTTTTTGAGTTCGAGAAGCTTTATGATACATGTTGGCGAGCAGGGATGCTACGTTCCCTACACGCCTGGAACATACGTGGACGCTTACCACTGTTTATTCATGAGTTTATAAAGGACAGCGTTTTCCGAGTTAGGGTCGGCTCGGCTTTTTTCGAAACGTTTTGTTCAGAGAACAGAGTACCTCAGGGATCGGTACTAAGCGTTACACTGTTTGCTGTAGCGATTAATTAATTTTTGGAACGCCGTATGCAGCAATGCATAGATAATCTCCAAGAGTGGAGTTCTAAAACCCGCTTTCTTTTCTCAACTGAGAAGTCAATACGTGAACTTCTGCCGCCATAGGAGACGATTACCAACTTCGCTCCGATTCGGTCCAGATTTACTACCATTCGCAGATTAGACGAGATTTCTGGGATTGACGTTTGATAGGAAACCTAGCTGGTCATCGCATATAGCACAGTTGAAAGCGTGATGTGACCGTTTTCTGAATATCTTGCGGATATTAAATGGCAAATCTTGGGGACCGAATCTAACAGTTTCGCTACGACTGTATCGCGCACTGGTCCGATCAAAAATAGACCATTCGGGTATTATTTATTACTCAGCACGACCATCAGTGCTGAGGAAATTGGACGCTGTTCATAACCGGGGCATTTGAGTGGCTATTAGTGCTTTTCCCACTAGCCCAGTCATAAGTCTTTGCGACGAATCGTCAAAACCTTCTCTCGATATCGGTGTGATGTCCTCTTAGGAAATTATGGCTGTGCGCTTAATATGCCAAACATCCAACGTTCGCTTCTTTTTTCACACTACGCTGGACAAACGATATAGGAAAATTAGATTGAGTTTTATTTATAGACGCTCCTTAACTGCTGTGGTCCCTAGCGTCGCATTTTGTATTGGGCGCCAAAGACCGGTAATTTTGCGCTGAGGCTTCTTTACCAGTCTTGAGGTTCTTTTAGTTCCTAAATCTACGACACGTGACCACCAGCTTTACTTCCCTTCCCAAGGAAGTCATGCTAAGGATTTTTACACCGAAAAAATCCATCGCTCTCCGCCGCGATGAACCCGTGGCCTCGGGAACTGGAGGCTAGCATGGTAACGACTACTCCACGGAAGACGACAGAACGTTATACGACTAGCTCCATTAATCCAAGACCTACATGTGTTCGTTTCCGGGAGCTTCTTAGAAAGCTCGACATTGAAATACCTAGTATGTTTGCTAAGGGGGGGAGACCATGTTCCCTCCTTGGTTACGTGCGACACGTTACGTAGGCTTTGGGATGGGGTATACCGGAGATCCAAAATGCCTGCGTTTAGTATTCCCACCTGCTTTTTTATATTTTTTTGCGGTTGCAGTGACGGAGTTTTAATCTACAGCGATGGATCTAGGTGCACCAGCAGTGTAGGATGTGCTTTTTTTCATGGAACCGAACCCTATACAAGCATATTTCGTAATAGCATATCCATTTCTAATGCAGAGCTGTGTGCCATATACCGAGCGATTTTGTATGTGCGCCGTCGAAAATTGGGATACTGTCTCATTTTGAGTGATTCCCTTAGTGCACTTCAGAGTCTTCGTGAGCTGTACAACTACCACCGTATTGTTCAGCGAATCCAGGATGCCCTCCATGTTTTATAAGCTTCCGCTTGGTCACCTGGCCACGTTAGCTTGTCGGGGAAATAACTCGCTGATTTTGGTAGCTAAGGCGGCTACTACAGAACCCAGTGTTACAATACCTCGAGTAACGACTGAAGACTTTAGGCTTGATCTGCGGAGAGCGGAGCTGTCGTGCTGGCGCGAGGAGTTGTTAGCTCTCCGCGGGAATAAGCTTAGAGTAGTGAAGCACATTCCGATAAACTCGCGTATCTGGTCGTGGGGAGACGATTTTGGCTCGCTTGCGTATTGGCGACTGCAATTTTACGTAGTTATCTTTTTAAGCGTGACCCTGCTCATAATTGTCCGCTTTGTAGCGAAGATCTATCGTTCCGTCACGCGTTGATAGAGTGTATAGCTCTAGCACGTCTTCGATACTCTTCAACTGCCGGCCAGTATTGAAGAGGTGTTAGCGAATGATATGGAAGCAGTTGATAGGATTTCCAAATGCAGATATGGTCATCTTAATAGCAGGTGTTTCATACTGCTCGGTTTAGTGTTATATATTTATATTTATTTATTACTTGTGCTACGATTTTTATATTGATATTTATATCTGGTTTTGCTAAGACTTTTATATTCATCTTTATCTCTGACTTTTGCAATGATCCCTTTTACAAGGGCGTTAATTACCTAGCAGTCGAACGCCCTTAAACAAACCGAGGACGTCTCCATTCACACGCAGAACGTGGAAAACATGAGGATGAAGAGGAAAATTCGGCGCCAGCTTGGCACATATGACGCTCTCTTCACATCCTGTCTTCATGAATTCCTGTTCCGCAATCATTTTCGGGGACAAGACTTGTTCTGTGTGTTACTGAATGTCATCGCGCAGCTTTACCCGGTGTAATTTAACAAGGTGGAATTCAACCAAAGGTGCATACTTCTGTTTCTATTTTTTTAATGACATCAGATTTTTTGTTATTGTGATGTGCATTGCAGTAAAGTAATATAAAAATGTGTGTTTTGTGAGTCAAAGACAATTACAACAATGCTGCCACTGCTCCTGAGTAATAATGTGTGCACCTTTTATTATATGTGTGCGATAATGTGTTTTCTCTGAAATTGAAGCATATTCACTGGGTATGAATCGACATGCAGGTTCTGTTCACTTTGTACAATAACTAGGCTTCAATGAAATATAACAAACAACGAAAAAAATTTTTAATCCGAAACTCTTCGTGTTTTGCCTTTGTGACCTTTGTGCTACTTTTCCTTCTAGGTATTTAAAATAACTTTTGCCTTAATGGCCGTTCTCACTAATTTCCTAACGCTTTTAATAGTATAAAATAACCAAAGTTTCAATATTGAAATCCTACTGCGCCTATATTCTCACTCTCTAAAAACACTGGGAATCCTCCCACTTCCCTGCATTTACATATATGCAGTTATTCTGCTTATATTCAAGGACATTAATGCTTCTGATTCACTATTTGTAACTAATAATACGATGCTTGAACACAATACCAAGGAAAATACACAAATACGTGTGGCCAGCTGCAACACCTCGCTCTACCAAAAAAGCATCTTATACTCTGGCATTAAACTTTACAATAATTTACCAAGTAATATCAAGGCAATTAAAAATGTAAAGCAGCTGAAATCCAGTCTCAAGGCACATCTAATGAACCGCTCCTTTTATTGATCAATGATTACCTTGGACACAAATTTAGGTCATGAACCATAGTATTTAACATGTAAGGACCTATTGTATATAATGTAAAAGCATATCGTATATATTGAAAAAACCTATTATTGTTTATGCTTATAGCTTGACGTGTCCAATAGTGAATGTACATTGTACCTCTTTAATGGATGAATAAAAGTATACAAGTTTTAGTTTCCCTGAATAAAAAGACGAATTTTTTTACAAGAAGAAATATATTCTTCTTATTAAAAGCCCATAACTAAAAGCCAAAAAGTACATAAACACTGAATGTTGTATAATACATTCATCCAAGAAAACTCCAAAAATGGGCAGACGAAAAAAAAAGAATGCATTTAACTATATTATCCCTCCCATAATTTGATGTTACAGTTGCTATATTCCGCGCGTTCACATCCTACGGTTGGCAACGCTCCAACCCCTTAAGCTGCAAGGGCTTGGAGACGGAACACCCGAAGTTGAGCGAATGCCGAAAACGAACGATCTTTCGAACAAGCATTCCAGTGCAAGGGAAGGTAGTGCATTCCGGCACATTTTACTCCCATTGGCTGTGGTCAAAGACGTAACGTGGAACATTGGCGCGCGCGCTCTTCGACTGGCAATTGAAAGTGAATACATAAAGCCATGCGTTTCAAAGCAGGAATTTGTAAATACATATTACAAATCGGTGCTTATAAAGTACTCAACTATAACATGAACAATAGCATGTATAGAAAAGGCCATTCGCCGTGAAAATTCATGGGTTATTTTAAACTGTTATACTGATGCAAGCAGCATAGCTGTCAAACCAATATTTGGGTACTGCTAAGATAAACTGATATATCATGTTTTGTAACACAAGTTTGACTTTATTTAGAAGTGATCATTCATGCTGTTTTAGAAGAGTTGGATCCTACTGGCGATTTTTCCTGGAACTTTGTTCCTCAATAGCAGCAATTTTCACTTTCTCTACCACGTATATATTAGATAGAGAAAATATTGCTTCCACCTAAAAATTCGATCCCGTGATTTCACCGGAAATACATGTTTTGAGAATCCCTGAATCCAAAAAAGTATTTTTAGAAAAATGTCCGTGTGTATTTAAGGTCTGTGAACAGCATAATTCGAAAACGAAAAGTTGGATAAATACCAAACTCTCATCATTCATGTAGGCCATTATTCAAAATCCAAAAAATTCTTACTCCCACTGGTGAATATATATATTCTCTCTTGAGCTACCTTACAGATAAATATGACATCTTCCCAACAAACCTTCCTGTGCATGACCACAATATGTGGCATGCAGGCCATTTGCATATACCAGTAAATAGCTTAAAACTGTTCCAAAAAGGATGTAACTATTCTGCAATAACAATTTATAACCTTCCATGTTACCTAAAACTATTAGGCAATCCTAATTAACATAAAATCTTCAAGAAGAGTTAAACATTTTTCTTATATACTTATGCTCCATATACTATGGAGGAACTTTTTAATGTGTCGTGCAACACATAAATATTCAACACACAGTGCAGATTGCATGTGATGGTGATTTACACCTATTTGTTATTGTTGTCCTACCGTAATGCATGTCGAGAAGTTTACTGTTGAAATGGTGATGGTTTACAAATTTTTCTCTCTTAGATAATGCATGATGGGGAGGAGATCATCCCCCCCAAGGCTGTTCTTGGAATTGGGTATATTACTAATTACTCTGCATACTTCATAATTGTATGATGTGTTCAATTTCCCTGAGCATTGCTCACATTGGAGCCAAATGAACAACCATAAACAAACATCACTGTATGGACTCAATTTGTTTTTTTCCCATATAGCCTGTCAATAAATTTAAGGTTCCCATGTGCTGTAGGACATCCACTGTGTTATATCAAATGTTATATATAGAACCTTTCCCATGAAAAGGAATCAAAGTGTATTTTCTATTCAATAACTGCAAGTTTTATTAACCAGAACTGGCTTTGTGTATGCATAAGTGACCAAGTGCAATTACCTATAAGATCATTCCAATAGATTGTAATAACAGACATTCAAGAGGTTAGAATTTAATGGACATTTTAATTGGGTAGGCCATTCAAATGTATATTAATGTAGGCATATGTTCCTTAAAATACCATACAAATGTATTATACAATATTATTAAATATGAATGTGAATGCAATGTCTCTAAATAATAACAATGTCTCTTTGTGTTTAACCATATCACACCCACCCTTCATAATTGTCAATCATTTTAACATGTAGTTTAGTATGCCAGTATTGTTTTTTCATATGCTGACTGCAGAAAGAATGTAACAGCATTTTGTATGACTTTCATACTATAGCTTTTTAAGGAATTACAGAATTTAAATTTGCTTGAAATGCAATATTTCATTATTACCTACTTACTTCCTTCCCCAATTTTATTACCAATTAAGTATAGTTATATTGTTGTTTCTGCAGGTTAATGGTCCACATGCTGGATTATAAATTTGGGTGGCTGAATGAGACACTCGTTCATTAGTATTGCTCTCTGTCCTCCATAGTATTTTTAATTTTAATGCCCCTTTTAACTTTATAGGTTTTCAGAGATTGGAGACTGGTAGAAGAGGGGATGACAATGATGAAGATGGTGCAATTGATGGAATTATGGTGGGGAAAACCAGAGAACACTCATTCTAAGTGGCATTTCATCTACCACAAAATCCCACCTCTGAACCCTAGGACTGATCCAGGCTTTTTTGTGAGAGGCCATAGTGCTGCCCAATTACAAGTGTGAATATGAGACAACATTTAAAACAGAGATAGTATTAGTCAATACTATCAAGTAATGAAACCAAGAAGTTGTTTTACAAGGCAGCTCCCAATATGACTTCACAAATGAGGTGTATGTAAATAAAGCATTAATAAATACTTAAAAAAGAATAACTATTTCAGCAAATATGTTGCCATGCAATACATATTATACATTCACATAATCTAAGTTGGGTGTTTTGTCATAATTATGGTAG
The DNA here is from genome assembly GCA_030765065.1 of Deroplatys truncata. Classification (NCBI taxonomy): domain Eukaryota; kingdom Metazoa; phylum Arthropoda; class Insecta; order Mantodea; family Mantidae; genus Deroplatys; species Deroplatys truncata. The sequence continues at coordinate 122,333,357 of CM060989.1, forward strand.
CTGACATTTTGATATGAAGAAATCATTCATCAATAATGTGGTAATACACAAGTTTTATGTAACTATTTGTGCTTCCAAGGCCAGTGCTTAACCGAGTTACCCAGGTTGACAAAAAATTCCCAAAGTTACACAGTACATATGGAGAATTTTCTGTTTATGAAATGCTTTAAGTTAATTTGCAATGAAAAGAGCATTATGTCCTAATTTATTTATTTGGTATAACAGCAGGAAATAGTCTTTGAGCACAACGCTAATACACATCCAAAATCAAACTATTATCATTACATCACCTTTAAAATTGAAATAGGTATCAGACATAACATTTGAGCATGTATACAGATAGAGAGCACATGACGTCACACTAACTAACATCTCTATTAGCTGACAAAGGTATAAGCAATGAATGCAGGCTGAGCTTAGTACAGGATTTTTTCCTGTAGTTCGATTAAATTCAAAATTTATACTACCCAACAAGACTATGGTACATTATTCTGCAGCTGACAACAGAGGAAGCATTATAAAAGATCTGGCGTACTTTTTTTTTCACAGATACGTACATATTTTTTAAGAACACAGTAGAAAATAAGGTGGCGCTGTGATCGAGTGGTTAGATCGCTCGCCTCTCACCGAAGCAGCCCGGGTTCAATCCCAGGGACTTGCACATGGGATTTGTGGTGGACAAAGCAGCATCTGAGCGAGTTTTCTCTGGTTTCCCCCCGCCAATCATTCCACCAACTGCTCCATCATCACCTTTCCTTTCATCCATTTCACCATCATTTCGTTTCATCTGCTTCCTTCATCCCATACCAGGCATCTAGCTGATCACCTGTCCTGGATATTCTATCTGATCCATGAGTGTCTGCTCCTCGATGGGCCTCTGACCCCAGGCACCCGCCTGTAAGTCCTGGGGGTGTAAGTCCCACATAAGAGGAGGTTAAACAGAGAAAGAAGAAGAAGAAGTAGAAAAGAAATGGTGCTGCTTTTTTTTTGGACAAAGTAAAAGTGTCAAATTTGTTCAGTCTATTACCTTATTAAAGAAGATGCGGGTACAATTTTACATTAATATTTAATACAACAGTACACAAGAAGACAACAGAGTTAAGAGTCTAAAAAAATGTGCTTTGTCACATTCCTTTGTGTTATTGACATTCAGGTTCTTAACACCTTATGACAGCCTTGTACATATATCTCACACTACATACCATGATATGTAAAACCTAGAGAGAAAAAGAAACACTTACTCTAGAAGCTACCGATCCCCCACCACCCTTTCTTATTTAGGAAATTAATGATGTAAACATAAAAGTGTAGGACTCTTGAGAGAAAAAAATTCAACAAGCTCTTAATTAGGCCAGTTTTACAGAATATGAGGTATGTAATATTTGAGTTAACAAAAACTGTTTACAAGATGCAGATATATACCTCTGAATCTGTACACGCACACGCGCACGCGCGCGCGCGCGCACACACACACACACACATATATTCTTCTCTGTATGGAAATCACATGGAATTAATGGGGATGTCAGATGAAACAACATGAGACTCAGAACTTCATTATATGTTTTTCTTAAATGTCAGATGTATTGTTTTGGGTGTTAAATTTTATTTCTAACTTTAGCTGCTTTATATGAAGTTTCCAAATTTTTCTATAATTAAAAATGTCACAAATTCAAATGAAATTAGGACAGCGTTTCTGGATACAAGTAGAAGCGATATATAATAAACACACAAACAAAAAATGTAAACAAATAAGCCTATTTGTTTACATGGTATAGCATTTAAAGAGCGCTGGAGGTTAATTCTTACGTGGTTACATATAACGGGGCAATCCCGCTTTAAGGGATGAACTCTTATCTTTAATAACGTTTCATAACGACTTTTCCTGTTCGTTTTACGATATTGCTGTCCAATCCACAAAAACAAACTTTTCGAAATACAGTCCCTAATTCGAACACATTTCAACACTAAATAGCACAAACACACATTTTAACACCTTAACATACTAAGTATAGTTTATTTTTATGGTTAGCTTGTTTTCGCTGTATATATTTCAATTCTTCATTAAAACCAACTAACATTGTGACTTTCGATTCATATAACCTGTCTTCTACCTTACTAGGTTTTCAGGTCATGTTCCAGTTAGAACATCGAATGCGCGTTATTTGGTACTCAATATTAGATAAGGTATCTCTATAAACTCCTACATTTACACAATTGCTCGTTGATACGAAAATTCAGCTTTATTTTATATTTTCGGCATTGCTATTTTATCAGCTGACTTTCATCTTAGTTTCAAGCCTCAGCAATCAGGATGACAGAGCTCGCGCTATTCGCTCTGGAAGTTCCAGATACGTTCTTTTTACTCGGGTGTTCTGTCTCCAAGCTCTTGTCCTTTGATGTTCTGTGCTTAAACGACGCCCAGGCCACCTGCTAGTGGAAGAAAGGCCGCCGAAAACTAGGTTACGTTGAATGCATCTTTTATTACTTAGATTGTTAATCTGAATATGTAAACTAGAACACATTACTAAAAGAAAGAATACTGTTACTATTGCTTTCTGGTTATTTCTATAACGGCTCAGTAACCACATGTTAATAAATAATTTGATATTATTGGGGAAATTACGATAATTTGAAGTGAACGCAGGATCATTTTGGTTTTCAAGGTTGACAACCCGGAATAAGCGGAAATCAAAATAGTTTATTATGCGTTTTAGGACGACTTAAAATAAAAAGACGAAGAAACTTGCGAAGTGTGAAACTATTGAAAGAGAATGCTCTGTGATGAAAAATGGTGTTAGTACTGCATCATAAGTGTAAGCAGAATCATTTATGTGTATTATAATAATCAGATCTGAAGTTGAAATCGGAATTGTTATAGGGTATAAGCGCATTTTTATATCTTGCCGTTAACTATAATGTCGACTACTTCTATAAGGGAATGCTAATTCATAATTATGTCATTTCCTGTCTCAGGCTCATCAGTTGATCAGATAGTGTTATCGTAGTGTTTAGATTTAAAGATTGCAATATCTGTAGCATAAACATTTTTGTTTGCACATAAACACCATTTGGTAGAAGTAGTTGGTAAAACTAATCGAATCACGTATTGTTATAGTCAGTTTTACTCGAAATCTCTGCAACATTTGGATAAAGTTCGGGCGAATCTGCTCTTAGTGTATCCCTGTTGAAAATGCTTATAAAAGCAAAAGAAAAGCGAATAAATTACCTTAGGAGTGAGTTTAGAAGTGGATGTGATCTCTTCAATATCTGGTGCCCACCTTTTTAGGTGTTTTACTTGGAAATCGCGTTATGAACGCAACAAACGTAGCCATGTTGTTGCTAAAGCACATGCAAAATGGGAACTGCCAACCTAAATAAAAAGTGAAATCCGCTAAATATGCGATGTGTTGTTACTAGAATTTCTTCTTCTTCGTTTAGTGTTACCGCTGACAAAAACGCAACGCATTCATAGTAAGAAAGAGTATCCACCAAAATTGTAATTTTTATATCCTTTTTGTGAAAGTTTGTTATATTAATATGTTATTTCCATTAAATAAAGAAGTTACTTTACTGTAACAGTGGTAGATAGCTAATGCAAGCCTACATAAAAAAAAAAACCCTAACCTTGGGCTAACCCTCCGTGAATTCTGAAACGTAAGCTTATATATATATATATATAAAAACAAACTAAACCTAACCTCCCGTGAATCAGAAACCTAAGTTGCTCGCGTGCTTTGATGTAACCATTGGTAACTAATTAAAACAAGGTTTTATATATATATATAAGTAAATCAGAAACCTAAGTTTATATATAAAAATAAAAGAAACTAAACCTAACCTAAACTCTCGTGAATCAGAAACCTAAGCTTAGGAATGCAACTGCTATACTCCTCCCCTTCTAAAAAACATCCCTCGACTACGCTTTGAGGCTGAGGGCCCTCAATCTCTCGGCTATGCCTTAAGGCTGAGTATCTTACTGGCTTTGACAGCATTAGTTATTCATATGTTGGCAGCATTGCGTTAGAGCTAGTGTATGACATAGAATGACATCTGTTGGACATATAATACATCATTTTCATCGCTGTAGGAGGTACACAAAGAGCAGAATGTCGAAACTTCGGAACTGGATTATGGGTTTTAAAACCTACCAATTTCTGATTCTACCTCCAAAATGACAACTTGTTCGGCAACATAATGAATGTGATAGCACCATCTAGGCCGTATCTGTACCATGAGTATTTTAGTAACAGTTGGTGATACAGATGCAGTATCATCAAATATAACCAGACAGCACTATAATGGTGGAAAAGTGTGTGTTCCAATATACCGTTTTTTGTGTAATATTTAACATTGCTAGACGTTAAACAAACCGGAACACCTACATAATTATTATGTTTAAATGTGTGTATATCTTCAAATGCGCATTTCAAATATAAGTAATGCATGTTCTCTATAACAGGAAATAGAAGTGAAATTTGGATAAACATGGGTATAATATAAATGTGCGCAGACTCTGTATGAAAACACAGAAATTAAAAGCAATAATACCATAAAACAAACACATGGATCAAGCATTACATAAATAATGTTTAAAGCAAAACCTACTTAAACTACACAATATGTACAAAATAAATGAGAAAGCATTACTTATATGTAAAATTTGACAAATAGCAAAAAATGTCTATTTTTTAAAATCTTTACTTTCTCCACCACATACATAGTTGATAGAGGAGGTATTATAGTTCAAAGGAAATACATGCTTTAAAGCCCCCGGAATAAAAAAAATAGAAAAAGGTATGTGTATGTGTCTGTGAACAGTATAACTCAAAAGCAAAAATTCAGATAAATACTAAATTTCGTATTTCACTTCACTTATTTTCCAAAGATGCAGCAGCATGATTTTGATAAAAATCTCCCACGAAAAGTATCCATTTAGAGGTAATATTTTTCAAAAGTTTCTGAAACAATTTTGTTTAAAGATATTTATATTACAAACAAAACATACTTTGAATTTTCTGGGAATACCTGTGGAGCTCTGTTTATTCGTAAGGAATTTTATAAAATCTTGTGTAAGTGGCAAACATTAAGCGATAGACGAAAACACACTATACAAAAAATGTAGATCTCTTTAAAAAAGACAACATTTCAAATAGCTTTTATTGTGGCATAAGGTATTAATGTATACATTATTAATGGTTGGAATTGTTCAACACTTTAAAGTCCTGTAACATTCAGTTTCTCATGATGTCGTGGAAAGATTATGGGATTTTAATGCCAGCATGTAGTGTCATGTTCTTATATATTTGACTATCGCTGTTCCCTTTTTAACATAACAAAATGTTGCTTCTGCAAAGGCTTATCTCAGTTAAAATGAAGTAGATAGAGAAGCTTTTGTAAGAATAATTTGGATATCCACTTATACATTTGTACATTTATTCAATTCAATTAATACAATCACTCCTTTTACATTTGGATTTTAGTGGATTTATTGTACAATTTGGTTTACAATACATACAATGTATATTCGTATATCTAATACCCCTACATCTATTGTACAATTGTCTGGTGCTTGTTTTTTTATTGGGCCACTTAGACTGCTTGGCTCCCTGGCCTTTTCGCTCACTGAGCAGCCCTTGCTTCTTTTACTTTCTATACCATTTTTTTTTTTCCTTTCCTTAATATTCTCCCATGTCCTTAATTTTGTTTCTTAGAACCTTTTTATGAGTCAGTCATATCTTTAAGATTCCACCTTACTCCTAGCTAGTCATATTCTTTGACTACCTCCAGTTCTTGACCACCTAGATACCATTTTTTCTTCTTTCCTCCATTTATCACTAAGTCATTTATATTTACCTTAATTCCCCGTTTTTCACACATTCTTGAATTTCATTTATTGCTTTTGTAACTCTATTATCCATATGGTGCCTACCATAAAATCGTCTGCGTATAGTGAATCGGAACCTGGAATCTCCTTATCTCTTATTACTGGACAATGCTAATTTCTTATTCTTACTCCTTCTAATATATCGTCTATGAATAGGTTAATAATACTGAACTCAGTTTACATCACTGTCTTAATGCATGTCAATTTACTCCCTTTCCCTATTTGTTCTTTGTTTTATCTTGATACTTAAATTTCTCCATTGCTTTTCTAAGTATAGTATGCCTGGATACCGGGTCGACACTTTCCTCCCTTTGTAGCATTACCCTCCCTTCTCTCAGATCTATTATTTTATACCCTCCCCACCTTCTTGCAATTTCTTCTGCTTGACTAACCGTTCTCACTCTTATTACTTCCCCACTTCTCACTCAATCACTCCCTCCTCCGCATCCGCATTTTTTGCTGCACTGTTAATAATCCGTTCTCTTGGCTTCTCCTTCTTTGCATCTCTTCTCGCCCCGCCTCTGCACCCAATGTTAGCTCCTCCTCATCACCCTCCCTAGCTGTTGCTTCTACCTCCCTATTTTCTTCTCTACTCCTTTCATGTCTGTTTCCCTCCTGCGCATATGCATTTCTTACTGCAGTCCTGTTCTCTCGGCTTCTCCCCACTTCTCATCCTTTGCATCTCTTCCTGCCCCGCCGCTGCTACCAATGTTAGCTCCTCTTCTCCCTCCATGGCTGCTGGTTCTTCCTCTCTATTTTCTTCTGTTCACCTTTCATGGCTGTTTCTCGCATCTGTCGAGTTTGTGATTTGATCAGCTGTTTTCTGCTCCTTTCAACAAACTACAGGCTCAGCTATTCTCTCGTTTCTTTAACTTGTATGTGTCCTGGCCATTTTTTCTGTTGACTTTTGCACATTTTTTCTCATTCATTCCTCCGTATACTCATATTCCATTCTTCCCCTTCCACGAATAATTTTAAACCTTTCAGAAATGCCTTTTTCCCAGCTGCTCTTGCTTCTTTCATCCTGGCAATTAGTTCATTTTTCAAAATTTGTTTCTCTCTCGTATAGTCCTACTCTATAAACATTTTTGAGCCTCTTAATCTCCTGTGTTCCTTAAAATTTCCCTCTTTTTTTTCTTTGTCGTTATTCTTATAACAATGGGTCTAGACTTTCTTCCTCTTTTTCTGATTCGGTACATGTCCTCTATCTCCCAACCAAATGTTTTTATACCTAGTCCTTCTTCCATGATCCCGTACACTACTTCTTCTAGGTTTCTGTACTCTTCTGACACTCCGAAAATTACGCAGTTCTTTCTTCTCTGTCCTGCTTCAAATCTTTTCTCTATATCTTCAATTTTTTTCTTGCAATCCATTATCTGCTGTACCATCTCTTCTTTTTGCTTCTTCATAACCTCGAGTTGTCTTAAATTTTCCTCAGATTCCATTAGCTGGTTCATTTCTGTGGTCCTCTTTTCACCTCCACTCCGCCAATTATTCAGCTCTCGTTCTGCACAACCTTCTGCTACCGCTGTCACCACCGGAGCCTCCTCCTTTTACAGAGTAATTTACACTTTTTTCTTAATAGTTACCCCAATAAAATATAACATAAATATCTGTTTTTCTATTTTACTATGTACTGATAAACACTACATTTATAACTTCTTAGTTACTTACCTATATTAATTTGTGGCCTCAATACACACAACTTCAAGTTATCTGCGTAATGAAGGCCCACTATCTTTTGCTCATAATAATCATCCATTATCTATTTCTTTTTCCTCTCTTTGTAGCCATTCTTACCCATTTTGTCTTTACCTTACCCAAATACTTTCCCATGGCTTTCATATTTTTTTCCCCTTTTTCATTCAAAATTTTCCTTATTACTATTTTCCCATTTCTTTTGCCAAACCTGATCACTGCATATATTTGTTTGCTTACAATATAATATATAATAATAATAATCTGTTTTCTCTTCATTACACGTTACACATTTACTTGCTTCATCTTGTCCTATACCCTGCAGTTTACTAACTCCTGTTCTTGCCCAAGCAAATCCTTCCCGTCCTAATTTATTACATATGTCTATATACTTTTCTGTCTCCCAAACTGTTTTTATTACTGTATATATTCTTAATGTTCCTCTCTCTTATGCTGCCAAACATTTCCTGTCTAACCTTGTTTCCACATCTTTCCAAAGACCCTTCATAGCATATTCCCATACCTATCTGTTCTATCACTTCTCGAAGTTTTACTATCAATGACCCTTTTCCATTTACTTCTCTCTTGCATAAGCAAACATTCTTTAATGATATAGTTATCTTTCAAATTTAAAATTCTATATATGTTTCTTAAAACTCTTGTCATAATTTTTGTCTTGGTCGAATATCTGCCTAGTTCCAACTGAGCTGCCCCATTCTAGTTTCTAGTTTGAAAAGGGGGTGGGTTTTATGCCCAAGCACTGCGACCTTAAAGATCTATTCCGCATGCCCCCTTTCATCAGTTAAGTTGCTCATTATGAACTTAACCAGACTACTAACTGAGGCTTTTGAATGTTCATCTATCTTTGGAAAGTGATTTTCAAAAATACTTGCCCTTTGATTCGCAAGAGCAGGGCAATCACATGAGCTGCCCCATTAGGTGAAGCTATTGGTAGACCTAAGAGATATTTGTAAAAGGATTTATTCACTTTATCAATCTCTTTCCAAGCATCATCTTATTTTCTACTGTGGCAGTGTAAATTCTTTCCAGCCATGTCATATTTATGTGTGGTCCTTTTTTTAATACTGATGTAATAACACTGATGGCCATCTTACCTTTTGCTACAGCCATTACTACTACCATCTGAACTTATTCTTACCCCCAAATACTCAATTTTCCTTACCACCTCTATTTCTCTTCCATTTCTCATCCTTATGTAAGTGATACCTTTTTTAAATACCACAATCTTAGTTTTCCTTTCATTTAATTTTAGTCCCCATTTATTACAAAAATTCACTACTGCCTCAATTCCTCTCCTCATCCCTCCACATGATATAGATCCTACTGTTAGGTCATCTGCAAATAGTAAAGCTGGAATTTCTTTATTATTGATCGCTGGCAAGTGAACCTTATATTTCATTATCTCCTCTAAGATATCATCTATATAAAGATTAAACAACACAGGACTAAGCTTACATCCGTGTCTTACACCTGCCTTGCTCTATACTTTCTGTTACTTTACTATTTGGTAATTTTATACAAAACTCATTCTGCTGATAAAGCTTCTGTAGTAATTCCATAAAAGTGTCACTTACCCCTTTACTTTTTAATTTAACATACAAGGCTTCTCTATTTATGGTATCAAATGCCTTCTCGAGGTCAATAAAATACCCATCCTGTTTAGTCGCTCAAGTATTTATCAATTGTTGTCTTAATTATGAGAATATTATGAGATGTTCTCCTACCAGCCCTAAAACCTGCTTGGAATTCTGAGATCTTCCTCTCCACACTTTTGTAACCTATTAGCTAAAATACTGTAAAACGTTTTCCTAGAACAGAAAGCAAACTAATCCCCCTGTAGTTAGCTGGATTGTTTTTATCCCCCTTTCCTTTATATATTGGCACTATCATACTTATTCTCCATTCTTTAGGAACCTCCTTTGCCTCCAATATTTTATTAAACAATTTTATTAATATCATCCTTCTGTTTTTATCCATCAACCAGGCCTTCCAAAATTCCCCTGGAATACCATCAATACCACTTGCTTTGTTACAAGGGTGTATGCAATCAATGTGACACATGTCATTTATCTTTTGCATCAAAAACTTGATAACTAAAACTTCTTGGAGAGTACACAATGAATTTAGGAAATTTTGTCTCCAATCTAAATTGTTATTTTATGAAAATAAGAAACAAAAATTTCAACTGCCAAACCTCAAAATTTGTTAAGCTGTAATACCAATAACAATTTAGAGGATGAAAATATGAATATAGTTTAGCAAAATCTACAACATTATTTGTACCTGTATCATCCTATAGGAAACAGTTGATCTACAAAAAAAAAAACCACTTGGTGGTGCAAAGTGTGCAAAATTCAATAAAATAGAGTTTTCATAACAAACTTTAAAGGGCTGGTTTCACCAACCAATGCTGTAGTTTAAGATGGTGTTAAACTGATTTAACACAAGTCAATGCAAATTTTGTTTCATTGAACAATGTTAGCTTTAACTTGTGTCAAACTCAGTGTTAGTTAAAATTGTCATTCCATTATGTTAAGGCAATTAACAAATGTTAGAAATTGGTAAATGACTGCCACAAACCAAGCTGTTGATGCAAGTTTGCCGTTTTGATTGCCATTTCTAACAGAAGAGAGGTTATGCATCATAATTAATTTTAAAACCTGCAAAAGTAGAAACTTTTAAAGTGATACAGACTGTCCAAAGTGGTCGTGAGTATGGGTTTATAAGAAATATGAGACAGAGGTTACAATATTGACAACAGAATTATCTCTTTCTCCTATGCTACAAGTGTTAATTTGAAATTTTATGTACTGTCACTTTTAATTTATTGGTAAGTGATAGTGTTGACATTTCCTAAGCTACTATTCATCTGGAATGAAGCAATTTCTTCAAGAAACAAACCATATTTCTTGGTGCTGAAATTTTCAAAGCTATTGTTCATCTGGAATGAAGCAATTCCTTCAAGAAACAAACCATATTTCTTGGTGTTGAAATTTCCAAAGCTATTGTTTATCTGGAATGAAGCAATTCCTTCAAGAAACAAACCATATTTCTTGTTAGTATTTTTAACATCGGGTGGTGAAACCAGCCCTTGAAATTTAGAAAATCTACTTACTCATGAAGAAGCAATAGGAGTCTTAATCCTATTAAAATGAAAAAGTGGTAAACCTTTGCTAACTGTAATTATTGCAATCAAGTAATACAAATCAAACCTGGGAAGATATTAGATGCTTCTATAGAAATAGTTGTGACCAGTTAAAAATGGATGATGCTGAATTTTCTGAAACTATAGCCCTAGCTATATTAACCTCAACAGCAATAAACAGGATACAAGTATCAATGCTGATTTTACTAAAGATTTGGAGTTAAAAACATTAAACAAGCGATCTGAAACATAAGAATAATACTCCTGGTCCAGATAAAGTAAGCTATCAAATGATGCAAAATCTATCTGACAGAATAGTAATTAATTTATTTAGGGCATTTAATTGGGTAAATTTCCTAAGTTTTGGAAGGAATTTCATATAATTTGCATGAGCAAACAGAATAAAGATCCAAACCTATCTAGCAGTCATTGACCAATAGCACTCTCTAGTGTCTAGGAAAGATTCTTATCTAGAGAGATTTGGTTATGTAGCCTGCATTTTAGTCTGATTCCAGTGTTTTTACCTGTGGTGTACAGTCTCATATGCAGGTCACAAGTAATACTAAACCATTTGATTATTTCATAAAGCCTTTTACTGCAACATACACTATGTGATCAAAAGTATCCGGACACCCCATAAACATACGTTTTTCATCTTAGGTGCATTGTGCTGCCACCTACTGCCTACATTATCTGCGACCTCAGTAGTCATTATACATCGTGGAACTCATGGACTTTAAAAGTGGTCAGATGATTGGGTGTCACTTGTGTCAGAAGTCTGTACGTGAGATTTCCACACTCCTAAACATCCCTAGGCCCACTGTTTCTGGTGTGATAGTGAAGTGGAAACGTGAAGGGACATGTACAGCACAAAAGCGTACAAGTCGACCTCATCCATTGACTGAAACCGCCGACATTTGAAGAGGGTCGTAAAGAGTAATAGGCAGACATATATCCAGACCATCACACAGGAATTCCAAACTGCATCAGGATCCACTCCAAGTACTATGACAGTTAAGCATGAGGTGAGAAACCTTGGATTCCATGGTCAAGCGGCTGCTCATAAGCCACACATCATGCAGGAAAATGGCAAACGACGCCTTGCTTGGTGTAAGGAGCATCAACATTACACGATTGAACAGTGGCAAAACGTTGTGTGGAGTGATGAATCACGGTACACAATGTGACGATCTGAGGGCGGGGTGTGGGTATGGCGAATGCCCAGTGAACGTCATCTGCCTGCATGTGCAGTGCCAACAGTGAAATTTGGAGGTGGTGGTGTTATAGTGCAGGGGGCGTGCACCCCTTGTTTTTTGTGGCACGATCACACGCAGTCCTACATTCATATTTTAAGGACCTTTTTGCTTCCCACTGTTGAAGAGCAATTCAGGGATGGTGATTGCATCTTTCTACACGATCGAGCAGCTGTTCATACTGCACGGGCTGTGGCGGAGTGGTTACACGACAATAACATCCCTGTAATGGACTGGCCTACACAGAGTCCTGACTTGAATCCCATAGAACACCTTTGGGATATTTTGGAACGCCAACTTCGTGCTAGGTCTTACCGACCTACATCGATACCTCTCCTCAGTTCCGCACTCCATGAAGAATGGGCTGCCTTTCCCCAAGAAACCTTCCAGCACCTGATTGAAAGTATGCCTGTGAGAGTGAACGCTGTCATCCAGCTTTACCGATGGAGGATGCCACGAACTTGTATGTCATTTTCAGCCAGGTGTCTGGATACTTTTGATCATGTAGTGTATGTGTATAACAGTAAGGTCCATAAAGATCTGACTTCAGAAGGCAAATTAGGATGATCTAAAGGTAGGATTCAGAAGTGGTCAAATGTAACACAGAATAAGATTCACAAGCTACTTGATTAATCTTGTGAGTGATATTAGAAAAACCTACATTACACATGTACTGGTCTACAAATGACATGCGATCAACTCCATTTTTTTGGAAAATGCGTGACAGACAGGCTTTGTCCATATTGCAGTTTCAGGGTCACAGGTTCAAACCCAGCAGAGGGTGATGGATTTTTCCGGGCATAAAAATCCTTAGCATGGCTTCCTTCGGAAGGAAAGTAAAGCTGGTGGTCCATGACAGATTTATGACACGTTAAACAACCTCAAGCCTGATAAAGAAGCCTCTGAGCAAAATATCCGGTGTTTCATGCCCAATATAGAATGGGACAATAAGGACCACAGTAGTAAACATAAATGAAACTCAATTTAAATCTAATTTTATTACAAAATAAAGTAAATCAAGGGAATAGCTAATTTTAAATGCCATTGAGAGGATATCCAAAAATAGGAAATCACTGCTTTCACTTATAATGGCATAGGTATATAATTTTGATAATTTTGTTATAACCATTAGCCAGCATGCTTATTCAAAATGAAACATTTAAAACATTCTGATTTGGATTATTATTAGGAACCGGATTTTTAGGTGGAATAAACCTTCATTTTAGTTTCTTATATGCTTAAAATAGATTTTTTTAGGTTTTTCTTGATTAAAATTTTTTTTTTATGTTTTGCTTCATGGATGTATACAGGTATCAATAATTTTGCTTTTCTGGTACTTAGTTGTAAGATTTATCTTTTGGCTTGCAGTAGATAGTTACATACATTCTCAAATTTTCGATCTAAACGATTTCCTATTATTACTTAACACATTCTTGTATGAAGAAAAGGTTCTTTCAATGGAACATGATGTCACTGGAGCGTAGAACATAGATGTCTGTTCAGCAGGTTCTAGGGGTAGTTTTCCTGTATCTTTTCTCCCTGCAATACCGAACTGATGATTTTCATATCTTCAAAATCAGTATTTTGTTGAAGAATCTTCTGCAACTTGATGAACATGCAACTCCCACTGGTCCAGGTATTTCTTTACTGGAAACATTGCCAATGATATCTAGAGCATGTTTCAGTGGCAAAGTTGTACTTTCCAACCGGAGAATAGCTTCTGGTATAAAACAAAAATGTGGGGAAGTGGCAAGAGTGGGGCATTTGAGTGATTTCTTAGCCTTGGCAGTGCTGGAAGCTTTGGGTTCATCCAATTCATTGACGACATTTTAATGTCCTTTAAGTGTTCGGCGTAGTAAATGGCAGCAGACAGCCAATTTCCCCAGTGGGTAAATATCGACTCAGGTGGAAGAGGGGTTGCTGGTACTTTCTCTTTGAACAATTGCATACGTGTTGGGGCTTTTAAGAAAACCTTCTTGACCGAAGATATTAGGCTGTTCACGTCATCAAAGTGGCTACTAATCTCCTCCGCCAGGTGGTGCAGGCCGTGGGCAAAGCATGTAACATGTAGCATGGTTGGGTGGAAGGCCTTCAGCATGTAGGCAGCACTGTCTGTCACTAACAAAAGTGAAGTGTGAATGCACAGCAATTCACTTTTTCAATAAATGTGATTTAGGCATTGTTTCACTATACAACAATTACATTAGAAAAGTACTGTCGTCGTACCCTGTTGTACTCTTGGTGAACGATTGGAGGCGATCTCGTTACGTAGATTATGCTCCTCCTGACCTCAGCTCATCCAGGTGTCAGCACATGACATGTGCTGCGTTTAACGATGGTAGCTTGAACTATCTGCTGGCTATAAGTGGTGGAAAAAATTTACAATGAGTTTCATCCGAAAACGACATTCTTCATTTTGAAAAGGAAAAAAAAAGCTATTTAGGTTATTTTATGTGTCAACCCCTCTAGGTTTTTTTAGGTGTAATGAAATTCGCATATTCTGCTCCAGGAAGTGTGAAACAAATATATATCTTGAAATGTGTTAATTAAATAGCGAGGAAAAATATAGGTTAAAACTTAAAAATCCGGGCCCTAATTGTTATACTTATTTTCAGGCCTAGAGCCAACCTCACAGGAAGTAGTTTATGTGCTTTTGACAATGTTCTTTATGGCTAGTCGTGTGTAGTGACTAAAATGGAAAATAGAATCAGCCTTGAAAAATTCAATTCCAGAGCCAGGACTCAAACCATAAAGCTATCGCTTTGGTGGTCTGAGCGAATGTTCTCATCACTTGGTGTGCCATATCAAGATATTCATACAAGTATTAAGCCTTCTCATTTGGTATGAGTATCCTAGTAGACATTAAAGTTGATATCAAATGTAGACATAATATAACTCAAAGGTGACGTGTAATTAAATGATATAAAATTAATTGACATTAAACACTCACATTGCTCCACTTACCAAGTTATTGCCAGGATATGTTCTGACGACCTATTGTCCCCATTTTTGGCTGCTGGTTGACTGACGGGTGATTTCCTGATCTTCTTCCCAGGGTAACTGTAGTGTGCGATTGTTGAATTTAGAGACTTAACTATCGTCTGCTGGAGTTTCAAAGTTCTTTACTTCATGTCTGAAACGTTTAATACATGCTCTTTAGTATAAGCTCAGTTTTACAGGTTATGTATTGATTTTAAAGCTTGACTTTTTGCTACTTTACTGTGATTTTCTTTACAATAGTGATTGGCTACAGCTGACTTATCTGTATCTAATATTTCTGAAGGGTTCCTTTAGCCTTGTGCTTATGTTCCACCAGGCATTTCCAATTTACGTTTTGTTGCAATCTAAACGTATATTTTATATATGCCTGATGGGATTCTGTCAGTGTGCTCTGCTGTATGTTTTGTTGCAATATAAACAGTTTATATTTCTGTATGTCCGGTTTGTTTTCTGTTAGGACTCTGTATGTTATGTTGCAATCTGAACTGAACAGCTCATTTTATATGTCTCAGCATTTTCCCTTGTTTGTTTTCTGGTGGGATTCTGTCTGTGTGTTTTGTTGCAATATAAAGAGTATATTTTATATCTGTATGGTTTATTTCCTGACAGGATTCTGTCTGTGTTTGATGTATACTTTGTTGCAATCTAAACAGTATATTTACATATGTATAGTTTCTTTTCTGATGGGATTTTGTCTGTTGTGATTTCAGGATGCTATTTATTTTGGGGTGCTCGGACCATCTTGAATTTGTTAAAAATCTTTTAAAATGTATGAAATATCCAGTGGTCATATGTAGACTTCTTAAATTTAGATTTATGCTTGTGGAGAATTAGCGTATTTACTTCTTTGAGCTGTTTTTGTTTCTTGAACTTTTTAATCTTCTTCTCATATGTTTCAGTTTTGAATACAGTATGTTCAGCTATACACCGGTCCCAGCAATTCTGCCATTTTCCAAATGCATGCTGGAAGTCATGTTCTTTGAGGGTGTTTAGCACAGACAGCACTTTTTCTTGAATCCTCTCAACTGTGTCGAACCAACATCCTTTCAACTTGATTTTCAGTTTGGGAATAGAACGAAGTCTCAGGGTGCCAAATCAAGCGAGTACAGTGGATGGAGGACAATCACCATGTTGTTTTTTGTCAAAAAGCTCCTGGTGAAGAAGGAATTGTGATGGCACATTATCGTGATGCTACAGCCAGTTCCCTTGTCACCAAAATTTGGACAATCGTCTCCGCACATTTTCATAGAGGGTCACAAAATGTCACAGTAGTACGTGGAATTCACTGTTCAATTTGGTGCGATGAATTCTTTGTGAACAATCCTCTTGGTATTAAAGAAAATGAGGAGCATGCTCTTCACTTGTCTTGCTTTTTTTGGTCTCGGTGGGTGCAGGCTCTTCCACTGGGAGGATTGTTGTTTTGTCTCAGGGTCATAAGTGTACATCCAGCTCTCGTCACCAGTGATGACCCTGGACAAGAAGGTTGGGTCAGCCTGAAGAAGCTCCATGTAAACTTCAACATGCTGTGCCTTCTGATCAGCAGTCAGGAGCCTTGGCACAAATTTTGCATCGCCACGATGCATCCCAATTCATCAGTTAAAATGTGTTGGCATGTCTGATAACCAATTCCCATTTCATGAGCAAGGTCTTCAATGGTTCAGCGTTGATCCTCACGAATGAGGTGTTGAACTTTGGCAACAATATCAGACGTTGTGCAGCTGATGGGCCTACAGGTGTGAGCATCGTCTTCAATAGCTATATGCTTGCCCTGAACTGAGCATGCCGCTCAAACACACATGTGTAGCTCATGATTTATCCCTCAAATACTTGTTGAATCATTGCAAGGGTCCCCATAGCATTTTTCCCGAGATTTTGCACAGAATTTGATGTACACTCTCTGTTTTAATCTTGGATCCATCATAAAGTTGCCATAGACTATACGCAGAGTATCATAAAAAGTACTATAGAATCTTAACACATCTACCCAGCTGCATGAAACTTTAAACATTCACTTATAAGATCTGCTAGTGTTGCCACCTAGTGGTACAAAACTCTACAGCAATTACTGTCAAGATGGCAGCAGCCCCGAATATTTTGGATACCATCTCATATTTCTGATATTCCTGTAGGGTTTACCAATCTGTATGTTAGATGGTTGATTACAGCATATTTGTGTGGTTTAGGGTTGAAAACGTTGGCTTTGATATCATTGTCAGTATGTGAGCTTTTTCTGCAAAAATCAAACTCTATTTTGTCCTTAAACTTTGTGAGTTTTATGCCCAAAAAGTGTAGGACTGGTCTGTTTCTTTTTCTACATTGAATTTGAGGCTTGTTCCTGGAGATTTAAGAGTTTAAGTGAGACATCTACACTTTTTTTTATTTACCACAGCAATCAGAATATATAATTATCTATACCGGATGTTAAATATCTGAGGATATGTTTTAGTTATGTCGGTCCAAAAATGACTCATGGAGATAGAAGGTTGCCCATGCCTAGATGTTACCTATTTATAGAATTTGCTATTGAAAGAAAAATATGCTTGACTGTAGAGATTATTGTTAAGCTTATGTGTTCTTCAACTCTGTTCATTTTTAGGTTAAGAGAGTTTAGCCATTCTTGCAAATATTTTAGCACTTTGATCTTTGGAATGCTGGGAAAGAGAGATTGGAAATGGTTTTCTTAGAAGAGAGTTTAACATTTTTTAAGTTTTTGTTTACTCCACTGAGTTACTGATATTGTGAGGGATCAACATTAATTATTATTGGTCATATGCTGTCTCTTGGTTTATGCAATTTAGGTAGCAGATATGTTCTAGCTCTTGTGGGGTTTGAAGCTCCGACTGGAACTTGCTCATTAGGTAAAATGTATTTACTTTGTTGCTTCATTTACTGATGAACTTATTTATCTAGGGGATCTTAATGAATTTCTATGAAATTGACACCCTTTCACATATTTTGCATTCTTTGCATATAGTATATTTTATCTAGGATAGCTATTTTGTTCCTCTTACGTGGTTTTGTATTAATTACATCCTCTTCATTCATTAAGTTAACTATTTTCTTCAACAGGTTGTTTTGATACATTTTCTGTTTCATCCTTTTATTGCAGTTTCTATATCTCTTATGTAGTCCGTTTTGCTCTGCCCATTATTTGATAACTGGATCAATACAAATGTTGATTCATTTTCTATCATTTAATCATTTGCTTTACTGTTTGCTCCTTTATTAGGTTTAATCTTTCACCTTGTATGCTGCACAAGGCTAGTGTGGAAAAACTTTACAGTCAACATTGCAAGTTGCCTTGAAGGTAAATCATGGTTAGCTTAATCAGATGAGAAGGTTTAATGCTTGTACAGGCATCTCAATGTGGTATCTGAAGTGCTAATACCATTGATATGAAGAGGTGAATATCTTTGGTTTGAGTCTCAGACTTTGCATTGAATTTTAAATCTTGCAAGTCTGATTCAACTTTCCAAGTAGGTTTGTTTGAGAGAACAGTGGAGATGTGTGGACAATGGCTGATAGGTTCAAAGAAACTGATGGTTAAAAATTATAAATATTTTATGTTATTTATAATATGTTTCTTTCTCCACAGACTTGTTAATGAAATTATGAACAGTAATAGTTGTGAAATGGATATCAAAACAGAAATAAAAGAAGAGGATTCTCTCTCAGACGACATAGCCTCACAGGATGAGACAGAGTTCTTTACCAAGAATGTTACACCGAAGAAAAAGAGTGATGCAGTGCTTCTGGACAGTAATAGTGCCGTGACAATCAAAACAGAAATTAAATCAGAGACTCCTTTTCTAGGCTTTTGTTCACAGAAGGAGAGAGAATGTTTTACCAAACATCTGGTAAAGCAGATTAAATCTGAAACTATTACATACAGCAACAAATGCGAGACTCTGGTTTCAGACTTTGGTTTACAGAAGGAGAGAGAATTTCTTTCAGAGGATCCAGTAATGAAGCATAATAAATACGTCAGTGATCATGAAACAAATAACAAAATAGAAATTAGCCAAGGACCTTGGTGCATGGGAACAGAAACTTTAACTGTTTGTGATGAGATTAAGGTAAGTTTTCTTGAAATCTACAGCAGTTAGAATTTTTGTTTATTTTATACTCCATAACATATTTGAATTTGTAATACAAAATTAATAAGAACAAGAGGTAGTTTGTGAATGTGTACAGTGTTTGTTAGATGATGTATTCAAAGGATTGAAAGTAAATGTGATAATTGTTGATATTATATGATACTGGAGGGAAGTTTTGCTGACATCAAACCAAAATATTCTGCGATATTGTAGCTTCTGACAATCACTATCATGAAATAAAAAGTTAAAAGAGCAATGAGTGATTTCAAAGGAAATTCATTTCATATTGAACATTTATTAATTTCTATACCACTCGGACACATTTTATATTGCACATCTGTTAATGTTCATATTACTCATACATTTAGTATTGAATGTCCATCCACATCTATATCACTGACTTCATCCTTAGTGGTCCAGGATAACCATGCTAGAATCTAGATCCCAAGGTCTCCGGTTCAACCCACTGGAGGGTGAGGGATTTTTTGGGCATAAAAGTACTTAGCATGGCTTCCTAAGGAAGGGAAGTAAAGCCAGTGGTTCCATGTCATAGATTTACGGAATGTAAAGAACCTTAAGGCGGATTATAAAAAGGCCTCTGAGCAAAATTTCCCAATCTTGCATGCCCAAAATAGAGTGGGACGCTAAGAATTTTAATAGTTAAAGAGCATCCATAAATAAAACTCAATTTTTGTTTTATATCACTCTGGCACATTTTACATTACATGTTTATACACCTCCCTATTGCATAAGGATAACAAAAACGCCCTGATATTTATACTTGAGAAAACCAGTATAAAATTGGAAGGTGCAGCTATGGACATTCCCTCACCACATATTTGCAAGAATATGGTGGAGGTCTTAATAGTGTGTGTCTGCAGGAAAAATATGATTCAGTGGTAAAGGAATTATCAAAATGTGTTGAATATTCTTACAGATTTCCTTGAACACAAATACACGGTTATGATGTATAATAGCAGCTGTCGTCTGCTAGCAAGCGGCCTGTGCGTGGCTTAGGTGGTTGTTGTCAACGGTGAGATTGGAAAACACGCTGTAGGCATAACATGTAGCCAACCCATGCACACAATGTACAGCGAGCCATTGTAGTTGTATACTTATATGGCCCACGTGTTGTTATTTATCGTTGTTGATGTATTATTATTATTATTATTTATTATCATCGGCATTAAAATAAAGCATTTGTGGAAACATCGTTTGTGTCATAACTCAAAACGAAAAGTCGGATAAATACCTAAACTCCCTTTACATGGAATATTTTTGGGAATTTTTGATGTTTTAAACATGGCTGAAACGATTTTAATTAAAATACCATACATTAAAAATATTTACATGGCAAATAAAATGTATATCTCGGATTTTCGGGAAAGAGCCTGTGAAGTCCTTCATTCGGAAGGAATGTTTTATAACCTTGTATAACTGGTAATCCTTAAGTGATAGAGGAAGACACCAAAAATGTAAATCTCTTTAAAACATAGAATATATTTAAAATAAGCTTTATTGTGGCATGAGCCCTTTCTGAGATATCCGTTATTAAATGTGCGAATTGCTCATTTTTTTAAGGTTTCAATTGTTCATTGTTTTTGGTCATTATCTTAAAGTCTTTTCAACATTCAGTTGTTTCTCGTGATGTCATAGAAACAAAATGGAATTTTAAAAGCAACGTATAGCGTCCCATTTTTAAATATCTGACTATTGCTGTTCTCTTTGTATCGATAACGAAATGTGTAATGTAGATATTTCTGCAAAGTCTTTTTTTTATATTAAAATGTAGCAGACAGAAAAAAAAAGGTTGATTAAGAATAATTTATATATCTACTAATAAACGATAGAGGGTAGAGAAAGTCATGTGAATGAATCAATTGTAATTTTATTATTTTTTATAAAAGGAGTTGAAAGCAAATTAACTTTCTGTGCTACCAAGCTGCAAAGAATGTCATTAAAGTGCTTTGAGCTACTAAATGTATGCTTTTCAGCAATTCCTGTTTTTCAGTCTGTACCAAGCAAGAAATATTAAATGAAGGAATTTTCGGGTAAAGCAGCTGTAATATAAAATGATGTTTCAGACTTAGAACACCCCTAAAGCTGTTATAAGATTATGCAAACTTTCAAACATTTATAATACACTTTTAAGTGCAAAGGTGCAATGACATCCTGGAATATTATCACAAATGCTAACACAAGAAAATATTGGTTTGCCTCAAACTGTACATCTTTCCTGCATTTTACAGCATTTCATGGTTTCCTAAGATACTTAGCGCAATACAAAATTCAATCAGAATGAATGGGAGTTCACAGGCTATTTCCAGAAAATTCAAAATGATTGCTTTATTTGAACTCACCAGCACAACCACACTAACACTCTGTAGCTCACACACTCACCTTCAAACACTACAAATCACTAGCACAAACACACTCACACTCCAAAGCCAACACACTCGCAATCAAACACTACAATACACCAGCACAAACACACTCAACACCAAAGCTCACACCCACACAGTCACACACTACAACTCACTGGCAAAAACACACTCATTTTTCAAAGCTCACACACCCCGCAGTAAGACACTACAACTCATTAGCACAAACACACTCACAATCCAAAGTTCACACACCCGCAGTCACAGGCTACAACTCACTAGCAGAAACACACTCACACTCCGAAGTTCACATACCCGCAGTAACAGGCTACAACTCACTAGAAGAAACACACCCACACTCCAAAGCTCACACACTACAACTCACTAGCGCAAACACACCCACACTCCAAAGCTCACATACTCGCAGTCACACACTACAACTCACTAGCACAAACAGACTCACACTCCAAAGCTCACACACTTGCAGTCACAGACTACAACTCACTAGCAGAAACTCACCCACACTCCAAAGCTCACATACTCGCAGTCGCACACTACAACTCACTTGCACAAACAGACTCACACTCCAAAGCTCACACACTCGCAGTCACACACAACTCACTAACAAAAACACACTCATTTTTCAAAGCTCACACCCACCTACAGTCACACACTACAACTCACTAACAGAAACATACCCACACTCCAAAGCTCACACACTCGCAGTCACAGACTACAACTCACTAGCACAAACACACTCAACACCAAAGCTCACACCCACACAGTCACACACTACAACTCACTGGCAAAAACACACTCATTTTTCAAAGCTCACACACCCCGCAGTAACACACTACAACTCATTAGCACAAACACACTCACAATCCAAAGTTCACACACCCACAGTCACAGGCTACAACTCACTAGCAGGAACACACTCACACTCCGAAGTTCACATACCCGCAGTAACAGGCTACAACTCACTAGAAGAAACACACCCACACTCCAAAGCTCACATACTCGCAGTCACACACTACAACTCACTAGCACAAACAGACTCACACTCCAAAGCTCACACACTTGCAGTCACAGACTACAACTCACTAGCAGAAACTCACCCACACTCCAAAGCTCACACACTCGCAGTCACACACTACAACTCACTTGCACAAACAGACTCACACTCCAAAGCTCACACACTCGCAGTCACACACAACTCACTAACAAAAACACACTCATTTTTCAAAGCTCACACCCACCTACAGTCACACACTACAACTCACTAACAGAAACATACCCACACTCCAAAGCTCACACACTCGCAGTCACAGACTACAACTCACTAGCACAAACACACTCGCAATCAAACACTACAATATACCAGCACAAACACTCAACACCAAAGCTCACACCCACACAGTAACACACTAAAACTCACTAGCAGAAACACACTCACACTCCAAAGCTCACACACTTGCAGTCACAGACTACAACTCACTAGCAGAAACACACCCACACTCCAAAACTGACACACCCCAGTCACAAACTGCAACTCACCAGCAAAAACACACTCAAACTCCAAAGCCCACACACTTGCAATCAAACACCAGAACTCACCAGCAAAACACTCACAGTTCACCCCCTCCCCAGGGGCTCGCTATGTGAGTATGGCTTTGACGTACCCAGAGTGCCCAAGCCAGTCCTCACCCTCATCTGGACTAGCCACGTTATCTTCATTTATTTTACTTTTCCTTTTCTACAATTATTTCTTATACTGGGTTCAGGTTCTATGGTTTTATTAACACCTGTCTCACCAACAGGGATCTTTTCTATTTCCATGGTTGCTGTCCCACTGTTTCAACGCAGCTTCCAACCCCCCAGGGGCTCACTTTATGTGAGTATGGGTTTGGTACACCCGGGGTCCCGAGCCACTCATCACCATCGTCATCCTTCCACCCTCATCCGGTCGAGGTGGGTTCGTCCTCTTGATTGGGGGACACAAGATGCGCTCTCGTGCGTTCTTTTCATTTCGTTCCATACCCCCACTCGCCACGATTCTTTTTTCTCTAATCTATTTACAAACATTTCGCACCACGACCATTCACATATCTCTTTTCCTTCCTTGCCGGCCTATCTTGCGTGTGAAATGCCCACACACTTTTGGTGTATTTTCCAATTTTATTTTAATTCTCCGTGGACACAGCCTGATGGATACCTGCGCACTGGGTGCGCAGCTGGGTGAGTGGATAATGGCGCCATCCCCACTACCCGGGTCGTCATGTAGGGTGTGTGTTCGTATCCGCTGTTCTACCCGGGTCGTCATGTAGGGTGTGTGTTCGTATCCGCTGTTCAACTGCAGTCCCGCGGGGGTGGCATTACATGAGCTGCTGACTTCCCACGTCATTGGGTCCCTCTGTCTATGTTCTGGGAGGTGTGACCCTGGGGTGAGACCGATATGGATAGGCCACTCACCCAAGCCAGGGTAACGCCCGGGAAGACAGAGCCTGAAGTTGGAGACGGTTGCAGTGGTGGCAGATATCTTTCGCTATGGAGCCCTCTTTCTCCATTATTAATAACACGCTGAAAAGTTTTGGTAACAGAAGCAGCACCACCGTGATCTGGTTGTTACTAAGTCATTACACGAACAGAGAAAGGACAAACGTTTGAGAAGGTGAACCCTTTTATAATACAGAAGGGCATTGACTCTATTGCTGGTCTGGTTCATTCCTTTGCCTTCGCCTCGGTTCATTGTTGGTTTAGAGTAAGTCTGATCATCAAAGTAAGACTTTGTTGAATGCGACGCTTCTCCACGGTTACCCCATCCGTGTTGAGAAGCAGCGCACCTTGAATTCCTGTCGAGGCATCGTTACAACCCGGCGGAGGTTGATGAGTTATTTCGGGTGTAAAAATCCTTAGCATGGTTTCCTTCGGAAGGGAAGTAAAGCCGGTGGTCCCGTGTCGTAGATTTACGACATGTAAAAGAACCTCAAGCCTGAGAAAGAGGCCTCTGAGCAAAATTTCACGCCCAATACGGAATGGGACACTAAGGACCATAGTAGTTAAAGAGTGTCCATAAATAAAACTCACTTTAATTTAATTTCGGCATGCGTGATAATGAAGGTACATATATCCAATGAAGGTGTGCATGCCGCTGCCAAGAGTGCTATTTTATCGCAATCTTATTTTAGCCTCTGTGTTCCTGCGGATGATTTTAGTCATTACTTAAAGAAGTCTATTTCTGCCATTGTTTTGGCACCTGGTCCTCTGTCCAGCACACTCCAATGGTCACATACACGCAAAATCACACACTCATGCTCCACAACTCATTAAAACAAACACACACTCAGGCACTACAATTCATTAAAACACAACCTCTGGCACTACAACTCATTAAAACTCCCAGCCTCTGACACTACAACTCATTAAAACTCACAGCCTCTGATACTACAACTCATTAAAACACACACTCAGGCATTACAACTCATTAAAACACACACACACACACTCGGGCATTACAACTTATTAAACCACACACAAATGCACGCATTCAGACACTACCTCTCATTAAAACACACACACACATATACACAAATGCTGCATGTGGCGTTTTTAGTTTTCCGTATGGTGGATGTAACCAAGTTCATTGTAATGAAATATGTAATTAATAGTGGTTCAAAAATATTTTCCATATTATTAGTATTTTTTGTCGAGTAAGAATATTGATTTTTAACCAGTAGAGGACTAAGTGTGAAGGTTCCTATTGATTTCTAATCCTTAAACATAAAATTGCGATTTTGAACTACACAATGTAAATTCACTGTGTCAGCGTTTTAAGCTATAAATTATCTAAGGATTGTTTAATCCTTTCTTGCACTTTCCTCCTCCGATCCCCATTTTTTTCTTTGTTTTTTAGTGTAAAGTAAATCAATGACTAAAAGTATAGATTTGCAAATATAGAATTTTATGGAGTATTCTTCAACTTCCTTTCTGCCTGATTGTTCTTAATAATGGAAAGAATGGAAAAGATAATTATGGCATAGATGAGCACAGTATTCTTCTTCTTAAAACTTTCTTGGAAATTGTCTCTATGGGATAAACGAAAACTGGGGAAAGCCTTTCCGAATAGCCCTTGCTACTGGAATAAAACCAGGCCGACAGAAACACTTTAGCACAAAGCATTCGTCAATTATATTCCTTAAATCGCGGTATGTGCTACTCACTTTATTTCATCTAGAATGCAGAATTTTTCTTGGAATTAAACGTAAATAAGTGTCAATTTTTGAAGATTTAGAAGCTTGTAACAGTGATGTGTCATAATTTAAAATAGAGAGTTGAGGGTTGTTACACTACATCACTATGATATTCTTACTTGAAGTAAGAATAAGAATAACAAGTAAGAATATCATAGTGATGTAGTGTAACAACCCTCAACTCTCTATTTTAAAAAAAGTAAATAAGTGTATTCGAATTGCTTGAGTACTGTTTGCAGTGCGGTCTGGAATTTCTTGTTAAACTGGTCGCAGGCAATGTTTCCCCAGTCGGCTACAAAGCGAACGGAAATCTTTGAAGCCTGACCATAAACCCATCAGTAAACGATTAGTAGGGTCTTCCCATCCCTCAAATACAATGCAGGGTCCTTTCTTTAGCTCCACCAAAGCAAAGCATTGTTGCAATGTCATTTCTGTTGTTACTTCGGTTTCAGTACGTTTTAGCAGCTGTGACAGTTAAGCTTATATCTTACTTCTTTAGAGAAGTTAAATAGTGTTTTACTTAGTGCAGTTTTGTATGTTTAGCAGTGTTTAATAGTTATTAGCATTTAATAGTTTAATTAAACAAACCAAGTTGCTGACCCTCCGGCCGCACCAACAAATGACTCTGCCGAGTACCAGTAGTGCCAAGACCACGAAGAAAGGGGGCTACAAAAGCTTTGAATAAGCAAAGCCAGATTTTTGTGTGTAATGTTCATGAACATGTAGAAAAAAACCCTTTACGTGGAAAATGTTTGCTATTGTTTTGAATTTCTCAAAAACAGCTATAACGGTTTTTAGTAAAATACCGAATGTTTAAGATATTTGCATAAAAAATAAAATTTGTATCTTGAATTTTATGTTCTGGGAATAACTTGTAAATTCTTCCTCATTCTCAACTTTTTGTATAACTGGTACACCGTAAGAGATAGGCAAAATCTTACTGTGCGTAAAATGCAGTCTCAGTAAAGGACACATTTTAGGTTAAATTATGTTAATCATTTCCGGGAAAATCTTTGTTATTGGTTTGAATTTTGAAATACAAGTTGGAAGTCATGCTAAGAGCATGGAATTTCAAAGTCATCATCTGGTTTTTAAAAATCTGACTATCGCTTTGGCCTATGAATCCTTATATTTACAATGAAATGTGCAATGAAATTTTATCTAATTTAAGAAGAAGTAGATAGAAGAATAAGCTTTTGTAAAAGTAATTTGTAGAAGAGTGAATAGAGATAATCATGTGAATATAACACATAAGAATTGTTTTATTTTCTTTCTTTTACCTTCCGTATTTTTACTTATGCTGTATTTTATAATAGAGCTATTCATTTAAGTAAACAGAAGCTGTCATGTTTATTAATCTTACATCTTAAGCAATACACAACCTCTTCTTATATTAGCTTTATATTAATAAAAACATTGTTGTGAAGCAAATTTATCATGTTTTCAAAGCTACGTAAAAAAGCACCTATCTTCCAAGAATTATACAAAGACCTGCGTTCGCTTTACGTTTTTCACCTGCTTCTTCTTCTTCTTTTTTAATTTTACATATTTACTGTTTTTGTTTACATCTTCTGGAACTTGGTTTTTCTAACATTCTGTGGTTGCAGGACAAACAAAATAAAAAATACTTTCACCATAGCCCCACGCACATAATTACAGTAAGCAAAACTGCAAACATGTAACCCTTATTTATAAACATTAACTTTTAGGTTAAATAGCATAAACAAAAATGAGGCGTTGTTTTGGGAGTAAGTTCTTTTCAAAATAAATTCATATTTATGTATTTTAATTCTTTAATGATAGTCCAACAATGTATAGTTCATTCGGAACATGTTTTCTAAGTTTCTCTCGGATAAATTAACATGCATTTCCATTCTTGTAGCATAGTATATTAGTTCAGGTCATCCTCAGTTATATTTTAAAGCGTTTGTAACATAAGTATAATCATTATGCGATGCATAGTTGTTTACTGCATTTGTGTATAAAGCAAGCAGACAAACTGCATGATTGTATTCTGTACATATGGAAATCAGCTACAAAGTTTTGCTTTTAAATACTATTTTTAACTGTGGCAACAACGCACATGTGCACATGGATGTCACTAATATGTTTATGATGGTTGTGGTTAGGGAGGGTAGGGAACAAGTGTTTGGCTACTGCACAAAGGTCGCCGCTTGGGGATCCTTACACTGCGACGACCATAGCCAAAGGTTGTACCTTCTGCGGAATAGATGTTACCCCATCCACTTTTAACATGTGGTGCTGTTGTATTGCATTCCTGGTTGAGTCATTTACTGCCCTTCATAAACATGAATTGCTTTCGGAATGTTCAAACACTACCCCTTGCAAAGTCCCAGGCAGGTAGGGAGGGTCTGAGCTTTGCAGTTCTTAAAAGTCACGTACAAGTGTTATGAAAAATGGAAACGTTCATACAAGATGTTACACTTAACATTTTTGTTCCTAAACTACTGCAACCCTGCAAAGATTCGGCTCTTAAGGTTGTGCTTAATTAAAAACCTAATGTTGGATTCACATAACTTTCTCTACCCATTATTCTTTTAAAAGTTTCTTCTTCTATCTCCTTGTTAATATAGATAAACCTGCATGACACATTTCGTTGTATGTGGTTATAAAAACAATATAGAAAGTACTGACTCTGCAGTGTGCGGGGAGTGTGTTTGCCTCACATTCAAGAGGTCCCGAGTTCTAGTCTGGTTAGGGTGAGTTGTTCTGATAAACGTTTTTCGTAATTTTCCCTTATATTGAGAAGTCGAATGTCGGATAACTGTAAGCTCTATGGACCCTGGGCTCATTTGCATCATTTCACCATTTCATTCATTCATCATCCGATACGGCTACCAAGTTAGGGACGTTAAACTTAAAGAACAACATTGGGTGATATAAATAAAAACAAGCAAAAGCTTGTGAGCTGTAGCTCCAAGCAAGTTGAGAAACGAGCATCAGTCGTGGTTTGGTATAAATAAAAATTTCCCCTCTTCGATGAGCTATTGCTATCACCTACCAAGCTTTTGCTCAGTGACCTTCACCACGACACATCATCTAAGTAAACAAACATGCCCATTCTTCTGTCAGCAGGTGATTTAAATCTTTACTGAACCTAAATATTCATATACTCATTCATGTTAATCATACTCTCATTTATGAAACCTAATAGAGATGCAAATTTTATATAACACAATTATAATTAAAGATTTCACAAATGAAACAGACCATGGGTGGTATAAATAAAAGCAAGCATTAGCTCATTTCTCACTAATTCCAAGCATTTGCTCGGTTTCATATAAATAAAACTTTTCTGCTCAACCTCCTCGCGAGCAAAAGCTTGCTGACCTTGATCGCAGAGCTATTGCTTGCGAAATGGTATAAATAAAAACAAGTCCTGCTCGCCTTTAGTAAGCTTTTGCTTGCTATTTCTTGAGGTACCTCCGTAGGTACCTCAGCTTGCTCAACTGCATTTTAATACATTGGTGAAGTTCATGATCATGGTTCCAGAGAGGAAAATAAAAATCACATGACTTTCTCTATCACTCTTTTTACAAACAATTCTTACAAAACCTTATTCTTGGTAGCTACTTCTTGTTAATCGAGATAAACTATCATTGTAGGAATAGAAGAATGCAGTAAACTAAGGGACAGTCAAATATTTTAAATGTGGGTCGCTATTTGATGGATTTGAAATTCCGTTCTTTTCAGATGATCGCGGAAAATCTTATCACATTTTGGAGGACACTAAGTTTGAACTATTTTTTTTTTATTTATGCTGTTCACACACATATTTGCTAAAGGTGTTTCTTTTTAATTCAGGCACTCTCAAAACGTGTATCATTGATGAAATCTCGGATCAAATTTTTGCGTAGAGTGCAATACTTCCTCTACTTGCTATACGTAAGTGATAGTGAAATTAAAAGTTGTATCAAGATGCAAGAACTCGGATGTGTGCTGATATTTAAAAGAGAAAATGTAAACGGTTGTGCAACATTTTCTTCCAGAGGCAAATGAAACACGAGGTGGACCTTCTAACAATGCTGAAAAGATCCTGACGTGTTTTCATCTGGGTACTATAATGCTAAACACAATGTGAGTGAGGTCTTAGCGAGCCGCTCTTATTACCGGAAGACTGGTAATATAATCAAAGCGATATATAAATAAACACTTACATAGAGCAGAATGTTCGCACAAATCAAAACCGGATTATAACTAAAGAATTTCAATTAAAACCAAACTTAAATTTAACTTTCAAATGAAACTCATTAATCCAGTTTAACTTTAATTCATGATAACATCTTATAAATTCTTGAATTACATAGCGATATTTTATATATATGCAGAGGATATCAATATAAAGGTGCAAAAACAAAAGTACAAATAATCTACTTTCAATATATCAGTTGGTGACACGTTTGTAATACTATCAAATAAGGAAATGAGGGATTGGATTTATAAAGGGAATGAGCGTTATCTGTTAAAAGTTGGGTGAATGTTAATGTCTGTTTCATTTGCGAAATCTTTAATTATAATTATGTTATTTAAAATTTGCATGTCTATTAGATTTCATAAACGAGAGTATGATTAACATGAATGAGTATATGTATATTTAGGTGCAGTAAAGATTAAATCGCCTCCTGACAAAGAATGGGCGTGTTTGTTTACTCAGATGATGTGTCGTGGTGAAGGTCACTGAGCAAAAGCTTGGTAGGTGATAGCAATAGCTCAACGAGGAGGGGAAATTTTTATTTATACCAAATCACGACCTGATGCTCGTTTCTCAACTTGCTTGGAGCTACAGCTCACAAGCTTTTGCTTGTTTTTATTTATACCACCCATTGAGATTCACCCAACTTATAATAGCTAATGCTCATCCCCTTTCTAAATCCAATCCCTCATTCCATATTTGATAGTATTACAAACGTGTCACCAACTGATATATTGAAAGTAGGTTATTTGTACTTCTGCTTTTGCACCTCTACATTGATATCCTCTGCATCTATATAAAATATCACGACGTAATTCCAAGAATTTATAAGATGTTACCATGAATTAAAGTTAAACTGGATGAAAGAGTTTCATTTGTAAGTTAAATTTAAGTTTGGTTTTAATTGAAATTCTTTAGTTATAATCCGGTTTTGAATTGTGCAAACATTCTGCTCTATGTAGTGTTTATTTGTATGTCGCTTTGATTATATTACCAGTCTTCGGGTAATAAGAGCGGCTCACTATGACCTCACTCACATTCTGTTTAGCGTTATAGTACCCAGATGAAAACACCTCAGGATCTTTTCAGCATTGTTAGAAGGTCCACCTCGTGTTTCATTTGCCTCTGGAAGAAAATGTTGCGCAACCTTTTACATTTTCTCTTTTAAATAACTGTTTATATCAGCACACATCCGAGTCCTTGTGTCTTGAAACAATTTTTAATTTCACTATCACTTACGTATAGCAAGTAGAGGAAGTATTGCATTCTACGCAAAAATTCAATACCGAGATTTCATCAGAGATACACGTTTTGTGACTCAAGAACAGTGACAACTATGCTGCCACCGCTTCTGTGTAATAACATATGCTGCTCATATTTCACCTAACTTATACGTCTTCTCCAATTTTCCTATTGCCACAACATTGCATACATTAATACAACAATGTGTGTTTTCTGACTCAAGAACGTGACAACTATGCTGCCACCACTTCTGTGTAATAACGTATGCTGCTGATATTTCACCTAACTTATACGTCTTCTCCAATTTTCCTATTGCCACGCCATTGCAGTACATTAATACAACAATGTGTGTTTTGTGACTTATGGACTGTGACAACAATGCTGCCACTGATTCTGTCTAATAACGTATGCTGCTAATATTTCACCTAACTTACAACAATGTGTACGTGGCTCAAGGACAATGAGAACAATGCTGCCACTGCTTCTGTGTAATAAGGTATCCTGCTGATATTTCACCTAATTTACAACAATGTGTGTTTGTGGTTCAAGGACAATGACAACAAAGCTACCACTGCTTCTGTGTAATAACGTATATGTGCGATAATGTGTTTGGCCTGAAATAACAGCATTTTCTTTGGGTATGAATCAACATGCAGGTTTGGTTGACTTTGTACAATAGGTGTGCTTCAATGCAATGTAAAAAACATCGACAAATTGTGTGTTTGAAATAACCGCGCCACATTGCAAAATTCGTGTTACATAGTTGTTATCTTCTGCGCATTCATTTCTTACGGTTGGCAACGCCTGAACTCCTTAAGCCACACCCAGGGCGCTTGCTAGCAGACGACAGCCACTATTATACATCATAACCCAAATACACACATATACTTTCTGTCTGTTTAATATTCAATATGTATTATTATAAACAAGTATCTTAATACTTAGGAAAAGAATGCACATTATATTTTTCACTTTGGGTTCTTCCAGTTCCCTGTAATTTAAAATGAATACCATTCAGATTCAACTGGAATGTGGACAAAACCTATGTTACTGAAAACCTATAGGAATTTAGTGTTCTTGTTGTTGTTATTATTATTATTATTATTATTATTATTATTATTATTATATTATTGGTAATTATTCCCTAAGAAGTTGTAGGATGGTGTCCATCAGTTCTGAAATGATTGATGTAAAATTAAAATT
The DNA here is from genome assembly GCA_030765065.1 of Deroplatys truncata. NCBI lineage: Eukaryota > Metazoa > Arthropoda > Insecta > Mantodea > Mantidae > Deroplatys > Deroplatys truncata. The sequence continues at coordinate 122,365,747 of CM060989.1, forward strand.
CTAACATTCTTGTTTACAGACCTAAGATCTTATAAACCACAAAAACAGGTTACTGACATTGAATAAGTGAGTTTTTTTGTTCATCTCTTCCCTGCCACTGTCCCCTTGCTTTCAAACCACTTCTTTTTTCATTTTTGTAAATACTTGGCTAATTGGTTCATATATTCTGATATCTTAGACGTTTCTTTTATCAAATCTGTGTTCTATAAACCAAATATAACTGAACCAGGTTGTAAACACTCTCCATTGCTTGGTTATGTTTTACAACCCATTACATGATGAAATACAAAATCTTATTTTCCACATATCTCCTATTACCACATACAAAATTACACCAGGTGCTTTAACAGATATCTATGTTATGCAGGACATTTAACTAACTCTGTATAGATGATTGTGTGGAACTGTACATTTGAATTATTCTGTTACAGGGTGGGGACTTTCCTCCAGTAAAACATTCAAGGTAAGACCCTGAAACAAAAAAAACATTTTGAGAAAACGCGTGCACGTGTGTGTGTAAGAGAGAGAGAGTTAGAGATAGACAACATAACTAAGAAATTGTCTCATAAATATCAAACTTGGTATCAAATGTTTGCACGTTGGAAATATGCAACACAGGTATTCAAGAAAATTTTCCTATGCCAAACTGCCCTTTACATTAAAGATTTTTGATTATAGCACCATAGGTTTAAGATAGTTGCTTTATATCATTCACTGTTAATTTTTTGAGAAGGATAAGTAGACAGCTCCACACTTATGGCATCAAAGCCATTCACAAGCCACCGCCTAAAATCAGAAACTTGGTCATGCCAGTAAAAGCCAACTTAGCTCTAAGGGTTTTTGTATCTACCTCATTCCTTGTGAATGTGGCACAGCGTTCATTGGCTAAAGAGGACATGCTATTTCCACGCACGTTACTAAACACCAAAGAACTATTAGGTTCATGCAACCCGAAAAATCTGGAATGGCTGAACATTGGTCAAATTTCAGCAAGACCAACATAGTGGTGAAGTGTTCGAGCTAATGGGAAGGAAGTCTCAACCATCTCATCTGAAACAAGTAATCTTAACCATGATTCAGGCCTACAACTTTGTTCCGCATGGGCACCCATGATAAAAAGTATTATCACTAGTTGTCAGCCTGTTGTGTCTCAAGATTTTATAAACTTTTCATGGCATGTATACCAGGTCCATGCTTGAATTAAATAACATGTGTGTTATAAAAGGTTTTCTATCTGGCCCGTGTGTAGGTTTGAAATATTAGATATACACGACTACCATAGTTTCCTATCAGGTCAATGCCCATACCTCAGTCACGTTAATTACAAGTATCTATATGGCTGAAAAATCATGCGAACCAATGAGATTTCAGTTTTACCCCAGCACTATAAATATGGAAATCCATACTTCCTTTTTCATCAGTTTATCCTGAACATGAAGACAATCAATACCTTCAAAACATCAGTTTCAAACCATCTACTTACCTGACTAGGTGCCAGAGAACGTTTGTAGTTAACACAATTTATGTCAATTCTCTTTGTGCCATTAACCATTTCCAACATATTGGTTTCAGTTTATTTTGTTTCTTTTAATGTGAAGAATATTGAGTTTCAAAGCCAGTATACAGGAATTCACTTTTAAACATTTGAGCCTCCTCATACTTGCAACAAAATGTTGTGTATGAATGTCCACAGGAGCATGAGGGAGACAGTTAATCAAAAGTGCTTGTGTATGTCCAGGGACAGGATCCTGGAGGTGTCAAATAAGCCCCCCCCCCCCCAAAAAAAATAAGTCTTATGTTAATGTCTAGGAATAGGAGCCTGGAGGAATCATTTAAATCATTCCGTTAAAACCTGAGGTGGTAGTAAGGAAATTTTTTAAGATAAATCTCAAAACTAGGAATCTAAGACATCTTTATTAGGTTAAAAATAAATGGATATAGATGATCAATAAATTATTGAGTATTGATTGTATGAGTTTAGATTCATGACATGGATTGTTTGAATGGTGTTGCAAGCTGGAGAATTATATTAATGGATGTAGTGTTTTAAGATGTTAATCTTTTATCTGACCAGATTTCATGGCCTGGGAGAGAGGCAGGACTGAAACCATGCCACAAAATTTGCAATTTTGTAATCAGTTAGTACTTCAGTAAATATTCGTATTACAACAAAATATGTAATGAAAGGGGATTGACGAGGCCTCTGAGCAAAATTACTGGTCTTTCAGGCCCAATATAGAATGGGACACTAAGGACCATAGTAGTTAAAGAGCGTCCATAATTAAAAAAAAGTTAATAAATAAAAAAAAGTGGATTAACACAGTCAGTAGAAAGAATAGATACTGGAAGAAGAGATAAATGTGAAATTTGGGGCTAGAGAAATTAACATGATTGTAACACAAGCTTTTCTTTTCTTTATAATTTGTTGAGCCAATGAAAAAGGTACAACAATAATATGTGGCCTAATTCTTTTAGTAGTGGAAAACATGCTGCAGCAGTGCCATGCAATGTCATGTTGACCACAGGTTATTTGCCTGCTTCCCTTCCTCACAGCATATGAACCTGCCCACTCTGTTCTGTGTCCATTTACAGTGGCAACAATAGAGGAGCAGTTGTATTGTCATCCGTGGTCTAGGGGTAGCATGCTAGTTTCTAGTTTCCAAGGTCGCGGGTTCAAACCCGGCAAAGAGCGATTGATTTTTTTGGCTGTAAAAATACTTAGCATGGCTTCCTTCAGAAGGATAATAAAGCAAGTGGTTTGTGTCATAGATTTACTGTACATAAAAGAACCTCAAGCTTGCCTCTGAGCAAATTTTCCAGTCTTTCATGCCCAATATAGAATGGGATGCTAAGAACCATAGTAGTTAAACAGCGTCCATAAATAAAACTCAATTAATTAAGTAGTCAGGAGGTACAGTTGAAACGTTTTCAAATCATGCGCAGAGAGGCTGGTTAAAATTCTAGTGTTCTATGGGTTGCATGGCACGACAGTGTCCTCAAGAAGCAGTGAAGTTGCCTTACAGAATGGTAGCAAGGGGGGATTGCAGCCTTCCAGCAAGGACATGGAAGTGTTTTGGATATGTCTCGATCTGATCACCCACCTGTAGGTGACAAAAATATACAACCTGTATCCGCATAATTGGATATGGACCGGAGCACAAGATACAGGAATCACTTCTTTGTGTTTCACATCCTGAAGGACCACCTGAAAATGTGGAAAATTGCATTAAAATGGATCCTACAGGAATTAACGCACATGCAGAAATGTTTGCAATATGACATTTCCTGTATGCACTTGCAGCACTATGAGTGCAAAGGAGAGGACTTCTTAAGACCTGCGACAAATCTTATGAATCACAGCTTTAACACAAATACGAGTGGCATCATCATCGGTCACCACAGAAGCATAGTTAGGCAGACCACCTGTGAAGGCAATACTGATTCTTGCCAATGATTGGGTTGGTGTAATCTTAAAGCAGATCGTTAATGTGGAGTACTACTGTTCATTTTGAAAAACAATCTTCTAGCAACCCTGAGAAAGAAGAAAACAGCGACACTTCATAGTTAACTTACCCATTGTTATGCATGACAGTGCTAAGGCACGTACAGGAGGAGTTGTGCCTGAACTGTTAAATCTTTGTTTTTAAGTCCTTGTGACTTCGATCTCGTCCTTCAGATGGACAGATGGAGCCACTTCTTGGGATTTGTGTCCATTCGTTGAAGACATTTTTTATAAGCAACCGACCAGTCTCTTCACACCATCAAGAGATTAGGCAGTGCCGATGGGATCCAAGAGCTTCCAAATTGCTGGTGACTACATTGAAGGCCTAAATAATTTATAGCATGTGCTATGTATGGTGAAATAAAATAGTCACCAACAATAAAAAAAATCACATGATAAATTTCTCACTTTTGTACATAGTCTTCTGATCTTCTGATCACCAATGAATTGACATAATTTTATTTCTTCCTCGAAAAGGGAAGTATGCATTATGCTTCTCTCTCTCTCTCTCTCTCGTATGAGAGAAATGAATTTTGTGTGTTCAGGGAACTAAGACTTATAGTTGTTCTGGAATGTTGAATAAAAGCTTCAGTCACTGGTGATAAGTGGCAGGAAAGTAAAGGAAATACAGTGTTTTGTTTACAGTGACATGACGTCTGAATTATAATTGCTGTGATAGAATAACCATATCCTTGCACATGTACAGTCGACTACCATAGTGTATCTTGTGGGCATTAACTTATCCAGTAATATACTTACTTTTTTTCATCCCTTGACAAAGGAGGGCGAAGATTGCAATGCTGGACTGAATGCTTGCAAGTTTAGGTAAACAAAGTGAATGACAATCCTTGGTTGACAGGTCATTTGGTCTCTGTGTTTTATTGTTATTATTATTGTTGCAATGCATCAATAAGTTTGAAGGATGTCACCGCTTTTGAAACATCTACAAATAGAAATTTTACTTTGTGGGCAATTATGAACATTATTCCTATATTAAGGAGAAGTGGTATTATATTCTACCCAAAAATTCAGTATTTAGATTTCTCCAGAAATAAACGATTTCTGGTCTCCTCAAACTCCCCCAAAAAATGGAATTTTAGAAATACATGTTTTATTCCTGAGAAATAATGAATTCAATACTGAAGAGTCAATTGAATATCTAATTTTTACTATGTATGCATGTAATACTCAGAATTTAATAATAAAATGATGCTTCTCCTTGTTTCCCTATATTCTGAAACCAGATCTTCGTCACTCTTGAGATATTCGCTATGTGATCAATGTTCATTACATTGTCTTATAATGTGTGGATTCAATGCTCAGGATTTAATAATGAAATCATTCTTGTCCTTGCTTTCCAATATTTTGGGACCAGATCTTCTTGACTCTTGAGATATTAACATGCAGCTGGTGATCAGTGTATATCACATTCTTATTATGTGTTTGTGTATGTCTAATGCTCAGAATTTAGTAATGATTCTTCTGCTTGCTTCCCAATATTCTGAGACCAATCTTCATTCTTGATATATTCAGACAGTGATCAATGTTCATTATATTATCTTATTATGTGTCAGTCTAATACTCAGAATTTAATAATAAAGCCATTTCTCTTTGCTTGCCAATATTTTGACACCAGATCATCATGATTCTTAAGATGTTCATTTGCCACTAGTGACCAATGCTCATTATATTGTCTTATTATCTGTCAGTCTATGCTCAGGATTTAATAATAAAATCATTCTTCTCCTTGCTTCCCAATGTTTTGAGACCAGATCCTCTTGACTCTTGAGATATTCACATGAGCTTTTGATCAATGTTCCTTCCATTGTCTTTGCTGCTGGATAATAAGCATTCTCTTTTCATGTACATATTTGTTTTTCTTTGTCCCCTTCTCAAAAAAGACTGGTAAACATTTCCTACGGTTAAAATTTGAGCTCATTGGAACACAAAATTTGTGCAGATTTTTACTTCTCTCTCTAGGTACCTATGGCAAGTAGACACAGTATTATATTCCATGCAAAAATTAAGAATCAGGCTTTCACAAGAAATACATGTTTTGAGATCTCTGAAAAGAAAGGAAATTCTCTTAAGCCTCTATATGTCTGTGTCTGTGGACTGCATAACTCAAAAATGAAAATTCAGATAAGTTTCAAACTTAATATTTAACTTCAGGATCTTTGAAACATTTACACTAAGGCTTTGGAGAAAATTCCTAACCTTAACCCTTGCATGGAAAATTTGTACCTTTTTTCTCAAAAATCTCTCTTATCAATTGATTTTATTGTCATATGCTTAATATATTTTTATGAGTGATATTTGCATTTTCTGTGAATAGCCTTGAAGTCCTATTTGTTCTGAATAAACTATATTTTGTATTGTAGGTACACCGTAAGGTAGAGACGAAGCTTAATAGTAAAATTTAAATGTTCATAAAATACACAGTTTGCGAAATGCATTATTTGGCAACCGTAATTATTTCTGCTGTTGTTTTAAAATTTCAAGTACTTAAAATTCTAGAAGCATTTGGTTGACATTTGCTTGTTTCTTGTGGTGTCATAGAACGGTACAGAATTTTGTCAGGAAGAACATTCCATCCAATGTATTGGCTGATGACATGTTTGTAACCACATTATTAAGAAAATATTTTCTTGCCAAATGTAATCAACACAGAAATGGCTTGCAAAACTAATTTGAACAGTTGCTATTATAGAAAACCTGAAACTTGATTTAATTCTCATTGCAAGTGACAAACATTGCTTGTATTGCCACAAATATCAGACTCGTTTCACCATTAACATGTTTTTCATTTGAAGTTATTTGATTATATTGTCGATTAACAAAGTTAATTTAGTTGTGAAACAAAGATACTTTACATGAGTTTAAAACTAAACTTGTCACTTATACTTGAGCAAATTATGTACCTATTATTACGAAACAGAGATTCAGTATTCAGATTTAATTCTGTGACTATTGCACTAATATGCTAAATCCTGCAACATTTCAGGTTATTCATGGAAGCAGTTTCTGATGGTAGTAGTGGTAAATCATCAATGCCCTCTCCTGATGTCTTAGGAAGAGAGAAAATCTTCTATGATGGAAAGGATTTTCCTGAATGTGAGAGTCAGCAAAGTGATGTCACAGAAATACTAACTGTAGACGATGTTCACTCAAAACAATCTAGTAAATGTAGTGATGGGGGAATGGAAATTTACAGCAAGACTTTATATTTGCAGCAAAAGAGTTTGTACCATAAAGCCAAAAGGTCACACAGGTGCAACATTTCTGGTAAAAGCTTTATCCATGTGTCACATTCAAAAAATCATGAATTTGTTCATAGGGGTGAAAGATGGCATAGGTTTAAAACTTGTGATAGGAGCTCTACTCAGTTGTCAAGTTTGCAAACACATAATTTGATTCACAAGGGTAAGAAGCCACACCAGTGTAAAACTTGTAATAAGAGCTTTGCTCGGCTGTCATATTTGACGACACATAATTTGATTCATGAGGGTAAGAAGCCACACCAATGTAAAACTTGTGATAAGAGATTTATTCGGCTGTCACATTTGACTAGACATAATTTGATTCACGAGGGTAAGAAGCCACACCAATGTAAAACTTGTGATAAGAGCTTTGCTCGGCTGTCACATTTAGCTATACATAATTTGATTCATGAAGGTAAGAAGCCATACCAGTGTAAAACTTGTGATAAGAGATTTATTTGGCTGTCACATTTGACTAGACATAATTTGATTCATGAGAATAAGCCACACAAGTGTAAAACTTGTGATACGAGCTTTACTCAGCTGTCACATTTGACTAGACATAATTTGGTTCATGAGGGTAAGAAGCCACATCAGTGTAAAACTTGTAATAAGAGCTTTATTCAGCCTACACATTTGAGGACACATAATTTGATTCACGAGGGTAAGAAGCCATACCAATGTAAAACTTGTGATAAGAGTTTTTATTACTTGTCAAGGTTGAAAATACATAATTTGATTCACGAGGGTAAGAAGCCACTCCAATGTAAAAGTTGTGATAAGAGTTTTACTTGTCTGTCACATTTAACTATACATAATTTGATTCATGAAGGTAAGAAGCCACACCAGTGTAAAACTTGTGATAAGAGCTTTACTCGGCTGTCAAGTTTGACTATACATAATTTGATTCATGAAGGTAAGAAGCCACACCAGTGTAAAACTTGTGATAAGAGCTTTACTCGGCTTTCAAGTTTGACTATACATAATTTGATTCATGAAGGTAGGAAGCCACACCAGTGTAAAACTTGTGATAAGAGTTTTACTCAGCTGTCACATTTGACAACACATAATTTGATTCATGAGGGTAAGAAGCCACACCAATGTAAAACTTGTGATAAGAGATTTATTCGGCTGTCACATTTGACTAGACATAATTTGATTCACGAGGGTAAGAAGCCACACCAATGTAAAACTTGTGATAAGAGCTTTGCTCGGCTGTCACATTTAGCTATACATAATTTGATTCATGAAGGTAAGAAGCCATACCAGTGTAAAACTTGTGATAAGAGATTTATTTGGCTGTCACATTTGACTAGACATAATTTGATTCATGAGACTAAGCCACACAAGTGTAAAACTTGTGATACAAGCTTTACTCAGCTGTCACATTTGACTAGATAATTTGGTTCATGAGGGTAAGAAGCCACATCAGTGTAAAACTTGTAATAAGAGCTTTATTCAGCTGTCACATTTGAGGACACATAATTTGATTCACGAGGGTAAGAAGCCATACCAATGTAAAACTTGTGATAAGAGTTTTTATTACTTGTCAAGGTTGAAAATACATAATTTGATTCACGAGGGTAAGAAGCCACTCCAATGTAAAAGTTGTGATAAGAGTTTTACTTGTCTGTCACATTTAACTATACATAATTTGATTCATGAAGGTAAGAAGCCACACCAGTGTAAAACTTGTGATAAGAGCTTTACTCGGCTGTCAAGTTTGACTATACATAATTTGATTCATGAAGGTAAGAAGCCACACCAGTGTAAAACTTGTGATAAGAGCTTTACTTGGCTTTCAAGTTTGACTATACATAATTTGATTCATGAAGGTAGGAAGCCACACAAGTGTAAAACTTGTGATAAGAGTTTTACTCAGCTGTCACATTTGACAACACATAATTTGATTCATGAGGGTAAGAAGCCACACCAGTGTAAAACTTGTGATAAGAGCTTTACTCAGCTGTCACATTTGAAGATACATAATTTGATTCATGAGTGTAAGAAGCCACACAAGTGTAAAACTTGTGATAAGAGCTTTACTCTCTTGCGGAATTTCAAAAGGCATAATTTGCTTCATGAGGGTAAAAAGCCTTAACAGTGTAAAACTTGTGATAACTATTTGGTTGAGAAGTTGAAGAGCCATAATTCATTAGTGCCATAGAGGCATACAAATGCAATGTTTGTGATCAGATAGTCGCCTTTGTGTATAGTTTGAAAATGCATAATTTGAATCATCAGGGGTGAAACTCTGATAGACAGATATGAAGACTTTAGGGATGGACATCCACATATGACATGCAGTCATGGCTTCATTGGGGTTTACAATATATAATTTTGTGTAGCACTGGTTGCGCTCAGCAGCAAATAAAGACACTTGACTCAAATTAGTTATCAGCATTAGCACTGGAATGTGAAGGATACATTAAAACAAGTAAATCACTTACAATTTTTAAAGACTTGTTTTTCCTTAAATGTTATATCACATATTCATAATTTATATAAATCAGTGACCATTAATGTTCACTCAGCTTTTTGAAGATATTCAATATTAGGAAATTTCTTGTGATTGAATAACCATATTTTCGCTTCTTGTTCATGTTTAAAGCTGCTAGGTAGTAGATTGTTGGCAGTGTATGTTCCATCTGCTAGAAAGGAAAAATATGCTCTATAGTATCATTTGCAAACATGTCAGTAATTTATATAGAGAGATCAGGTTATGTTTCAACTGGAGCAGTATGCATTTCTACGTTGCTCATGTAATTCATTGCCACTCGTCCAATCAAGGAAATTCAAGTGACTTAAGTTGTCACATGGGTGAATTTCTTCTACCTCATTCATTGTACAGCCTCAAAGTTTAGTTGACGCACAGGCTTAAGCTTTTGAAATGCATTCCTCCTGTAATATAGGACATATAACACTGACAGTCATGTTTGCTGTACATTAATGCATGTGATAGGAACAATAAAATCGATCTGTTTGTTTTTAGTGTCATGTATGCATATGCAGCAACAAGATCCCAGGTTTCTATAGTTCTTCCCATGCTCTAATGGCTGAAACATACCTCTCCCTCTAGTTCCCGAGGTCATGGGTTCAAACTAGGCAGAGGGCGATGGATTTTTTCAGGTATAAACATTTTTAGCATGGCTTCCTTCAGAAGGGAAGTAACATCAGCGTTCCCGTGTCTTAGATTTACAACACGTAAAACAACCTCAAGCCTGGTGCCTCTGAGCAAAATTACTGGTCTTTCACGCCCAATATAGAATGGAACATTAAAGAGCATCCTTAAATAAAATTAAATTTTTTATACCTCACTGCTGAGTAGACTTTGCTTTATTGATACTAGCTTTTGTTCAATATTATATTTACAACTTTCCAATAATAGTTTTAGGGACTTATTTATAACCAACAGATGAATTCATTGGAGAGATTTGTTGGGAAGCAATGTACTTTAATATTTGTTCCAAGTTTAACATGAAAGCACTGTACACCTTAGTACTCAAAGTTGCAAAATATTGACAAATACAATTTTATGGAGCAGGCGGTTTTCCTTGATATAACTTTTCTATCTATTCTGTTTGCCCTCATCACAGATCGTGCTTTTTTCTTAATCTTAGTTTCACTATGCCCAAATACAAATTAGTGTAGTGCTTCCTGATTAAATGAAAAGAAGAGAAGTAAAACAGGTAAAGAGCTTGTACCATGGCATTAAAATGTATTCATTATATTACTCTCATGCAAATAAATGCAGTGGAATGCCCGCAAAGGATACTTTATGATTTTGTGCTGTTTTGCCTTTCATGTTACTTTAAAAAAAATCATATCTTACATTCACATGACTTCATCTACCTTTTAACTTATTACTGGGCATACGAGTACAAATTATTCCTACAAAAGTTTATTTCCATATACTTCATTTTAATCAAGACAAACGTTTCCAGAAATAGGTGCATTACACATTTTGGTTTAGGTACAAAGCGAAAGGCAATAGTCGGCTTTTTAAAACTCAATGACATATGCTGGCCTTAAAATTGCATACTCTTTCGATGATGTGAGAAACAACTGAATGTTGACAGGACTTTTAAAAATAAATGGTTGAACAATTTGAACCACTAATGACGGATATTTCAGAAATGGATGTTAACCAAAACATTATTTGAAATAAATTGTGTGTTTTAAAAAAGATATACATTGTGTAGTACGTTTCCATTTATTGCTTAACGTTTATGATTATATAAAATTCCTTCCAAATGAAGAGGACTGCAGAGGTTTTCACAAAAATTTCAAGATATACCATTTAAATAAATATCTTTAATATATGCTATTTTAACCAAAATCGTTGAGTTCTATTTTAGAAAATCAAACATTACCAAATTTTTCCATCTGAAGCGTAGTTAGGGGTGGAAAGATATTCTTGAGAATCCTCATGTCGCAGGTTTGCATGGTACTGAAATTAATTCCAAGTTTGGTATTTAACCGACTTTTCATTTATGAGTTATAGTGTTCACAGATACACCGAACCCTTTTCTAAAAGTGCATTTTTATTCAGGGGACCTCAAAACATTTTCTTACAGTTAAATCTCAGTATCGAATTTTTTGTGAAATGCAGTACATTCTCTGCCTACTATGTACCACGTGGCAGAAGTATTGAATGGAGTTCTAGTTATGGTCCTTAGCGTTCCCATTCTATATTGGGCGCGAAAGACCGGAAATGTTGCTATCGTAAATCTACAACACGGCACCACCAGATTTACTTCCCTCCCAAACGAAGCCATGTTAAGAATTTGTACGCTAGAGAAATTAAATATGCTTACCCTACCACGAGAAGTATCAAGTTCTACTTTACTGCACTACCCTTCAGGTACAGCAATAAGATCCAAACCTAATGAACTTTTTGCCACCCTTGCTCTAAACCATTCATATCTCCAATGAAACGAGGAGTTACATTTGATGTCTAACACAGGTGCAGGGTTTAACAGAGACAAGAAGTAAAGAAGAAGAATGTTGATGCATTCTTGCAGAAGAGGATCGAAAGTAAATGGAGATGTAAGGGAGAGTCGAGGTTATGGATGAAGAGTCTGCATTCAGTAGCAAAAACCGGAATGAAGAAGAATTTGACTGTTTGGAGGAAGAAATGCGCATTGTTTAAATACAGAAATACAAGGTGTGATCAAAAAGTTTCCGGAATGACGTCATAAATACTACACAACAGTTTGTTTTGTCTAATCTGCACTGTCAACCTCGAAGTAGTCTCCTTGGGAGTTGATACACTTGTCCAAGCGCTTCTGCCACTGCTGGAAGCACCACTGGAAGTCTTCTTTCAACATGTTCAGAGCTTCTGCGATTCGCGATGGATGGCATCATTGTTTTAAAAACGGTGTCCTCGGAGCCGCATTTTAAGTCACAGGAAAAGAAAAAAGTCCGCTGGTGCCAAATCTGGAGAATAGGCGGGATGGGGAACAGTATTCAAAATTGGCGAACAGAAAGGGCTTTGTGTGCGGGCGCATTGTCATGATGCAGGAATCAGTCACCACTCCAATTCTCCGGCTGTTTGCGTCGCACATTCTCCCTTAATCTTTGCAGCACTTGATTCATTGTTTGACCCTGTGGCACAAATTCCTTATGTACAATGCCTTTAATGTCAAAACACACAATCATTATTGACTTCACTTTGGATCGAACTTGTCTGGTGTTTCGGGCGTGGAGATGGACTCTTCTATTGTGAAGATTGTTGCTTCGTTTCTGGATCGTACCCATAAATCCAAGTTTCATCACCAGTAATAATTTTCTCCATAAACTGTGGGCCATTTTGTAGCTGTTCTTTAAGACCTGTGCAGGCAATCACACGCCTTTTTGGTCATTTGAAAGCAGGCGAGGCACGAACTTGGCGGCAATTCCTCTCATGTTCAAATTGTCTTTCAAAATGCTTTGAACACTTCCAAAGGAGAGTCCTAATAAGTCAGAAAGTTCGTATTGTAATGCGCCTATCATTTAAGACCATTTCCCTCACCTGATTGATGTTTTGCTGGAACAGGGTCGCCCGAACGATCTGCATCTTTAACTGATATCACTCCACTTTTAAATTTCGAAAACCACTCAAATGATTGAGTTTTGCCCAAAACTTTCTCCCCATAAGCTGTTCTTAACATTTCATAGGCTTCTATTGCAGTTTTACCCAGTTTAAAGCAAAATTTGATGTTCGTTTTTGTTCTTCGCAATCTGACATTTCTTGCTACGCGGAAAAATAGCAGCATTTGAAAAACACGTGTCCCCTTCAGAGCGTCTACCTCGTGACTGCATGGTCACAGGAAGTCACGTGACCTCTCATTTTTATCGGGAAGGAACGCTGCATGTACAGTCTGGGTAAGAATTAAAGAAATCTCAGCGTCAGTATTGTTGTGAAGTAATTCCGGAAACTTTTGGATCACACCTCATATAGTTGTTTTTGTTCAAAGAATCATTGTCATAAGGGTGTTTACAGAAAAAGTTATAAATAAAATTTGAAGACTCAATTTTTTTTTCAAAAATATACACATGGAAGGTATAAAATTGCTTTCTTAAATGATTTAAAATTGTTTAAAATTTAATAACAATGTTCAGCCATTTTTGCTTTCTTTACCAGTACATAGTAGGCATAGAAGGTGTTGCATTCCACTAAAAAATTCGATACAAAGTTTTCATCAGAAATACACGTTTTGAGGTACCCTGAATCCAAAAAATACATTTTTAGAAAACAGTCCATGTGTGTACAGCTGTCAGCTTAACTCGAAAACGAAATTTCGGATAAATACCAAATCTCGTATTTAGGTTCAGTACTTCCAAATATGCGACACACGGATTTTCAACAAAGATATATATATATAAAAAATATGTGCCTTGAATTTTTTGGGAACAGCTTGTGAAGTCCTCTTCATTCGAAAAGCATTTTGTATGATTTCGTGTAACTGGTAAACATTAAATGACAAAGAAGAACGTATTACACAAAAAAATGTAAATTTCTTTAAAACACAAAATTTATTCCAAAGTATTTTTATGGCTCCAGGCATTTCCAGATGTCCATTATTAATGGTTCGAGTTTTATAGCTCCAGTTGTAAAACATTTGACTGTCACTATTCGCTTTGTGTCTATAACGAAATTTGTAATGCATTTATTTCCAGAAAAATTAACTGGATTAAAATGAAGTATACAAGAAAATAAAATTTTGTAAGAATAATTTGTATACGCACTAATGAGCAATAGAAGGTAAAGAAAGTAATGCTGTAATATATTCAGTGTAATTGTTTCAAAGTGCACTAAGTCGCAAATATTTTTATTATAAGTGGGATAAACAAACGATTATTTTGATAATAGTGTTAAGAAAGAGGCATTTGGGCTACAGTAGGTATGAACAGCTTCAAAAAGTGCTGGAACATTTAGGGGTAAGGACGAGAATTCCATGCACTGTAAAATCCCAAAATATGCATGAATTCATGCACCATCAAACTACAATGCAAGAACGATCAAGTGAAAAATATATTAAAGTATGCATTATTATTCTTGCTCCAAATTCATTAATTCCCTTCCCTTTTTGCAGTTAACTAACGACAATCCTAATTTTTTCTGAGGTTCCTGCGCTTATCAGTAAAAATATATTTGTAGCCAGAAAATTACCTCTCTGTAACATAAGAAGTTACAGGCGCAAATTTGAACGAACATATTTGTGACAAGTGTCATGTCAAAGTTCTTCATTCATGCTTTCACCAAAAAATACCTTCTTCACTGAACAAAAGAATCGATAGTTAGGGTTCACGTTTACAACACTGTCCAGTTTCTTCTTTGCATCTACTGACACTTTCCGTTGGGCATGACAGATGAATGTATGTAATTTCTTAATAATTGACATTGTGCCTACCAGTGGCAGACATGTGGCTTCTAATTTTGTTATTGTAGAGGGGAATTTAGAGAAGTTTGCCATAATGTAAATTAAATCCTGCTGCTCATTTTTACATTCAGATGCTGCCTGTAGAAGAAACTGTTTACTATCTAAAATGAAAGAAGTGTTTACTTTAGAATTAAACATTAATGTATTAATTTTATTGCAATTGACTATGTATCAGTTTTATTCCATACCAATTTAATGGCATCAAAATTACCAGAGTAAAACATTGTCAAGTACCTAATCTAGTAAGGATGTGCTGAGGGGGTAATGGTAACTTAGAGAGACTATCTTTGTAAGTAGCTACATATGCAGGTTCTTTTTGAAAACCCCTGTATACTGTCACACCCGCTGGATGTGACGAGGGAGCGTAGCCGATAGAGGAAAATGAAGAGAGGGTACAGACAACTCTCGTAATAGCTGGATGGCCCATTTATTAGGGTCTATAAAAAAAAGATTATATTAGCTGGCTGATAGTCTTGAATAGATTTTGCTTTCCTGAAGAGACTTCCACGAAATTATAAAGCGTAATTATAGATTGGAATTTCCCCGTGCGGGGCTTACCTTTGGGAGATGCGTTGCGTACCGTGTGACTATTTCCACCATGAAAACGGCTTGAAATAGCGCCATGAGCAAAAGAAGATGCCCAGAAACAAAACAATTTCTGGAAAAGGTGTATACAAACATGCGTAAAGGATCCAAACCTCGATAAATTAAAGCTACGAGGGCTGTATTAGAAGTACCCGACCTAACAAAGGAAACAAACCTTTTTGGTAAAAAACATCTTTATTTCTTTACATAGTCTCCTTTCAGTTCGATACACTTTTCCCAGCGGTGTTCAATAGCTTCGATACCTCCATCAACTGCAGACTCCAGCTTTTCGCTGTTGGCAAATCTTTTAGCACCAAGCTATTTCTTTAACTTTGGAGTGGAAAATAATCAGGGTGGAATAGGGTGCATGGGAAATCAATTCGAACTTTAACGCATTGATTATGGCCATGGCGATAATGTATGTGTGAACTGGTGCATTGTCTTGATGAAACAGAACTTTCTTTTTCGCTAAACGGCCTTTTTGCTTGATTTCATCATTCAAATACTGAATAAGTTTGCATAATACTTGCCTCGATTGCTTTTCATTTTTGAAGATAATCGATGAAAACTATTCCACGCACATTCCAAAAAAAACTGCCATGACCTTGCCTGCAAATGAAACTGTCTCACCTTCTTTGGAGCTGAATCTCCCCTTTCAATCCACTGTTTTGACTGTTTCTTCGTCTCAGGTGTGAAATGATGTATCCATGTTTCATCCATGGTTATAAATCGACACAAAATCTCGACTTTATTGCAGCAAAACATCGCCAAACACTCGACTGAAGCATCTTCACGATGCTGCTTTTGTTACATTATGAGTAAACGCGGCACCCATCTTGCGCACAGCTTTCTCATGTTTAAATTTTCAGTTAGTAAGCGATGTACAACACTTTTAGAAATGCCTACGATGTCTGCTAGCTCGCGCACTCCGTCGACGGTCATCCAGTACCATGTTATGGATTTTCCTCACAATTTCTGGCGTGGTCACCTCATTTGATCGAGCACTGCGATGTTCGTCTTGGCAGCTCGTACGGCCTCGCTTAAACTCTGCCGCCCAATATTTTACTGTTGTAAACGAAGGAGCAGGTTCCTCCAGAGTAGAGTCTAGCTCAGCTTTAATATTAGTTGGACTAACACCTTTCAAATGAAAGTATTGCATCACATAACGATGACCAGTTTTATCCATGTTTACAAATTTTCTGACAGTGTTCACTATTGATGGCTGCCAAACAATTACTAAACGACGTAGCATCATCAAACTTCGGACTTAAGCTTTATAAGGTTAGTACTTTCTACCACAGTGATTTGTTTGCAACAACCACTATCTAAACATCAGATCGGGTATTTCTGCGACTGCCCTTGTACATAGGTAGAGAAGAAGACGAAATAATGGCATAAGCAGTAGAATAGCTAAATAGTGCAAAAAATCCTACGCAAGAAATGCTGTATAAAATATGCATCGTGTACTAAATACCGGAGATGCCGGAATAAAACATGTCATAGCAGACATGACCATGCTAAACTATTCGTCACATGGAGATAAATGTGAATAACACGTATGTGCATTTAGACACGTGTTTCAATTAATATCCACGTGGATAATTTCTCTTTTTTAATTGTTTTATTCATTTTAGTTTTTATTAAGTTACAGCAAGTAAGAGGTACATAACGTATTCAAGGCATTGTACAAGCATTGTAGCCCAAGAAAAAGAAAAATAAAATCAAAGGCGAGAGAAAGAAAATAAATGAAACCGAGGGGGAAAAAGCTGGCACAAATATTGTTTGCAGCTGTAACTTATATTAATCGACTAAGAGATAGTTCCAATGTGCAACTGCTCCTTTCTTTGATAGAGGCCGGACGTGCTTATCTGTAGCAAAGCCCATGCACTAAGTGTACTGTAAACAAAAGGATAAAGGAGAAAAAGGAACAGGAAAAAAAACACGGACGGACGTCCGAGTCCTGTATCATATAAGTACTGCATCGTAATGGCGATAAAAGTTATAAGTAAAACTGGGAGTGAAGAAGAAATGGACCGAGAAGTAACAAAGCAGCCCTGGACCCTGTAAAAAGAAATGACACGGAATACGCCAACATCGTGCGAGGACCCCGAACTCCTACGGCGGTTGCTAAAATATCAAAGAGCCATCCCCGCCTGGCGGCCATGGTATACGGAGCCATTCCAGCCCCATTTAATGGAAGACATAATGAGCGTATTTATGCCCAACTTTCGTGCACTGTTGAACAGCAAATGCAAATAAACACCGTCTAAGAAAATGTAGAGAAAAACCACAGAAATACGGCTAGCAAAGGGGTGTATTCACAACGGCAGCACATAGGCGGCTAAGTACAAGGCCCTATCCCGGGTTGGGAGGCCACCCGAACGTCTCAGACGCCACGAGAGAGTAAAGAAGATGAGGCAGAGAGCGACACCACGGGGGCCACCTAGACCATCGAGAATGAGCCGCAAATGAAAGAGGTAAGATAACACTATATAATATATTCCGGTACATATCAATTTGTTGCTAAAACAAAGAAAGGCATTATAACAATCAATCACATGTGTATCACATGAGTTAAAGCTCATATGGGTATACATGGCAAGGAGAGGGCAGATGAAATTTCAAAACAGTATGCATGATCTTAAACAGAATGCAGTTTTATAGGTTCTGCAGTTACATATGGTAAAAACACAGTGAAAAAAGAATTCTGTCAAAAGTGGTAAAGGTCTCTGATAAACAGAGATAAGGGACAAATTACTCCAGATGCATTTTCTCTTATTATTAGTGATCGTGTAAGTTGTAAAGGCTTGATGCTTATGTTTATTCTAACTAAGTTTGCTACCGATCAGGGTTAATTGTGTTGAGGAATCTATCAGGAAGAAAAAAAACATGTACAATAAAACAATAACCAAAATACATATGTAGTACCATATAAAAATTGAGGAATGTCTAACCTGTGAAAGCCTTTCCTTCCTCTCATAATAAAATTAATGAAATTGAAGTTTAAGAGAAACCAAAAAAAAGGAAAGGAAAAAAATGATATACGGCAATACGTTCAGGGAGGAAAAGCCCAGAACACCTAAGTTGGTTTTAAAAAAATTTTTATAACACGCAAAGTAAGCCACATACCAATCGGTAGGGTAGGGGAGGAAAAAGGAATTAAAAGATTAGTAATTTCAATTAGTCACCATTAGAAAGAGGTGCTTCCAGAAATCACATGTCAACGTGATATACCAAGAGCCATATATCTCCAAACAAGGTTTCCATTCCGCAAGCAATATCTTACTTCCCACCGGCACAGTAACAAGGAGTATCTGGGCTGTAAGCAGAGGGTGTTGGAACAACAGGTTCTTCCAGTTAGTTATCAACAACCTAAACAACAAGAACATCACGTGGGTGCTAATTAAACTGGGTTTAGTGCTAAGTACAGTCATGTGGCGAAGTGAAAAATGACACTGCTATAGGAATATGTATAACTTCCTGGTAATCCAGTGTATAAACCAAAAACGAAAAAAAAAAGTGTGGAATAGGGCATGGAATATCCAAACATTCGATAACAGGAATATAGAAGACTTTGTATGTGCTAGGAGAATGCGTATGGAAACGAAACAAAAGTATGCAAAGGCGCTCTTGACATACAGTAACATCCACATAACCAAAAGGTGACTAGAAAAGAGAGGGGTGATATCATCCACAAATAGGCGAACGAGTAATTACAGTTCAACAATACTACTGAACAAATACCGGTATAAATTGGTATCGTGTAACATTTGAAAACGTTATAGGCTTATTTATTTGGAAACACGACAAACTATATCACAAATTTAGTTAAAAAGATTCCTAATAGGTCCCAAAGAGAATGTTAATAAAATTAAATCTGACGCAATTATGTAAAGTCTAGTTGCGGACGACGCATAAAGCCCACGTATTCCTGTAAAGTGTTATAAGCATGCGAAAGAGTATTGCATAGAAATTAAAGACGAAATTAACATAAGAATAGTTTAAGGATACCCACTATAATCACCATGTGGTAATCACGTAGGCGCTAAAGCAGATGACGGGGTTGATATAAAATTTAACACATAAAAAGTAAATGCGAAAAAAGTATTTGACTTTATGGAAAAGGAATTTGCGACCTGCAGCTGAAGGCTGCTGTATACAAAGCTTACTAATTGCAGAACATGAAAATATAATATATACACATAAATTAAGAAGTTTGACACATACGAATAGGCATAAATTCGCCTATGCGACATACAATTGCTAGATAATTCCCGGCATAGAAATTAATTAAGAAATGATAGATAGAAATTAGAAAAACAATTACTAAGGTTAGACGGTGGGTTTCTTGTTCGTCGATTTCCGATTTCGTAAACGGGTGTCAGTAGTAATAGTCCCGGATGAGCCAATTGGATTAACGATAATCCTGCTGCTAGGGGCGCTAGTGTCGCTAGTGTCGCTGCGATCGACGGCGGCAAGTTTGAAAAGCGCCATGAGCGGAAGGATTATCGTTATTGCAATTGGTTCATCCGGGACTGTTTTCTTTATTTATAATTTGAATACAGTACATTGGATAAAGATATGAATACATAGTTTAGATTAACATGATGTATTATTTGCTTAACATATGAATACATAGTTTGAGAATAACATAATGGATTATTTGATTACAGGAGATTAACATATGAATACAATAAATGAACAATATAAGAAATATTAGGAGATAAAAAAGCACATTAAAATTCATAGTTTGTTGAGGCACTAGGACACACAGATTTCGCGCACAACAATGATTTTAAAGTACGTGGTGCACTTTGAGTCCTCGTCATCGCTGCTGTTGCTATCGACGATAAATTGGTGGATAGGTTTGGTGATGCAGGTGACGAGCAGGTGAGAGAAACTTTCGTTGACGAACTCGGTGAAGGTTGGTATATAGATGGGGATGGTAAATTCGTTGTAATGGCTGACTTTGTTGGTTAGAGCAGGAATGTTGCTGTTGCCGAGGTATATGATGCATAGTGCGTCTTGTTGATGCTGGTGCACTTTGGTAGGTACGCATTTGACGTGGACGGCGTGAGCCCCTTGGACGTCGAGTGTGATGGTGACACCTCTGCTGCTGCGGAAATAGGAGTTAGAGATGCAGAGGATACGGATAGCTGCGTTGAGAATGAGTTGTAGGGTAAGATTGTTCCCCACGGGGACGGGATAGGTTTCGTCGGACATTATTTAGGGTTATATGGGGAGAACGTGACGGTTTGACGTTTGAAACCGCTGCGTAGTTTTTCCTCGCCTGCGTATATGATGCAGAATGAGGTAGAGTTGAGTTTGTTGATGAGTTCTGGAGAGGCTTTTTCAAATCTTGTTGGTAGGAAAACTTCTGTGTCGTTGTCGAGTTTGGCGACGAGCTTTGTACCGTGAACGGTGTCGATTGTTTTGACGCCGACGACACGGTATGGTACGTGCTGTTCAAGCGTAGATACGCTGAGAGTGTCGGCGCTGCGGGAAAGTTCTTCTAGCTCTTTAAGGGCGTCCTGTGACATTATGACGGCACAGATGGCAGTTTTTGATAAACGGGGGAGGACCGTCTATATAAGTGGTTTGATGAGGAAGGTTATAGTGTTGTTTACACCTGCGATAAGGTGCGCAAACTACCTGTGCGTCTCTGGGAAGTTGGTTCCACACAAGGTCGACGTTGCTTGGGGGATAACGTTCGAAGATGTATATGCCGTTCTGCAGCAGCACTTGGCGTTCCCTGGGCAGTAGCAGGTGGATTCTTCGTCCGTTATCCAGATACCGAAAGAGCACGATGAAGCAGTTCATGTGGTGTTTCTAGCGGAGTACCTACGAAGGAATTGTTGAATTTGCTTGTTGAGTTGATCGAGGTCTTCGTAGAAACCGAGTTGACACTGCGTGCACAGGCGGGTGAGACGGTGCCTAAGTTCGCAGCTGCACGTTTGGTGAAAGCAAAACGAGCAGTGGAAGTCTTTACACGTCGGTCCTGGCATTCCCCCACGGCTGGCTAGCACCGAATGAAGGGGAAAGAATGCGCGTGCATAAATATAACCCAACTGCCGGAAGCAGGAAATCACTGGTGGGGGAAAAGTTCGTTGGAGATTTACCACATCAGGGGGAAGCACTGGTGGGGGAAAAGTTCGTTGGAGAATTGCCACATCAGGGGGAAGCACTGGTGGAGGAAACGTTCGTTGGAGGTTCACTACATCCGCCGGAAGCGCTTAGCGATTATTGCACAACATCCGCAGGAAAAACACTGTGTCCGTTGATTTAACGGTTTTCCTCTTGGAGGAGAACTCTGTTTTGAACGGTGCTGAACATGCAAACGCCGTAAATGTGATCGGGTATGATATAGGGTGATTCGCGACCCAAATGCGCCGCTAAGCACGTGCCGTAGCACATGGGGTTTTCGTTTAACATTTGCTGCATTTTGTCTGTGGTAATGTATTGCTGTTCGTAGAAAACGATGTATAAACCTCTTGCGGGCACAAATTGAAACCACTGATGTTGTGCGCCTTCTTTATCTGCTTTGAAATGGATATCGTTGAAGTACATGTTAGATAGCACAAAATGAATTTTGGTTTCGCAGCTGTGAACTCTGGCGGAGACGGATTTTCCGTCGTAGGTGCTGTCGACGAAGCGAAGTGCATAAGGTGTATTTTTATGGGGGTGACCGTCCACCTCGTAGTTTTTAAACACCTTACTGTCATGGTAGTACACCGACAGGTAATTTCTGTAACCCATGATGCGGGAGCGAAGGGTGCGAGATGATTGGGTGAGGTGCGGTTGGAACGCTGGTAGAAATACATGCGCACTAAGGACTATTTTGTGAGATGCGCAGTGCGAAATGGGTGTTGAGGAAATGATGAACCTCGAGGAATGTTCTAAAATTGGCGCACCGTATGTACTTGGTGAACTGCGTGAAAGTCATGTTATGTAAGGGAACGTTGGAGGCATGGTTGTGAAGCATGTACTTGTGGTATGCCATGATTTGATTTTGCCCGTCCGTCTCTTCCTTCTTTTTGTGATACATGATGTCGGTAATGATGCGCTGCAGGGCATGCAACACGTGCCATTCTTGTTGGTTGAGCGTAACGGATGCGCCTTGCGGGTCTTTGAAAACGAGCTTTAGCTTTCCGAACACAAACTTAAACACGATGGTGACGCTGTCGCTGAATTGAAATTCCTGTAGACGTCCCTGTGGGTCATTCAAGCGTTTGTGAATGATGGGGATGGCTTCGACGAGTTTGTGCCACTGCGAGGAACTCATGACGACTGCGTTGTGCTGTCCACATTTGGCAATGGTGACGACGAGATGGTGCGGCGGCTGGAGGGAGAATCCCACACTGACGAATTTAGTTTGTTGCGGGTTGAGGAGGTAGATATCCGCCAGAGGACCCACAACTGCACTGTGTTGGAACTGTGCTGGCGGAGCAGGGCTGTCGGGATGCTGTTGGAGGTCGAAGATGGGTAGTTTCCTTTTTTCCACGGGTTTCGAGGTGGTCGGGGTTTGACATCCGGTTATACTGGAACACACAAAACAATAATAATAATGTGAGGGATAGAGAGATAAACGGGATAGAAAAAAGCAAGCTAATACATAGGTGCGGACCTACCTGGTCGGCGTACTGCATGGCAGCATGACTGTATCCGCGTGCTGCATGGTACACTCTGAATGAGGCGAGCGGCACCGTGACGTTGCTTTTTATATGAGCAGGAGCGTCTTCCGAAAGCACGTGCAAGAGGATGGATTAGGTTAGATGTGATGAATAGTGACACACACACACACTCGTACTCACCTTCAAGGGTTGAGAAGTTTGCTGAGCGTCAGAGCACTTTGCGCGGCATGCGTCTTTGTACGTTTTGCGAATGACGACATCATTATGCGCGTGATTGCTGACGTGAAATTTTGAGAGGAATTTATGCTTAGGTAAGCCGGAGCAGCGGTGGGTGAGGTAGGCGATGACGTAATGACCGCAAGTGGTGCTGTCGAAACCTTGCAGCCTTCTGGCGTTGGTGGACCAACGCGTCCCGCAGACCGAATTTAAGAACCGGAGAAAATGGGGCGAAAGCGGTCCTATGGCGTAACTGTCAAAATATTCTCCATGCGAGTTTTTGTCCACAAAGATGCAAACCCAGTGTTGCCCGGATTTGGTGCTGGGGTCGGTGTTAGCCACTAGCGCCAAGGGAGGCATTCGAATGTCGTGAAGTACGGATAGTTTATCGCAGGGGTAGACACCTAAAAAGTGAGAGCGCGTAGAGGGGCATGTCGATAGAAACCGTTGAATTTGATAGGTGTTCATGATACCAAAATGGATCGGTTGGCGTCGATTTCGACCGCGCGATGTATTTCCGCTAGCAGCAGAAGTATGACCGGTTCTGTCAATTTATCGGCAAAACCGATGCTTATAGAGACGGTTCCGTGGCGCTGACCCGAGATGGGAGACTCGTTAGCGCTCATGTCTGCAGTGAGATCGAAAACCATTATCGTATACCCTTGCGGGTAGGTTTCTCTGGAGATGGAGTGTCCCTCGTCCTTGAAATGAATGCCTAGGCCGTCCTGCAGGGTTTGAAAGCATTGCAAATAGTGACCCTTTGTAAAGTCGGGTTGCAGAGGTTGGGAGGGAACGGGTTGCCCGTTCACGTAGAGCTGAAAGAAGTTCATTTTAAAATGTTTCAAGTTGTACGGATTTGAGTTAAAATGGCCAGAATAGGCCTTGTCGGTGACCATGGCTACTACCACTCTCCTGGGAACTTGCCCTACGCACACGTCGCTAAACGTCATTGCCGTGGACTCCTTGGGGATGCTGAGAGCGTGAAAGCTGACGTCCTTGAGATGGTACTTTGCGTTGCCCTTTGCGAGCACGGCCTGGTGCGCGAGCTTTATGGTCGGCGAGGGCTGCACCGATTTTAAGCGCAGCGTGGTAGACACGATGTCGGCGTACCTCTTAAAGGTATCTACGTTGGAAAACAGATAAAACTGGGGAGAGGCGGGAGTGAGCTTGACGGTCATGCTAACGTTGTTCAAAAGCAGCTTATCCTGTCTAAACAGAGCGTTGGACAGAGGACCGATGAGCTGTACGACGTTGCTCCCTTTGGTAAACCCCTGACGCCACTGAAAACCCGCATTGGCGATAAAAGTGTCCATGATGCCTGCCGTGTCCTTTCTCCAGAGGGTGGATTCTAGTTTGGTGTTCATGGCATCTTCGGAGTAATTGAAAAGCGTCTCGAGGTAGGTTCTATAGGGGTAACCGGCTTGCGGCATGGAGACGATGACGTTATTGAGGGTTACCTCCACCTGTTGAAACAGGGAATTTAAGGCGTTGTTGACCAGAGTGGCGTTAGCGTCAGCGTTTAAGGCCTCTCCTTTGTCATCTACAATGCGCATCATGAGTTCGAGTACGACGTAGGTCAAGTCTAGGTAATCGTCCGCATTTCCGGAATAATGAAAGGTGATGGGGGCATTTTTCATTAAAGTGTTTTGAGGGTTTAGGTATAGGAACCGTGACTCCTCGATGCTCATCTGAACCGGCACCTCTGTAAAGAGGTCCAGTTCGGAACTCATGTGGACGGCCGCGTCTGCCATTACGAAAATACGTCTTGCACCTTACGCCTACCGCGTTTCAGCTTCGACTGCTTGCTCTTTTTGGATTTGCTCGGTTTTATTCTCTTGAGGCGCCTGGCGCCGGAACCGAGCATGGCATCGAGCTTTTCGTCGGCTTTTCGCTTTAAATTGTATCCGGACTCCTTGAGCCTCCGTTGGAGCGCTTCCTTTGGCGCTGCTCCCGCGACAGTCACATCGGACAGAACGTGAGCGCCCGCCTTTAAGGCCTCCTTTCCGACTGTTTTTGCCCCGCCCTTTAAAAACGGTAGGAACCTTCTGAAGAGTCCTCCGAGGGCTGAAAAGAGACCGCTGCCTCTTTGGTAGCGCTTGCCCCTGTAGAGAATGAAATCGCGATCGTGGAACGCGCCGCCGGCCTGATTGAGGTAGTACCGCGACACGGCGTGCACATCCATTACGCCTGTTTCGGACGAAAAGCGAGAACTATAGTAGAGGAAAATCCGTCGGCGAATGGCAAGAGATCGCCGTAACCGTTCCTTAAATCTAGGTTGACCGTCTTGAAGTCTTGCTGAATCAAGGGTACCCAATTTTGGGGAAAAAACGTCTTTTCGTCGCTCATGTAAGTGTTGTTGCTTCTTTCGTATTCCACGGCCGCGCTCTCTATGACTTGGGCGAAGGTGTCGCCCACGAATTGCGGGGTCACTAGATTACAATAGATGAACATTTCGTAAGGAAACCCCATATAAGGATCTACGGGGTGTTTAGCAGCTTTTTCGAGAATGACGTTGACGTACGGCTCGAAACCCAACATTTTTGCCATAGCGGGCGTTAAGAGCAAACTGTGGATGCGGTGTAGAGGTCCCGGAGGGTCCTCCGATTTTGAAACGTCTGGTTTGGGTCTGACGGGACGAGCCGCCGCGGGTTTCTGCTGCCCCGAAGCCAAGGGCTTCGGTTTCGGCTTGGGTCTCTGGTGGGGCGCATCGTTCAGAGCTTCGTATTCGCCGACCGCGTGCGGTACGGCCGTGCGCGCGACATTTTCCACAAACCCGTCGAACGGAATGTCGGGTAGTGGTTCGGGATGGGCGACGGCGGCATTCACGCCCACCGTCTTCTTGCGCTCGTCGAAGAGGAAGAAGTTTTCCACGTGCAAGTGTTCGAGTAGAACGGCGTTGACGAGGTTCACCAAGTTTTTGGGATTGTGCACGATGCCTTGCGGCATTTCCAGGCTGAATTTGGAATGCGTGGGGAGGAGCGTCATGGTGTACTTGGTGCCCACCAGACGGGCATCGTCTCGCGAAAGGTTATAAAATTTCACCGGATACCTGACCTTTTGCAGGGCTACCTCCCATTCTCCCTGCAGAACGATTCTCTCGGGCAAGATGTTAGAAAATCTGGCCGTGGTGTTGTCGGTAAAGTGTTCCATGGAAGCGTTGCTCACGAGAGTGATGGAGAAGGGCTTGGTCTTAATCATGTCGAATCGATGATCGAAGCCAGAACCCACGAGTTAAACGTTGCCGGATACCCCTTCCACTTTACCAAGACCTGCTTGTTGCGCCCGCGGCCCTTGGTCTGTAAAACGCGTTCGATCTCAAACGTCCGAGGTAGCGCGACCTTTTGTAGCTCCTCGGTGTAAAATGTGCCGTCTATGGCTTCTCCGGCTAGATCCTTCAACTTATATACCACTGGCCGACCGCGCACCACCTCGGCTATCCGAAATATTTCGTCCGTCCAATTCTGCTCGTAGCCCTTGTCCAATTTCATTTTTTCTTTAGAGATGCGCACGTGATCGCCCACGGAAAATCTGGGTTTCCCTGCGCGAGGTAGGGTCCTATTTCCGTAGAGATTGCGGTACACTCGTAAAATGTTAGATTCGTTCACGTCCTTCGAAGCCATTTTTATGGACCTGTGATGCGAGCTATTGTACGACTCGAGTAAGGCCGGAAGGACCTCCAGGTATCTGTAACTGTTTTTGTGCGTGAAATACCTCCACATCTTGGTTCTTAAGGTGCGGTTGAAGCGCTCCACGACGCTGGCTTTAACGTTATTTTTGGTTGTGCAATGTTTCACGTCGTGTTTCTTCAGAAAGTCGCGAAAAGTCTTGTTGGTAAACTCGGTTTACTTGTCCGTTTGGAGGACCCTGGGGGCGCGTTGGGAGAATATGGAGCGAAACGCTTGCGCAACCTCGGTACCCAGCTTCGATTTCAGGGGTACGGCCCAAGCGTATTTGGAAAATACGTCGATAACGGTCAGAATGTACACGTAAGATTTGTTATGTTCCCTCACGCTGTTCATGACGTTTAGATCGGCCTCCCAAAGATCGTCCATATTCGTCACGTGATAATATCTGGTGGGGAACCGCTTTCTGACCGGTTTGTGCAGAGTGTAACTGTCCTGGGTTTGAAGGAAGGACTCGATGTTCGCCTTAGACGCATCCGTGGCATTTCGAAGGGGCTTGACCGTACCCAAACCGGCATAGTGTTCCGGTTTGGCATAGTAACGCCTTAGCGCCTTCCATTCCTTCATGCTTTACTTGTACAGGGGTTGCCAGACGAGTTTGCGAAAATGGTACGACGCGGAAGGCGATTTCGATTTCTTTTTCGGAGTGGCAAGGTTTGCCCTCTTCTTTTTGCGAGGCGAGAGGAGGTTGACCTTTATGGTTCGGGGTTCGACCTCCTGCTTCACCGGCACGTGTTCGTGCACGTCTTCGTAATCGTCGTCGTCGTCGCCGAGGAAGGGCTTTCTGACTTGTGCCACGAGATCGAGGTAGTTGTCCAATTTATGTTTTACGAGCCGCCACTTTTCGTCGGCAGAGAGCTTTGCGCTCTGCAGGTTCTGAATTTCTTTAGCCAATCTGGATATGGTGCGGTCTATAGCGTGAAGCTTATCGACGGTCTTCGGTTGCGGTGCAACGAGGATCTGCTTGCCGTACTTCATCCTGTTAATTTCGACACTAGCGCGCCGCCAAGCGAAGCCAAGACGGGTAGGAGAAATGCCGGCAAAAAACCTCCTTTTTGAACCAAGATGCTCTTCTTCTTCAGATGAACCCGTTTATCCGTCAACTTCCTCCAAGAAGCCTTGTGCTTCTTTAGGCGACCCAAGCACTTTGCGGGAAGTTGCACGTGACCTCTGCACACGTTGAGCATACATTCGCTAATGGCCTTGATCAGATCGCCATCGGCATTTTTAACATCTTTTTGCGCAGAGGGGCCTTCGCCTTGGCCAGAGCCGTCAAATTACCGTGCCGTCTCGCTATGCGAGGACTGGTCAGCGTCGCAAGCCTTAACCTACCTCTAGCCATGCTTGCGCGATAATGACGTTCGCTGCCAAAGCGGTACTTTTTATTTAAAATCAATGGCCTCAGTTGGGTAAGACCCTGCCGTGATAATATAGAACGAAACGAACCCGAGTTCGCTCGGCGGTCTCAGTTGGGTACGAAATAAGAGAGGTTTTCCCCCGGCAGCACGCTGGTTCGATACCTGTATCGGGCGGGCGTGTACTGAGTGCAGTCCAACACGAGATACCCGTGAGGGCGTTCGGTGGCCTTCTCGAAGGCCTCCAAGAGAAACCTAGAGTTCCTGGGTTCGATCTGCTGGCACAGTCTCTCGATCTGCATTTTGTCCCGGTTGGTCTTGAAGACCACGACGTAGTTTGCATTCAGAGAGATGTTGCGATATTTCTGACCCTGCGGAAACACGTTCTGCAAGATGTAGACGATGCCGAAGCGCTTGTGATTGGAGTCTCTGGTGAAAAAATTGGACACGTCCTTCCCGCCCCCCTCCAGCATCAGATCGTCGAGGACGACGAGGTCGTTCTCGCTCACCGAAGCAAGTTCGGGTATGCCCGCGTGGGTCTTGCAACGCAGAGCCGAGGGTTCGAGTCTCGGTGAATACTCCGGCGGGTGGCACCACAGCACCCTCCTGGGGAGCACGTCGAACATCCGGTGCGCGTGGCGTAACAGGTTTTTTCACGAAGGTCGACTTGCCGCAGCGCGACGGCCCCGTCACGAGCATCGTCCTGGGAAACTCGAATCGCCCCAGGTCCCGGGGACCGGACATCGTCTCCTCAGGGGCGCCCGTTTCGAAATGACTTTGGCGCGGCTCTAGACGTCTCATTTATGCGTTCCTCTTGAACCCGTAGGGATAGGTATCGTGATCGCCGGCGAGAACGCGCTTGTTGACCACCATCCTAAACGTCTTCGAGATGGGTTCGGTGACGACCGTCCAAGACGGTTTCCGCGAAATCTGCGTGCCGGTCAGCTTCACCGCACGGTCGTTGTCCCTCAGCACCACGTCGCGAATCACCTCGGCGTTCACCAGCTCCAGGTTGCCCGAATTGAGCGTGATCCCCCTGAGCGTGATTCACCTTGTACACCGAGAAGGTCTTGCCCGTCTCGGGGCAAACTATCTCCATGCAGTAGCTCTTGGGCCCCGTTGAGGCGAACCGGGCGATGTAAGAGCCCCGCCCGTACTTCTCCAGCTCGTCCGTCATGTCCCCCAGGAGGCGTCCAGCGGACGGCGTCCAGTCATGCGGAGCGGCGGCGACGACGACGGAATCGTTGTCGAAGTAGTAGACCCGTTCTCCCAGCCTCATGAGGTAGGAGTAGAGCACCAGGCGCGCGTGAGCCGTGGTGTAGGCCGCCAGGACGGCGTTGGCGGTGGGGTTGACCTTGCGGCGCTGCTCGCAGTACCTCCACACCGCTTACATGATCCGGTCGGTGACGGGCACGTAGGTCTGCACTTCCACGCCCGGGTCGTTGAGCAGCTCCAGGAGGCGGTCGTACCGGTCCACCAGCTCGCACGTGCGGAGGTTTTCCCTCTGCCCCAGTTTGCCCCATAACCTGTTGAGCATCAGCTTGGCCAGCTCCCGCCTGCCGAGGTTGGTGGCGACGGCCTGGGGATCCAGGTCAACGCCTTCGTGCTCGAAGAATTGCTCCACGTACTGCTGCTTTGCGGCAGGGTCGTCGCAATCCGAGGGCCAGCCGGAGGCTTCGGTCTTGATCTTCAAGAACTGATTCACGTAGTCCTCGAAGAGACCCCTGCCTCCGGTGGTCGGTTCGTGCCGCACCACGTCGTACTCCCAGATCTCGTGGACCCGGAGGAGGCGGTACCCCTCCTCCAGGGCGACCTTCATGTCGTCGATCACCCAGGTACCCGACAACGCCCTCTCGCGCTCTCCGTGGTGGCACTCGTCTTGGTTCTCCGCCTCCGCACAAGCGCGGCATAGCGGGAACATGAGCTTACCGCCGATGCGTGCCGGTAGCACCGGGTGGTACAGGTGTTGCGGCGGTAGAACCTCGCACTTCACCAACCCGCCCCCCCACGTCTTCCAAGCGCGGGAATCGATCCACGTGGATCTTGGGGTGACCCGCGGGGTAGGGTTTAGTCTTGTTCACGTACGGGTACAGGCTGCATACGTCGTAGTAGTAGATCTTGCTATCCCCTTCGCCTCGCAATACGTCTTGGTGCAGTTGGTGCGACCTCCGTAGAAGGCGTCTCTGGGGTTCAGGGGTTCGGGTACCGGAAAGTCCCTTGCGTGGCGCGCGAGGTCCTGGTTGGCCTTCATCGCGGCGTCGAACTCGCACTCCCACATTTCCACCACGGCGTAGCCGGCGGCCTTGAACTTGGCCGTGACCTTCTCGGTGCTCTCTAACCTGGAGGACATGGTTTCGTGTCCCGAGTTGTATATCACCGCATGGCGATTGTGAAAGCACCGCCTGCAGCCGTGGTAAAAGCAGCCGTGGAAAAGTACGCGGTTTTTTCAGCCTCTCTGTACCCGTCCACCTTGTGCCCCACGATTTTAACTTCGCGTCCTCGCATGGCGTGCTGGATGACGATGCGGTTTTGCATCTCTAGCCAAGTTAGCCATATGCATGCGGCGCGAGACTGCCGGTCCGCTAGTCGATACCCGCCCGCTGGCAAGAGGGCAATTTTTTTAAGCGGCATGAAGCGCTTTCTATACACGCACATGCACGCCTGCGCGATGGTGACGCATTCTCTGAACGGGTCTATTCCGTTCTCGTCCAAGAATTCCCTTCTGAATTTGGAAACTCCCTGACTGAGTAGAAATACGTCCATCTTGCAATACGCCACCATTTCCGCCCTCATGTCGAAGACGTACCCGAAGGACGCCTTTTCTTCGTGCCACTGCTCGAAGGCTTTCCGACCCTCCGCCGACATGCCCTCCGGACAGTAATGCCTTTTGTCGGGAATCGAACCCACGTACTGCTCGTTTTCCTTCGTGTTAAACAGGTACGGGAAATAACCTTTGCATTCCTTCAATCCGAAGGTCTTGGAAAAGCGGGAGAGTGGCATGGGTATGAAGTTGAGCGAGTCTAGAAATGTGACGTCACCGTACCTCATCCTGTAGATCTTGCTCCCGTTCATGATGAGCTCCGGCACCCAGTCTAAGTGCACCACCATGTACTTTAATAAAAACTGTCCGTCGTAAGCTCTGAGGTTATGCGCCACGACGTAGACGTCCCAGGCTTCGAACCTCGCCTGCGCGATGTGTTCGAAAAGCTGCTTCACGGGCTCGTCCATAAACACCCATTCTTTGCAACCGCATTCGGTACAGTATGCCGTCTTGTGGCGTTCGTCGATGCAGAGCGGACAGGCTTGGTACAACACGCACAAGTTAGGTACATGCTCGTATGTGTCCTTTTTGCCGGTATATGGAATGTTTTGCGTGAATTCAAAGTCGATAAACATAAACACGTACCGGTTTCTTTTGTTCTTTGTGGCATACGGCTGCATATAGCACATGTGGCTAGAATTCACGTGTGTCTTGCAATGATAGCAGTACTTTTCCCCGCACTGGTGCGCGGTTTTTCTGTACCTCGCATTCACGAGCTTATTGCAAGACGTGCACACCTTTTCTACATCGCACACCGACAGCGCCTTTGGGTAAAGAACGCCTTTCTTTGCGTGGTTTGCAAAGCATGTCGGTCCCTTAAAATCTCTGTTGCACTCGGCGCAGCGTATGTAGGCGTCAAATCGCGCATCGCACTGCTGATGGCATTTAGCACACCTGGCGTCGCACCTATGAAATTCTTTTTTGTGTGCCGACGGATGATGACACCGGCGGCAATACCATTTGCATTTAAAGCACTTTGAAGGTTCACGATAGCATTAAAGTGCCCGGCGTGGAGCATGACGTCGATGTATTTATCGCATTTCTTATCCGACGCGTACAGCACGTGCTTCCCCGTATGATCGCCAAACACCGTCACAGCGTAGCCCTTTAACGCAGCGTCAAAGCGTCTGACGTCATCTATCGTACAGCTGTCGTGACCTTGGCCGATGCTCACACACAAGGCTACGGCCTTCGATTTTTGCAGATAGTCGGAGCGCGTCATCGTTTTATAGTTGACGTCGCGATCCACTTTGGCTTTAACTACAACAATGGCTCTTGCTAAACACAAGTTGTCTTTGTTGGCTATTTCGACAATGCCTTTATTGTCCCTACAGGCATCGCAAGGTTGGTGGCACGAACCCGTGACCTCCTTGGTCCACACAAACGTTACATGAAGAGGACCGCTTAGCAAGAATTGTTGGTTACTTTGCATTACTTTTTCGATGCTTCGAACAATGACATCCGCATTCAATTGCTCTACGCGCCTCACGCTCATATTGAAGGCTTTAGACGCCTCCTTTTCGTCTGTTATGGATATGCCTAAATATCCGAGTTCGTTTTCTAACAGGTTCTCTTTCGCAAAGTTTAGAATATCGTTAAACAAATGCGACACCCATTGCTCCGGGTTAACATCTCTGGGGACCGGGTTTACGCTAATTTGCGACCTTGTAAAGCCGGAAAAAAGCCTTGGCAGCGTTCTCTGCTTGTGCCCTATAATTTCGAACGTAGGCTGCAAGGTGTCATCGCGACTTCCCCCGGGTTGCGGCTCCATCTTATCGGCCGAATGCACCGATCGCTCTTTACCTGCAAAGTGCTGCTGCTATTTTGTTTTTATTTTAAACTATTTTTCTCGGCTTTAACACTCTGGGAACAACTGCTGCGGCGTATGTTCTGCTATCACTAGGGCGATGGTCAATACCGATCGATGAAGACACCCGCACATGTGCGCGTATTGCTCTAAAACTTATATCACGTCAAATAGCACGATTTTATAGCAAAATCCACTATCGTTCCCGTTTCTCACTAAGGCCGGCTGCTCTTGGCACTGGGTTTTTATAAGTTCGCTTATCGCAACCGCAGTTACAGCATGCGTGTCGAGTTAAATGCCCCAATAAAAAAATCCTGACGCCTTATTTTGCCACAGCTTGCCAAGTTGTAATCGCAGACATTTCCGGTCACACCATCCATCCATCCACCGCTGCACTTTTTCCTACCATCGACCATAAAACCGCATTTAAAATATTTTCTTGCTGACGAGCATCCGTTCGCACAGCATTTTTTTAAAGTTACCGTGCAGTTTGCAACTCTTTAAACGCGGCTGCTTTATCAGCATCCGTTCTCACGGTCTTTTCACGTTATCGCGCAGGTTGCAGTTCTTTAACCGTGGCCGCCATATTGAAACACACATCGACTGCTTCATCAGCACACGGTCATTCACGTCCTGCTGCTTCCGCTGCACATGAGAATCGTTCTTTTTACTGTTTTCTCCGATACTAACGTGAGCAGAACTATAACGCTTGCTACATGTTGCTAATAGTGGTTCAGCTTGCACTCCCACTAGGGCTTTTCGCGGAAGGTTAAGTATTTCCGCACGGCTATGTGATTTATTAAGTGCGTGTGGAGTTAAAAACAGTGCCCCGCCACAACTTCAACATCAGTGTCAAATATTTAAAACTATCAGTGTCGTGTGTAGTGATTTTGTGTTGTGGGGAGCATAAAATCTGAGAAAAATCACGCACAAACTTTCGACGCGAGCAACAAGTGGATGTGTGCCCTTGTTGCACGCATTGCAATAAACTGTCAAATATGGCTGCCAACCGCACCATCACCAGCGACATCGTAGGAGAAAAGACTAACGCGATCAGAACTATAACGCTTGCTACATGTTGCTAATAGTCGTTCAGCTTGCACTCCCCACTAGCGCTTTTCGCTGAAAGTTAAGTATTTCCGTACGGTTATGTGATTTATTAAGTGCGTATGGAGTTAAAAACAGTGCCCCGCCACAACTTCAACATCAGTGTGAAATATTTAAAACTATCAGTGGCGTGATTAGTGTATTTGTGATGTGCGGTGCATAAAATCTGAGAAAAATCACGCACAAACTTTCGACGCGAGCAATTTGTGTTGTGGGGAGCATAAAATCTGAGAAAAATCACGCAAAACTTTCGACGCCAGCAACAAGTGGATGTGTGCCCTTGTTGCACGCGTTGCAATAAACTGTCAAATATGGCTGCCAACCGCACCAGCGACATCGTAGGAGAAAAGTCTAACGCGAGCAGAACTATAACGCTTGCTACATGTTGCTAATAGTCGTTCAGCTTGCACTCCCCACTAGCGCTTTTCGCTGAAAGTTAAGTATTTCCGCACGGTTATGTGATTTATTAAGTGCGTGTGGAGTTAAAAACAGTGCCCCGCCACAACTTCAACATCAGTGTGAAATATTTAAAACTATCAGTGGCGTGTGTAGTGTATTTGTGATGTGTGGTGCATAAAATCTGCGAAAAATCACGCACAAACTTTCGCCGCGAGCAACGAGTGGCTGTGTGCCCTTGTTGCACGCATTGCAATAAACTGTCGAATATGGCCGCCAACCGCACCCTGTCGAATATGGCCGCCGAGCGCACCATCAGCAACAGCATGGAAGGTGGAAAAAGCCTGTCCTTCTCCTTGTATTTTCATAGTTGTCATAAATACAAATAGAAACTTCCATTTTCGCAATCCATTATATAAAATTAATGCAAAAAACTTATGCCAAAAACGTATTGCCTTAAAAACAAATAAACAATACCTCTAAACGAAATGCGTTGAAGAGAAGTATGAACATGAAATAAGCCGACAAGCTATGACAACTGTGACGGTGTTTGGCTATCATACGGGGAAGCACGTGCTGTGCGCGTCGTGCAAACTGCACGATAGCATGAAACATGACCGTTAGAACGGTTGCTGACGAAGTAGTCGGTTGACCACAGCGCGAGCCATCTTCCCGGTGTGCTAACTTTCAACATGCATTGCCCTAACAAACAACGTGCAATTCATGCCTTATCAAGCGGTATCGCTACTA
The DNA here is from genome assembly GCA_030765065.1 of Deroplatys truncata. Classification (NCBI taxonomy): domain Eukaryota; kingdom Metazoa; phylum Arthropoda; class Insecta; order Mantodea; family Mantidae; genus Deroplatys; species Deroplatys truncata. The sequence goes on from CM060989.1 coordinate 122,400,785, forward strand.
TTAAATGTGTGTGTGTGTGTGTTTGTGTGTGTGTGTGTACCTATTTAATCTTTACTTTCTTTTGCACTGCACACTTTTGTGTTAAAATGTATATGCATTTTCAATTTTGTCATTGTGCGGATTTTGCGCGAACCAACTTCCCAGTGTACCAACTTTCAACATGCATTGCCCTAACAAACAACGTGCAATTTGTGCCTTATCAAGCGGTATCGCTACTATTAAATGTGTGTGTGCCTATTTAATTTTTATTTTCTTTTGCACTGCACACGTTTGTGTTAAAATATATATACATTTTCAATTTTGTCATTGTGTGGATTTTGTTTGTTACATTTTTATACGCTGCTATTATAGTGTGTGTGTGTGCCTATTTAATTTTTATTTTCTTTTGCACTGCACACTTTTGTGTTAAAATATATATACATTTTCAATTTTGTCATTGTGTAGATTTTGTTTGTTAAATTTTTTATACGCTACTATTATAGTGTGGGTGTGTGCCTATTTAATTTTTTAAAAGCCCGAAAAATGAAAAGAGTTTGTGAGCGAATGTATGTGTGTGTGTGTGTGCGAGTATGTGCCTAGTATCCGTGCGCCGCCAAGGGAAAACTTCATCATTTGCCTACCGCGCAGGGACAACCACGAAAAACCTGAAAAACCTCGAAAATTAGAAAGAGCTTCGTCAACCACTACAGCAAACGCCTACCAACCAGGGAAAACCTATGAAAAAGCAGAAACAGCTTGCATTCGTCTACCAACCAGAGAAAACCCCGAAACACTAGTTATTTAAAATTGCTGATGAGTTCTGGAGAGGCTTTTGCAAATCTTGTTGGTAGCAAAACTTACCTTTCCCATCACCTCCAACATACCCCACTCCCACACCTTTTTCTTTCCACCAATCATAATCTCTCTTATTCTTACCAATCAACAACTTTCATTTGTTCCTTTCCACCAATAACATCACTTCTTATTCCCACCAAACACAACTTCACATGTCACTTTCTGTTATACTTTTTATCCCTCGTTCGCCATCTTTTCCCTCTTTCAGTCCCAACCTCCGCACAGACAACACCTCGCCGCTCCGCTCCTCTCCATCACGTGTCCTCCATACTCTTTTATCTTCCTTCCTTCATCTTCCACCCGAATTAACGAACCAATCACATTTCGTCTTATTTTTACCAATCAAAACCCTCCTCGTCACTTCCTGTTTTTCGTTCATCTTTCCCTAATCCTCAATTCTATCTCCTCGTCACCATCTGTTGCGTTCAACATCTTTCGCATGTTGACCCTAACCTCAAACCTCTTCGTCCCTCCACTTCTTGCCTCCATCATCTTGTTTAGTTCCCATTTTCACCACCACGCCACCGCCATCTTGGTTTAAGCTCTCCACGTTTACCTCATATTTTTAACCTGAACTTCATGCCTCCGCCATCTTATTTAGTTCCCATTTTTACCACCGCGCCTCACATCTCCTCGTCCCACCCTTGCCTCCGCCATCTTGGATTTAGTTCCCCTTCTTACGTCCTGTTTTAACCTAAAAATCTTAACCTCAAATCTCCTTGCCCACCACCTCTTGCGACCGCCATGTTCACCACTAACTTCGAAATCTCCTCGTCCTTACACTTTTTTGTCTTCGTCATCTTGTTTAGTTCCCATTTTCGCCACCGCGCCTCACATCTCCTCGTCCACACCATTGCCTTCGCCTTCTTGGATTTCGTTCCCATGCTTACGCCGTGTTTTAACCTAAAAATATTAACCTCAAATCTCCTTACCCTCCTCTTGCGTCCGCCATCTTGTTTAGTTCTCACGTTGGCCACCGCATCTCCTTGTCGCCGACCCTCCGCCATTTTTAGTTCCCACTATTTTAACCTCAAAATCTGCTCTTCTAAGCTCTTGCTACCGCCATCTTCTTTTAGTTCCCATTCTCACCACCGCATCTCCTTGCCCCCACCTCTTGCGACCGCCATGTTCACCACTAACCTCGAAATTTCCTCGTCCTTAAACCTCTTGTCTCAATCATCTTGTTTAGTTCCCATTTTCGCCACCGCATATCATATCACCCCATCTCTCTATCCACTCAAGAAAACCACCATCCAAGGTTCAAAAATTGCTGATGAGTTCTGGAGAGGCTTTTGCAAATCTTGTTGGTAGCAAAACTTACCTTTCCCATCACCTCCAACATACCCCACTCCCACACCTTTTTCTTTCCACCAATCATAATCTCTCTTATTCTTACCAATCAACAACTTTCATTTGTTCCTTTCCACCAATAACATCACTTCTTATTCCCACCAATCACAACTTCACACGTCACTTTCTGTTATACTTTTTATCCCTCGCTCGCCATCTTTTCCCTCTTTCAGTTCCGACCTCCGCACACACAACACCTCGCCACCCCGCTCCTCTCCATCACGTGTCCTCCATACTCTTTCATCTTCCTTCCTTCATCTTCCACCCGAATTAACCAAACAATCACATTTCGTCTTATTTTTACCAATCAAAACACTCCACCTCACTTCCTGTTTTTCGTTCATCTTTCCCTAATCCTCAATTCTTTTAGCTCGTCCCGGATGAACCAATTGCAATAACGATAATCCTTCCGCTCATGGCGCTTTTCAAACTTGCCGCCGTCGATCGCAGCGACACTAGCGCCCCTAGCGGCAGGATTATCGTTAATCCAATTGGCTCATCCGGGACTATTACTACTGGTGTCTTACGTTAGAAGCGTTTTAAAAATGAAACTCAAACCCCATGTCTATCAATATTACTCATATATGGCAACATGGATGGAGGCAATTAATTTCATCGTTAGTTTACGTGCTATATTAGTTCCCTTGAAGAATTGAATATCAGTTAAAAGCTCTATTTGCAGATTTAATATTGTATACTTGTAATTTGGAGCATCATTGTTTTTCAGTAGTCTTCAAAACATTCCAGTGTCTGCTTTTAAAGGTTATTCCTGTTTAGGATTGCCGATAACAGATTTACACTGCTTTTGATTGCTAGCACATGCTTAACCTCAGTGTATATTTAAGACTTGAGGTAATATTTACCAACATTTTTATATCAATAGGTAATGTATCGATTAAGGTATGGCTTGATAACTGAATTGTTGTTTAACGCGGATTAAAAAAATGTATTTGTCTTTCATCCTCGCATAATATGCTCTCATAGTATAGTTCCTCGTAATGAATATTCTATTACGTTCAGATATGGAAGATAGTGTTATGATTGAATTAGTTTACCTTACCTTTGAGATATTGTTTTTATTCCTACTGGTTCCGAAAAATAATATTGGTATTGCAGTGTTTCTTTCCCTACCAAATACTTTGTAATACGAATGTTGCTTTCTCTTTCGATTAACGCCAAATTAACACTTCCTACTATTATTACCTTCCTTGTTAGGTTAAGATATAACCATCGGAATAAAAACGATACAGCAATTAATTTGTTACTATAATATAATTTTATAATATTGTAATTGCCCTTTTATTTTAAAGACGTGTTTGATATTCGAGTTCTAATTATTTTACCGTCTGGATATTCCTTTTTACCTTGTCTTGCTTTGATGTAACAAACAGTTCTGTTTTTATCCGCGACATACCCAAGGCTTAATAGTTTCCAATGCTGTGTAACGTTTATTTACTTCTAGGTTCAGGCAATCAATTCATGTGGACTTTATTTTTATTCATTGACAAATTACACTTAATTCATAGCGTTTGCAATATTTTGATGAATAAATAATTTATTCAGTGTTCACTTCCATCTTACAATTGCTAAGAATGTCTGATTATGGCTGACCGCTTGCTTTGAATTTGTTTTGTTTGTTTTTTAATTGTCTGTTATTTTGTTAGTTTATTAGAACTTGCGTCGTGTGAATCTGTGGAGAATAATAAAAGGCAGCTGTTGCATAACTCACGACGTAAATGAGTGATACATAAAAGATAGAAAATGAACTGATGCTTGTGTAATACAAATATTTTGTTCTATTTTGTCAGAAAGCTTTAAAAGGCCACAATTTCAGTGCTGTATATCCTGTCTAACTTTTTTTTTGCACTACCGTATTATTAGCGGAATTGGCATAAAACTGTCGGTATACCCACTGTAGTAATACCAAATTATGTATTGAATTACTTGTATGAATTCTATAACTATTATAATACTATTATCTTTATGCGCTCTTTGTTATTAATGTATTTATTATTATTATTATTATTATTATTATTATTATTATTATTATTATTATTATTATTATTATGTGCAATAATGCTGGTTATTAATACTATTATTAGTATGAGTGTATGGTATAGTTCATAGATTAAGTGTAGGTAATTTTGTTAACATTGCACCGATAAATTGTTATGTGTTATTAAACAACCTAAGGATACTGCAAACATAACCTAAAAGTCCTACATGTACGAGAGGGAAAGCTACTACTGTTGTAGCCACTGCCACCGTGAATGGCTACCCAGTGTCTATAAAATTAAAAATCTGATGTGTTACACTCACATGACTTTCTCTACTCTTGTACAATGTAATTTTACAAACGCTTATTCTCCATATGCTTCATGTTAATCGAGATATCGAGATGTCAATCTTATTGGTAATATTCATGTAGATGCAAGGGGAATCTGGTAGCTTTTAAGCGATAGTCAAATATTTTAACGGTGGTTGCTATGTGGCGCATTCCATTCTCTTTGCATGTCCAGGACAAAAAAATGAATAACGAATTTGAGAAAAAGTATAAGTATTGGAAAATTTAAGGAAATAACAAGCAATATCTCGAAAGCGGTTCACTCAACAAAAGAAATGTATATGACATAAGTTGTGTATTTTAACGCGATCTACATTTTTTGTGTAGTAAAATTTTGTCTGTCTCTTATGGTTTACCAGTTATGCAAAAGTCGTTCATAATGAAGAATACTTTTGGAGACATTCCCAAAAATTTCGAGATATACATTTCATTTCTCATGACATTATCTTAAACATATGATATTTTCATCAAAATGGTTAGAGCCATTTTTGAGAAAATTAAAATTTTCGAAAAATGTTCCATGTAAAGGGTAGTCTGGGGTGGGGGGATTTTCTTGAAAATCTTCGTGTCGCATCTCTGGAAAATACTGAACGTAAATACCAAGTTTGGTGTTTATCCGACTGTTAGTTTTTGAGTTATGCTGTTCACAGACACACACACAGACACACACACGGACATGTTTCCAAAAATGCTTTTTCTGGATTCAGGAGGTCTCAAAACATGTATTTCCGGTGAAATCTCGGTATCGAATTTTTGGGTGGAATGCAATACTTCCCCTACTTAGTATACGTAGTAGAGAAAGTAAAAATCTGATGTGTTACACTCACATGCCTTTTTCTACTCTTGTACAAACTATTTTTACAAACGCTTATTTTCCATATGCTTCATGTTAATGGAGATATCGAGATGTCAATCTTATAGATAATTTTCTTGTAGATGCAAGGGGAATATGGTAGGCTTTAAGCGATAGTCAAATATTATAACGCTGGTTGCTATGTGGCAAATTCCATTCTCTGCATGTCCAGGAGATAAAAAAACCTGATGTGTTACACTCACATGACTTTCTCTAATCTTGTACAATCTAATTTTATAAACGCTTATTCTCCATATGCTTCATGTTAATCGAGATATCGAGATGTCAATCTTATTGGTAATATTCATGTAGATGCAAGGGGAATATGGTAGCTTTTAAACGATAGTCAAATATTTTAACGCTGCTTGCTATGTGGCGCATTCTATTCTCTTTGCATGTCCAGGACATAAAAAAAATTAATAACGAATTTGAGAAAAAGTAAAACTATTGGAAAATTTAAGGAAATAACAAGCAATATCTCGAAAACGGTTCACTCAACAAAAGAAATGTATATGACATAAGTTGTGTATTTTAACCCGATCTACATTTTTTGTGTAGTAACATTTTGTCTATGTCTTATGGTTTACCAGTTATGCAAAAGTCGTTCACAATGGAGAATACTTTTGGAGGCATTCCCAGAAAATTCGAGATATACATTTCATTTCTCATTACATTATCTTAAACATATGATATTTTCATCAAAATCGTTAGAGCTATTTTTGAGAAAATTAAAATTTTCGAAAAATGTTCCATGTAAAGGGTAGTCTGGGGTGGGGGGATTTTCTTGAAATCCTTCGTGTCGCATCTCTGGAAGATACTGAACCTAAATACCAAGTTTGGTGCTTATCCGACTGTTCGTTTTTGAGTTATGCTGTTCACACACACACACAAACACACACACGGACATGTTTCCAAAAATGCTTTTTTTGAATTCAGGAGGTCTCAAAACATGTATTTCCGGTGAAATCTCGGTATCGAATTTTTGGGTGGAATGCAATACTTCCCCTACTTACTATACGTAGTAGAGAAAGTAAAAAAGGAATAACGAATTTGAGAAAAAGTATAAGTGTTGGAAAATTTAAGGGAATAACAAGCAATATCTCGCAAACGGTTCACTCAGTAAAGAAATGTATATGACATAAATGGTCTATTTTAACGCGATCTACATTTTTCGTGTAGTAAAATTTTGTTTATGTCTTATGGTTTACCAGTTATGAAAAAGTCGTTCATAATGAAGAATACCTTTGGAGACATTCCCAGAAAATTTGAGATATACATTTTATTTTTCATGACAATATCTTAAACATATGATATTTTAATCAAAATCGTTATAGCCGTTTTTGAGAAAATTAAAATTTTCGAAAAATGTTTCATGTAAAGGGTAGTCTGGGGTGAGGGGATTTTCTTGAAAACCTTCGTGTCGCATCTCTGAAAGATACTGAACCTAAATACCAAGTTGGGTGTTTATCCGACTCTTCGTTTTTGAGTTATGCTGTTCACAGACACACAGACACACACACAGACACACAGACAGACACACACACGGACATGTTTCCAAAAATGCTTTTTTTGAATTCAGTGAGTCTCAACACATGTATTTCCGGTGAAATCTCGGTATCGAATATTTGGGTGGAATACAATACTTCCCCTACTTACAATACGTAGTAGAGAAAGTAAAAATGGTATCTTGGTTTAGTATACGTTTGCTTTGCTTTTTTGCGTTAATTTTTCCTCCCATTCCAGTCAGATTACCGTTCCGTGGATGTGAAATTATCTCCTCATGTGGGCGGTGACATATTTGGTAATTCTTTGACATAGTGCTGAAGTCCCAACAAAGTCTCGGAATAAAAGAAAAACATGGCAGGTGTAACCTATATTAATATTAGGACCCACAAATTATAATTAAGAGCAGCAGTATACACGTAACCACATGGGGTTAGAAGAAACTTATACAACCGCATTCCAAAGCACGTGGACTAAGCAAATAATTAACTAGTAACCTACTTTGAACAAGGTTATACTACTCGTACAACTATATTGATTAGAAGACTTGCCTAAGGCCATATTTAGGTATGGGCCATCCAGGCCATTCAGGTATTTCCTGATTGCTTAATATATAATGTAACCGTTTTATATTTTTTTTTAAATGAGACATAGATTTAAGCTCATATATTAAACGGGATAAAGCTACGCCGAAAAGAAAACAAAACCAGATCGAATAAAATAATATTAAAGAGGACTTAAACGTTTCCCAACAGTAATAATGATACCTTAAATGAACATGTATATAATTACGATTTTTCATTTTATATGCAACCGAAAATTTTATTAACTTGTCTTGTAAGACGCGTAATAAGGGTATAAACGTGAGGTGCACGAGTAATCTATTGGTGTTGGGATCCGTTTTCATTTCATCTTATAATTCAGCAGTGATGTCTGTTGTACCACCACACAGGGTCCATGAAATCTATGCAATAGCTTAGTTGTTTTACTTTATTTTCGAATCGTTGTGAATAGATTCACCAACTGTCCGGGGTTAAATTTAAGCGCACGTCTTTTTCTGTCAAAAATAAGTTTGTCCATCACCTGCCGATGTGCTTCACGGGCCCTTTGAATCCAAGTTTGAGTCTCTTTTACAAAGGGGTTATCAGTAGGGTGCTTTAACTGAACTTACTCAGGTAAGGTCGGGTTCCGACGTAAATAAAAATGAAAGGCGACATTCCTGATGATTCTTGGCGGCTATTGTTATATGCAAAAAATAAATTCAGAACTGCAACATCCCAGTCATCCTGTTTGGTGGAAGTGTAATTATAAACCATATTAATAATCGTTTGATTAGTTCTTTTAGATAAGCCATTACAGGGCGGATGACAGGCTGTAGTGAACATGGATTTAATCCCCATGGATGCCAACAGATGTCGTGTAGCATTAATGAGGAATAATGCACCTCGATATCATAACAACATGGCGGGCGCCCCATGTCAACAAATTATATTCTGCAAGATGAATTGAGCTACGTGTTCAATGGAACCTCTAGGAATTTGTTTCACTTCCGCTCACTACTCGCATACTCGGTCCCAACATTCAGCATGGTGTTACATCATTTGGATTTGTGAATTTGCCCGATTAAATCTAGTCCCCATCTCTCCCCAATATGATCAATCGGGATAGGCTGAAGAAATACAGCCGGCTTCAACATTTTAGGGCCTTTGTGAGATTGACAACTAGGACAGCCCCTCACGTATTTCTCAACATGCTTCCGCATTCCAATCCCATAATGACGGGTGTAAATTTTAGTAAAAGTTTTCGTGAAGCCCAAATGACCAGACAATGTGTCATCGTGGCAGGAAAATAAAATTTCCTGCTTTAAGGATTCTGGAACAGCTAGCTAATATAGTGGTCCAGTTCTTCATGCATTTTTCTTATACAGTACACCTGATTTCAATATATACGAGGCCGCTTGGTGGGTAATTTAGGGAATCCCGCCTCTGGATCTTCCAATGCTCGAATTATGGGTATCAACTGAGGGTCACTCTGTTGCTTTTGCGCTACCTCTACCGGAGATAGGAGGGAGATTATTAGCTCATTCATCTGTTCGAGCACTTACGCATAAGGCTCATCTACAGGATATCGTGACACTTGCATCTACATGTTTTGTGCCAGGTTTATAAATAATGGTGTATGCGTATTCCTGTAGCTTTAACGCCCAGCTTACTAGTCTGCCTGTCATATCCTTTAGATTTCGCAGGTAGCACAGCGCACGATGGTCACTCACAATATTTACAAGGTAACCACAGATACGGGGGTGAAAATTTGTGAGGCCGTATACTATGGCAAGCAGTTCTGAAATACTATAATTCCGTTCATGTTTATTCAATGATCTACAACAAAACGCTATGGATGAAGCTCTTCGTTCACCTGTTATAACAAGGCATATCCAACACCGATGCTGCTGGCATTGGTTCGGAATTCAGTGTAAGCCCCTGGACAATAATGAGCCAAACCGGGGCAGTTGCTAATAAATGCTTTAAATTGTGAAAAGAATTTTGATGTGTTGGAATCCACTAAAACTCTTGGTTCTTTCGAGTTAAGTCGTGTAAAGGTTGGGCAATGGAAGCAAAGTCAAGCACAAATCGTCTATAAAAACTAAATCGACCCAGCAACCTGTGCACACCCCTCACTGTCCTAGGTACGGGCAGTTCAATAATGACCCAACTTTATCATTCTCTGGTTCGATACCCTTGGCACATTCCTCAAAGCCCAGAAGTTTAATGCGTGCCATTCCAAAGAAACACTTTTCTGTTTTTAATATAAAGTTGTGTTCCTTCAATTTACAAAGCACTTCTTCCAAATTACTCAGCCACTCCGGGGATGTTGATGGGAATACATAGTCTAGATACACTAAAGCTCTTTTATATTTGAGTTCACCCAGCGTCGTCTACGGTTGTAAAATATCTGGGGACGTTGACCAATACGAAGGCTAGCCGGTAAAATTCGAATTGACCTTGACTTGTGACAAATGAGGTAAATTGCTTACTGTCTTCCGCAACTGGAACTTGAAATTAGGCGCTCAGCAAGTCTAGGGTACAATACCACTGCGATTGACCTAAATAGCTCAATAGGCCATCAGTTAGCAGCAACAAGTAAGAAGAAGTTACCGTGACAGCATGCAGTTTCCGATAAGAGACACAGAAACCTCATTATATTTGTTTACTAATACAACTGGGGAGGCCACGGACTGTGCGATTCTCTTATAATGCCAGCATCTTATATGTCTTTCATTTGAGAATGAATCAATTCCCGTTGAGCTTGGGATACCCGGTAAGGTCTTTACTTACTGGTTTGCTATCCGTTACTTGAATTTTGAATTTCCCTATATCAGTTTTCCTAAATCTTGTACTTCAGTTGCAAAAATGCTTCTATACCTCCTTAAGAAAGTGTGCACCTGGATATGTTGTGTCTGTGTAAGCTCAGAATTTAAATGAAATTGTGCTTCATTAGTTTCAACAGTGCCTGAACCTGCAGCATACAGTTTGCTGATTGTATCAGAGCGACTTCATATGCACTCACAAGGAATCGTGACTGGTTCAGCTTCCTTTTGAGCCGAAGTGCATCCTGAAGATGAACAGGACCCATTAGACAAACATCAAAATACTAAATACAATTAACTCTGGTACAACCTTGGTCTTGAAGTCTGTCATCACTAACTTTTGAGCCGAAGAGTATATCTCAGATGAACAGATCGCGTGAGACAAACATCAAAATATTAAATAAAGTTGACTCTGCGACAATCATGGTCTTGAAGGCTATCATCACTCTAACCTTTGTGACGAAGAGCATATTTCTGATGAGCAGATCGCATGAGACAAACATCAAAGTACTAAATAAAGTTGACTCTGGGACAATCTTGGTCTTGAAGGCTATCATCACTCTAACCTTTGAGCCAAAGAGCATATCTAAGATGAACAGATCGCATGAGACAAACATCAAAATATTAAATAAAGTTGACTCTGGGACAGTCATGGTCTTGAAGGCTATCATCACTCTAACCTTTGTGACGAAGAGCATATCTCTGATGAGCAGATCGCATGAGACAAACATCAAAGTACTAAATATAAACTCTGGTACAACCTTGGTCTTGAAGTCTGTCATCACTCTAACTTTTGAGCCGAAGAGCATATCTCAGATGAACAGATCGCATGAGAGAAACATCAAAATACTAAACACAGTTGACTCTGATACAATCTTGGTCTTGAAGGCTATCATTACTCTAACCTTTGAGCTAAAGTGCATATCTCAGATGAAAAGATCGCATGAGACAAACATCAAAATACTAAATACAGTTGACTACGGTACAATCTTGCCAATGAGGACTGTCGTCACCCTACCTTTTGAGTAGAAATACATCATTCAGACGAACAGGACACAAGAGACAAACATCACAATACTAGATACATTTGACTCGGGTACAATCTTGGGCCTGTAGACAGTCGAAGTGACCTTTTGAGTCGAAATACATCATTCAGATGAACAGCACCCATGGGACAAACAGAAAAATACAAAATACACTTGGCTCTAGTTTAATCCTGGTCTTGTGGGCAACTGACAAGCGTCCTTTTGAGTCGAAGTACATCCCTCAGATGAACAGGATCCAAGAGACAAACATCAAAATACTAAATACATTTGACTGTGGTACAAACTTGGACTTGAATGCTGTCATCACTCTAACTTTGAATCGAAGTGCAGCATTCAGATGAACAGAAACCAAGAGACAAACATCAAAATACTACATGCAGTTGACTCTGGTACAATCTTGGGCTTAAAGACAGTCATCACTTTGGATCTAAGCACATCATTCAGATGAACAGGAACCACGAGACAAACATCAAAATACTATATACATTGGACTGTGGTACAATCTTGGGCTTGAAGACAGTCATCACTTTGGATCCAAGTACATCATTCAGATGAACAGGAACCACGAGACAAACATCAACATACTAAATACATTTCATTGTGGTACAGTCTTGGTCTTAAGATCAGTCATAAAGCTTCCTTTTGAGCTTAAGTGCATCCCGAAAATGAACAGGAACCGTCAGACGAACATCAAAATACTAAATACAGTTGACTTTTATTCTTGGTCTTGAAGGCAGTCATAATTCTAAATTTTGAGCCGAAGTGCATCCCGAAGATAAACAAGACCCAAGAGACAAATATCCAAATACTATATACATTTGACTGTGGTACAATCTTGGGCTTGAAGACAGTCATCACTTTGGATCCAAGTACATCATTCAGATTAACAGGAACCACGAGACAAACATCAAAATACTAAATGCAGTTACTCTGGTACAATCTTGGGCTTGAAGACAATCATCACTTTGGATCTAAGCACATCATTCAGATGAACAGGAACCACGGGACAAACATCAAAATACTATATACATTTGACTGTGGTACAATCTTGGGCTTGAAGACAGTCATCACTTTGGATCCAAGTACATCATTCAGATGAACAGGAACCACGAGACAAACATCAAAATACTAAATACATTTCATTGTGGTACAGTCTTGGTCTTAAAGTCAGTCATAAAGCTTTCTTTTGAGCTTAAGTGCATCCCGAAAATGAACAGGAACCGTCAGACGAACATCAAAATACTAAATACAGTTGACTTTTAATCTTGGTCTTGAAGGCAGTCATAATTCTAAATTTTGAGCCGAAGGGCATCCCGAAGATAAGCAAGACCCAAGAGATAAATATCAAAATACTAAATACAGTTGATTCTGGTACAATCTTGGTCATAAAGTTTCCTTTAAGCCATGCGCATCCGTCAGATTAACAGGAGCCATGAAACATAGGTTAAAAGTTATATTCATGAATTGGGCAAAGAGGATTAATCGTGTGGTTTAAGATATTTTAGCCTTCTTCTTAAATGCTTTGCTATGCGGGAGTATAGTGACTCAGGAATTTTATTATGTCAATTATCAATTTTATGGGTAACTGAATTCAGGCCTTTGGTTAATCTATGTTTTTTTTCCAAATGGATTGCTTTTGATGTTCTTGTATTGTCTGTGTGATATTCATTGTTAAGCTTAAAAATGCCTCTATATTCACGGATGAATAGAATGGGTAGAATTCTTAAATCCGGGAAAGGTGGTTTTGCTTGGAATATTTGGGTTCAATTACTTGATTATTCTTATTAATTATTTTTGTGGTTTAAATACCTTAACCCTTTGCGACGCATAGCGTAGTAAAGCGTAGTGAAATGATAAACGCCCTGCTGCGCATAGCGTAGTAGAACGTAGTAAATGTGTTTATCGTTGCATATAGGTTCTGCTTATGCTGATCTCAGCTTTTAGGAGCTGTGTCGATGTAAACGTACTTTTGCTGCATTGTTCCAGCGATTTCGCAAGCCAGAATGTATTAGCAAACCATAAATAGCACTGTTTACAGCAAGGTGCAGTTGTGTAAGTAAGCAGTTTCCTGTCGCATTTATAGCCGTATCAGTACCATGGAGGCTGTTCCAAGTTCATCACGGTCTAGAAAACGCTGTAGTGAAAAGGTATTGGTAATAGACGAGCAAATACTTGCAGCAGTTCACGAGGAATTAGATCGCGAAGGTAGCTCCGACGAATCCTGGTTTAGTGAGTTAGTGCAAGACAGTGATAAGGAACAAAGTGACAGTGAGAGTGCTGAGAGACAGGCAGCAGAACAGGGGGCTAAAGCTAGTGAAAACAAATTAAAACTAAAGCAGTACCGGCACAGTGGACCTCTAATTTGATTTTCAATAAGTTAGAAACATTTTCACCCCCTACAGGTGCAAATCATTATATTCCTACAGGAAGTCCAAAAATAGATTATCTTGAACTTTTTATAGATTCCAACCTTTGCGGAAAAATCGCGGAGGAAACCAACAGATATGCAGCTCAGATTCAAGCTAAAAAGGCGGATCTAAAATGGGAAGTTACAAATTCAAGGGAGATACAGGTTTATTTAGGTATTTTGATATATATATATATATATATATATATATATGTATGGGGATGATGTATTTACCTGAAACCAGAGATTACTTTTGGGGGATTTTTGCATTTGTCCAATTGTAAGACAAGCAATGACGTTGGTCCGCTTTCAAAAGATATCGCAGTACCTTCACCTGAATGACAAATCAGCAAGGCCACGATTAGGGGTAGATTCTTGCGATTATCTGTATAAAGTACGACTGCTTTAGACAATAAAAAAGTTTGCGAGTGTCTACAAACCAAATCGTGAACTTTCTGTTGACGAAGCGATGATAGGCTTCAAACGACGCGTCTTTCTAAAATAATATATGCCTGCTAAATGTACAAAATGGGGGATAAAGGCATGAGGTATTGCAGACAGTAAAATTGGGTGTTTGTTGAAATGTAAAATCTATCTGGGAAAAAAGGAGGCGAGAAACAGCAATCTTCTACTTGGGGAATAGGTTGTTTTAGACATGTGTTAAAAATATACAGGGTTTTGGCATCACGTATATTTTGATAATTTTTTTACTTCGACGCGGCTAATGACTTACTTTTGGACAGTAAAATGTATGCGTGTGGTACAACTCGTGCTGGAAGGAAAGACTGGCCAAAAACAATTTTCAAAGCCAAAACAGCTGAAATTGAAAAGGGGCTAATCTCGTAAACTGCAACATGAAAGCGTAACTGCAGTTGTTTGGCATGATAACAGGGACGTTCTTTTATTATCTACAAACTCGTAATATGGCAGGGATTGATCTGGCAGACCAAAGGAGGGAGTATTACGGTGTCGGCCGACTCTAAAAAAAGGGTGGAAATATCTGTTCAATTTTGTAGTGAATGTTGCTATCGTTAATAGTTTTATTATATACGACATTTCGAATAGACCTACTTCTACAGCTCATGGCAATAGGCTTTTTACTACAGGCAAAACTTAGTGCAACAGTTAATCGCAGACTTCACGTCGCGTAAGCGAGTGGGATTTCAGTGTAGCCTACCTTAGACTGCTTCTGCACCAAGTTCTCTTCACACCCTCGTAAAAATTCAAGGTCGGGTGAAATCGTGTGCTCAGTGAATAGTGAAGAAAAGGAAAACACCATCAGGTCGTGGCATACAGTCACAACGCAAGTGCAAACAGTGTGACATTGCGTTGTGTTGAATTGGGTGCTTCCTCAATTATCATGAGGCAAAGGGGGTGGAAATTCAAAACTAATACAAGGGTGTACATACGCAACCATTAATAATCTTAAGTGTATATATAACATTTGTATGGTGCAAGAGAATAGTCTAGCTAACATATTATGGATATGCTGCAATATCTTCGCTGCAATGGTGGCAGGGATGTAAACATTTTAAGGGTGAGTACCATAATAATTTTGCAGAAATTATTGTATTTATTTTACTTAAGTATAGCAGATTTTATTCCGGTTTTTAATACCCTAAAGTAACGAATTCCATTGCCATTAATATTGCGGAGTTATAAAGATGCATTGCAAAGGGGTGCATGTATATAAGTGTTGTTTGTGTACAAAGGGGTTGATGTTTGCAGTTTTAAATTATTGAAATAATATTTAATCTTACTTACTTCAAACCAATTTTAAATGAGTTATTAGTTAATCAATTTCATTTAGCTACTAAAACACATAATTAGGCATGTATATAGGCCACTTTTAGTTTAACATCTGTATTAGCAGCTCGGAATTTAAATGGACACAATTCTGCTTGGAGAACAACTAACTAATACTCTATGCGCAGCAAAGGGTTAATACAGTTGGTGGAAGAACCCCAGAAGGCGATTCAACATGTCAATACTAAATGAACATAGCAAAAATACTGTTTTTAGCTTCCACATTTCAGCCAGCAGTCTTATAGAAGAGCATATATGGTTTAAATTTCTGGTCAGAAAGTTGACATACTCTGCTCACGTGAACTGGAATTAATAACAATCCCTAAAAACTCTATGTAACCAATGTATTAAAAATTGAATAGGATATTGAATGCGCAATTGTTGACTGAATTTAAGAGCTGATACAGTATTACTTATGTTTATATGAAGCTTATTACTTATTATCCATTCTGCAATTCTACAATGGTGTAATCAATTTCTGCCTGATAAGTCTGTCATCTCTACTTCTGAAAATAATGTTTGCATCATCTTCAAAGAGATCACTACTGATCAATGATAAGTGAGAAAGAAGATTCCTTGATCTAAATTTAAAATAGGACTTGTCCTAATATGGAACTCTGAGGAATCTCGGATTCTATAGCAACAGGATTTCAAGGTGTACCTACTAATTCAACCATTTGGTTCCTATTTTCAAGATAGGAAGCAAATCATTTGTTGGCTAGTCCTCTAACACCACAGGCATCTCACTTCTTCGTCAGCATATTGTTATCAACTTTATCAAATGCTTTAGTTAAATCCAGGAATAAATCTGCTACTTGTTCCTTTCGGTCTTTACCTTTAGGTGTGTATACAAAATATTCCATCAGTCCAGGCAGAGGAGATTCGACGAGAGACTTCTCGTATCCTGTCCAAGGCATCTTCACCCAAGAGTAACATCTCACCACAAGAGAGGAAGGCCATCAAAGAACTCAACGAAGATGAAAAGATTATTATTCTACCGGCAGACAAAGGCAACGCCACGGTTGTCATGGAAACGGCAGAATATAAAGATAAGATTTCAGACTTGCTATCCTCTGAAACCTTCAGGAAGCTGACGAAGAACCCGACTACACGTTTTCTCAGACAAACTAACAGCCTCATAAAAGCTTCATCTCTACCAGACAATGTAAAGAAAGTGACCTCTAAAAGCGAAGCTTTGCCGCCAAGATTATGTGGGCTCCCGAAAATTCACAAGGACAATGTCAGACACTAAATCACTTCACCCTGAAGATGCCAAGCGCTGTACTTGGCGAAACTCGGTATCTACGATGCCTTCTAGACCACGGCCTACAAGTCCGGATAGTTGTAATTCATTTAGTTATGTTGCCGGCCGTGAAAGCCTCAGTACGTACAAAATATTGCACCATTGTTGTATTTCACTATCCTAAAGACAAGATTGCTGAACCCAATAAGACTTTTCAGGAGGAACGTATAAGTTACTATAAAAACCCTCATAACCAGTTGGTAGGTTCAAAACACTGTGAGAGAAGGTATGTCATTAAATGTTTCATAAATAGTAAACAATCTACTTTCACTGCTGAAACGAGCGGTAGAATGTGTCTTTTCATAACATCGTTTTTGAAGCTCTCAACTCAGCTATGGCATCATTTACACACAACTTTTTAAAATTGTCTCTTCATCTCTGCTAAGCTCTGTTCTGTCATTATGTAACTTCACAGTGTAATAGGATACACTTCACAAGTGTAAAATTTGTGATAAGAGCTTTACTCTTTTGTCACATTTGAAATCCCATAATTTGATGCATGAGGGTAAAAAGCCTCACAAATGTGAAGTTTGTGAGAAGAGGTTTATTCATATGGGCGATTTGAAAAGGCATAAGTTGATACATGAAGGTAAAAAGGCTCACAAGTGTAAACTTTGTGATAAGAGCTTTACTCTTTTGTCACATTTGAAATCCCATAATTTGATGCATGAGGGTAAGAAATCCTCACAAGTGTGAAATTTGTGCCATTTGAAAAGACATAGTTTGAAACATGAAGGTAAACGGCATCACGTGTGAAATTTGTGAGAAGAGTTTAGTGTATTGAAAAGACATAAGGATGTAAAACTCACATACTGGCAAAACATTCATAAGAACTTTAATCAGATGTCAGCTTTTAGATCACGTAATTCAATTCATGATCAGAAAATTATACAAGTCATAAGTGTGAAAATTGTGAGAGATTCAACCAAGCGTTACAATGCGTAATTATTTGATTGAATACCATAATGCTGGACAAATATACCATTATTTTGTGTATTTTGAAAATGCATAATTTGATTCATAATGGAAGAGACTCATACTTGTAAAACATTTATACAGCCTACAATAATTTGTTGCATTTCAAATACTTAATGTAATTAGTGAGGAAAAATGAGCATACAAATGTGATATATGCAACTCTTCATTAAGATTCAGAATCCATGATTTGCTTCAAAAGGGCAGAAAGATGTAAACCTTTCATGTATTTCTATTAAATTTTTTGTTCATAAGAACATCTTAAAAATCATTGTTTAGCTATGAGGAATATTTTGTGTAAAAGCTTACAGTTTCCAGCAAGTTCAGAGCAGCAGCAAATAAATATAGTTAATCCAGATTTATTATGACACTGCTGCTAAAGAGTAAATGATTTTGCCTATAATTTCTAAAGGTATTTCTAAAGGTATTTCTTGTATAACATTCATTGTACAGTTTCACAGTTGAGTTATACAAGCTTATGCTTTTAAAACTACTTCCTATAACAGATGACAGGTACTCTAAATCTGCCGCAGTTTCATCCATCTTTAGCAATCCAGCATATAACAAGCAATTTCTCTAAAAATAAGACCAATTAGAATAACTGACTGGAAGTTCAGTGCAAAGTGCATACAGACCTCTTGATATTATCAATTTTCAAACCATCTATTACTGGATTTTTTGGTGGTTATTGTTGAAGTTCATCATATTGATTTTTATGAATTACAATATTTTATTAACTTAATTCCAAAAATGAAATCATTAGAGGAATTTATTGAAAGCAGTTTAATTTAATGTTTTGTTTGCTTTAATTTTGGAAAGGAATTTTTTCAGAATAAGAGTATTCACCAAGAACATAAAAGAAATCAATACCTTATCATGGTTGTAAAGCCTTTACGTGAATATTATGACTTTTTGGGGTGGACAATTCCTTTGAGTTTCTATACATTCTGCATTCCTTAATCACAGATTCCAAGTTTCCTAATACCAAGAAACAAATTAGGGTGGTGCATTCTGAATACCATTTGAAACAATTATGAAATTCCTCACTGGGATTGTTCTATGCTGTTCAAACTGTATTGGTCCATGAGGTAGCAAATGAGCTAATCATGCTAATGTGAGTGATGTTGAAAAAATCAAGTATACATATTATCTGTTTACAAGCACCATACATCAAGTGATTGTAACAATTGTGTACTTTATTCTGTGGCAAAAAGGCCAGTAATATGAGAGGTGGTTTGATATCCAGCTGCCAATTGTTAGATTATTGCAATATGATTCTGTATCTTCCTTTTGTATATTCTATCCGTATAATGTTTGCATCTGTTAACTATTTCTAACCTGGCAGTGCGCAATGTTACCAGTAGGTGTAAAGTCAATTTGTAGCCAAAATAGGGCTGATTAGTACTTTAACTTTCTAGAAAAATCTTAATATTTACTGGTATATATTCTGGTTCTTTGTTAAATTGATTTAGGTATATTAGAAATACATAACCATTCCTGTACAGAATTAGTTTAGGCTAGATTTAATGAAGTTCAAAGTTTGATCTAAAATTGAAAATATGATGCTATTTACATATATTCATGCACATTATAACTAACATTGTCTAACTGTAAGTGATCTTATATGACTTTATGCTGATTTTGAAAAACCTTTCACTGGGATGCAGGGTGCAAAAGTGATCTGTGTATTGAAAGTTATATGCATATAAACATCCATATAACACACTCACAGGGTCACTCATAACTTTTCTTTGTATGATAAGATTTGGAATAATTATTTGGATGGAAATGAGCTTGTATATTAGAGAACCAGTATTGTCAACAGCATGTACTACCTTCAAATACAGACATTCATCACTTTGGCTGCTGCTTGTCCTGAGCCAAATAACTTGAAGTAAGAAAAATTATCACTGAATTCATTGAACATTGACATTCTTTCATAATCTGGAACTGTTCAATTTTGTTGTCATCTTCAAATATCATGCAGGAAAAGTGTAACAGAGCAGAGCTACTCGCCCTCACACATGTACAATCTCATAATCTTGTGCTTGATAATCCTGCTTAAACATGTATTCTACTATGCAACAGAACAAAAGACCCTATCCCCAATGATAAATCAGCTGGTATATATGAAATTGTTTGTAATGACTGTAACCTGGTGTACATAGGCAGAACCAAAAGAAATCTTGAAATAAGACTTAAAGAGCATATGAAATGCATTTGCCAAAAACAGATGGATAAATCAGTAGTAGCACATCATTTGTGGTCTTCAAACCATGAAATCACTCCAAACATAAAACTCTTAAAACCAATCAACAGCAGCAATGAATTGGACATCTGGGAAAAAATACATATCGTCAAACACAGGAATCACCTAATTAATTTTGAACTACCGTCACCCAGCAGCCTTTGGAAGTTCATGAACCCAGCACCAGAGAACATCACTAACAACACACCTTCCCCAGACAATAACCGGCAAACTCAGTTGGAAACATGCTGATGATGGGAGCAAACCATTCTCCTGAAATGCATTCAAAGTAAGAACCTTTTAGTGATGTAGTGTAACAACCTCAAACTCTCTTTATTTTAGATTATGACACATCACTGTTACTAGCTTCTCAATCTTCAAAATTAATTAAGGCTTTTGATTATTTAGAATCAATTTTAAATGGAGAAAACACTTCACTTATATGTTTAGATAATGAATATGATCTTTCACTTGCCATTATTCCACCACCAACAGATGCACCAGTCATTGTGAGGGTTTTGCTGATAATGTAATCAAATTGAGGGAGCATGCTATGGACAAACCTACTGTATTGCAGCACCTGCAGAAATATGTTACGTGGGGAAGATGGTCAGTTTGTGAGCAATGATGACTCTTCTCTTCCACCTCCAAACTGGGAAAAGACAGAAGATCAATGCCCTGAATATTCTGAAATGCTGCAAGCTATTTCAACTGAGAAAATGCGAGACCTAATCTCAGGTAAATCTGTTCCTAACATATTCTCTTCACTGGCATGTGATTTTTTGACAAGATATTAGAACAACCAGTGATGTGTAGTCCACCAAAACCATCACATGTTCTTGTTATTTAAAATTTGAAGTTTTCAGTGAACAATTAACATATGAAACAATTGTGAAATATTTTGGAAAACATTCTTTGAAAATGTACATGAAAGCGAAACCAGTAAAATTTGGATGTAAGCTTTGGATGATGTGTAGTCATAGTGGATATCCCTTTCAGATTTATTCATACCAGGGGAGGAAACATAAAAACAATCGTCCTCTATCAGCAAGAGTTGCGGAAGCTCTGATATAAGTAATTAAACAACCAAATCAGCATGCAGTGTATATGGATATCTCTTTTTTATCTTATAGTCTGGCTGCATCAATGAAAAACAAAGGATTTTTCATGGCCGGGAAGGTTTGAAAAAACTGAGTAGCAAAATGTCCATTGGAGTCGTCATCAAGCATGAAGAAGAAAGACAGAGGTACAGTCAAATGTTTTTACACAAACAGTGGAATTGCAATTTTCTGATGGGGTGATAAAATAGAAACTGTTGTTATCAACTTCGAATTTCTGGACTCAAAAAAAATGAAGTGCAACATCGAACAGAATGTGTTGAGAATAAATGTTCCAATTCCATAGTGTATCGTCATACAATAAATATAAAAATGAGGTTCACCTATTTGATTCCTTGATGTCTGCCTACAGGATAGAGATTCAAGGAAAGAAGTGGTATTTTCACTGTATACCAACATCTTGGACACAATGGTTGTTGCTTCCTGAAAATTGTACACCTTTGCTGAACTTGAAACTTATAATCTTCTGACATTTTGCAGTATGTTAATTACATTTTATTGCATGTTCTATAATATGGCAACAAAGACGAAACATTGTGTCTTGCTATGCTCAGGGTTCTCTGATTTCATACGAAGCAATGGAAATAGGGATGCTCAGATGAATAATGTATTGTGCTTATGAGCTTTTCTATGTTACATTCCAGATTGGCTAATTTTATGCTGAAGAGCCATGTCACACAAAGACGTGGACCACAGCCAAAATGCCTCATGAGTCAAAGGTTTGACAAAATAGGACATTTCATTGCCAAAAACCCAACAGGAAAGCAATGCCTATGTGCATTTTGCACAAAAGGAAAGCCAACCACTATTTGTGTGAAGTGTGACAGGGGTCTCTGTGCTTTGTGCCTTATCACATATCAAAAGAAAATCCAATCAGTGGTTGTACAAATTTCAAATATACAATAAAGAAAGCACATATTGACCCAATGTCCTATACATAAGACAGTCGGTAGCTTTTATTCAGATTGTGTTGCATCTCCATTATTCATGTTCACTTGGTGTATCTGTTGGTTTATAGTGACATTTTGTAAAATAAATCTCAATTTTTATTTTGGGTCTTAATGGAATAATGCAAATTATAAAATAGCTTGTATTATGCTCTATCTGCATGTGCAGAATTAACAGCTATTTTGCTGTTTAAGTCTACTAATATACCTCATGGTGGATAACCAACAATGAAATGGATGAGGAAAATGTGCAGTGTAAAGCACTGAAGATTTTCAACAGAAAATAGGTTGGTGAAACTGGAAGTAACATCAGCCTCAGTTGATTTAAAATGAGGTTATGTGATTCACAGCAATCATAATTAAATGTTATTTTAACTTTGTATCCCTCATTATGGGGCTTTAAGTGTTTCCTCATTTCACCAAAAGTTATTTTGCTTACAATGGCAATTTAACAAATAAAAAATGTATTTCTGAATGGGTAATTATGCATAAGTTCTGCTGCTTATTAAAGGACTCGCCTTCTACTTATAAGGCTAAAATATGCAGAGAACAGAAAATAATATTGCTTTATAGAATTATAGTGGGCCCATCCTTAGATGGTGATTGACGTTTCTCAGCCACGTGGTAATGAGTTGCAGAAACCAAAAGGGATCAACATGTCACTACCATTGCCTAGCAACTAGTAGTCCACCAATCAAAAGCAAATTGTCATAGCAATCGGGTACGATATAGAGTTCTAAGAGTTTCTTGAAAAATTGGAACTTACATACAGTGAAGCATTAAAATATTGAAGAAAGAGTGAGTTGACTTAAGATACTCTTTGCTCCACTTACTACATATTACACGCAGGACATGTTTCATGAGGCATTCCCCACATCTTCCGCTGCTATGCATCGACTGACTTCAGAATAGGATTCTGGTTCTCTGGTGCCATCTGTTGACAAATTGATGAACTTAGTGATGAGATCTCTTCACGGTGGTATTTCAAAGTTCATCAGTTGCTCTTGGAACTTTTTGATGTATATTTTCTCCCACAAGCTTAATTCTAGCAGTTTCTTGACATACTTTAGTAATTTTGCTTCCTTTTCTATTGTGTGGTTCTCTTTCCAAAAATGGTTCGCTACAGCAGATCTTTCTAACTTTTATATCTGATGTTGCAGTAGTGTTCCTTTAGCCTGGTTCCAATGTTCCTCTTGGTCTTCCCTATTTGTATTTTGTCACAATCTTTGCAGTTTATCTGATATATACCTTGTTTCTTTTCATGTGGAATACTATTAGTAGTGCTGAATTTATTGTATGGTGCCAGAATTATCTTGTATTTCTTGTAGAAAAGCAGATTTTGGTATTTTGTTAGATTATGAAAAAGGTGGTTATAGAGTTTCAATTTCAATTTATTTTCATCCATGAGAATATCTACCTGTTGTGGATTCGTCAAGTACATTAATTATTTACAAATACAATTTATTTACAATTCCTGATTACCAGTCCTGCGCTTAAATTCCTCCAGACTATAAAATGCATTAACTAGTAGGTGTATTTTTATTTCTTTCACAGTTTGATCAGCATTTTTTATCAATTTTATTTTTTCAGGTAACTTATTATAAAGTTCTTTTCCCATACTTTTTATACTACGTCTGTTTAATGTGTCTTTAATTGCTGTTCTGAAATAATCATTGTTTCTTAGGTTATACATGTGTATACCAGGTTTAAACATTGATTTACATGTGTGTCTATTTTTAACATTACCTATTATTCTAATTTTTTTTTGTAATTTAAATACCTTTTGCACTTCTGTTGTTGTAATATTTCCCCACAATATTATTCCATATTTTATGTGTAAATAAATAAAAGCATAGTATACGTGTTTAAGTGTTTTGTCATCCATGGTTTTCCTCACCTGTTTTGATTAATAACAGAGTAGTTGTAGAAAAGACATGTAGATATGATTGAAGATGGTACAAATGATATAAGTTTTAAAGATGAGTCAAGAGGGGCTCATGATAAAAAGAAAGTAAAAATGAATATGATAGTATTGATGAGAGTTTAAATGATGAAAATGAAGATTTAGGGTTGAGAAGATCAACCAGGCAAAGAAAGGAAGCCTGCAAGATTTAATATGATTTTGTATATAATAATTTTCTGTATGTAAATTGTGTTAAAGCTGAAAATTTTTGTTTCTTATAACAATGCTATTAATAGTAATGATTTTGAAAATCGCAGAAATGCAATGGATAAAGAAATGATTTGTTTAAATAAAAATAAAATTTGGATGTTTGTAAATAAACCAAATGGTAAACCAGTTGAGATGTAAACTGGGTCCATGCAAAAAAGACATGATATTTATAAAGTTAGATTAGTAGTAAGAGGATATCATCACAATGATTTAATTAATTATATTTACTCTTCAGTGTCAAGAATGCAAACTTTAAACATTTTAATGGCTATCGTTGACAAAATGGTTTAAATATTCAACAAATGGATGTAGAGGCAGCCTTTTTGAATGGTAAAGTTAAATCCAAAGTTTATGTGAAACAGCCACAATGTTATGGGGATGGCACAGTTGAGTACTGAAATTGAGCAGTGCATTGTATGGATTAAGAGAAATTCCGAGAGCTTGGTATGGATGCTTTGATACTTATTTGAAAAGTTTAGGCTTTGAAAGAAGTGAAAATGATTGTTGTGCATACATATTAAATAAGGAGAATAAAATCAATGTTTATCTAATTCTATTTGTAGATCTACTTATATGCTGTAAAGATGATACAAAATTAAATTTTGTTAAAAAAGAAATGTATTATGAAAATATTTCAAATGAAAGATTTGGTTAAAATAAAAGACTGTTTAGGTACTTATTAATATTAATCACAATTGCAATAAGCAAAAAATGACCCTTGATCAAAGGGATTATATCTTGTCATTAGAAACGAAGTATGATATTGTAACTGTAATTTGTATGGTACTCCCATGGAACAAACTTTGAGGTTAGAACCTGTGCAATCAGCAAGTGATGAAATGAAATATAGAAATTTAATTGGAGTTCTTTTGTATATTAGTTCAGGAACAAGACCTGATATAAGTTTTAGTGTAAATTATTTTAATAGATTTCAGAATTGTTATAGTAGTAAACGTTATAAGTATGCTTTGGGAGTTTTAAAGTATTTAGTTTTAACCAAAAACTTAAAGTTAACTTTTAATAACAATACAAATGCAGAAATTTTAGATTGTTATGTAGACGCTGATTGGGCAAGTAATATTATTGATGGAAAACCGACTGGTTATGTAATTAAATTAAGTGGAAATGTAATTTATTGGAAATCGAAGAAACAGAACAGTGTAACAAGATCCTCCCATCAGCTGAATACGTAGCGTTATCTGAGTGTGAGAGTGAATTAAAGGTTGTAAAAGATATTTTGCTGGATATTAATATTGAAATTTTTGATCCTACTAAAATTTATGAAGATAATTCTGGTGTGATAGATACAGGAAAGTTTGATAATTTTACAAAGAAAACAAAAAATGTAGAAACAGATTGCACTTTGTAAATTATAATTTTATTAATGGTAAAATTGATATTGTAAAAGTGAATTCTGAAGAAAATATTGCGGAAAGTTTTTAGGTTGAAATAAATTTGAAAAGTTAAGAAACATGTTAAATGTAAACTAATTGATAATAGTAAATTTTGGACTGCAATATGAATTTAAGGAAGCGTGTTGGAATATAGGTAAATCCCTTTAACAGAGAAACTAGCAACATATATATATATATATATATATATATATATATATATATATATATATATAGAGGTGTGCGGTAGAGCGACGTTGCTGAGCGTGTAAGAGAGAGCTTGGAAGATGCCGGTTGCAGAGCAAACACAGTCGTATATTGTAATGGTGTTTTATAATTTTATCAGTGATTGTGAATAAATGTGTTATTACATAAAGTTGTGTTTCTTAACTGATATACAACCTATGAGAGGACGTAGCTATTCTATTCTGACAGTATTGGGTGACTTCGCTCACACTTAGTCAGATTTTGGTTAATTGTATGCATTTAGCAAATGCAATTACATGAGGCATTGTTCAGTACTGTAGCGCAGGAAGTAGAATAATTATGGTTAGTGGGCAGCAAGTGTCATGGAAATTGAAGATAAGTGACTTTGATGAACCATCAAGGTTGCGGGGGGGTTACCAAATGCTCAGGCACACAACACAGAAATTTAGGCAACAGTGGTTATCTGATACAGCATACAAACAATGGCTAGAACCTGTGAAAGATAATGTTCATAAAGTAAGGTGTAAATTTTATATATGTGAATTTACCGTAGAACTGATGTAAACAATTATGGTAAAGGGAAGAACATGGAACTGCCTCGAAGAGTGCAGGGTTTGTAAAAAAAAAATCTTGATGTCATCACCCGAACCAGAATCTTCTAGCACTCTCGATAAATGAAGGAAAAAGGCCAAAATAAAGCTTTGTGGATTTTTATTTGAGCACGACATTTCTCTAAACACAATACACCATTTAACAAAAGTTAAAAATGCCTTCTCTGACTTGAATAATGTTATGAACATTACATTAAGGAGAACAATGGGCACGGAGTGTTACAAAATGTAACGAGAATTTAATGATGTGTTATAGAAACAAAACTTCAGTATATTTATTGAACAATCTACAGATAAGTACAACAATATTTGGGCAACTGCTCCAAATGTTTGACCGTAAAGATGCAGAGGCTGTACATTAAGGTGGTACTGTTAATCGTCTATGAGATCCTAAACAACGCTCCCATAAAGTACAATATCCCACTTGAAAATGTGATAGGCTTCACATCTGATGGTTGTAACGCAGTTGTAGGTGAAGATAATGCTATTACGCGTAGGCTACAAAAAGATTTTTATACGAAAATGTTTATCTGCGTGCAAGTGAGGCTTGCAACCAATTGCTAGAATCTGCGAAGATACAGCACGAGAAGCACACAATTTTTTCAGGCATGGTCCGAAAAGAATTGCTGAAACTTTTTAATTTCAAGGCTTCTGCAATATCAAACCTCATAAGATACTGAGGCCGTCGCAAAGAAGATGGTTGTCGTTAAGTGTGGCTACACATGTGCTAGAACAGTGGGAGCATTGAGAATATTCTTTTATTCAAAGTGGGAGGAAGAACGAGTGTGTGCAGTTATCAAAGTCACTCAGTGATGACTTTTTACGGCTATATTTAATTTTTCTTAAATGGATTTTGCCAAAATTTGTGCTACTTAGTATTTTCGGAGTGAAAAATTGGTGATATTTTTGCCCTGCTATATCACACATGATTATGTAAATAAGACCGATCTTGCAGCCGTTGACCCAGTGAACCAACAAAATTCTGTCATACACTCAAATGTATGTAGGTATTGTTATAATTGATTTCATAAGTAAACCTGAAAACTGTTCTCAAAGTAGTGGAACTTTTACTATAATGCACAGCAGTTTCTTAAAATTTCTTGTGAACTAAAAAAGCGGAATACTATATTACAAATAGAGTATTGGAAATCCAAAAGAAATGTCTAAGGTGTATATTTAACTTAAAACGTTGCCACTCTGTAAAAGAAGTGTTTAAAAATGCAAACATTCTTACAGTAATATCTCTATATGTCTACAAAATTATTTTGTTAGTTAAAAGGAATCAAAATATCAAGAATCTAAACAAAGAATATTATACATATAAGACAAGGGGAATAAATAACTACCAGAGGGTGTACAACTAAAGCTGCAACAAACACAGATCCATACATCAGAGGAGCAAAACTTTTTAATAAGTTACCACAATATATAAAAGCTCCACAGGGTACTCTTTTAAAACATTGTTAAAAATTATCTACTAAATAAAAGCCTATACAGAATAGATGAATTATAATCATCTAAAATATGTTTTGTATGTTAGAGTATAAGTATAGATCAAATGGTAAATAATATTTTGTGCTTGCGCTAAACTGTTTTTTGGTGGTATTGTATAAATGATAGGCCTAAACTGTAAATAGTATCTGATAATATATGTGACTCAATTGAAAATTACTATTAGTGTTATATAAGTGACAAATTAAGTTCTAAATAGGGATTGTATAAGTGATAATATGCTAATCCATCTACAACAAATGTATGTTTTTGGAAGAGTAAGTATAGGTTGAATTGTAAATAGTATCTTGTAATCTATTTTATGTGGCGTTGTATAAATGATAGGCCTAAATTGTAAGTAATATTTGATAATATATGTGATTAGATTGAAAATTACTATTAGTGTTATATAGTGACAAGTCAAGTTGTAAATAGTAATTGTATAAGTGATATGTCAAATTGTGTATTTGATAATATGCTAATCCTTCTATGACGAAGCCTGAAACATGTAATAAAAATGTCTATGGGTGAATAAATACTTTACTTTACAAAGACTGAGCTGGTTTACACCCCAGATAGTGTTGTCGAAAGGTGAACAAAGATGTTCAATGATTGCCCCACTTCCAAGAGCGCTTGGATTTCCCAAACAACCACGAAGATCTACAACAAATGGACAATCAGTGGAGGTTACCTTATATGATTGCTTTTTTTTTGTCCGAAAATCTAAAATCTTAAGGAAGTGCCGAGTTTGGAAATTCATAAAGGAAAGGAAAGACCTCCATGGGAATGAAGAATACTTAGAATTGGGGAACACTGCTCAATATATTAGTTCTGTCCCATTCTAGTGCCGACTGAGGGAATGTTCTCGAAAGTAAATCTAATAAAGACGCTGTGACAGAATAAATTAATTCAAGTACAGTCAGTGCTGTGATGCTCTCCGAGCAGTGTTACTAACTGCGTAGAATTTAACCTCTAAGAAAATGATTGCCTCAATGTACAAATCCAATATCTACCGCAAGAAGGTAGAACACTTGGACAACGGAGCAGAGTTTGTAAATTTGGATTATCTTGTGTAATAACAGCCTGTCTTCTGCTAGCAGCGGCGTGGGCGCGGGCTAGGCGGTGGTTGCAAACAGAAAGCACGTTGTAGGCATAAAATGTTGCCAACCCATGCACAAAATGTAGAGCGAGCCATCGTAGTTGTATACATAGACAATGTTGTTATCATTATATCCGAAAAACAGCAGTTTTAACTGTTTTTTATCCGTTGTGTGCGAGGAGTGAAATAAAAATAAAACTTCAAATATCTTACTGATGTTCTTAAACTTCTTAATTTATAATTACTATTTTGAAAGGAAAGAAAGCCTTTACCGCAAAATATTTTGTTTTATTCCATGCAGAACTTTTGAGATTGTCATTTAGTTATGACGACAACGTGCGTTTACTAAGTTGTTAGTAAACGCTGCAAACAAAACACAGCATTAAAATTGGGCCTCTGACACATCGGAGCCTCAGAGGATTTTATTCCTCTTTTACAGAACGCTATTCGCCGAGTTTCAAAGTTTCGTCCGCAGCTGTTAATTTTTTCTTTCTCTATTACTTTTGTAAGTTGGGGAAGTACTGCATTCCACCCCAAAATTCGATACTGAGATTTCACGGGAAATACAAGTTTTGAGGCCCGCTGAATCCAAATAAAGCATTTGTGGTAACATGTCCGTGTGTTTGTGAACAGCATAAACGAAAAGTCTGATAAATACCAGACTTGGTATTTAGTTTCAACATCTTCCAAGGATGCGACGCGAATTTTTTCAACACAACTCCCCCTCAAAAATACCCTTTACATGGAATATTTTTCGAAAGTTTTGATTTTCTAAACAATGGCTGTAACGATTTTGCTTAAAATACCACATATTAAAGATATTTAGTAAAATAAAATGTATATCTTGAATTCTCTGGAAATAGCTGTGAAGTCCTCTTCATTCGGTAGGAGTTTTGTATAATGGTAAACGTTAGCGATAGACGAAAACGTACCACAAAAAAATGTAATCTCTTGAAAACACACAATTCACTTAAAATGCTTTCTGTGACATAAGCCGCTCCTGAGCTATCCGTTATCAAAGGTTCGAATTGTTCAATACCTGTCATTCTTTTAAAGTCTCATAGATTCCAATTGTTTCTCGCGATGTCATGGAAACAGTATGGAATTTTAAGGCCAGCATATAGCGTCCAGTTGTTAAACATTTGATTATCGCTGTTCTCTTTGTATCTATGAAATGTGTAATGTAGCTATTTCTGCAAAGGTTTATTTGGATGAGATGTAGTAAATAAAATAATAAGCTTTAGTTAGGATAGTTTGTATACCCATTAATAAACATAGAGGGTAGAGAAAGTCATGTGAAAGTATCACATTAGATTTTTTCTATCTACTACATTTAATCCAAATAAACCTTTACAGAAATAGCTACATTACACATGTCGTTACAGATACAAAGGGAACAGCGACAATCAAATGTTTAAGAACTGGACGCTATATGTGAGCCTTAAAATGCCATACTGTTTCCATGCAATAGTGAGGCACAAATGAATAGGACAGCATTTCAAAAACTGAGAGTATATTAAATAATTAAAAGAATAACAGCGGACACCTCCGAAATTGGTGATGCAACAAAAACTTTATTTGAAATAAATTATAAGTTTTAAAGATATCTACATTTGCTGTATTGTAAGCTTTTGTTATCTCTTATGCCTTACCAGTTGCATTAAAATTATTCAAAATTCATTTCGAATGAAGAGGACATCGCAAGTCGTTCACAACAAATTCAGGATACACATTTAATTTCTCATTTAAGTATCTGAAACATATCCCATTTTAATACAATGTTCGAACAATTTTTCATAAAATAAAAAATAACAAAAGATGTTCCATTGAAATGGAGGGTTTTGGCGGGTGATATTCTTGAAATTCTTGGTGTCACACCTTTGGAAGATACCGAGCTTAAATACCAAGCCTGTAGCTTATCCCATATTTTGTTTTTCATTTATGCTGTAGATATACACGCAGTGACGCGCGTGTCTTGTCTTCTTTATTTATTCAGGGACCTCAAAACATATATTTCCAGATATATTGATATCTAATTTGTTAGTGAAATGCAATACTTCCTCTACCTATTACATATACTGCTAGAGAAAGTAAAATTAAATATTTAACTTACAAATCTGCCTTCCATGATGCACCTCTGAATTGAGCTTTCAATCGCTTATTGTTTTCAGCAACAGTTTATTTGTTTCTTATTTTTTGGGAAAAGATTAGATTTTCCGACTATGAGGATTGCATTAACTTTCAAATGAATCATCATACAGTAAAACAGGCATTGGAACTTTCTCGGAAATTTAACGTCAGGTTCAAACCAAATGTATAAATATTTATCTTTATGTATTACATTCATGTGTATTTCTCTACCCATTACCGTTTATTCTTATTTATCTTCACACCTTGATATCAAATGGTTTGATGATACGCAATACTTTGCTTACAGGTAGAATAAGCAATAGATAAAAAAAAGTATAATAGATAAAGTCTAAGGACAGATAAACAAGTAAACAAAGTAACGTGTTGATGTTCTAATTTATCGGTGACAGGGTGTTCTAGAGAGGAATTTACTACCCCTCTTCGCTCTTTTTCCAATACTTTTGTTTGGGAAAGTTCACCGTGGTTTTGCAAGCTTAAAAATTCATATTTCTCCCGCTTTCCTTTCGAGAACTATGAACCCCTTCCAACTTCCACCCTTTGCTTTAAAGTGTCATCCATCCCTGGTAGTCAATTAGAAATTTAGGAGTCGAAGCGCTTTCCCCTTACTTTTACTTATCCAGATGTTATTCACATACTTGAAAGTTATTCTGGGAAGTGCAGACTCCCAGTTGTATTGCTCTCTTGTTAACATGGCCCAACGTACTTTAGCAATTGTGCCTGAAGAAGAAACTCTTGACCGGGAAGCGGTGATTGGCTAAGTCTGGTCGTTGCCCATTCTGTCCCGCAGAATAGACGGGATACTGGCAGTTCTGCAGTGGGTAGCCCGGAGGAGACAGCTTGCGAATAGAAAGATCTGCAATGACTACCAGCAGCCATGTGTGCTGCACAATTATAATGACAGTGTCGATGGGAAACCGTGGACAAGTAGATCTTGCGGAAGGAGGAAGTCCATCCGGGATGGATCGTTCTTCTGCAGGGGCAAGCTGAACTTGGAACAGGTGATATTCCTGGTATATCGATCCTTCGAACTGCCGCTATACATGATGGCCGGGAAGCCTCAGTGGCCAATTGCTATACCCTGGTGAAACTTCCTCACAGAAGAAAGCGAGCGTGGTTGGAAGAAAATGCAGACCTCATTGGTGGCCTAGACGAAAATGACGAGTTCATTACCGTAGAAATAGACGAGTCGAAGTTCTTCCACCGCAAGTAACACAGAGGGACGTGGCGTGAGGGCCACTGGGTGTTCGGCTCGGGAAAAGGCATCCTGGTGGAAGTGCCTCACAGGAGGACAGAAAGCCCGTAGGCCCTGATCATTGAGCATATTTTGCCTGGACGCCGCATCATCTCCGATTAATGGGCTTCTTACGCCAAGATTGGAAATCTACATGACCGCGTGTATGTTAACGATGCCGTTATCCATGAGCAGAGCCTTGTTGATCTCGGGGGCGACGACCCTAGGGGCCTACTACGGTAGATACGGGATTGGCGCTCCTAGGGTCCCCAGCCACACTCTCGATTGGGTTCCTCTAAGAGGTGAGAGGGCTTATGCCACATGCCCAATTAACTTTGGTCCACAAGTGTGTTTGACCAAAGGCTAGTTACCCCCGAACATAGTCTGACGGATACAGCTGCCACGGACGGAGGAGGGGACTCCCAAGAGGCGACTGGGTAATGTGTAACTCCCAGCCCTTGAGTATCATGTAGGACTGTTCGTATCCGCTGATAAAGGACAGTCCCGGGGAGGGGCCATTACATGAGCTGTTACACTCCTGAAGGCGATTGGGGCCCTCTATCTATGAATTGGGAGATGAGACCCTAAGGTGAGCAAGGTCCAGAATAGCACTCACCTAAGCTGGGGTGGCGCCCAGCATGTGAGCATGCAATCGGAGACATTTGTAATGGTGGAGGTATCAAACGCTATGAATACCAAAAGATCCAAAAAAACACCAACAAAGTAGTTGTGAAAGAAGTAGTAGAGTGTTGTGTTCCTCGCTAATTGGTTATCACTAGTACTGAGGAAAGAAGGAAATTCAGTACGGTTAGTCTATTCACTATCCCAAAGGTTCTGAATAAAATTGCTGGTGCAATAAAGTCCTGTGTTGGAACTCGTAATGCCACGCTCCTGGTTGAAGCACGTTCAGTACCCCAAGCAGCTATTACGCAGAAAGCAAACATGTTAGCTAGCTACTCCATACAGGTTGAGATGCTAAAGACCTTGAATTCCTCGCGCGGTGTTGTAAACACCCTGCATTTGGACGTTATGTCCAATGAGGAGATTCAAGCATATCTTGAAGATCAAAGTGCCAGCGCTTTGGTCATACAAGTGACTTCTGTAACGGTGAAGCTAACTTCGTTAACTTTGGAGAATTATCGCACGAGGGAGCATGTACATCAGCTACAACATGCGTTAACTGCAGTGGTGAACATTCACCTAGTTCCCGAGAATGCCCTGGTTTTACAGAGAAAAGGGCGATCCAGGAGATCCGGGTTAGAGAGAAGGTTTCCTTCTCGGAAGCCCGGAAGTTTCTGCGCGTCCACCAACCCTCTGTCCCGAACTCCGGGACCTATAGCTCAGTTGCATCTAAACCGGTACTGAGTCGGGAAATCGCAACTCAAATCAGCGATATTAACGGGGCCGCAATGTCAGAAAAGATTCTCGTAGCCAGATCATTTCCAAAACACACGAGATCCACATCGACATCTCTAACAACACCTGCCAATTCCGTTTCTGACAAGATCCCTTCAGTAAAGTCAATCAATAGGATCGATCTCAAGCAATAAGACTGGCAAGCCCGTAACTTATAATGCATCACAGATAAACTTCAAGACCAGCTATAACCGCACTGAATTCCTGAAAGAAAATTAAAAGTGTGTACCCGGAAGATTCAAGGGAAAGAAAAGTCCACGAACATCTGCTCGGAGATCTTCTTCTGAGGAATCTTCTGGGAAGGACCCGGATCGGCGATCTCCACTTCCAATTGGTTCAAGCATCTCGAACCGACGTTTTCAATGAAAAAGCGGTCCTCTTCTGTGGAGGAGATGAAGCAGGAGGTTTCTGCCCGCACTGCCAGAACGACAGTAAAAAGAGGTAACGTCCTTCCTCTACTAAAGCTGCTGCTACCCGCCACCGAAAAAGGACAAGGTGGTTCGACCACTGTCGTTCTCAAAGTAGTGGACTCTTTGGAATTGAGAACTTATCTCATTATGAATAGCATGGCTATCCTTCAATGGAACATATGTGGAATTAGAACACATCGACCAGAGCTTGAACGTTTACTCAACGAGAACAAACCTTTGGTCGGATGTCTGCAAGAGACTAAGCTCCGTCCGCAAGATAGCTTTCAAATCAGGCGGTATACACCAGTACGGTATGATATTCCTGCTCACGGGGGCACTATGATGCTCATAAGACATGGTATATTTATGCAATCTGTGATCATGCAGTCTGTCAACCGTCAGTGGCTATAAGGATTAAACTGCCACCGATTCGTTTTGTAACATTTATCTGCCTCCTATCCATAACCTCTCGCTCACGGATTTAGAAGACTTATTTTCCCAGTCACCACCACCTTTTATGTTGGTGGGAGACGTTAATGCCCATCACCCTCTTTGGGGCTCACCTTGGGCTTGTGTGAGAGGTAAACCATTTGTCGATTTTTTTATAATTATAACTTATCTCTTCTGAACACCGGAAAGCCTACATTTCTCTGAGACTTCTGCAACACCTCACACCTTGATAATAGTTTGTCCATCACATTTAGGCAGTTACCTTGCAAAGGATTGTCATCTGTTATTTACACTCCAGTGACTACTTTCCATGTTTTAATAGTCTCTTAACTCAAGATATATATGCCACACGTTTGCCTAGATGGCGCTTGGATCAAGCCAACTGGAACCTTTACTCCCAGTTGGCGTGCTCAACTACAATGAGCGCGACTGTGTGGATATTTTGGTTGTACATCTCGCAGAGACAATTCTTTGTGCTGCTGATCAATCTATTCCTCAGTCGACTGCCAACCCCCGTCGATTTCGGTCCCTTCGTGGACCGATGAATGTCGAAAGGTCATTCGTGCTCGTAGGCGTGATCTTAAGGTTTACCAGCGTCTTCCTACACTGGATAAACTGATCCAGTACAAGAAATGCATGCCAAGTCTAGACAAATCATTAAGGACAGCAAAAAGACATCATGGTGCAAGTTAGTAGCTTCATTTAATCGACATACACCTTCCTCTGTCGTTTGGAATAAGTCGTGTGGCCAAAAATTTACCCACATACCAATAAAATAGTTGCAGGAGCTGTTGTGTAACATTTGACGTGGCTAACATATTTGGCCGTGCTTTCACTCAAGTGTGTAGTTCAGGTAGCTATTCGTCTGAGTTCCCTCCTGTTAAGACAGATGGAATATCAAGGTTTCTGGTTTCTTTCAGGAAATCTTGAAGATTACAATCGTCGTTTCACCATAACGGAGTTAGAACACGCACTTTCAACTTCGCGACTATCAGCACCAGGACCAGATCGTATCCATGTACAAATGCCAATTTTTCAGAAAAAAGGTGATGGAGCGCATGATCAATGGACGGTGGGTATGGTGGTTGGAAACTCACAATCTGCTAACCAACACCCAGTGCCGTTTTCGATGACGCCGTTCAACAATGGACCACCTTGTGTTATAGAAACAGATCATGAACAGATTCATGAAGAATTGTCATACAGTTGTGATATTTTTTGACTTCGAGAAGCCTTATGATACATGTTGGCGAGCAGGGATGCTACGTTCCCTACACGCCTGGAACATACGTGGACGCTTACCACTGTTTATTCATGAGTTTATAAAGGACCGCGTTTTCCGAGTTAGGGTCGGCTCGGCTTTTTTCGAAACTTTTTGTTCAGAGAACAGAGTACCTCAGGGATTGGTACTAAGCGTTACACTGTATGCTGTAGCGATTAATTAATTTTTGGAACGCCGTATGCAGCAATGCTAAGATAATCTCCAAGAGTGGAGTTCTAAAACCCGCTTTCTTTTCTCAACTGAGAAGTCAATACGTGAACTTCTGCCGCTATAGAAGACGATTACCAACTTCGCTCCGATTCGGTCCAGATTTACTACCATTCGCAGATTAGACGAGATTTCTGGGATTGACGTTTGATAGGAAACCTAGCTGGTCATCGCATATAGCACAGTTGAAAGCGTGATGTGACCGTTTTCTGAATATCTTGCGGATATTAAATGGCAAATCTTGGGGACCGAATCTAACAGTTTCGCTACGACTGTATCGCGCACTGTTCCGATCAAAAATAGACCATTCGGATATTATTTATTACTCAGCACGACCATCAGTGCTGAGGAAATTGGACGCTGTTCATAACCGGGGCATTTGAGTGGCTATTAGTGCTTTTCCCACTGCCCAGGCATAAGTCTTTGCGCCGAATCGTCAGAACCTTCTCTCGATATCGGTGTGATGTCCTCTTAGGAAATTATGGCTGTGCGCTTAAATGTATGCCAAACATCCAACGTTCGCTTCTTTTTTTCACACTACGCTGGACAAACGATATAGGAAAATTAGATTGAGTTTTATTTATAGACGCTCCTTAACTGCTGTGGTCCCTAGCATCGCATTTTGTATTGGGCGCCAAAGACCGGTAATTTTGCGCTGAGGCTTCTTTACCAGTCTTGAGGTTCTTTTAGTTCCTAAATCTACGACGCGTGACCACCAGCTTTACTTCCCTTCCCAAGGAAGCCATGCTAAGGATTTTTACACCGAAAAAATCCATCGCTCTACGCCGCGATGAACCCGTGGCCTCGGGAACTAGAGGCTAGCATGGTAACGACTACTCCACGGAAGACGACAGAACGTTATACGAATAGCTCCATTAATCCAAGACCTACATGTCTTCGTTTCCGGGAGCTTCTTAGAAAGCTAGACGTTGAAATACCTAGTATGTTTGCTAAGGGGGGGGGGGGACCATGTTCCCTCCTTGGTTACGTGCGACACGTTACGTAGGCTTTGGGATGGGGTATACCGGAGATCCAAAATGCCTGCGTTTAGTATTCCCACCTGCTTTTTTATATTTTTTTGCGGTTGCAGTGACGGAGTTTTAATCTACAGCGATGGATCTAGGTGCACCAGCAGTGTAGGATGTGCTTTTTTTCATGGAACCGAATCCTATACAAGCATATTTCGTAATAGCATATCCATTTCTAATGCAGAGCTGTGTGCCATATACGAGTGATTTTGTATGTGCGCCGTCGAAAATTGGGATACTGTCTCATTTTGAGTGTTTCCCTTAGTGCACTTCAGAGTCTTCGTGAGCTGTACAACTACCACCGTATTGTTCAGCGAATCCAGGATGCCCTCCATGTTTTATAAGCTTCCGCTTGGTCACCTGGCCACGTTGGCTTGCCGGGGAATGAACTTGCTGATTTGGTAGCTAAGGCGGCTACTACAGAACCCAGTGTTACAATACCTCGAGTAACGACTGAAGACTTTAGGCTTGATCTGCGGAGAGCGGAGATGTCGTGCTGGCGTGAGGAGTTGTTAGCTCTCCGCGGGAATAAGCTTAGAGTAGTGAAGCACATTCCGATAAACTCGCGTATCTGGTCGTGGGGAGACGATTTTGGCTCGCTTCGTATTGGCGACTGCAATTTTACGTAGTTATCTTTTTAAGCGTGACCCTGCTCATAATTGTCCGCTTTGTAGCGAAGATCTATCGTTCCGTCACGCGTTGATAGAGTGTATTGCTCTAGCACGTCTTCGATACCCTTCAACTGCCGGCCAGTATTGAAGAGGTGTTAGCGAATGATATGGAAGCAGTTGATAGGATTTCCAAATGCAGATATGGTCATCTTAATAGCAGGTGTTTCATACTGCTCGGTTTAGTGTTATATATTTATTTATTACTTGTGCTACGAGTTTTATATTGATATTTATATCTGGTTTTGCTAAGACTTTTATATTCATGTTTATCTCTGACCTTTGCAATGATCTCTTTCACAAGGGCGTTAATTACCTAGCAGTTGAACGCCCTTAAACAAACGGAGAACGTCTCCATTCACACGCAGAACGTGGAAAACATGAGGATGAAGAGGAAAATTCGGCGCCAGCTTGGCACATATGACGCTCTCTTCACATCCTGTCTTCATGAATTCCTGTTCCGCAATCATTTTCGGGGACAAGACTTGTTCTGTATGTTACTGAATGTCATCGCGCAGCTTTACCCGGTGTAATTTAACAAGGTGGAATTCAACCAAAGGTGCATACTTCTGTTTCTATTTTTTTTAATGACATCAGATTTTTTGTTATTGTGATGTGCATTGCAGTAAAGTAATATAACAATGTGTGTTTTGTGAGTCAAAGACAATTACAACAATGCTGCCACTGCTCCTGAGTAATAATGTGTGCACCTTTTATTATATGTGTGCGATAATGTGTTTTCTCTGAAATTGAAGCATTTTCACTGGGTATGAATCGACATGCAGGTTTTGTTCACTTTGTACAATAACTAGGCTTCAATGAAATATAACAAACAACGAAAAAAAAATTTAATCCGAAACTCTTCGTTTTTTGCCTTTATGACCTTTGTGCTTCTTTTCCTTCTAGGTATTTAATATAACTTTTGCCTTAATGGCCGTTCTGACTAATTTCCTAACGCTTTTAATAGTATAAAATAACCAAAGTTTCAATATTGAAATCCTACTGCGCCTATATTCTCTCTCTCTAAAAACACTGGGAATCCTCCCACTTCCCTGCATTTACATATATGCAGTTATTCTGCTTATAGTCAAGGACATTAATGCTTCTGATTGACTATTTGTAACTAATAATACGATGCTTGAACACAATACCAAGGAAAATACACAAATACGTGTGGCCAGCTGCAACACCTCGCTCTACCAAAAAAGCATCTTATACTCTGGCATTAAACTTTACAATAATTTACCAAGTAATATCAAGGCAATTAAAAATGTAAAGCAGCTGAAATCCAGTCTCAAGGCACATCTAATGAACCGCTCCTTTTATTGATCAATGATTACCTTGGACACAAATGTAGGTCATGAACCATAGTATTTAACATGTAAGGACCTATTGTATATAATGTAAAAGCATATCGTATATATTGAAAAAAACTATTTGTGTTTATGCTTATAGCTTGACGTGTCCAATAGTGAATGTACATTGTACCTCTTTAATGGATGAATAAAAGTATACAAGTTTTAGTTTCCCTGAATAAAAAGACGAATTTTTTTACAAGAAGAAATATATTCTTCTTATTAAAAGCCCATAACTAAAAGCCAAAAAGTACATAAACACTGAATGTTGTACAATACATTCATCCAAGAAAACTCCAAAAATGGGCAGACGAAAAAAAAAGAATGCATTTAACTATATTATCCCTCCCATAATTTGATGTTACAGTTGCTATATTCCGCGCGTTCACATCCTACGGTTGGCAACGCTCGAACCCCTTAAGCTACAAGGGTTTGGAGACGGAACACCCGAAGTTGAGCGAATGCCGAAAATGAACGAAAACGAACGATCTTTCGAACAAGCATTCCAGTGCAAGGGAAGGTAGTGCATTCCGGCACATTTTACTCCCATTGGCTGTGGTCAAAGACGTAACGTGGAACATTGGCGCGCGCGCTCTTCGACTGGCAATTGAAAGTGAATACATAAAGCTATGCGTTTCAAAGCAGGAATTTGTAAATACATAGTACAAATCGGTGCTTATAAAGTACTCAACTATAACATGAACAATAGCATGTATAGAAAAGGCCATTCGCCGTGAAAATTCATGGGTTATTTTAAACTGTTATACTGATGCAAGCAGCATAGCTGTCAAACTAATATTTGGGTACTGCTAAGATAAACTGATATATCATGTTTTGTAACACAAATTTGACTTTATTTAGAAGTGATCATTCATGCTGTTTTAGAAGAGTTGGATCCTACTGGCGATTTTTCCTGGAACTTTGTTCCTCAATAGCAGCAATTTTCACTTTCTCTACCACGTATATATTAGATAGAGAAAATATTGCTTCCACCTAAAAATTCGATCCCGTGATTTCACCGGAAATACATGTTTTGAGAATCCCTGAATCCAAAAAAGTATTTTTAGAAAAATGTCCGTGTGTATTTAAGGTCTGTGAACAGCATAATTCGAAAACGAAAAGTTGGATAAATACCAAACTCTCATCATTCATGTAGGCCATTATTCAAAATCCAAAAAATTCTTACTCCCACTGGTGAATATATATATTCTCTCTTGAGCTACCTTACAGATAAATATGACATCTTCCCAACAAACCTTCCTGTGCATGACCACAATATGTGGCATGCAGGCCATTTGCATATACCAGCAAATAGCTTAAAACTGTTCCAAAAAGGATATAACTATTCTGCAATAACAATTTATAACCTTCCATGTTACCTAAAACTATTAGGCAATCCTAATTAACATAAAATCTTCAAGAAGAGTTAAACATTTTTCTTATATACTTATGCTCCATATACTATGGAGGAACTTTTTAATGTGTCGTACAACACATAAATATTCAACACACAGTGCAGATTGCATGTGATGGTGATTTACACCTATTGTTATTGTTGTCCTACTGTAATGCATGTCGAGAAGTTTACTGTTGAAATGGTGATGGTTTACAAATTTTTCTCTCTTAGATAATGCATGATGGGGAGGAGATCATCCCCCCAAGGCTGTTCTTGGCATTGGGTATATTACTAATTACTCTGCATACTTCATAATTGTATGATGTGTTCAATTTCCCTGAGCATTGCTCACATTGGAGCCAAATGAACAAACATAAACAAACATCACTGTATGGACTCAGTTTGTTTTTTTCCCATATAGCCTGTCAATAAATTTAAGGTTCCCATGTGCTGTAGGACATCCACTGTGTTATATCAAATGTTATATATAGAACCTTTCCCATGAAAAGGAATCAAAGTGTATTTTCTATTCAATAACTGCAAGTTTTATTAACCAGAACTGGCTTTGTGTATGCATAAGTGACCAAGTGCAATTACCTATAAGATCATTCCAATAGATTGTAATAACAGACATTCAAGAGGTTAGAATTTAATGGACATTTTAATTGGGTAGGCCATTCAAATGTATATTAATGTAGGCATATGTTCCTTAAAATACCATACAAATGTATTATACAATATTATTAAATATGAATGTGAAGGCAATGTCTCTAAATAATAACAATGTCTCTTTGTATTTAACCATATCACACCCACCCTTCATAATTGTCAATCATTTTAACATGTAGTTTAGTATGCCAGTATTGTTTTTTCATATGCTGACTGCAGAAAGAATGTAACAGCATTTTGTATGACTTTCATACAATAGCTTTTTAAGGAATTACAGAATTTAAATTTGCTTGAAATGCAATATTTCATTATTCCTACTTACTTCCTTCCCCAATTTTATTACCACTTAAGTATAGTTATATTGTTGTTTCTGCAGGTTAATGGTCCACATGCTGGATTATAAATTTGGGTGGCTGAATGAGACACTCGTTCATTAGTATTGCTCTCTGTCCTCCATAGTATTTTTAATTTTAATGTCCCTTTTAACTTCATAGGTTTACAGAGATTGGAGACTGGTAGAAGGGGGGATGACAATGATGAAAATGGTGCAATTGATGGAATTATGGTGGGGAAAACCAGAGAACACTCATTCTAAGTGGCATTTCATCTACCACAAAATCCCACCTCTGAACCCTAGGACTGATCCAGGCTTTTTTTGTGAGAGGCCATAGTGCTGCCCAATTACAAATGTGAATATGAGACAACATTTAAAACAGAGATAGTATTAGTCAATACTATCAAGTAATGAAACCAAGAAGTTGTTTTACAAGGCAGCTCCCAATATGACTTCACAAATGAGGTGTATGTAAATAAAGCATTAATAAATACTTAAAAAAGAATAACTATTTCAGCAAATATGTTGCCATGCAATACATGTTATACATTTACATAATTTAAGTTGGGTGTTTTGTCATAATTATGGTAGCTGACATTTTGATATGAAGAAATCATTCATCAATAATGTAGTAATACACAAGTTTTATGTAACTATTTGTGCTTCCAAGGCCAGTGCTTAACCGAGTTACCCAGGTTGACAAAAAATTCCCAAAGTTACACAGTACATATGGAGAATTCTGTTTATGAAATGCTTTAAGTTAATTTGCAATGAAATGAGCATTATGTCCTAATTTATTTATTTGGTATAACAGCAGGAAATAGTGTTTGAGCACAACACTAATACACATCCAAAATCAAACTATTATCATTACATCACCTTTAAAATTGAAATAGGTATCAGACATAACCTTTGAGCATGTATACAGATAGAGAGCACATGACGTCACACTAACATACATCTCTATTAGCTGACAAAGGTATAAGCAATGAATGCAGGCTGAGCTTAGTACAGGATTTTTTCCTGTAGTTCGATTAAATTCAAAATTTATACTACCCAACAAGACTATGGTACATTATTCTGCAGCTGACAACAGAGGAAGCATTATAAAAGATCTGGTGTACTTTTTTTCACAGATACGTACATATTTTTTAAGAACACAGTAGAAAATAAGATGGCGCTGTGATCGAGTGGTTAGATCGCTCGCCTCTCACCGAAGCAGCCCGGGTTCAATCCCAGGGACCTGCACATGGGATTTGTGGTGGACAAAGCAGCATCTGAGCGAGTTTTCTCTGGTTTCCCCCCGCCAATCATTCCACCAACTGCTCCATCATCACCTTTCCTTTCATCCATTTCACCATCATTTCGTTTCATCTGCTTCCTTCATCCCATACCAGGCATCGAGCTGATCACCCGTCCTGGATATTCTATCTGATACATGAGTGTCTGCTCCTCGATGGGCCTCTGACCCCAGGGACCCGCCTGTAAGTCCTGGGGGTGTAAGTCCCACATAAGAGGAGGTTAAACAGAGAAAGAAGAAGAAGAAGTAGAAAAGAAATGGTGCTGCTTTTTTTTGGACAAAGTTAAAGTGTCAAATTTGTTCAGTCTATTACCTTATTAAAGAAGATGCGGGTACAATTTTACATTAATATTTAATACAACAGTACAAAAGAAGAAGACAACAGAGTTAAGAGTCTGAAAAAATGTGCTTTGTCACATTCCTTTGTGTTATTGACATTCAGGTTCTTAACACCTTATGACAGCCTTGTACATATATCTCAC
Organism: Deroplatys truncata; assembly: GCA_030765065.1. NCBI lineage: Eukaryota > Metazoa > Arthropoda > Insecta > Mantodea > Mantidae > Deroplatys > Deroplatys truncata. The sequence continues at coordinate 122,444,237 of CM060989.1, forward strand.
ACTAAATACCATGATATGTAAAACCTAGAGAGAAAAAGAAACACTTACTCTAGAAGCTACCGATCCCCCACCACCCTTTCTTATTTAGGAAATTAATGATGTAAACATAAACGTGTAGGACTCTTGAGAGGAAAAAATTCAACAAGCTCTTAATTAGGCCAGTTTTACAGAATATGAGGTACGTAATATTTGAGTTAACAAAAACTGTTTACAAGATGCAGATATATACCTCTGAATCTGTACACGCACACGCGCACGCGCGCGCACACACACACACACACACATATATTCTTCTCTATATGGAAATCACACAGGGGTGATGGTGATATTGGCTAAGTGGAAACCGAGGGCACTAACTCCCCACATGGACACGGTGTGTCACTAATTGTACTTTTGCGGGAAAGGCGAATTTTCTGATTGGCTGTTTCAAGTTTGGACGTTCGTAACGAACTAAATGGCAGAGGCACGAAGAAAGGGACCATCTTGGATTTTTATAGCTGGAAGTTTTCGTCCGAAGTTTTTTCACCAGGAACAAAGCCGAGACGGTAATCATACATTTACGCTATTTCTGATTGAATGTATATTTGTTGTAATATTGGTATTTTCTATTAACTTCAGTGATATTCGTAGAATGAGGTAGAAAACTGATAGGCTACTGTATGTTGCAACATTTTTATATAATGAATTAATTTTCAGATACATTGAGCCGTCCAGACAGAGGGGATACGCCTACGATTTACATTCCTTCCAGTGTTGTGGTTCGAGTCCCGAATGGTGACATAGAATCTGAAGGTATGTTATTAAGTTTCCGCCATGAGAGTGCTGGATGAAAGGTTAAGTTTTTAAGAGCTTCTTAGTGTTGCTGAATTTTATATTGTCCTGATTTACTTTTCAGATATTGTGAGTCATCCAGACAGTGGAATATACGATTAATTTTCGTGTTTGCACTTCATAATTGATGGGTGGAGATCACAGCCAAAAGTAGGTAAGGTAAAATCAACCTTTAAATCAAATTAATTAGCATGTTACTGTGCTAATATTCAAACACATAGATGCAGATCATGCGAGTGATACTCTTGTATAATTAAAAAATGCAGGATTATTGGTGGACTGACACACTAACTGTCAAGGATAGCATGACAATGATACTATAATTCTTTTAAGACAGTGCCCAAATGAAATTTTCTAATACAGAAGGAGGAAAGATATTTGATATCATTCACATATATTTCAGTAATTCGCCCTTTTTGGGCATTTTTATCTAACTGTCACTATGTCCTTTTTTGAACTGGGCATGGTGTATGAAAATAGAAATTCTGGTAGCTTTTTTCACAATGTCCTTGTAATCTGTTATTACAGATGCTCAAAAGCATTTGTTTCCAAGAATAACTGAAGTGTTTGTTTTGAGTGAAATTAGCAGTTTCAGTATGTGTTCTGAGGCTTTGAAATTCCAAAGTGGTTTCAATCTTTCGTGTCTGTTTTCTACCATTTAAACTTTGTAGCAATTTTGATGATACAGAATCCTTCCCTTAAAGATACATTGTGCAGTAGTAATTAAGTTGCAGGATATTATAAGAAATGTATAGGCATTTAAGTGATCGTGTTGTTTTTGTGCAAAAATCAAAGGTTTTGAAGTAATGGGCATTTAATATTTTTTAAATGTATTGAAGCCTTTTAAGTTAACACATATGATAAACATGAAGTTGATCACGATATATGATGAATCATTTGTAGAATACTTATGAAAATAGCTTACCGTGAGTAGAGAAAGTCTTAGATGGCAGAGCAGTGGTATGGCAAGTTAAAAATTGCTGGTTTGAATCCCAGGCATGGCATTGAATTTTTTGTCTGATTGTATATACTCATCCACTATTGTGTATATGCAAACAACCCATGGCTCTTTTCAATGAATTGGATCTTTTGAATGATCCCTTGATCTGTTATTTATAGTGAACATTTTAACACACTGAGTATTTTAAACGCTTTTCATATACAGCACATTGCATCCAAGTTACTATGGGAGGTTAGGTTTTTTTTATATAAGCTTAGGTTTCTGAATTTATGGAAGGTTAGCAGTAGGTGTGCTTATTTATATATACAAGCTTAGTTTTCTGAATTCACAGAAGGTTAGTAATTTTTTTAATGAAAAGTGTTTAAAATTTCACTATAAATAGCAGTTCGAAGGATCCTTCAAAAGATCTGATTCATTGAACCTTCAATGAAAAGATCCATGGATCCTTTGCATATACTGAATTTTATTTTGTTCAAGTAACACAAAGTGGTGGTGGTTTTACAATAAAAAGTGTTATTTCCTTCTCATTTAGCACTTTATCAACCAAACTTTTTTGCCACTTTTTAACGGTTTCCCAGTTTTGTGTTAAAACAGCTTATTCACACTATGCACTTCTTCCTTTGTCATGGCAACTCAAACACTAACTGATAAAATCAAAGATTTGACCTGAGCTGAGCATATGAGTGCTAGCGTATTATGAATGACTGTTTGCTTATCATATTTCCTGTGTTATGCAAAGAGTATTTGGTACTCAGATAGCACCGCTGCGAATTCATTGCTGCATTTCTCATATAGGCAAGAAAATAGCAGTCATCCATAGAGTTGGTAATTAACAAAAAGATACTCTTTGATTGTTAATGCAATAGCAGGTAGAATTAAGAAAATCATATTTTGTAATCTCTTAACAGTTACTATATATCCATAACCTTTAACAATGAGTTCTTACGATAATCACAATAAAATGTGTAGTTCTATACCTTTCCTACTCCAATGTTTCATGACACAATACGTTTAAGGAACTATTTATATTGGCATAAGCGTAGTGCTTAGTTTCAAGACAAGAGGAAGCATATGCTTTGTTTACATCAGAGAGAACTCTGGTTTACAGTGGATAGTGTGTAATATAATCACAAGGAGTTTGTAACCACAAATTTTTGCTTAATGTAAGCAATTTCTCTTTTCAGAAACCTACTTTTAAGGGTAGTTTAAACATGTGTGTTCTATTTAATTCTAGGATATACACAATGGAAAGCTGGAGTTAAGTTGTGGCTATTTGTGTCCAGTGATGGTGCTTCAAGTCAGAGCACAAAGAGTGACAATGACATTAATAGTGTTAAATGGTGTGGTGAAACTTGCTAATGACATTTATTGCACTGCTAATAGCAATTTAGTGAATGACAAACAATAGCTACACTATTGCATATAATGTGTGCAGAAGTTTCTTTGTAGGAAATGGAGTTAAGTTATTCATATCAAATTGTATTGCGCTATCTAGAGTAGAATAAAATAACAAGTGTCAAACATGTGTTATTCATCCAATTTTCCTGTCAAATTCCACATCCTACTGTTGGTTGGAAGTTCAAACAAACCATGGAGGCAGTTTAAGTGCAAAAGATTTTACTATGAAGCATGCAGAAGAAATTATTGCAAGGTGCTGGATCTCATTCACTCTAAAACATTTAAATGTGACAATTATGTATTATGACATAGAAACATTCAGCAACCACTATTAACCCCAATAATATTATATAAAAAGCAATGTACGTGCCGACTATTGGATAATTTAATAAGTTACACAGGAATAAACAGTTGTGTTTTTCATACTAGCCTAGCTGTGAGGTGTTCAACTGATCATAATTGTGTTCTAATATTGTATTGCTACAGATGACAGTGACAAGTTATTTTATGTGAGCTTTAATCGACTCCTTTAAAAAGAAATATGAATAACTCCAAGTGCAATCACGATTATTGATGCTCACGTAATTAACGTTGTACGTCGTCAGTAGTGATACAATATTGGAACATATGATCAGCTGAGCAGACAGCTAGGCAGGTATGAAAAATACAGCTGTAGTAGCTACGGGTGACGTCATCGTCCGAGAGCACGATTTTTCATAGTTTAGTTCCATCCCAGATCACTACTCACGCTGCGATCGCCCTCGTGTTTCCAACGTTTAACACGGGAGTTGCACTTCTAATAGTTTGCTGTTCTGTGATGGAATTAATGGGGATGTCAGATGAAACAACATGAGACTCAGAACTTCATTATATGTTTTTCTTAAATGTCAAATGTATTGTTTTGGGTGTTAAATTTTATTTCTAACTTTAGCTGCTTTATATGAAGTTTCCAAATTCTTCTATAATTAAAAATGTCACAAATTCAAATGAAATTAGGACAGCGTTTCTGGATACAAGTAGAAGCGATATATAATAAACACACAAACAAAAGATGTAAAAAAATGGAGGTTAATTCTTACGTGGTTACATATAACGGGGCAATCCCGCTTTAAGGGATGAACTCTTATCTTTAATAACGTTTCATAACGACTTTTCCTGTTCGTTTTACGATATTGCTGTCCAATCCACAAAAACAAACTTTTCGAAATACAGTCCCTAATTCGAACACATTTCAACACTAAATAGCACAAACACACATTTTAACACCTTAACATACTAAGTATAGTTTATTTTTATGGTTAGCTTGTTTTCGCTGTATATATTTCAATTCTTCATTAAAACCAACTAACATTGTGACTTTCGATTCATATAACCTGTCTTCTACCTTACTAGGTTTTCAGGTCATGTTCCAGTTTCAACATCGAATGCGCGTTATTTGGTACTCAATATTAGATAAGGTATCACTATAAACTCCTACATTTACACAATTGCTCGTTGATACGAAAATTCAGCTTTATTTTATATTTTCGGCATTGCTATTTTATCAGCTGACTTACATCTTAGTTTCAAGCCTCAGCAATCAGGATGACAGAGCTCGCGCTATTCGGTCTGGAAGTTCCAGATACGTTCTTTTTACTCGGGTGTTACTAAGGCCGCCGAAAACTAGGTTACGTTGAATGCATCTTTTATTACTTAGATTGTTAATCTGAATATGTAAACTAGAACACATTACTAAAAGAAAGAATACTGTTACTATTGCTTTCTGGTTATTTCTATAACGGCTCAGTAACCACATGTTAATAAATAATTTGATATTATTGGGGAAATTACGATAATTTGAAGTGAACGCAGGATCATTTTGGTTTTCAAGGTTGACAACCCGGAATAAGCGGAAATCAAAATAGTTTATTATGCGTTTCAGGACGACTTAAAATAAAAAGACGACGAAACTTGCGAAGTGTGAAACTATTGAAAGAGAATGCTCTGTGATGAAAAATGGTGTTAGTACTGCATCATAAGTGTAAGCAGAATCATTTATGTGTATTATAATAATCAGATCTGAAGTTGAAATCGGAATTGTTATAGGGTATAAGCGCATTTTTATATCTTGCCGTTAACTATAATGTCGACTACCTCTATAAGGGAATGCTAATTCATAATTATGTCATTTCCTGTCTCAGGCTCATCAGTTGATCAGATAGTGTTATCGTAGTGTTTAGATTTAAAGATTGCAATATCTGTAGCATAAACATTTTTGTTTGCACATAAACACCATTTGGTAGAAGTAGTTGGTAAAACTAATCGAATCACGTATTGTTATAGTCAGTTTTACTCGAAATCTCTGCAACATTTGGATAAAGTTCGGGCGAATCTGCTCTTAGTGTATCCCTGTTGAAAATGCTTATAAAAGCAAAAGAAAAGCGAATAAATTTCCTTAGGAGTGAGTTTAGAAGTGGATGTGATCTCTTCAATATCTGGTGCCCACCTTTTTAGGTGTTTTACTTGGAAATCGCGTTATGAACGCAACAAACGTAGCCATGTTGTTGCTAAAGCACATGCAAAATGGGAACTGCCAACCTAAATAAAAAGTGAAATCCGCTAAATATGCGATGTGTTGTTACTAGAATTTCTTCTTCTTCGTTTAGTGTTACCGCTGACAAAAACGCAACGCATTCATAGTAAGAAAGAGTATCCACCAAAATTGTAATTTTTATATCCTTTTTGTGAAAGTTTGTTATATTAATATGTTATTTCCATTAAATAAAGAAGTTACTTTACTGTAACACTGGTAGATAGCTAATGCAAGCCTACATAAAAAAAAACCCTAACCATGGACTAACCCTCCGTGAATTCTGAAACGTAAGCTTATATAACAAACTAAACCTAACCTCCCGTGAATCAGAAACCTAAGTTGCTCGCGTGCTTTGATGTAACCATTGGTAACTAATTAAAACAAGGTTTTATATATATATATATAAGTAAATCAGAAATCTGAGTTTATATATAAAAATAAAAGAAACTAAACCTAACCTAAACTCTCGTGAATCAGAAACCTAAGCTTAGGAACGCAACTGCTATACTCCTCCCCTTCTAAAAAACATCCCTCAACTACGCTTTGAGGCTGAGGGCCCTCAATCTCTCGGCTATGCCTTAAGGCTGAGTATCTTACTGGCTTTGACAGCATTAGTTATTCATATGTTGGCAGCATTGCGTTAGAGCTAGTGTATGACATAGAATGACATCTGTTGGACATATAATACATCATTTTCATCGCTGTGGGAGGTACACAAAGAGCAGAATGTCGAAACTTCGGAACTGGATTATGGGTTTTAAAACCTACCAATTTCTGATTCTACCTCCAAAATGACAACTTGTTCGGCAACATAATGAATGTGATAGCACCATCTAGGCCGTATCTGTACCATGAGTATTTTAGTAACAGTTGGTGATACAGATGCAGTATCATCAAATATAACCAGACAGCACTATAATGGTGGAAAAGTGTGTGTTCCAATATACCGTTTTTTGTGTAATATTTAACATTGCTAGACGTTAAACAAACTGGAACACCTACATAATTATTATGTTTAAATGTGTGTATATCTTCAAATGCGCATTTCAAATATAAGTAATGCATGTTCTCTATAACAGGAAATAGAAGTGAAATTTGCATAAACATGGGTATAATATAAATGTGCGCAGACTGTGTATGAAAACACAGAAATTAAAAGCAATAATACCATAAAAACAAACACATGGATCAAGCATTACATAAATAATGTTTAAAGCAAAACCTACTTAAACTACACAATATGTACAAAATAATTGAGAAAGCATTACTTATATGTAAAATTTGACAAATAGCAAAAAATGTCTATTTTTTAAAATCTTTACTTTCTCCACCACATACATAGTTGATAGAGGAGGTATTATAGTTCAAAGGAAATACATGCTTTAAAGCCCCCGGAATAAAAAAAATAGAAAAAGGTATGTGTATGTGTCTGTGAACAGTATAACTCAAAAGCAAAAATTCAGATAAATACTAAATTTCGTATTTCACTTCACTTATTTTCCAAAGATGCAGCAGCATGATTTTCAAAAAAATCTCCCACCAAAAGTATCCATTAGAGGTAATATTTTTCAAAAGTTTCTGAAACAATTCTGTTTAAAGATGTTTATATTACAAACAAAGCATACTTTGAATTTTCTGGGAATACCTGTGGAGCTCTGTTTATTTGTAAGGAATTTTATAAAAATCTTGTGTAAGTGGCAAACATTAAGCGATAGACGAAAACACACTATACAAAAAAATGTAGATTTCTTTAAAACAGACAACATTTCAAATAGCTTTTATTGTGGCATAAGGTATTAATGTATACATTATTAATGGTTGGAATTGTTCAACACTTTAAAGTCCTGTAACATTCAGTTTCTCATGATGTTGTGGAAAGATTATGGGATTTTAATGTCAGCATGTGGCGTCGAGTTCTTATATATTTGACTATCGCTGTTCCCTTTTTAACATAACCAAATGTTGCTTCTGCAAAGGCTTATCTCAGTTAAAATGAAGTAGATAGAGAAGCTTTTATAAGAATAATTTGGATATCCACTTATACATTTGTACATTTATTCAATTCAATTAATACAATCACTCCTTTTACATTTGGATTTTAGTGGATTTATTGTACAATTTGGTTTACAATACATACAATGTATATTCGTATATCTAATACCCCTACATCTATTGTACAATTGTCTGGTGCTTGTTTTCTTATTGGGCCACTTAGACTGCTTGGCTCCCTGGCCTTTTCGCTCACTGAGCAGCCCTTGCTTCTTTTACTTTCTATACCATTTTTTTTTTTTCCTTTTCTTAATATTCTCCCATGTCCTTGATTTTGTTTCTTAGAACCTTTTTATGAGTCAGTCATATCTTTAAGATTCCACCTTACTCTTAGCTAGTCATATTCTTTGACTACCTCCAGTTCTTGACCACCTAGATACCATTTTTTCTTCTTTCCTCCATTTATCACTTAGTCATTTATATTTACCTTAATTCCCCATTTTTCACACATTCTTGAATTTCATTTATTGCTTTTGTAACTCTATTATCCATATGGTGCCTACCATAAAATCGTCTGCGTATAGTGAATCTGAACCTGGAATCTCCTTATCTCTTATTACTGGACAATGCTAATTTCTTATTCTTACTCCTTCTAATATATCATCTATGAATAGGTTAATAATACTGAACTCAGTTTACATCGCTGTCTTAATGCATGTCAATTTACTCCCTTTCCCTATTTGTTCTTTGTTTTATCTTGATACGTAAATTTCTCCATTGCTTTTCTAAGTATAGTACGCCTGGATACCGGGTCGACACTTTCCTCCCTTTGTAGCATTACCCTCCCTTCTCTCAGATCTATTATTTTATACCCTCCCCACCTTCTTGCAATTTCTTCTGCTTGACTAACCGTTCTCACTCTTATTACTTCCCCACTTCTCACTCAATCACTCCCTCCTCCGCATCCGCATTTTTTGCTGCACTGTTAATAATCCGTTCTCTTGGCTTCTCCTTCTTTGCATCTCTTCTCGCCCCGCCTCTGCACCCAATGTTAGCTCCTCCTCATCACCCTCCCTAGCTGTTGCTTCTACCTCCCTATTTTCTTCTCTACTCCTTTCATGTCTGTTTCCCTCCTGCGCATATGCATTTCTTACTGCAGTCCTGTTCTCTCGGCTTCTCCCCACTTCTCATCCTTTGCATCTCTTCCTGTCCCGCCGCTGCTACCAATGTTAGCTCCTCTTCTCCCTCCATGGCTGCTGGTTCTTCCTCTCTATTTTCTTCTGTTCACCTTTCATGGCTGTTTCTCGCATCTGTCGAGTTTGTGATTTGATCAGCTGTTTTCTGCTCCTTTCAACAAACTACAGGCTCAGCTATTCTCTCGTTTCTTTAACTTGTATGTGTCCTGGCCATTTTTTCTGTTGACTTTTGCACATTTTTTCTCATTCATTCCTCCGTATACTCATATTCCATTCTTCTCCTTCCACGAATAATTTTAAACCTTTCAGAAATGCCCTTTTCCCAGCTGCTCTTGCTTCTTTCATCCTGGCAATTAGTTCATTTTTCAAAATTTGTTTCTCTCTCGTATAGTCCTACTCTATAAACATTTTTGAGCCTCTTAACCTCCTGTGTTCCTTAAAATTTCCCTCTTTTTTTTCTTTGTCGTTATTCTTATAACAATGGGTCTAGACTTTCTTCCTCTTTTTCTGATTCGGTACATGTCCTCTATCTCCCAACCAAATGTTTTTATACCTAGTCCTTCTTCCATGATCCCGTACACTACTTCTTCTAGGTTTCTCTACTCTTCTGACACTCCGAAAATTATGCAGTTCTTTCTTCTCTGTCCTGCTTCGAATCTTTTCTCTATATCTTCAATTTTTTTCTTGCAATCCATTATCTGCTGTACCATCTCTTCTTTTTGCTTCTTCATAACCTCGAGTTGTCTTAAATTTTCCTCAGATTCCATTAGCTGGTTCATTTCTGCGGTCCTCTTTTCACCTCCACTCCGCCAATTATTCAGCTCTCGTTCTGCATAACCTTCTGCTACCGCTGTCACCACTGGAGTGCCCTCCTTTTACAGAGTAATTTACACTTTTTTCTTAATAGTTACCCCAATAAAATATAACATAAATATCTGTTTTTCTATTTTACTATGTACTGATAAACACTACATTTATAACTTCTTAGTTACTTACCTATATTAATTTGTGGCCTCAATACACACAACTTCAAGTTATCTGCGTAATGAAGGTCCACTATCTTTTGCTCATAATAATCATCCATTATCTATGTCTTTTTCCTCTCTTTGTAGCCATTCTTACCCATTTTGTCTTTACCTTACCCAAATACTTTCCCATGGCTTTCATATTTTTTTCCCCTTTTTCATTCAAAATTTTCCTATTACTATTTTCCCATTTCTTTTGCCAAACCTGATCACTCCATATATTTGTTTGCTTACAATATAATATATAATAATAATCTGTTTTCTCTTCATTACACGTTACACATTTACTTGCTTCATCTTGTCCTATACCCTGCAGTTTACTAACTCCTGTTCTTGCCCAAGCAAATCCTTCCCGTCCTAATTTATTACATATGTCTATATACTTTTCTGTCTCCCAAACTGTTTTTATTACTGTATATATTCTTAATGTTCCTCTCTCTTATGCTGCCAAACATTTCCTGTCTAACCTTGTTTCCACATCTTTCCAAAGACCCTTCATAGCATATTCCCATACCTATCTGTTCTATCACTTCTCGAAGTTTTACTATCAATGACCCTTTTCCATTTACTTCTCTCTTGCATAAGCAAACATTCTTTAATGATATAGCTATCTTTCAAATTTAAAATTCTATATATGTTTCTTAAAACTCTTGTCTTGGTCGAATATCTGCCTAGTTCCAACTGAGCTGCCCCATTCTAGTTTCTAGTTTGAAAAGGGGGTGGGTTTTATGCCCAAGCACTGCGACCTTAAAGATCTATTCCGCATCCCCCCTTTCATCAGTTAAGTTGCTCGTTATGAACTTAACCAGACTACTAACTGAGGCTTTTGAATGTTCATCTATCTTTGGAAAGTGATTTTCAAAAATACTTGCCCTTTGATTCGCAAGAGCAGGGCAATCACATGAGCTGCCCCATTAGGTGAAGCTATTGGTAGACCTAAGAGATATTTGTAAAAGGATTTATTTACTTTATCAATCTCTTTCCAAGCATCATCTTATTTTCTACTGTGAATGTGTAAATTCTTTCCAGCCATGTCATATTTATGTCTGGTCCTTTTTTTAATACTGATGTAATAACACTCACGGCCATCTTACCTTTTACTACTACCATCTCAACTTATTCTTACCCCCAAATACTCAATTTTCCTTACCACCTCTATTTCTCTTCCATTTATCTGTCATTTCTCATCCTTACGTAAGTTATACCTTTTTTAAATACCACAATCTTAGTTTTCCTTTCATTTACTTTTAGTCCCCATTTATTACAAAAATTCACTACTGCCTCAATTCCTCTCCTCATCCCTCCACATGATATAGATCCTACTTTTAGGTCATCTGCAAATAGTAAAGCTGGAATTTCTTTATTATTGATCGCTGGCAAGTGAACCTTATATTTCATTATCTCCTCTAAGATATCATCTATATAAAGATTAAACAACACAGGACTAAGCTTACATCCGTGTCTTACACCTGCCTTGCTCTATACTTTCTGTTACTTTACTATTTGGTAATTTTATACAAAACTCATTCTGCTGATAAAGCTTCTGTAGTAATTCCATAAAAGTGTCACTTACCCCTTTACTTTTTAATTTAACATACAAGGCTTCTCTATTTATGGTATCAAATGCCTTCTCGAGGTCAATAAAATACCCATCCCGTTTAGTCGCTCAAGTATTTATCAATTATTGTCTTAATTATGAGAATATTATCAGATGTTCTCCTACCAGCCCTAAAACCTGCTTGGAATTCTGAGATCTTCCTCTCCCCACTTTTGTAACCTATTAGCTAAAATACTGTAAAACGTTTTCCTAGAACAGAAAGCAAACTTATCCCCCTGTAGTTAGCTGGATTGTTTTTATCCCCCTTTCCTTTATATATTGGCACTATCATACTTATTCTCCATTCTTTAGGAACCTCCTTTGCCTCCTATATTTTATTAAACAATTTTATTAATATCATCCTTCTGTTTTTATCCATCAACCAGGCCTTCCAAAATTCCCCTGGAATACCATCAATACCACTTGGTTTGTTACAATGGGTGTATGCAATCAATGTGACACACCTCATTTATCTTTTGCATCAAAAACTTGATAACTAAAACTTCTTGGAGAGTACACAATGAATTTAGGAAATTTTGTCTCCAATGTAAATTGTTATTTTATGAAAATAAGAAACAAAAATTTCCACTGCCAAACCTCAAAATTTGTTTAGCTGTAATACCAATAACAATTTAGAGGATGAAAATATGAATATAACTTAGCAAAATCTACAACATTATTTGTACCTGTATCATCCTATAGGAAACAGTTGATCTACAAAAAAAAAGCCACTTGGTGGTACAAAGTGTGCAAAATTCAATAAAATAGAGTTTTCATAACAAACTTTAAAGGGCTGGTTTCACCAACCAATGCTGAAGTTTAAGATGGTGTTAAACTGATTTAACACAAGTCAATGCAAATTTTGTTTCATTGAACAATGTTAGCTTTAACTTGTGTCAAACTCAGTGTTAGTTAAAATTGTCATTCCATTATGTTAAGGCAATTAACAAATAATAGAAATTGGTAAATGACTGCCACAAACCAAGCTATTGATGCAAGTTTGCCGTTTTGATTGCCATTTCTAACAGAAGAGAGGTTATGCATCATAATTAATTTTAAAACCTGCAAAAGTAGAAACTTTTAAAGTGATACAGACTGTCCAAAGTGGTCGTGAATATGGGTTTATAAGAAATATGAGAGAGAGGTTACAATATTGACAACAGAATTATCTCTTTCTCCTATGCTACAAGTGTTAATTAATTTGAAATTTTATGTACTGCCACTTTTAATTTATTGGTAAGTGATAGTGTTGACATTTCCTAAGCTACTATTCATCTGGAATGAAGCAATTCCTTCAAGAAACGAACCATATTTCTTGGTGTTGAAATTTTCAAAGCTATTGTTTATCTGGAATGAAGCAATTCCTTCAAGAAACAAACAATATTTTTTGTTGGGGTCTGCTTGATCCTTAATGTGTGCATTTCAATAAACTACTCACAGATTTTCTCCCAGGCAGCATCCTTATCTTTCTATGCAAGTCTTTTGACTCTTCCACAATTGATAATATCTGTATATTTAATATCCAGTTATGTAAGTAATGTTTTATGAACAATAAGCTTTGGTTCCTCTGTATCTGATTTTTTTTAGTTGACATCACTCAAACAATCAGGAAAATCACATGGCAATTGTGCATGAGCATGCCTAGTTATCTGCTACTAACACAGAGAGCACTGTGAGTACATCACAGTGCATTCATAAGCCACCGCCTTTTCTAAAACTGCTTTTTGCAGTTGTCTGTGATGTTAAGAAGTTGTTAAGTAGCAATTCCCTGATAAAACACGTGGGTTTTAATATAATGTTAGTATTTTTAACATCGGGTGGTGAAACCAGCCCTTGAAATTTAGAAAATCTACTTACTCATGAAGAAGCAATAGGAGTCTTAATCCTATTAAAATGAAAAAGTGGTAAACCTTTGCTAACTGTAATTATTGCAATCAAGTAATACAAATCAAACCTGGGAAACCTGCTTCTATAGAAATAGTTGTGACTTAAGTTAAAAGTGGATGATGCTGAATTTTCTGAAACTATAGCCCTAGCTATACTAACCTCAACAGCAATAAACAGGATACAAGTATCAATGCAGATTTTATTAAAGATTTGGAGTTATAAACATTAAACAAGCGATCTGAAACATAAGAATAATACTCCTGGTCCAGATAAAGTAAGCTATCAAATGATGCAAAATCTATCTGACAGAATAGTAATTAATTTAATTAGGGCATTTAATTGGGTAAATTTCCTAAGTTTTGGAAGGAATTTCATATAATTTGCATGAGCAAACAGAATAAAGATCCAAACCTATCTAGCAGTCATTGACCAATAGCACTCTCTAGTGTCTAGGAAAGATTCTTATCTAGAGAGATTTGGTTATGTAGCCTGCATTTTAGTCTGATTCCAGTGTTTTTACCTGTGGTGTACAGTCTCATATGCAGGTCACAAGTAATACTAAACCATTTGATTATTTCATAAAGCCTTTTGCTGCAACATACACTATGTGATCAAAAGTATCCGGACACCCCATAAACATACGTTTTTCATCTTAGGTGCATTGTGCTACCACCTACTGCCTACATTATCTGCGACCTCAGTAGTCATTAGACATCGTGGAACTCATGGACTTCAAAAGTGGTCAGATGATTGGGTCTCACTTGTGTCAGAAGTCTGTACGTGAGATTTCCACACTCCTAAACATCCCTAGGCCCACTGTTTCTGGTGTGATAGTGAAGTGGAAACGTGAAGGGACATGTACAGCACAAAAGCGTACAAGTCGACCTCGTCCGTTGACTGAGACCGCCGACATTTGAAGAGGGTTGTAAAGAGTAATAGGCAGACATATATCCAGACCATCACACAGGAATTCCAAACTGCATCAGGATTCACTCCAAGTACTATGACAGTTAAGCATGAGGTGAGAAACCTTGGATTCCATGGTCAAGCGGCTGCTCATAAGCCACACATCATGCAAGAAAATGCCAAACGACGCCTTGCTTGGTGTAAGGAGCATCAACATTACACGATTGAACAGTGGCAAAACGTTGTGTGGAGTGATGAATCACGGTACACAATGTGACGATCTGAGGGCAGGGTGTGGGTATGGCGAATGCCCAGTGAACGTCATCTGCCTGCATGTGCAGTGCCAACAGTGAAATTTGGAGGTGGTGGTGTTATAGTGCAGTCGTTTTTTTCCTGGAGGGGGCGTGCACCCCTTGTTGTTTTTCGTGGCACGATCACACGCAGTCCTACATTCATATTTTAAGGACCTTTTTGCTTCCCACTGTTGAAGAGCAATTCAGGGATGGCGATTGCATCTTTCAACACGATCGAGCAGCTGTTCATACTGCACGGGCTGTGGCGGAGTGGTTACACGACAATAACATTCCTGTAATGGACTGGCCTACACAGAGTCCTGACTTGAATCCCATAGAACACCTTTGGGATATTTTGGAACGCCGACTTCGTGCTAGGTCTTACCGACCTACATCGATACCTCTCCTCAGTTCCGCACTCCATGAAGAATGGGCTGCCTTTCCCCAAGAAACCTTCCAGCACCTGATTGAAAGTATGCCTGTGAGAGTGAACGCTGTCATCCAGCTTTACCGATGGAGGATGCCACGAACTTGTATGTCATTTTCAGCCAGGTGTCTGGATACTTTTGATCGTGTAGTGTATGTGTATAACAGTAAGGTCCATAAAGATCTGACTTCAGAAGGCAAATTAGGATGATCTGAAGGTACGATTCAGAAGTGGTCAAATGTAACACAGAATAAGATTCACAAGCTACTTGATTAATCTTGTGAGTGATATTAGATAAACCTACATTAGACATGTACTGGTCTACAAATGACATGCTATCAACTCCATTTTTTCGGAAAATGCGTGACAGACAGGCTTTGTCCATATTGCAGTTTCAAGGTCACAGGTTCAAACCCAGCAGAGGGTGATGGATTTTTCCGGGCATAAAAATCCTTAGCATGGCTTCCTTCGGAAGGAAAGTAAAGCTGGTGGTCCATGACATAGATTTATGACACGTTAAACAACCTCAAGCCTGATAAAGAAGCCTCTGAGCAAAATATCTGGTGTTTCATGCCCAATATAGAATGCGACAATAAGGACCATAGTAGTAAACATAAATGAAACTCAATTTAAATCTAATTTTATTACAAAATAAAGTAAATCAAGGGAATAGCTAATTTTAAATGCGATTGAGAGGATATCCAAAAATAGGAAATCGCTGCTTTCACTTATAATGGCATAGGTATATAATTTTGATAATTTTGTTGTAACCATTAGCCAGCATGCTTATTCAAAATGAAACATTTAAAACATTCTGATTTGGATTATTATTAGGAACCGGATTTTTAGGTGGAATAAACCTTCATTTTAGTTTCTTATATGCTTAAAATAGATTTTTTTAGGTTTTTCTTGATTAAAAATTTTTTTTTATGTTTTGCTTCATGGATCTATACAAGTATCAATAATCTTGCTTTTCTGGTACTTAGTTGTAAGATTTATCTTTTGGCTTGCAGTAGATAGTTACATACATTCTCAAATTTTCGATCTAAACGATTTCCTATTATTACTTAACACATTCTTGTATGAAGAAAAGGTTCTTTCAATGGAACATGACGTCACTGGAGCGTAGAACATAGATGTCTGTACAGCAGGTTCTATGGGTAGTTTTCCTGTATCTTTTCTCCCTGCAATACCGAACTGATGATTTTCATATCTTCAAAATCAGTATTTTGTTGAAGAATCTTCTGCAACTTGATGAACATGCAACTCCCACTGGTCCAGGTATTTCTTTACTGGAAACATTGCCAATGATATCTAGAGCATGTTTCAGTGGCAAAGTTGTACTTTCCAACCGGAGAATAGCTTCTGGTATAAAACAAAAATGTGGGGAAGTGGCAAGAGTGGGGCATTTGAGTGATTTCTTGGCCTTGGCAGTGCTGGAAGCTTTGGGTTCATCCAATTCATTGACGACATTTTAATGTCCTTTAAGTGCTCGGCGTAGTAAATGGCAGCAGACAGCCAATTTCCCCAGTGGGTAAATATCAACTCAGGTGGAAGAGGGGTTGCTGGTACTTTCTCTTTGAACAATTGCATACGTGTTGGGGCTTTTAAGAAAACCTTCTTGACCGAAGATATCAGGGTGTTCACGTCATCAAAGTGGCTACTAATCTCCTCCGCCAGGTGGTGCAGGCGTGGGCCAAGCATGTAGCATGGTCGGGTGGAAGGCCTTCAGCATGTAGGCAGCACTGTCTGTCACTAACAAAACTGAAGTGTGAATGCGCAGCAATTCACTTTTTCAATAAATGTGATTTAGGCATTGTTTCACTATACAACAATTACATTAGAAAAGTACTGTCGTCGTACCCTGTTGTACTCTTGGTGAACGATTGGAGGCGATCTCGTTACGTAGATTATGCTCCTCCTGACCTCAGCTCATCCAGGTGTCAGCACATAACATGTGCTGCGTTTAACGATGGTAGCTTGAACTATCTGCTGGCTATAAGTGGTGGAAAAAATTTACAATGAGTTTCATCCGAAAACGACATTCTTTATTTTGAAAAGGAAAAAAAAAAAGCTATTTAGGTTATTTTATGTGTCAACCCCTCTAGGTTTTTTTTAGGTGTAATGAAATTCGCATATTCTGCTCCAGGAAGTGTGAAACAAATATATATCTTGAAATGTGTTAATTAAATAGCAAGGAAAAATATAGGTTAAAACTTAAAAATCCGGGCCCTAATTGTTATACTTATTTTCAGGCCTAGAGCCAACCTCACAGGAAGTAGTTTATGTGCTTTTGACAATATTCTTTATGGCTAGTCGTGTGTAGTGACTAAAATGGAAAATAGAATCAGCCGTGAAAAATTCAATTCCAGAGCCAGGACTCAAACCATAAAGCTTTCGCTTTGGTGGTCTGAGCGAATGTTCTCATCACTTGGTGTGCCGTATCAAGATATTCATACAAGCATTTAACCTTCTCATTTGGTATGAGTATCCTAGTAGACATTAAAGTTGATATCAAATGTAGACATAATATAACTCAAAGGTGACGTGTAATTAAATGATATAAAATTAATTGACATTAAACACTCACATTGCTCCACTTACCAAGTTATTGCCAGGATATGTTCTGACGACCTATTGTCCCCATTTTTGGCTGCTGGTTGACTGACGGGTGATTTCCTGATCTTCTTCCCAGGGTAACTGTAGTGTGCGATTGTTGAATTTAGAGACTTAACTATCGTCTGCTGGAGTTTCAAACTTCTTTACTTCATGTCTGAAACGTTTAATACATGCTCTTTAGTATAAGCTCAGTTTTACAGGTTATGTACTGATTTTAAAGCTTGACTTTTTGCTACTTTACTGTGATTTTCTTTACAATAGTGATTGGCTACAGCTGACTTATCTGTATCTAATATTTATGAAGTGTTCCTTTAGTCTTGTGCTTATATTCCACCAGGCGTTTCCAATTTATGTTTTGTTGCAATCTAAACGTATATTTTATATATGCCTGATGGGATTCTGTCAGTGTGCTCTGCTGTATGTTTTGTTGCAATATAAACAGTTTATATTTCTGTATGTCCGGTTTGTTTTCTGTTAGGACTCTGTATGTTATGTTGCAATCTGAACTGAACAGCTTATTTTATATATGTGAGGTTTGTTTTCTGGTGGGATTCTGTCTGTGTGTTGTGATCTATGTTTTGTTGCAATATAAAGAGTACATTTTATATCTGTATGGTTTATTTCCTGACAGGATTCTGTCTGTGTTTGATGTATACTTTGTTGCAATCTAAACAGTATAGTTACATATGTATAGTTTCTTTTCTGATGGGATTTTGTCTGTTGTGATTTCAGGATGCTATTTATTTTGGGGTGCTCGGACCATTTTGAATTTGTTAAAAATCTTTTAAAATGTATGAAATGTCCAGCGGTCATATGTAGACTTCTTAAATTTAGATTTATGCTTGTGGAGAATTAGCGTATTTACTTCTTTGAGCTGTTTTTGTTTCTTGAACTTTTTAATCTTCTCATATGTTTCAGTTTTGAATACAGTATGTTCAGCTATACACCGGTCCCAGCGATTCTGCCATTTTCCAAATGCATCCTGGAAGTCATGTTCTTTGAGTGTGTTTAGCACAGACAGCATTTTTTCTTGAATCCTCTCAACTGTGTCGAACCAACATCCTTTCAACTTGATTTTCAGTTTGGGAATAGAACGTAGTCTCAGGGTGCCAAATCAAGCGAGTACGGTGGATGCAGGACAACCACCATGTTGTTTTTTGTCAAAAAGCTCCTGTTGAAGAAGGAATTGTGATGGCACATTATCGTGATGCTACAGCCAGTTCCCTTGTCACCAAAATTTGGACAATCGTCTCCGCACATTTTCATAGAGGGTCACAAAATGTCACAGTAGTATGTGGAATTCACTGTTCAATTTGGTGGGATGAATTCTTTGTGAACAATCCTCTTGGTATTAAAGAAAATGAGGAGCATGCTCTTCACTTGTCTTGCTTTTTTTGGTCTCGGTGGGTGCAGGCTCTTCCACTGGGAGGATTGTTGTTTTGTCTCAGGGTCATAAGTGTACATCCAGCTCTCGTCACCAGTGATGACCCTGGACAAGAAGGTTGGGTCAGCCTGAAGAAGCTCCATGTAAACTTCAACATGCTGTGCCTTCTGATCAGCAGTCAGGAGCCTTGGCACAAATTTTGCATCGCCACGATGCATCCCAATTCATCAGTTAAAATGTGTTAGCATGTCTGATAACCAATTCCCATTTCATGAGCAAGGTCTTCAATGGTTCAGCGTTGATCCTCACGAATGAGGTGTTGAACTTTGGCAACAATATCAGACGTTGTGCAGCTGATGGGCCTACAGGTGTGAGCATCGTCTTCAATAGCTATATGCTTGCCCTGAACTGAGCATGCCACTCAAACACACATGTGTAGCTCATGCTTTATCCCTCAAACACTTGTTGAATCATTGCAAGGGTCCCCATAGCATTTTTCCTGAGATTTTGCACAGAATTTGATGCACACTCTCTGTTTTAATCTTGGATCCATCATAAAGTTGCCATAGACTATACGCAGAGTATCATAAAAAGTACTATAGAATCTTAACACATCTACCCAGCTGCATGAAACTTTAAACATTCACTTATAAGATCTGCTAGTGTTGCTACCTAGTGGTACAAAACTCTACAGCAATTACTGTCAAGATGGCAGCAGCCCCGAATATTTTGGATACCATTTCATATTTCTGATATTCCTGTAGGGTTTACCAATCTGTATGTTAGATGGTTGATTACAGCATATTTGTGTGGTTTAGGGTTGAAACCATTGGCTTTGATATCATTGTCAGTATGTGAGCTTTTTCTGCAAAAATCAAACTCTATTTTGTCCTTAAACTTTGTGAGTTTTATGCCCAAAAAGTGTAGGACTGGTCTGTTTCTTTTTCTACATTGAATACGAGGCTTGTTCCTGGAGATTTAGGAGTTTAAGTGAGACATCTACACTTTTTTTTATTTACCACAGCAATCAGAATATATAATTATCTATACCAGATGTTAAATATCTGAGGATATGTTTTAGTTATGTCGGTCCAAAAATGACTCATGGAGATAGAAGGTTGCCCATGCCTAGATGTTACCTATTTATAGAATTTGCTATTGAAAGAAAAATATGCTTGACTGTAGAGATTATTGTTAAGCTTATGTGTTCTTCAACTCTGTTCATTTTTAGGTTAAGAGAGTTTAGCCATTCTTGCAAATATTTTAGCACTTTGATCTTTGGAATGCTGGGAAAGAGAGATTCGAAGTGGTTTTCTTAGAAGAGAGTTTAACATTTTTTAAGTTTTTGTTTACTCCACTGAGTTACTGATATTGTGAGGGATCAACATTAATTATTATTGGTCATATGCTGTCTCTTGGTTTATGCAATTTAGGTAGCAGATATGTTCTAGCTCTTGTGGGGTTTGAAGCTCCGACTGAACTTGCTCATTAGGTAAAATGTATTTGCTTTGTTACTGATGAACGTATTTATCTAGGGGATCTTTATGAATTTCTATGAAATTGACACCCTTTCATATATTTTGCATTCTTTGCATATATATATTTTATCTAGGATAGCTATTTTGTTCCTCTTACGTGGTTTTGTATTAATTACATCCTCTTCATTCATTAAGTTAACTATTTTCTTCAACAGGTTGTTTTGATACATTTTCTGTTTCATCCTTCTATTGCAGTTTCTATATCTCTTATGTAGTCCGTTTTGCTCTGCCCATTATTTGATAACTGGATCAATACAAATGTTTAACGTTGATTCATTTTCTATCATTTAATCATTTACTTTACTGTTTGCTCTTTTATTAGGTTTAATCTTTCACCTTGTATGTTGCACAAGGCTAGTTTGGAAAAACTTTATAGTCAATATTGCAAGTTGCCTTAAAGGTAAATCATGGTTAGCTTAATCAGATGAGAAGGTTTAATGCTTGTACAGGCATCTCAATGTGGTATCTGAAGTGCTAATACCATTGATATGAAGAGGTGAATATCTTTGGTTTGAGTCTCAGACTTTGCATTGAATTTTAAATTTTGCAAATCTGATTCAACTTTTCAAGTAGGTTTGTTTGAGAGAACAGTGGAGATGTGTGGACAATGGCTGATAGGTTCAAAGAAACTGATGGTTAAAAATTATAAATATTTTATGTTATTTATAATATGTTTCTTTCTCTACAGACTTGTTAATGAAATTATGAACAGCAATAGTTGTGAAATTGATATCAAAACAGAAATAAAAGAAGAGGATCCTCTCTCAGACGACATAGCCTCACAGGATGAGAGAGAGTTCTTTACCAAGAATGTTACACTGAAGAAAAAGAGTGATGCAGTGCTTCTGGACAGTAATAGTGCCGTGACAATCAAAACAGAAATTAAATCAGAGACACCTTTTCCAGGCTTTTGTTCACAGAAGGAGAGAGAATGTTTTACCAAACATCTGGTAAAGCAGATTAAATCTGAAACTGTTACATACGGCAACAACTGCGAGATAGATACAGAAACAGAGGAAAAGACTCTGGTTTCAGACTTTGGTTTACAGAAGGAAAGAGAATTTCTTCCAGAGGATCCAGTAATGAAAGATAATAAATACGTCAGTGATCATGAAACAGATAACAAAATAGAAATTAGCCAAGGACCTTGGTGCATGGGAACAGAAACTTTAACTGCTTGTGATGAGATTAAGGTAAGTTTTCTTGAAATCTACAGCAGTTACAATTTTTGTTTATTTTATACTCCATAACATATTTGACTTTGTAATACAAAATTAATAAGAACAAGAGGTAGTTTGTGAATGTGTACAGTGTTTGTTAGATGATGTATTCAAAGGATTGAAAGTAAATGTGGTGATAATGTTGAAAATTTTATGATACTGGAGGGACTTTTGATGACATCAAACCAAAATATTCTGTGATATTGTAGCTTCTGATAATCACTATCATGAAATAAAAAGTTAAAGGAGCAATGAGTAATTTCAAAGGAAATTCATTTCATATTGAACATTTATTAATTTCTATACCACTCGGACAATTTTATATTGCACATCTGTTAATGTTCATATTACTCATACATTTAGTATTGAATGCCCATACACATGTATATCACTGACTTCATCCTTAGTGGTCCAGGGTAACCATGCTAGAATCTAGATCCCAAGGTCTCCAGTTCAACCCACTGGAGGGTGAGGGATTTTTTGGGCATAAAAGTACTTACCATGGCTTCCTAAGGAAGGGAAGTAAAGCCAGTGGTTCCATGTCATAGATTTACGGAATGTAAAGAACCTCAAGGCTGATAATAAAAAGGCCTCTGAGCAAACTTTCCCAATCTTGCATGCCCAAAGTAGAGTGGGACACTAAGAATTCTAATAGTTAAAGAGCATCCATAAATAAAACTCAATTTTTGTTTTATATCACTCTGGCACATTTTACATTACATGCCTATACACTTCCCTATTGCATAAGGATAACAAAAACACCCTGATATTTATATTTGAGAAAACCAGTATAAAATTGGAAAGTGCGGCTATGGAAATTCCCTCACCACATATTTTCAAGAATGTTGGTGGGGGTCTTAATAGTGTGTGTCTGCAGGAAAAACATGATTCAGTGGTAAAGGAATTATCAAAATGTGTTGAATATTCCTACAGATTTCTTTGAATACAAATACACACATATACTTTCTGTCTGTTTAATATTCAGTATGTATTATTATAAACAAGTATCTCAATACTTAGGAAAAGAATACACATTATATTTTTCACTTTGGGTTCTTCCAGTTCCCTGTATTTTAAAATGAATACCATTCAGATTCAACTGGAATGTGGACAAAACCTATAGAATTTTTATTATTATTATTATTATTATTATTATTATTATATCATTAGTAATTATTCCCTAAGAAGTTGTAGGATGGTGTCCATCAGTTCTGAAATGATTGATGTAAAAGTAAAATTCTAACATTCTTGTTTAGAGACCTAAGATCTTATAAACCACAAAAACAGGTTACTGACATTGAATAAGTGAGTTTTTTTGTTCATCTCTTCCCTGCCACTGTCCCCTTGCTTTCAAACCACTTCTTTTTTCATTTTTGTAAATACTTGGCTAATTGGTTCATATATTCTGATATGCTAGACGTTTATTTTATCAAATCTGTGTTCTATAAACCAAATATAACTGAACCAGGTTGTAAACACTCTCCATTGCTTGGTTTTTTTTTACAACCCATTACATGATGAAATACAAAATCTTATTTTCCACATATCTCCTAATACCACATACAAAATTACACCAGGTGCTTTAACAGATATCTATGTTATGCAGGACATTTAACTAACTCTGTATAGATGATTGTGTGGAACTCTACATTTGAATTATTCTGTTACAGGGTGGGGACTTTCCTCCAGTAAAACATTCAAGGTAAGACCCCTGAAACAAAAAAACATTTTGAGAAAACATGTACACATGTGTGTGTGTGTGTGTGTGTGTGTGAGAGAGAGAGAGAGAGGTAGAGATAGACAACATAACTAAGAAGTTGTCTCATAAATATCAAACTTGGTATCAAATGTTTGCACGTTGGAAATATGCAACACAGGTATTCAAGAAAATTTTCCCATGCCAAACTGCCCTTTACATTAAAGATTTTTGATTATAGCACCATAGGTTTAAGATTGTTGCTTTATATCATTCACTGTTAATTTTTTGAGAAGGATAAGTAGACAGCTCCACAGTTATGGCATCAAAGCCATTCACAAGCCACCGCCTAAAATCAGAAACTTGGTCATGCCAGTAAAAGCCAACTTAGCTCTAAGGTTTTTGTATCTACCTCATTCCTTGTCAATGTGGCACAGCGTTCATTGGCTAAAGAGGACACGCTATTTCCACTCACGTTACTTAACACCAAAGAACTATTAGGTTCATGCAACCCGAAAAATCTGGAATGGCTGAACATTGGTCAAATTTCAGCAAGACCAACATAGTGGTGAAGTGTTCAAGCTACTGGGAAAGAAGTCTCAACCATCTCATCTGAAACAAGTAATCTTAACCATGATTCAGGCCTACAACTTTGTTCCGCATGGGCACCCATGATAAAAGTATTAACACTAGTTGTCAGCCTGTTGTGTCCCAAGATTTTATAAAATTTTCATGGCATTTATACCAGGTCCATGCTTGAATTAAATAACATGTGTGCTATAAAAGGTTTTCTATCTGGCCCGTGTGTAGGTTTGAAATATTAGATATACACGACTACCATAGTTTCCTATCAGGTCAATGCCCATACCTCAGTCACGTTAATTACATAATCTATATGGCTGAAAAATCATGCGAACCAATGAGATTTCAGTTTTACCCCAGCACTATAAATATGGAAATCCATACTTGCTTTTTCATCAGTTTATCCTGAACATGAAGACAATCAATACCTTCAAAACATCAGTTTCAAACCATCTACTTACCTGACTAGGTGCCAGAGAACGTTTGTAGTTAACACAATTTATGTCAATTCTCTTTGTGCCATTAACCATTTCCAACATATTGGTTTCAGTTTATTTTGTTTCTTTTAATGTGAAGAATATTATGTGAAGTTTCAAAGCCAGCATACAGGAATTCACTTTTAAACATTTGAGCCTCCTCGTACTTGCAACAAAATGTTGGGTATGAATGTCCACAGGAGTATGAGGGAGACAGTTAATCAAAAGTGCTCTGTGTATGTCCAGGGACAGGATCCTGGAGGTGTCAGTTAAGCCCCCCCCCAAAAAAAAAATAAGTCTTATGTTAATGTCTAGGAATAGGAGCCTGGAGGAATCATTTAAATCATTCCGTTAAAACCTGAGGTGGTAGTAAGAAAATTTTTTAAGATAAATCTCAAAACCAGGAATCTAAGACATCTTTATTGGGTTAAAAATAAATGGATATAAATGATCAATAAATTATTGAGTATTGATTGTATGAGTTTAGATTCATGACATGGATTGTTTGAATGGTGTTGCAAGCTGGAGAATTATATTAATGGATGTAGTGTTTTAGGATGTTAATCTTTTATTATCTGACCAGATTTCATGGCCTGGAGGAGAGGCAGGATTGAAACCATGCCACAAAAATTGCAATTTTGTAATCAGTTAGTATTTCAGTAAATATTCATATTACAACAAAGTATGTAATGAAAGAGGATTGATGAGGTCTCTGAGCGAAATTACTGGTCTTTCACGCCCAATATAGAATGGGACACTAAGGACCATAGTAGTTAAAGAGCGTCCATAATTAAAAAAAAATTAATAAATAAAAAATAAAGTGGATTAACACAGTCAGTAGAAAGAATAGATACTGGAAGAAGAGATAAATATGAAATTTGGGGCTAGAGAAATTAACATGATTGTAACACAAGCTTTTCTTTTTAATTTGTTGAGCCAATGAAAAAGGTACAATAACATGTGGCCTAATTCTTTTAGTAGTAGCAAACATGCTGCAGCAGTGCCATGCAATGTCATGTTAACCACAGGTTACTTGCCTGCTTCCCTTCCTCACAGCATATGAACCTGCCCACTCTGTTCCATGTCCATTTACAGTGGCAACAATAGAGGAGCAGTTGTATTGTCATCCGTGGTCTAGGGGTAGCGTGCTAGCTTCTAGTTTCCAAGGTCGCGGGTTCAAACCCGGCAAAGAGCAATTGATTTTTTTGGCTGTAAAAATACTTAGCATGGTTTCCTTCAGAAGGATAATAAAAGCAAGTGGTTCGTGTCATAGATTTACTGTACATAAAAGAACCTCAAGCTTGCCTCTGAGCAAATTTTCCAGTCTTTCATGCCCAATATAGAATGGGATGCTAAGAACCATAGTAGTTAAACAGCGTCCATAAATAAAACTCAATTAAGTGGTCAGGAGGTACAGTTGAAATGTTTTCAAATCATGCGCAGAGAAGCTGGTTAAAATTCTAGTGTTCTATGGGTTGCATGGCACGACAGTGTCCTCAAGAAGCAGTGAAGTTGCCTTACAGAATGGTAGCAAGGGGGGATTGCAGCCTTCCAGCAAGGACATGGAAGTGTTTTGGATATGTCTCGATCTGATCACCCACCTGTAGGTGACAAAAATATACAACCTGTATCCACGTAATTGGATATAGACCAGAGCACAAGATACAGGAATCACTTCTTTGTGTTTCACATCCTGAAGGACCACCTGAAAATGTGGAAAATTGCATTAAAATGGATCCTACAGGAATTAATGCTCATGCAGAAATGTTTGCAATATATTTCCTGTATGCACTTGCAGCACTATGAGTGCAAAGGAGAGGACTTCTTAAGACCTGCGACAAATCCTATGAATCACAGCTTAAACACAAATACAACGAGTGGCATCATCATCGGTCACCACAGAAGCATAGTTAGGCAGACCACCTATGTGAAGGCAATACTGATTCTTGCCAATGATTGGGTTGGTGTAATCTTAAAGCAGATCGTTAATGTGGAGTACTACTGTTTGTTTTGAAAAACAATCTTCTAGCAACCCTGAGAAAGAAGAAAACAGTGACACTTCATAGTTAACTTACCCATTGTTATGCATGACAGTGCTAAGGCACGTACAGGAGGAGTTGTGCCTGAACTGTTAAATCTTTGGTTTTAAGTCCTTGTGACTTCGATCTCGTCCTTCAGATGGACAGATGGAGCCACTTCTTGGGATTTGTGTCCATACGTTGAAGACATTTTTTTATAAGCAACCGACCAGTCTCTTCACACCATCAAGAGATTAGGCAGTGCCGACGGGATCCAAGAGCTTTCAAATTGCTGGTGACTACATTGAAGGCCTAAATAATTTATAACATGTGCATGTGCAATGTATGGTGAAATAAAATAGTCACCAGCAATAAAAAAAATCACATGATAAATTTCTCACTTTTGTTCATAGTCTTCTGATCTCTAAGTACATTTTCACCAATGAATTGACATAATTTTATTTCTTCCTCGAAAAGGGAAGTATGCATTATGCTTCTCTCTCTCTCTCTCGTATGAGAGAAATGAATTTTGTGTGTTCAGGGAACTAAGACTTATAATTGTTCTGGAATGTTGAATAAAAGCTTCAGTCACTGGTGATAAGTGGCAGGAAAGTAAAGGAAATACAGTGTTTTGTTTACAGTGGCATGACATCTGAATTATAATTGCTGTGATAGAATAACCATATCCTTGCACATGTACAGTCGACTACCATAGTGTATCTTGTGGGCATTAACTTATCCAGTAATATACTTGCTTTTTTTCATCGCTTGACAAAGGAGGGCGAAGATTGCGATGCTGGACTGAATGCTTGCAAGTTTAGGTAAACAAAGTGAATGACAATCCTTGGTTGACAGGTCATTTGGTCTCTGTGTTTTATTGTTATTATTATTGTTGCAATGCATCAATAAGTTAGAAGGATGTCACCGCTTTTGAAATATCTACAAATAGAAATTTTACTTTGTGGACAATTATGAACATTATTCCTATATTAAGGAGAAGTGGTATTATATTCTACCCAAAAATTCAGTATTTAGATTTCTCCAGAAATAAACGATTTCTGGTCTCCTCAAACTCCCCCAAAAAAATGGAATTTTAGAAATACATGTGTTATTCCTGAGAAATAATGAATTCAATACTGAAAAGTCAATTGAATATCAAATTTTTACTATGTATGCATGTAATACTCAGAATTTAATAATAAAATAATGCTTCTCCTTGTTTCCCTATATTCTGAAACCAGATCTTCGTCACTCTTGAGATATTCGCTATGTGATCAATGTTCATTACATTGTCTTATAATGTGTGGATTCAATGCTCAGGATTTAATAATGAAATCATTCTTGTCCTTGCTTTTCAATATTTTGAGACCAGATCTTTTTGACTCTTGAGATATTAACATGCAGCTGGTGATCAGTGTATATCACATTCTTATTATGTGTTTGTGTATGTCTAATGCTCAGAATTTAGTAATGATTCTTCTGCTTGCTTCCCAATATTCTGAGACCAGATCTTCATTCTTGAGATATTCAGACAGTGATCAATGTTCATTATATTATCTTATTATGTGTCAGTCTAATACTCAGAATTTAATAATAAAACCATTTCTCTTTGCTTGCCAATATTTTGACACCAGATCATCATGATTCTTGAGATGTTCATTTGCCACTAGTGACCAATGCTCATTATATTGTCTTATTATCTGTCAGTCTATGCTCAGGATTTAATAATAAAATCATTCTTCTCCTTGCTTCCCAGTGTTTTGAGACCAGATCCTCTTGACTCTTGAGATATTCACATGAGCTTTTGATCAATGTTCCTTCCATTGTCTTTGCTGCTGGATAATAAGCAATCTCTTTTCATGTACATATTTGTTTTTCTTTGTCCCCTTCTCAAAAAAGACTGGTAAACATTTCCTACGGTTAAAATTTGAGCTCATTGGAACACAAAATTTGTGCACATTTTTACTTCTCTCTCTACGTACCTATGGCAAGTAGACACAGTATTATATTCCATGCAAAAATTAAGAATCAGGCTTTCACAACAAATACATGTTTTGAGATCTCTGAAAAGAAAGGAAATTCCCTTAAGCCTCTATATGTCTGTGTCTGTGGACTGCATAACTCAAAAATGAAAATTCAGATATGTTTCAAATTTAATATTTAACTTTAGGATCTTTGAAACATTTACACTAAGGCTTTGGAGAAAATCCCTAATCTTTGGAAAATTTGTACCTTTTTTCTCAAAAATCTCTTATCAGTTTTGATTTTATTGTCATATGCTTAATATATTTTTATGAGTGATATTTGCATTTTCTGTGAATAGCCTTGAAGTCCTATTCATTCTGAATACACTATATTTTGTATTGTAGGTACACCGTAAGGTAGAGATGAAGCTTAATAGTAAAATTTAAATGTTCATAAAATACACAGTTTGCGAAATGCATTATTTGGCAACATTAATTATTTCTGCTGTGTTTTGAAATTTCAAGTACTTAAAATTCTAGAAGCATTTGGTTGACATTTGCTTGTTTCTTGTGGTGTCATAGAACGGTACAGAATTTTGTCAGGAAGAACATTCCATCCAATGTATTGGCTGATGACATGTTTGTAACCACATTATTAAGAAAATATTTTCTTGCCAAATGTAATCAACACAGAAATGGCTTGCAAAACTAATTTGAACAGTTGCTGTTATAGAAAACCTGAAACTTGATTTAATTCTCATTGCAAGTGACAAACATTGCTTGTATTGCCACAAATATCGGACTCGTTTCACCATTAACATGTTTTTCATTTGAAGTTATTTGATTATATTGTCGATTAACAAAGTTAATTTAGTTGTGAAACAAAGATACTTTACATGAATTTAAAACTAAACTTGTCACTTATACTTGAGCAACATATGTACCTATTATTAGGAAACAGAGATTCAGTATTCAGATTTAATTCTGTGACTATTGCACTAATATGCTAAATCCTCCAACATTTCAGGTTATTCCTGGAAGCAGTTTCTGATGATAGTAGTGGTAAATCATCAATGAGCTCTCCTGATGTCTTAGGAAGAGAGAAAATCTTCTATAATCGAAAGGATTTTCCTGAATGTGAGAGTCAGCAAAGTGATGTCACAGAAATACTAACTGTAGACGATGTTCACTCAAAACAATCTAGTAAATGTAGTGATGGGGGAATGGAAATTTACAGCAAGAGTTTATATTTGCAGCAAAAGAATTTGTATCATAAAGTCAAAAGGTCACACAGGTGCAACATTTCTGTTAAAAGCTTTATCCATGTGTCACATTCAAAAAATCATGAATTTGTTCATAGGGGTGAAAGATGGAATAGGTTTAAAACTTGTGATAAGAGCTCTACGCAGTTGTCAAGTTTGCAAATACATAATTTGATTCACAAGGGTAAGAAGCCACACCAGTGTAAAATTTGTAATAAGAGCTTTATTTGCTTGTCAGGTTTAAAGAAGCATAACTTGATTCATGAGGGTAAGAAGCCACACCAGTGTAAAACTTGTGATAAGAGTTTTTATTACTTGTCAAGGTTGAAAACACATAATTTGAATCATGAGGGTAAGAAGCCACACCAATGTAAAACTTGTGATAAGAGCTTTACTTGTCTGTCACGTTTAACTATACATAATTTGATTCATGAAGGTAAGAAGCCACACCAGTGTAAAACTTGTGATAAGAGCTTTACTCAGCTGTCACATTTGACGACACATAATTTGATTCACGAGGGTAAGAAGCCACACCAGTGTAAAACTTGTGATAAGAGCTTTACTCAGCTGTCACATTTGACAACACATAATTTGATTCACGAGGGTAAGAAGCCACACCAGTGTAAAACTTGTAATAAGAGCTTTGCTCGGCTGTCATATTTGACGACACATAATTTGATTCATGAGGGTAAGAAGCCACACCAATGTAAAACTTGTGATAAGAGATTTATTCGGCTGTCACATTTGACTAGACATAATTTGATTCATGAAGGTAAGAAGCCATACCAGTGTAAAACTTGTGATAAGAGCTTTACTCAGCTGTCACATTTGACGATACATAATTTGATTCATGAGGGTAAGAAGCCACACCAGTGTAAAACTTGTGATAAGAGCTTTACTCAGCTGTCACATTTGACAACACATAATTTGATTCACGAGGGTAGGAAGCTATACCAGTGTAAAACTTGTGATAAGAGATTTATTTGGCTGTCACATTTGACTACACAATTCGTTTCATGAGAATAAGCCACACAAGTGTAAAACTTGTGATACGAGCTTTACTCAGCTGTCACATTTGATGACACATAATTTGGTTCATAAGGGTAAGAAGCCACATCAGTGTAAAACTTGTAATAAGAGCTTTATTCAGCTGTCACATTTGACGACACATAATTTGATTCATGAGGGTAAGAAGCCACACCAATGTAAAACTTGTAATAAGAGTTTTTATTACGTGTCAAAGTTGAAAATACATAATTTGATTCACGAGGGTAAGAAGCCACACAAGTGTAAAACTTGTGATAAGAGCTTTACTCAGCTGTCACATTTGATGACACATAATTTGATTCATGAGGGTAAGAAGCCACACCAGTGTAAAACTTGTGATAAGAGCTTTACTCAGCTGTCACATTTGATGACACATAATTTGATTCATGAGGGTAAGAAGCCACACAAGTGTAAAACTTGTGATAAGAGCTTTACTCTCTTGCGGAATTTCAAAAGGCATAATTTGCTTCATGAGGGTAGAAATCCTTAACAGTGTAAAACTTGTGATAACTATTTGGTTGAGAACTTGAAGTGCCATAGAAGCATACAAATGCAATGTTTGTGATCAGATAGTTGCCTTTGTGTATAGTTTGAAAATGCATAATTTGAATCATCAGGGGGTGAAACTCTGATAGATATGAAGACTTTAGGGATGGACATCCACATATGACATGCAGTCATGGCTTCATTGGGGTTTACAATATACAATTTTTTGTAGCACTGGTTGCGCTCAGCAGCAAATAAAGACACTTGACTCAAATTAGTTATCAGCATTACCACTGGAATGTAAAGTATACATTAGAACAAGTAAATCACTTACAATTTTTAAAGACTTGTTTTTTCTTAAATGTTATATCACATATTCATAATTTATATAAACCAGTGACCGTTAATGTTCACTCAGCTTTTTGAAGATACTTAATATTAGGAAATTTCTTGTGATTGAATAACCATATTTTCGCTTCTTGTTCATGCTAGGTAGTAGTAGATTGTTGGCAGTGTATGTTCCATCTGCTAGAAAGGAAAAATATGCTCTATAGTATCATTTGCAAACATGTCAGTAATTTATATAGAGAGAGATCAGATTATGTTTCAACTGGAGCAGTATGCATGTCTACCTTGCTCATGTAATTCATTGCCACTCGTCCAATCAAGGAATTTCAAGTGACTTAAGTTGTCACATGGGTGAATTTCTTCTACCTCATTCATTGTACAGCCTCAAAGTTTAGTTGACGCACAGGCTTAAGCTTTTGAAATGCCTTCTTCCTGTAATATAGGACATACAACACTGACAGTCATGTTTGCTGTGCATTAATGTATGTGATAGGAACAATAAGATCGAGCTGTTTGTTTTTAGTGTCATGTATGCATATGCAGCAACAAGATCCCAGGTTTCTATAGTTCTTCCCATGTTCTAATGGCTGAAACATACCTCTCCCTCTAGTTCCCAAGGTCATGGGTTCAAACTAGGCAGAGGGCGATGGATTTTTTCGGGTATAAACATTTTTAGCATGGCTTCCTTCAGAAGGGAAGTAACATCAGCGTTCCCGTGTCTTAGATTTACAGCACGTAAAACAACCTCAAGCCTGATGCCTCTGAGCAAAATTACCGGTCTTTCACGCCCAATATAGAATGGAACATTAAAGAGCATCCATAAATAAAATTAAATTTTTTATACCTCATTGCTGAGTAGACTTTGCTTTATTGATACTAGCTTTTGTTTAAATACTATATTTACAACTTTCCAATAATAGTTTTTGGGACTTATTTATAACCAACAGATGAATTAATTGGAGAGATTTGTTGAAAGCAATGTACTTTAATATTTGTTCCAAGTTTAACATGAAAGCACTGTACTCCTTAGTACTCAAAGTTGCAAAATATTGACAAATACAATTTTATAGAGCAGGCGGTTTCCTTGATATAACTTTTCTATCCATTCTGTTTCCCCTCATCACAGATCGTGCTTTTTTCTTAATCTTAGTTTCACTATGCCCAAATACAAATTAGTGTAGTGCTTCCTGATTAAATGAAAACAAGAGAAGTAAAACAGGTAAAGAGCTTGTACCATGGCATTAAAATGTATTCATTATATTACTCTCATGCAAATAAATGCAGTGGAATGCCCGTAAAGGATACTTTATGATTTTGAGCTGTTTTGCCTTTCATGCTACTTTAAAAAAAATCATATCTTACATTCACACGACTTCATCTACCTTTTAGCTTATTACTGGGTATACGAGTAAAAATTATTCCTACTAAACTTTATTTCCATATACTTAATTTTAATCAAGACAAACGTTTCCAGAAATAGGTGCATTACACATTTTGGTTTAGATACAAAGCGAAAGGCAATAGTCAGCTTTTTAAAACTCAATGACATATGCTGGCCTTAAAATTGCATACTCTTTCGATGATGTCGTGAGAAACAACTGAATGTTGACAGGACTTTTAAAAATAAAGGTTGAACAATTTGAACCACTAGTGACGGATATTTCAGAAATGGATGTTACCACAAAAAATTATTTGAAATAAATTGTGTGTTTTAAAAAAGATATACATTGTGTAGTACGTTTCCATTTATTGCTTAACGAAATATTTTCTTGAGAATCTTCATGTCGCAGGTTTGCATGATACTGAAATTAATTCCAAGTTTGGTATTTAACCGACTTTTCACTTATGAGTTATAGTATTCACAGATACACCGAACCCTTTTTCTAAAAGTACATTTTCTTACAGTTAAATCTCGGTATCGAATTTTTTGTGGAATGCAGTACATCCTCTGCCTACTATGTACCACGTGGCAGAAAGATTGAATGGAGTTCTAGTTATGGTCCTTAGCGTCCCATTCTATATTGGGCGCGAAAGACCGGAAATGTTGCTATCGTAAATCTACAACATGGCACCACCAGATTTACTTCCCTCCCAAACGAAGCCATGTTAAGAATTTGTACGCTGGAGAAATTAAATATGCTTACCCTACCACGAGAAGTATCAAGTTCTACTTTACTGCACTACCCTTCAGGTACAGCAATAAGATCCAAACCTAATGAACTTTTTGCCACCCTTGCTCTAAACCATTCATATCTCCAATGAAACGAGGAGTTACATTTGATGTCTAACACAGGTGCAGGGTTTAACAGAGACAAGAAGTAAAGAAGAAGAATGTTGATGCATTCTTGCAGAAGAGGTTCGAAAGTAAATGGAGATGTAAGGGTGAGTCGAGGTTATGGATGAAGAGTCTGTATTAAGTAGCAAAAACTGGAATGAAGAAGAATTTGACTGTTTGGAGGAAGAAATGCACATTGTTTAAATACAGAAATACAAGGTGTGATCAAAAAGATTCCGGAATGACGTCATAAATACTACACAACAGTTTGTTTTGTCTAATCTGCACTGTCAACTTCGAAGTAGTCTCCTTGGGAGTTGATACACTTTTCCAAGCGCTTCTGCCACTGCTGGAAGCACCAGTGGAAGTCTTCTTCTTTCAATATGTTCAGAGCTTCTGCGATTCGCGATGGATGGCATCATTGTTTTAAAAACGGTGTCCTCGGAGCCGCATTTTAATTCACAGGAAAAGAAAAAGGTCCGCTGGTGCCAAATCTGGAGAATAGGCGGAATGGGGAACAGTATTCAAAATTGGTGAACAGAAAGGGCTTTGTGTGCGGGCGCATTGTCATGATGCAGGAACCAGTCACCACTCCATTTCTCCGGCTGTTTGCGTCGCACATTCTCCCTTAATCTTTGCAGCACTTGATTCACTGTTTCACCCTGTGGCACAAATTCCTTATGTACAATGCCTTTAATGTCAAAACACACAATCATTATTGACTTCACTTTGGATCGAACTTGTCTGATGTTTCGGGCGTGGAGATGGACTCTTCTATTGTGAAGATTGTTGCTTCGTTTCTGGATAGTACCCATAAATCCAAGTTTCATCACCAGTAATAATTTTCTCCATAAACTGTGGGCCATTTTGTAGCTGTTCTTTAAGACCTGTGCAGGCAATCACACGCCTTTTTGGTCATTTGAAAGCAGGCGAGGCACGAACTTGGCGGCAAATCCTCTCATGTCCAAATTGTCTTTCAAAATGCTTTGAACACTTCCAAAGGAGAGTCCTAATAAGTCAGAAAGTTCGTATTGTAATGCGCCTATCATTTAAGACCATTTCCCTCACCTGATTGATGTTTAGCTGGAACAGGGTCGCCCGAACGATCTGCATCTTTAACTGATATCACTCCACCTTTAAATTTCGAAAACCACTCAAATGATTGAGTTTTGCCCATAACTTTCTCCCCATAAGCTGTTCTTAACATTTCATAGGCTTCTATTGCAGTTTTACCCAGTTTAAAGCAAAATTTGATGTTTGTTCTTCGCAATCTGACATTTTTGCTACGCGGAAAAATCGCAGCACTTGAAAAACACGTGTCCACTTCAAAGCGTCTACCTCGTGACTGCATGGTCACAGGAAGTCACGTGACCTCTCATTTTTATCGGGAAGGAACGCTGCATGTACAGTCTGGGTAAGAATTAAAGAAATCTCAGCGTCAGTATTGTTGTGAAGTAATTCCGGAAACTTTTGGATCACACCTCATATAGTTGTTTTTGTTCAAAGAATCATTGTCATAATGGTGTTTACAGAAAAAGTTATAAATAAAATTTGAAGACTCAATTTTTTTTTCAAAAATATACACATGGAAGGTATAAAATTGCTTTCTTAAATGGTTTGAAATTGTTTAAAATTTAATAAAAATGTTCAGCCATTTTTACTTTCTTTACCAGTACATAGTAGGCATAGGTGTTGCATTCCATTAAAAAATTCGATACAAAGTTTTCATCAGAAATACACGTTTTGAGGTACCCTGAATCCAAAAAATACATTTTTAGAAAACAGTCCATGTGTGTACAGCTGCCAGCTTAACTCGAAAACGAAATTTCGGATAAATACCGAATCTCGTATTTAGGTTCAGTACTTCCAAATATGCGTCACACGGATTTTCAACAAAGATATATATATATATATATATATATATATATATAAAATATGTGTCTTGAATTTTTTTGGGAACAGCTTGTGAAGTCCTCTTCATTCGAAAAGCATTTTGTATGATTTCGTGTAACTGGTAAACATTAAATGACAAAGAAGAACGTATTACACAAAAAATGTAAATTTCTTTAAAACACAAAATTTATTCCAAAATATTTTTATGGCTCCAGGCATTTCCGAGATGTCCATTATTAATGGTTCGAATTTTATAGCTGCAGTTGTAAAACATTTGACTGTCACTATTCGCTTTGTGTCTATAACGAAATTTGTAATGCAGCTATTTCCAGAAAAATTAACTGGATTAAAATGAAGTATACAAGAAAATAAAATTTTGTAAGAATAATTTGTATACCCACTAATGAGCAATGAGGGTAAAGAAAGTAATGCTGTAATATATTCAGTGTAATTGTTTCAAAGTGCACTAAGTCGCAAATATTTTTATTATAAGTGGGATAAACAAACAATTATTTTGACAATAGTGTTAAGAAAGAGGCATTTGGGCTAAATTAGGTATGAACAGCTTCAAAAAGTGCCGGAATGTTTAGGGGTAAGGACGAGAATTCCATGCACTGTAAAATCCCAAAATATGCATGAATTCATGCACCATCAAACTACAATGCAAGAACGATCAAGTGAAAAATATATTAAAGTATGCACTATTATTCTTGCTCCAAATTCATTAATTCCCTTCCCTTTTTGCAGTTAACTAACGACAATCCTAATTTTTTCTGAGGTTCCTGCGCTTATTAGTAAAAATATATTTGTAGCCAGAAAATTACCTCTCTGTAACATAAGAAGTTACAGGCGCAAATTTGAACGAACATATTTGTGACAAGTGTCATGTCAAAGTTCTTCATTCATGCTTTCACCAAAAATAACTTCTTCACTGAACAAAAGAATCGATAGTTATGGTTCACGTTTACAACACTGTCCAGTTTCTTCTTTGCATCTACTGACACTTTCCGTTGGGCATGACAGATGAATGTATGTAATTTCTTAATAATTGACATTGTGCCTACCAGTGGCAGACATGTGGCTTCTAATTTTGTTATTGTAGAGGGGAATTTAGAGAAGTTTGCCATAATGTAAATTAAATCCTGCTGCACATTTTTACATTCAGATGCTGCCTGTAGAAGAAACTGTTTACTATCTAAAATGAAAGAATTGTTTACTTTAGAATTAAACATTAATGTATTAATTTTATTGCAATTGACTATGTATCAATTTTATTTCATACCGATTTAATGGCATCAAAATTCTTTCATTCATTCATTATCTGTTTACCCTCCTCTTATGTAGGACTTACACCCCCCAGGACTTACAAGCGGGTGCCTGGGGTCAGAGGCCCGTCGAGGAGCAGACACTCATGGATCAGACAGAGCATCCAGGATGGGTGATCAGCCCGATGCCTGGTATGGGATGAAGGAAGTAGATGAAACGAAATGTTGGTGAAATGGATGAAAGGAAAGGTGATGATGGAGCAGTTGGTGGAAGGAATGGCGGGGGAAACCGGAGAACCCGGAGAAAACCCGCCCAGACGCCGCTTCGTCCACCACAAATCCCACATGCAGGTCCCTGGGATTGAACCCGGGCCGCCTAGATGGGAGGCGAGCGGTCTAACCGCTCGGCCACGGCGCCGCCAATGGCATCAAAATTACCAGAGTAAAATATTGTCAAGTACCTAATCTAGTCAGGATGTGCTGAGGGGGTAATGGTAACTTAGAGAGACTATCTTTGTAAGTAGTTACATATGCAGGTTCTTTTTGAAAACCCCTGTACACTGTCACACCCGCTGGATGTGACGAGGGAGCGTAGCCGATAGAGGAAAATGAAGAGAGGGTAGAGACAACTCTCGTAATAGCTGGATGGCCCATTTATTAGGGTCTATAAAGAAAGATTATATTAGCTGGCTGATAGTCTTGAATAGATTTTGCTTTCCTGAAGAGACTTCCACGAGATTACAAAGCGTAATTATAGATTGGAATTTCCCCGTGCGGGGCTTACCTTGGGAGATGCGTTGCGTACCGTGTGCCTATTTCCACCATGCAAACGGCTTGAAATAGCGCCATGAGCAAAAGAAGATGCCCAGAAACAAAACAATTTCTGGAAAAGGTGTATACAAACATGCGTAAAGGATCCAAACCTCGATAAATTAAAGCTACGAGGGCTGTCCTAGAAGTACCCGACCTAACAAAGGAAACAAACCTTTTGGGGAAACAAAACATATTTATTTCTTTACATAGTCTCCTTTCAGTTCGATACACTTTTCCCAGCGGTGTTCAATGGCTTCGATACCTCCATCAACTGCAGACTCCAGCTTTTCACTGTTGGCAAATCTTTTAGCACCAAGCTATTTCTTTAACTTTGGAGTGGAAAATAATCAGGGGGAATAGGGTGCATGGGAAATGAATTCGAACTTTAACGCATTGATTATGGCCATGGCGATAATGTATGTGTGAACTGGTGCATTGTCTTGATGAAACAGAACTTTCTTTTTCGCTAAATGCGGCCTGTTTGCTTGATTTCATCATTCAAATAGTGCAATAAGTTTGCATAATACTTGCCTCGATTGCTTTTCCTTTTTGAAGATAATCAATGAAAACCATTTCACTCACATTCCAAAAAAACTGTCATGACCTTGCCTGTAAATGAAACTGTCTCACCTTCTTTGGAGCTGATTCTCCCCTTTCAATCCACTGTTTTGACTGTTTATTCGTCTCAGGTGTGAAATGATGTATCCATGTTTCATCCATGGTTATAAATCGACACAAAATCTCGACTTTATTGCAGCAAAACATCGCCAAACACTCGACTGAAGCATCTTCACGATGCTGCTTTTGTTCCATTATGAGTAAACGCGGCACCCATCTTGCGCACAGCTTTCTCATGTTTAAATTTTCAGTTAGTATGCGATGTACAGCACTTTTAGAGATGCCTACGATGTCTGCTAGCTCGCGCACTTTGTCGACGGTCATCCAGTGCCATGTTATGGATTTTCCTCACAATTTCTGGCGTGGTCACCTCATTTGATCGAGCACTGCGATGTTCGTCTTGGCAGCTCGTACGGCCTCGCTTAAACTCTGCCGCCCAATATTTTACTGTTGTAAACGAAGGAGCAGGTTGCTCCAGAGTAGAATCTAGCTCAGCTTTAATATTAGTTGGACTAACACCTTTCAAATGAAAGTATTGCATCGCATAACAATGACCATTTCATCCATGTTTACAAATTTTCTGACAGTGTTCACTATTGATGGCTGCCAAACAATTACTAAACAACGTAGCATCATCAAACTTCGGACTTAAGCTTTATAAGGTTAGTACTTTCTACCACAGTGATTTGTTTGAAACAACAACCACTATCTAAACATCAGGTCGGGTATTTCTGCGACTACCCTTGTACATAGGTAGAGAAGAAGACAAAATAATGGCATAACTAATAGAATAGCTAAATAGTTCAAAAAATCCTACGCAAGAAATGGTGTATAAAATATGCATCGTGTACCAAATACCGGAGATAACGGAATAAAACATGTCATAGCAGACATGACCATGCTAAACTATTCGTCGCATGGAGTAAATGTGAATAACACGTATGTGCATTTAGACACGTGTTTCAATTAATATCCATGTGCATAATTTCTCTTTTTTAATTCTTTTGTGTTCTTATTAGGTTACAACAAGTAAGAGGTACATAACGTATTCAAGGCATTGTGCAAGCATTGTAGCCCAAGAAAAATAAAATCAAAGGCGACAGAAAGCAAATAAATGAAACGGAGGGGAAAAAACTGGCACAAATATTGTATGCAGTTGTAACTTATATTAATCGACTGGGAGATAACTCCAATGTGCAACTGCTCCCTTCTTTGATAGAGGCCGGACGTGCTTATCTGTAGCAAAGCCCATGCACTAAGTGTACTGTAAAAAAAGGATACAGGAGAAAAAGGAACAGGAAAAAAATACGGACGGACGTCCGAGTCCTGTATCATATAAGTACTGCATCGTAATGGCGATAAAAGTTATAAGTAAAACTGGGAGTGAAGAAGAAATGGACCCTGAAAAAAGAAATGACACGGAATACGCCAACATCGTGCGAGGACAGTAGTAAGGACCCTCGGTAAGCAGAACCGGAAGTCGGGGTCAAGCAATTTGACATCTAGTGATGTCCCTTGGTGATAGGGGCGCCACTAGTGTTCCGGTTCCAGTTTTGCCAACCGAGGGTTTGGAAATGATGAAATTCTAAC
Organism: Deroplatys truncata; assembly: GCA_030765065.1. Taxonomy (NCBI): domain Eukaryota; kingdom Metazoa; phylum Arthropoda; class Insecta; order Mantodea; family Mantidae; genus Deroplatys; species Deroplatys truncata. The sequence goes on from CM060989.1 coordinate 122,484,413, forward strand.
CTAGAGGAGATGGAACTGGAGACTTGGCGCACATACGACTGAGGAAAAAAGGCGGGGAGATGAAATTCTAACCTAGAGGAGATGGACCTGGAGACTTGGCGCACATACGACTGAGGAAAAAACGCTGGGAGATGAAATTCTAACCTAGAGGAGATGGAACTGGAGACTTGGCGAGGTGGGGTATAAAAGGATAAACGCGGGGAGGAGGAAACAGTATACAATGATGGGGTTTTGGATGGTGTTGATGATAGTTGGAATAGTGGGAGCGGAGGAAATATGTGTGAGTTTTGGAAGATGTGGATTTAAAGTAGAAGACGAGACAGGGGTATTGAAGAATGCTACGATGTGTAAAAAAGATCACGAGTTGATATCGAATTGTTCATGTGTGTTTAAAAAGGGGACGGATTGTAGGTTTAATGCGACAATTATGAATATGGAAGGATTGAAAAATGTGTCTAATTGTTTGAAACCTGTAACTAAGTGTGAAAGTGGGAGAAGGTGTGGGCATTTATTTTACGGTGATTTGGAAATGGGTAAAATGGAATGTCCGGAAGGTTATGTAGTAAACGAGGTATGTGAATGTAAGAAAGGAGGGAAAAAGGGAGAAAGGTGTAAGTTTTATGGAACACCGGTGAAAATGTATGCGCCAGATAATTTAAGTATAAGGGTAGAGATAATAGAATGTGGGATGATGGTAGATGTTTTAAATTTGACAGAGGGATTGGAAATAAATTGGAAACTATCACCTGAGGAGAGTGAATTGTTACTTGCGTATAGTATAATTAGCGAGATGACTAGTTATTTTTCGGAAAATTATATGTACCTGTTTGGAGGATGTGGGAATAGTGAATGGAATTTAGATATAGGGGGAGGAAGAAAAGTAGTTGGGAGGGTTAAGCGCGGTTCGCGATGGAGTGCTGAGGGAAGTTTGAGGTTAAATTCGGAATGTGGAGGAACGGAAACAAATGGGGAGGCTAGGAAGATACCTATAAGTACAATTAGGAAAGCTGCACTGGAGAGGTGTAAGAAGGAAATAAACGTAGTAAAAGGAAAAGAAAGAAAGACATGCGAAACAAAGATTAAGACATTAAATAGGAAAATGGAAAAGGAAAAAGAGGAATGTGAAGGAAAAACAAAGGAGTTGGAGGGTGAGCTAGAGAGAATAAAGAGGATGGTGGAAGAGAAAAAGGAGAACGTAAGCAAACAATATGAACTTGTAAATAAAATAAAGGGGAACGTAGAAAAGATGAACGAGGAATTTCAAGGGTTAAAGGATCTTATAACTAAACTTGGTGAAGCATGCAGTGGGAAAGAGGGAGAAGGGGATATTGAATATGAAAACTACGCTAGTGCCTATGAGCTACCTACAGTTGAGGAGGAAGAGGAGAAGGTTGAGGAAGAAGACGACTTTGAATACAACACATAATAAAACAACACAAAAAAGGTAAGACATTTATTGAAGTCTAAATATACATTTTGGAAATAACACACTAAAAACGGATTACAATGATGTAGACGGAAGGGAAATAACAAAGTTTGCAGGATCGTGCTCTAAGTGCCGAACATGCCGTGCTGGAGGAGCAGAATAATCGGGGTTAAGAATAGGATTTAAAATTAAATCTCTAGAGGGAGCAGATTTTGAAACTTCTGATTTATTTATTAATGTGGAAGCATCAATGCTTGTTTCCCCCTCTAATGCCATGAGTAAATAAAATGTCTCATGGTGTCTTTGAGTTTCTAAAACCAAATTATTTTCTAAACGCGCAACGTAAGTGGATAAAAGATGATTTTGGACATCCTGCTCTTGCATACGCGAATGCAACTCATCGTTACATTGTTGCAATCCGTTAATAGTGTGTTCTAAGCTAACAATTTTTTGTTGTTGACATTCTATTAAGGTGTGCTGATCGTTAAGAATCTGTTGTTGCTGCTCTTGGAGAATATGTTGTTGGTGTTCTTGCAACACTTCCTCCGCTGCTCGATGTTGCTGTTCATGCAGCATTTGCAATGCTGCAACGGCCATCTCCTCATCACTTTGGTAGGGGGTAGTAATGGTGGGGGTGGAACTCATCTGGAAACAATATTCCAAGATAAGCGAAGGGAATTGTAAGCTAGTGATTTAAGGGAAGGGGGCGAAGGTAGACAGAGCATGCATCGACAGTTACGGTTATTTACAGGGTGAGAATGGAAAGGGTGAATGCCGTGAATATGCCGTTGGGAACGAAAAAAAGGCCACCGTTGTTTAAGAGAGTGAATATGGCGAAGGAAGTTTAAACGAAGGCGCCCACGAACATCGAAAAGACCGCTAATAGAAAATTTATAAAACGGTACAGATTGTAAAGAATATAGCTGGTTTAAAAAATCACACCACGAACTGCTATGAGCAATGTAATAACGAGAAGGAGCTTTAAAAAATACCGTATTAAGTAAAAAACAGGTATCCCCTTGTTCAACATACCAAGTTATATCGTCATGATTATCGTGTGCAACAGAGAAAACTATGTCTTCGTGGGTAAAGCTGTGAGGTGAATGTAAACGAAACGAATTGTTAAACCACTGAAAGAATTTATGAATAAACTGTTTGCTTTTAAGATTTGTAGCTGGAGTAAAGGATATATATATAAGGTTGGAATATCAAACAGATAATTGGAAACATCAGTAACTAACTGCATGCAAAAGAAACCGACAATGGCAGCACAAATATTATCTTTAGCTAGGAAATAAAGGATACGAAGCAAAATGGGCCAGTATGTAGGAAGGGATATGGGGGAATAGGATTCAAAAATACTATAGATAGGATAAAAGTGGGAAATCACTTGAAACTTTGAGGTTAAAGGAAAACCAAATGGGAAAACTGTAGGTGCAGGACGAGAAGCGTGAAGGGCCATAAAGCTGAAAAAAGACACTTACAATAATTTCTGAACTGTAGAGGGTTGACATTTACAAATGAAGGTTTTAAGGTGCAAGAACGGGATGGGAATATTATAAATGTGACACATGCGAATTGTCTGACATTGTAAACATTTAGGTGTAAAATAGGGGAAGGGTATTCATGCAAAACTAAATAGGGGTAAACACTGAGAAAGTGACAGGAATTGCAACGCCTTTTAAACATATTTACTCTAGAGTTGGACTGAAAAAAGTTGGATTACAACAAGTGGGTAGAGGAATAACGTCAAGGACAGCCAAACCCCTACAGAAAGAAACATTGCAAGGTTTGCAATACATTCTATTACAATTTGCATAATCGAAAGAAAGGATATATTGATTAGATAAATAAACACGGCAAAAACATTTAGGACAACATGTAAAACAAAAGTGTTGAGGGAAAGTAGTTAAGGAACATATAAAATACCCGGAACAGAAGAAAAATTTACAAGTTTGGCATTGGAGGGAATAGCAAGGAAATGGACGAGCAGCAATGGCAGGCATCTGGAATATTACAAAAATTTACCGCTATGCATTGTCATGTCATCACAGTTATGTCTGTACCATTCCCTAATATTCCAATATGCAGTTAATGACGAATCGGGAGTAGGAATAGGAAGTTGTTCATGATAATACCATAAAGGGGTACGTAATGTAAATGAACAGAAAGTGTAACAACAGGCCAAGAAAAAGTTTGGGTATCGCAACATAAACAAACAATTGTGATCGCCAAGACAGCATAGCATGTTATCAGAACAGCAAAATACCCTAACGCATTTAACCTTCCTTTTCCATAACGGTAGATTTAAATCAACTTTTGTTGGGGTGATATTGTCTAAAGTAAAAGAAAAAGAAAATTTACATTCTGGACAAGTTACACTCCATGGAGGTTCACGGTGGGAGACAGGTACATTATAAACAAAAAATGGTTTAAACGCATTGCCCGCACACACTAATGACCCACATAAATAACAGGTAAGGCATTGGCAAGGGGAACAGGTATGAGCGGGGTGTGAAAACATCTGAAACACGGAATGAAAAAACACTTGAAAGACAAGAATAAGGAATAGAAACAGCTAACGAAAAAAGAAAACAAATATTAAACTTACGATTGGAGAAGGCAACAGCAACAACACGAGCACAGCAGCAACACACGATACAGCAACACCACCAAAAAGCTGTAAAGAAACGATATAATGTTAAAATAAGCCAAGTGTAAGAAAAGTAAAAATTAATAAAACTAAAATACTAATAAAATACTTACAGTTGAGAAGCAGCAGCACAGCAACTCCAAAAAGCTGTAAAGAAACGATATAATGTTAAAATAAGTCAAGTTTAAGAAAAGTAAAAATTAATAAAACTAAAATACTGAAAAAATACTTACAGATGAGAAGCAACAGCAAAAAAGAACAACGCGAGCACAGCAGCAACACCAAAAAGCTGTAAAGAAACGATATAATGTTAAAATAAGTCAAGTTTAAGAAAAGTAAAAATTAATAAAACTAAAATACTGAAAAAATACTTACATATGAGAAGCAACAGCAAAAAGAACAACGCGAGCACAGCAGCAACACCAAAAAGCTGTAAAGAAACGATATAATGTTAAAATAAGTCAACTTTAAGAAAAGTAAAAATTAATAAAACTAAAATACTGAAAAAATACTTACAGATGAGAAGCAACAGCAAAAAAGAACAACGCGAGCACAGCAGCAGCACCAAAAAGCTGTAAAGAAACGATATAATGTTAAAATAAGTCAAGTTTAAGAAAAGTAAAAATTAATAAAACTAAAATACTGAAAAAATACTTACATATGAGAAGCAACAGCAAAAAGAACAACGCGAGCACAGCAGCAACACCAAAAAGCTGTAAAGAAACGATATAATGTTAAAATAAGTCAACTTTAAGAAAAGTAAAAATTAATAAAACTAAAATACTGAAAAAATACTTACAGATGAGAAGTAACAGCAAAAAGAACAACGCGAGCACAGCAGCAACACCAAAAAGCTGTAAAGAAACGATATAATGTTAAAATAAGTCAAGTTTAAGAAAAGTAAAAATTAATAAAACTAAAATACTGAAAAAATACTTACAGATGAGAAGCAACAGCAAAAAGAACAACGCGAACACAGCAGCAACACCAAAAAGCTGTAAAGAAACGATATAATGTTAAAATAAGTCAAGTTTAAGAAAAGTAAAAATTAATAAAACTAAAATACTGAAAAAATACTTACAGATGAGAAGCAACAGCAAAAAGAACAACGCGAGCACAGCAGCAACACCAAAAAGCTGTAAAGAAACGATATAATGTTAAAATAAGTCAAGTTTAAGAAAAAGCAAAAAAATTAATAAAACAAAAATACTGAAAATACTTACAGTTGAGAAGCAGAAGCACAGCAACACTAAAAATCTGTAAAGAAACGATATAATGTTAAAATAAGACAAGCTAAAGAAACGCAAACATTAACAAAACTAAAATACTAAAAATATAAAGCAGCACCAAGAAACGATATAATGTTAAAATAAGACAAGTTAAAGAAACGCAAATATTAACAAAACTAAAATACTAAAAATATAAAGCAGCACCAAGAAACGATATAATGTTAAAATAAAGCAAGTTTTAGAAACGCAAACATTAACAAAACTAAAATACTAAGAAATACTTACAGTGAGAAAATATAAAACAGGAGCAAAACACGCAACACCAAAAATCTGTAAAGATATAAAAATAAAACATCACTTTTAGAAAACACACAACACTAAAGTTAAAATAAAAGACACAGTAACACCAAAAACGATAAGATGATATAGTATTAAAAAGCACTTTTAGAGAGTAAAATATTACGAACACTCACATGTATGAACTTAGCACACAGCACGACTGGCACAAGTGAAACACACGACCAAATATGCTCGCTTATATATAACACATAAAATTAAACGTCTGAGAATTAAACTGGCGCAATACAAGTTCCCTGGTAATGATGCAACACAGTTCCCACAAGTGTGGATGTTCGATGATGCAATAGGTTAAACGTCAAGTTCTCAGAGTATCGGGTATACAGCGCAGCTATGCGCGATGATGTAATAGGTCAAATGTGAGGTTCTCATGTGCGATGATGTAATAGGTTAAACGTCAAGTTCTCACAAGCTTAAATTAACAGAGTATCAAGTATACGGCGCAGCTGCAAAGTGTTATGTTTCGTTGTACAGTGATGCGCACGAATGCCTTGTAACGTTGGGAAAGTTTATAAAAGGTTAATACCTTATAGTATTGATCAACAGACGATTACGTGCCATAGAGGTGTACTGATGGTTGAGGAGGAAGAGGATTTATCCCCATACTTTCGGAGTGAGTATGATATTCCTGTTCCAGAGGATGTAATGCCTAGAGATGCGGTAAGTGTTGAACCTTTATTTGACATTATGGAACATAGGGGCAGAACAATGAAGAAACTTTATTCTGGATATTCAGAAACAGATATTGCCGTTCGACCTATGCCGGAAAATGCAAATCCACAGGAATGGGTGACAAATATGTTTAGTGAGTTTTTAAAGTTCGCAAATGATAAACTTTTAAACAACTCCCCTGGGTGGTTAGGTATAAGCATAACGGATTCCAGAGATTCTAAAAAAGCGTTTAACATGAGTGTACGCAAAAACATCAGGTGAATCCTGAAGTTATAATGCAATCTATAGAACGCGTAATGCAGAGCAATCAGGAGTTTCTAATAAATGCACCTATAAAAATCACGTGTGTGTGGACTAGAGAGATTGTAGGTTCATGTTTTAAAAAGTGTGATGCATGCAAACGAAATAAGGGAGTTATAGAAATAAAGAATATAGACAATTTATGTTTACCAAGGGCTATTGCTATTTGCAAGGCGAAGGTGGAAGGGAACGCTGAATATGATGCAATTCGACGAAGCGAATATTTGCAAAAGGAGAAGGCCCTACTGTTGTGCGAGACCGTGGATAAGGTAGGGAATACGTTTACATTGAATGATGTACAAATGTTTGAGACAGCGTTGCCAGGGTTTTGCTTTACTGTATTTGGGGATCATACTGGAAAGAGCGTACTGTTCAAATCAAAATCTACATCTGATAAACATATAGATCTTATGTATCACGAAGGTCATTTTAATTCTATTGTAGATCTACACAGGTGTTTTAAGTGCAAGTCGTACTGTAGACACTGTAATATTGGTACTAAACAGAAAATGGAAAAACATCGTTGTGAACGGAGATGCACAAAATGTCACCAACAAGTGCACATTAATTTGGGGCTTATGTACATTGTGAGACATGTGAAAGGGATTTTAACGGTCAGGAGTGTTATGAACTTCATTTGAAAAAAGGAACGTACTATAGCAGGAAAAAATCTGTGTGTGAAATGGAGAAAATATGTGTATTGTGCAATAGATTATATAGCATGAGAAATAGAACGACACCACATAAGTGTGGAGAAAAGTATTGTACTAACTGTAAGAAGCATGTGGATGGGAATCACATGTGTTTTATACAGCCGTATAAAACAGCGTGTTTAAGGAAACAATTTATTTTCATGCTTATAGACTTTGAATACACACAAAACACGCCGTATACAGAAAGTGACAACACTTATGAACACGTTCCAAATTTGTGCGTCTTATACCAGGCCTGTTCTGTATGTATTAGTGAGAGCGCTAAAATGAACTACTGTTCTCAATGTGGGGTAAAGGAATGGGTTTATTTGAACAACGCCGTAAAACAACTTTTAGAACATGCCACACAGACAAAGTTTAAAACCTGGGATGTAGTAGTTATAGCGCACAACCTAAGAGCATATGACGGACAATTTTTACTAAAGTACATAATAGGTACATTGAAATGGAGCCCGGAGCTTATTATTAATGGAACACAGATATTTAGAATCAAACACGGGAATATAACCTTTTTAGATTCTTTGAACTTTATCCCCATGGCTTTGTCACGGTTTCCTAAAACATTTCAATTAAATGAAAGCAAAGGATATTTTCCTTATTTGTTTAATACAGCAGAAAATAAAAGTTATGTGGGAACTATACCAGAACAGAAATATTTCTGCCCAAACGGCATGTCTGAGGACGAACGTAAAGTCTTTGAAAGTTGGTACAAAGAAAAGGTTGATACACTGTATGTATTTAACATGAAGGATGAAATGTTAAAGTATTGTAAGTTAGACGTGTATATTTTGAGTTTGGGTGTGGTAAAGTTTAGGAAACAGTTTTTGGACGAAAACGGAATTGATCCGTTTAGGGAATGTATTACAATTGCTAATGCGTGTATGAATGTATTTAGAAAAAGATTTATGCCACTAAATAAAATTCCTTTAATTCCTCATGGAGGATACAGGTTAGCATTTAATCATTCACGCATTGCATGCGTTTGGTTATCGTGGTTGGAGCACAAAGAACATACTGTTATACAATATGCCTACAGGGGTAGAGAAATTAAAGTATTGGGGCATAGGTGGATGGATACAGAGATGATAAAAAGGTGTATTTCTTTCATGGCTGTTTTTACCACGGGTGTCCGAAGTGTTTTCCAAACCGTCATGATATAATCAATGCTACTGGAGGAGAAACTATGGCATCTAGGTACGAAACCACAAATAGAATATCCAAACATATAGCAGATGCAGGGTATCATGTTACGGAGATGTGGGAATGCGAGTTTAAGGAAATGACACGATCCGATGACGAACTTGGCCATTATGTTAGGATTAATTTAAAGACATTTCCCGTTCCTTTACAACCCAGAGATGCATTTTTTGGTGGACGCACCAATTGTACCAAGGTGTACCGTGAAGTGGTAGATGACGAGAAAATTTTTTATTATGATGTCTGCAGTTTGTATCCATTTGTAAATAAGACAAAACCTTATCCTATAGGACACCCAAAAGTTCACTTAGATAATTTTCCAGATTTAGACGATGTTGAGGGTGGTATTATAAAGTGTGACATTTTGCCTCCAGATACCTTGTACCACCCCGTTCTACCTGTGCGCGTTAATGGAAAGCTAATGTTCCCGTTATGCTATGCATGCGCAGAAACAGAAAACCAGGAAGTGTGTAACCACAAAGATGAGGAAAGGTGTTTATCAGGTACATGGATTTTGGATGAACTTAAGGTTGCCTTGAATAAAGGATATGAAATTATTAAGGTGTATGAAATATGGGAGTATGAAATGATGCAATACAATCCTAATGCTGGAAAAAAAGGTTTATTTGAGGACTATGTAAATCAGTTTTTAAAAATTAAGACCGAAGCATCAGGATGGCTCCTTAATTGTAACACAGACGTCAAAAGAAAACAGTACATTGAAGATTTTCACGTTATGGAAGGAGTACAACTTGATGGTTCATCTATAGAAAATAATCCTGGGAAACGTGAGCTGGCGAAGTTAATGTTAAACTCATTTTGGGGAAAATACGGACAACGTGACAATTTACCTACTTGCGAGATAGTTAAGGAATACTCTAGACTTCTAGAACTATTAAACGCGCCAGGAGTAGACGTTCTTTCCTACACACCAACTACAGATAACATTATGTACGTTGTGTGGAGATATAACGAGATTACCCCAAAAATGAACCCTACCACAAACGTTGTTATAGCTGCATACACTACGGCACACGCACGTTTGGAATTGTATTCATATTTGGATCGATTGAACACCCGTGTGTGTTATTTTGACACAGATTCTATTATTGCCACGTACAGACCGGGTGATTGGATGCCTCCAACCGGATCCTATTTAGGTGATATGACTGATGAACTTGAAAAATACGGGAAGGGTTCCTACATATATAAATTTGCTTCATCGGGGCCAAAGAGTTACTGTTTTGAGATTAAAACGTCTAATGACAACAAAACCTACACTGTTTGTAAAATTAAAGGTATTACTTTAAATTCTGGTAATTTAAAAGTGATTAACGCTGATGTTCTTCGTGATATTGTTGTAAGGGATACTAGTAAATCCGTAACTGTGCAGGGTACCCGCATTGCTAGAAAACGTTTATGCACAGTGGTAACAGAGCCTTATGCTAAAAAGTTCCGCATGATAGTTAATAAACGTGTAATGGTAGATAACTTTGACACACACCCTTACGGGTATAAAAGACAGAAACTTGATTATTGAATACTTATTGATGGCTGAAAAGAGAAAGTTTGAGGATGAAATTGAAGAGCCTCTACCACCGAAAAAGGTTAAAGTTGCCTATCAAAAAAGACCTCGAGAATTAGTGGATGAGGAGGAGGAGGATGAGGAGAGTAACAAAATTTTTAAAGCCGATGTACGCCTAAGCCCCCAAGGCTATCTCGTATAGACACCTGGAGAAGACGGAAACAACCTAAAACCCCTCTTGTCCCGTGGCAGACCCTTATTCCGGGTCCAGGTTTGAAAGTGAATTGGCAGGCATTGCTTCCACGTAAGCGGCGTCTTAATCGATTAGATTTAGAAAGCCCACCAACAAAATTACAGTCTAGAGAGTTGTATAAACCGCGAAAAACTAAGAGAAAACAGTACGTGCCATGGCACCATTTAATTCCACCGAATAGCATGAAACCAATTAATTGGCATGCGTTACTTCCTGGTAAACGTAAATCAAACAATCCACTACCGCCGGAACCAATAAAGCGTCATGTTGAGCAGAATACAACTAAAAGAAAGGGTAACGCAGGAAGGCGTGGGGGAAAATTTAAACATACAAATCCTGGACAGGTAGTGAAAATGGACGATATGTCTCTGGGAGAAGTAATACCTGACAAAGGCAAATTTAAACGTGTAAATCCTGGACAGGTGGTGGAAATGGAGGATATGTCTCTGGGAGAAGTAATACCTGACAAGGGCAAATTTAAACGTGTAAAACCTGGACAGGTGGTAGAAATGGAGGATATGTCTCTGGGAGAAGTGATACCTGACAAGGGCAAATTTAAACGTGTAAATCCTGGACAGGAGGTGGAAATGTGTGAAAATATACTACCAGATAAAATATCTAAGCTTACCTTTCCTAGTACCATACAGGTAGCAGGGCCTTCTCGCTGCGGTAAATCTACATTTGTAAAACGGCTTCTTTCCAATGCAGAACACATGTTTGATAAACCTATAAAACGTGCCGTTTGGTGCCATCCTTCAGAGTACCCACCTCAAATGGGTAACGAATTTAATAACTGTTCATTTAATGTTTACACCCACGCAGGTATTCCTCCTTTAGAATCTATCAAAGACGGGGATTTTCTGATAATTGATGATTTAATGTTTGAAGCTGACTCTACAGAGGTTTCTAACTTTTTCACAAAAGATTCACATCACCGAAACTTTGGAGTTATTTACATACTGCAAAATGTGTTCCCTCAAGGAAAAATGTTTCGCACAATATCACTCAATGCCAATTACATAATTGTTTTTAAAAATGGTAGAGATAAAATGCAGATTGAACGATTATTCCAACAAATGGAACCACGTAAATCTAAATTTCTATTAGAGGCTTTTGAAAAAGCCACCGAAAACCCTCACGGTTATTTATTGCTTGACTGTACGCAGTACACACCAGACCATTATCGTTATAGAACGGGAATTCTGCCTGACGAAACCCCCTCGTGTTTTGCTCCAGTATAAATACGCCTATACCAAGGGGTATTTTTCTCATTATGGATAAGAAGATAAGAAAGGTGACATCCCCTCTAATTGCTAATGAAACTGCTAATCTTGTTGCTATTAGCAAAGCTAAACCTAAACAACGGAAAAAACTGATAAAGGATGCCAAACCCGAAACAATTAAGGCTATTTCGGAATGCGTGTACAATGTAAGTAGAGGCAAGATACGTATATCTCCAACTTGTAAAAAACGTTTAAAAAGACATAAAACTTTATGGAGACGTCTAGTTGACAAGAAGGTGTCATTGAAGAAGAAGCGAAAGATTCTTATGCAGAAAGGAGGTTTTTTACCAGCTTTCCTTCTACCAGTTCTTGGTTCAATTGCTAGCGCTCTAGTTTCAAAGTACGTCTGAGTATGAAATACGCAAAACATATTGTGTTGCATCGTTCACTACCTAAAAGTGCGAAAAGATTACATGTGATCGGTTCAGCTATATCATCTATCTCTAAAGATATTTCAAAGGTTATGGATACTAAAATGCTCCCAGAAGATAAATGGAATGTTTTAAAGTATAAGTTAGCGACGTACTATGATCTTATTTCAAAACTAAGATCTCCTTCCGACATCGATGAAGATAAACCAAAACGAGACGAGCACGAAGCAATTACACAAAGCCAACCCGAATTGATTGCCTGAGGGCAGTTAAAAAAAAGATCCAGAATCTCTGGCGTCTAAAAGGTCTCGCAATTTAGCTCACATTACCCAGCGTTACGGACTTAGACCACGTGTGAAAAAATCGGATGACGAAGATATAGAATGGGAACCTCTGTATTAGAGCGAATATACAATCAAATTGATCATTATGCGGGTTTGGGTACTGCCGACAAACTTCGCAAAGCCACAGGGTTGTCTAAGGCCGCAATAGAGTCCTTCCTTAAAACAAAAGAAAGTTACACCTTACACAAACCGGTACGGAAACGTTATCCCACCAGACATTATCATGTCTCTAATATTGACGATCTTTGGGAAGTTGATCTAAATGTAATGGATTCCGTTAAATCTTACAACACTCCGTATAGATACATTTTAACGGTGATTGACGTCTTTTCAAAATATGCCTGGGCTCTGCCCTTAGTTTCCAACACAGGGGACAATTTGTCTAAAGCGTTTAAAGATATATTTACCGACAGCAAACGTTTTCCCAAAGTGTTACAAACAGATAAGGGTACTGAGTTCACAAACAAAACATTTCAAAGGTTTCTAAAACAACACAAAGTTGCTCACTTTACCACTAACAATAAAGTTAAGGCTGCGGTAGTGGAACGCTTTAATAGAACCTTAAAGGCAAAAATGTGGAAATATTTCACTCATAAGAACACATATAAATATGTGAATGTATTGCCGCTTCTCGTTAAGTCTTATAACAGTTCGTACCATCGATCCATTAAAATGGCACCAAATGATGTTTCGCCCAATAACATTCTTCAGGTTTATTACAATTTACATCACCCACCCATACCATCCAAAAGGAAATATAAAGTAGGGGACTACGTTCGCATATCTAAAGAAAAGATGAAATTTGATAAGGGTTATGAACAAAACTGGACGGATGAGATTTTTCAAATATCTAAGGTAATTCTAAGTTCACCACCCGTATACAAAATTCGTGGTTTAGCTGGTGAAGACATAGAGGGTATATTTTATAGACAGGAGTTGCAAAACGTATCCCTTCCCTCTACATTCAAGGTTGATAAAGTTCTTGATACAAAAGGACGAGGACGCAGTAAGCAGTTGTTTGTTAAATGGAAAGGGTATCCCGATAAATTTAACTCTTGGGTAAAACAATCCGATATCTTACAACTATGATTGTTCGAACAAAACCTTTTTCTCTTTTGTTGGCAAGCAATGCATCCACGGATCGTTTTTCCAATAATACCACTGCTCGCTTCTCAAACCACTTACCAGAAAGAATTGTTTTGCACGGTGATTGGGAGGTGTCCCTCTCCAAACTTAGATATCCCATTCGTCTTTATAATCTTACTACCCACTGTAGTGTAAAATGTACTTTTATTGAAGATGGTAAATCTACAAATTTTTGTGTTTACTTTGAAGACTATACGGAAACAAATGCCTCAGACCTTTACAAACGTATTAATCATCGTATAAAACTGGACGTACAAATTCCTGATGTTTTTACATACGCAAATGGTAAGGTTTCCATATCCCCCTCTGTTGTAACAAATGTCACCCCTACCTCACCTGTAGAGGTTGCAAATCCTCCAGGTTTCAATGTACTACCCATCTCAGGTTTGGATAATCCTTCGGAAGTGATAGTTCCACACAAGACTGTACCCGTCCACGAGGACTTGGAAATGTCTGATGCTCCTAAACGGCCTCCACCTAAAACGGGAAGTAGACGAAAGCTGTCCAAGTTATTTCTCTCTCCTAACTTATACAGAATGCTAGGCTTTATTCCTGGTACAGACCTAGTAAATGTACGAAACGCTGTTTATCCTTTAGACCCGTCCATGGGTTTTCCCTATGAGGTTTTAGTTTATTGTAATCTTGTGTCTCCCCAGTTAGTTGGCGATATATTCGCTCAGGTGGTGGATAGTACCATCATTGAACTAGAATCCAAACATACAAAGCGTCTTTCGGTAGAAAAGACATTTTATCCTCAAAACTGGGTACCATTGCTTCAACAAGATTTTAACGTTGTTAATATAGATTTAAGAGATGGTTTTGGAAACCTCTTAGCATTTGCGGACGGTTTTTCTTCAGCTATAGTTCTATCCTTTAGACCAAGAAATGAACGCTAATGATCATATTATTTTTCGTTATTACCTCAATCAGGCTGGTGGTCAGTACAATGATCGAGACTTCATTCTTTATAAAGGTTCCCCATTTCAAAAGGGTAGTGGTCTTTTTAGTGCTCTAGGCGGACTGTTTCGCACGCTTTTACCTGTTTTTAAAAGCGGTGCTAAAGCTATGGGAAAAGAGGCGTTAAAAATGGGTTCAAATGTTTTATCTGACATTGCTTCAAGCTCTGCTACTCCTAAAGAAGCCTTTAGATCTCGTTTAAAGGAGGCTGGTTCTAATCTCAAACGCAAAGCCAAGGCTAAAATTGATACCATGTTAGGTTCTGGAAATAAACGAATTAAGATAAAAAGGCAACGTAAGCAAAGAAAAAAACAGTCTGCGTCTAAACGCGTTCAACGTCGTACCAAAAAGACCGATATCTTTACATAATGGGCGATACTGTGTACATGAATTCTGAACTAGACATATTTAAACCTCTCCCCATTCAAACTAACATTGAACAGTACGAGATATTTTCCCTTAATCCACAGAATGCTGTATCACAAAACTCACCAATATCTTTTCATTATTCTTCCAATGCTGACGACTATCTCGATCTATCATATGTTATGTTAGAGGTATGTGTCAAAATTATTAAGCAAGATGGTAGCAATCTTGGTGATGAGGACCACGTAACATTTGTTAATAATTCTCTAAATTCCTTATTTAGCCAAGTTTCCGTATCTCTAAACAATGTCAACATATCCATACCTCAACAGGGTTATCCTTTTCGAACTTACCTCGAAACTTTGCTCAATTACTCCTCCGACGCTATGAATGGTCGCCTACAATCCTCCCTATGGTTCAAAGACACCGCTGGTCAAATGGATAGCTTTGATACTAACGCTGGAGTGAAATCACGTTTTGCGTTTACCAAAAACAGCAAAGAAGTTCAAATGTTAGGTTGCCTTTCTCATGGTCTCTTTAATCAAAATTTAGTTATGTTAAATAACGTTGACCTTACCATAACCCTAACCCCATCTGCCCCCGAGTTTCATCTTATTTCCAATACCCCTGCCGTTAACGCATTCACAAAATTTGTTTATGCTAAACTTCATCTCAAAAAGGTTAGACCCACTTCAACCATTAAGCTTGCACATCAAAAAGGGCTTACCCAAGCCAATGCTGGCTATTGGTATAAAGACGTTGATTTTCAAGCTTTAAGTATAGGTACAGGAACGACTTCTGCATCCTTCAATAATCTACTTGTCGGTAAAATACCTAGGCGCATTACTCTTGCTATGGTAACGGATAAAGCGTACACTGGTGATGTAACAAAAAACCCTTTTAATTTCCAACACTTTAACTTGTCTGCCCTTCAACTGTTTGTGAACAATCGTCCCGTCCCTCTTCAGGTAATAAACCTCAATTTTCCAGACGGAAAGTTCATTTAAGGGTATCATTCCGTCTTTGAAGCTTTGGGTATGATTTTCAAATCAAAAGGTATTAACATATCTAGGGAGGAATATCCTAAAGGGTTTACCTTATTTTCTTTTGACTTAACCGCTGACATGTCAGCTAGTAAAGATTACGCATCCGGTCTGCATCACGGTAATTTAGCTATAAAGCTAGAATTTTCTAAAATGTTACCAGAACCAATTTGTCTCCCCACGCTTGCTGAAATATATAGATTCGTTGAAATTGATGTCCACCGTTCGATTCTAGTATCATGAACTCTTCCCAAATTTTCTCATGTCTACGTAAATACCCTCAGTTTATTGGAGTGTTTGCTTCCGACCAATTAGCTACACCGTTCTCTATTCCCCCTCCAATAGCTGTAGTTATTAACACCGACCCTCACACCAAACCAGGAAAACATTGGATTTTCATTTTCGTTTCCAAAAATGGGATCGTTGAATATTTTGACAGTTACGCATTACCTCCTCTCTTACCATCCATTCTCTATTTTCTCAACAACTATTGCGGTCCTCAATGGCACCACAATACGCGTCGTCTACAAAGCGACGTCTCCACTACATGTGGTCATTACGTAGTCGGGTATCTGTCTCATCGGTGTTGTAACATGCCTGCTATCACCTTCTTTTCCAAATTCAAAATTTCCGATTACCTCTTCAACGATAAACCCATCTTACAATCCTCCTCTGCAAAGTGCTCCTCTGTTGGACAATCCTGTCAACCGTTGTCATCATACCTATAAGTACTAGACGCCAACGCGTTTAGTGTACACTTGCGCTCTGGTTCTTCATCATGTAAGTACTTCCTCTCTTTACGTTCCTTTTTCCTCTCTCTTTTGTTTTTCTCACTTCTAATGTACTTTAAATTTTTTATGTTTTAGGTCGTGTATACACTTCCTCAACGCATCAGAAACTAAATATCTCTCCGTGGCAACCGCACCTGAAGTTGCCATCACCATAGCATCCTGTGGAAAACGAAAATATTCAGTTCTTCACTCTCTCAACGAATGGTCAACCCTCTTCGAGGTGTTAGGTCCTAAAATCGATTCTCACTTCTCTTCTACCTCCAGGCAACCATCGTTCTCAGAAACCATTTCTGAAACGTTCTCCATTCAATTTAAATACTTATTTGGTTTTCCAGCCATTATTCTTAAACCTGGTGGTATTGCAATTTTTGCACAAGAGTGGGCAAACCTCAAACACCTGTTCACCGTTTACAAGTCTAAACTTGTTTCATAATTCTATTTATTAACCCAATCAAGTATCTCCGCCTCTTCAGTCGAGAAGCAGCCATCATGCAACGCAGTGTCTTTAAGGAGCTCAACAGTCGTGGTCAGACACCCCTCATCATTGGAGTTCGGGACCTTCTCCTCAACATACCTTATGTAGCCGTCGGTGCTAGAGGTCTCAACACACAGTACGGTTGGAAAACTGTCATCAAACTTGAAAACGGAAAGGAGGTATTCCTACCGTCTGCTTACAACAACCTTGACGACGATCACATCAATCAACTCAACCAGGCACCGTTCCAATTTATCTACAAGGGTATAGAGCCGATCCCTAACTCCAACGGTCTCAAAAGACACATTCTACTGTTTAGAGACCTTCCTCCGCAATAATGAGCTGCGCATCGGATTATATCGACATTGGTACGTATCGTTTCTCTACTTTTTTTCTCCTGTTTTAGCTTACATGTGTGTTTCTAATGTTCTTCCTCTCTCTTCCCCAGGAAACAACCTTATGGCCAACATTCACTTCTCGGTGCCAGATTCAGTGTCTAAACATGGGACCTTCGTTAACGAAGACGCTTTCGACATTATCTCCACCCATATCGAGAAATTTGGACCCATCAAAACCGTCACCATCGAAGTCAACGTATCCAACGCTGCGGTTATCTTCCTGTCCTTCAACCCTACAAAGATTTCACCCTCCGGATGTGACGCTGTTTGGAACCTCACCATCAACGACGAGCCCATTGCTCCTACAACTTCTAAGACTATTATTGCTCCTGTGTGTCTTCCTTCCACCGTTCCAGATAATAATTTTGTTCATATTCAGTTTAAGTGTGAAACCAAAAATACCTTACAGGATGAACTACCATTTCTAACATTTCAACCTTGTGTAACCTGTTTCAGAATTGTATTCGTTAAACAAACCTCATTATTGTAATGTTTTTCAATAAAGAATTGGACCCTCGGTTGGCAAAACTGGAACCGGAACACTAGTGGCGCCCCTATCACCAAGGGACATCACTAGAGGTCAAATTGCTTGACCCCGACTTCCGGTTCTGCTTACCGAGGGTCCTTACTACTGAGGACCCCGAACTCCTACGGCGGTTGCTAAAATATCAAAGAGCCATCCCCGGCCTGGCGGCCATGGTAGACGGAGCCATGCCAGCCCCATCTAATGGAAGACGTAATGAGCGTATTTATGCCCAATTTTCGGGCACTGTTGAACAGAAAATGCAAATAAACACCGTCTAAGAAAATGTAGAGAAAAAGCACAGAAATAGGCTAGCAACGGGGTGTATTCACAGCGGCAGCACATAGGCAGCTAAGTGCAAGGCCCTATTCCGGGGTGGGAGGCCACCCAAACGTCTCAGACGCCACGAGAGAGGAAAGAAGAAGCAGAAGAAGATGAGGCAGGGAGCGACACCACGGGGGCCACCTAGATCATCGAAAATGAGCCTCAAATAGAAAGAGGTAAGATAACAGTATATAATATATTCCGGTACATATCCATTTGCTGCTAAAACAAAGAAAGGCATTATAACAATCAATCATATGTGTATCACATGAGTTAAAGCTCATATGGGTATACATGGCAAGGAAAGGGCAGATGACATTTCAAAACAGTATGCATGGTCTTAAACAGAATGCAGTTTTATAGGTTCTGCAGTTACATATGGTAAAAAACACAGTGAAAAAAGATTTTTGTCAAAAGTGGTAAAGGTCTTTGATAAAAAGAGATAAAGCACAAATTACTCGAGATGCATTTTCTCTTATTAGTGATCATGTAAGTTGTAAAGGCTTGACACTTATGTTTATTCTAACTAAGTTTGCTACCGATCAGGGTTAATTGTGTTAGGGAATCTATCAGGAAGAAAAAAAAACATGTACAATAAAACAATAACCAAAATACATATGTAGTACCATATAAAATTGAGAAATGTCTAACCTAGGAAAAAAGAAACTAATAGATTTGTAATTTAAATTAGTCACATGTCAACGTAATATACAGTGTGTGTTATTCTCATTATATACCAAGAGCCATATATCTCCAAACAAGGTTTCCATTCCGCAAGCAATATCTTACTTCCCACTGGCACCACTCGGCCACCCAGTGATAAGGAGTATCCGGCCTGTTAGCAGAGGATGTTGAAACAAAGGTTCTTCCAGGTAGTTATCAACAACTTAAATAACAAGAACGACACGTAGGTGCTAATTAAACAGCGTTTAGTGCTAAGTACAGTCATGTGGCGAAGCGAAAAATGGCACTGCTATATGAATATGTATAACCTCCTGGTAATCTGGTGTATAAACCAAAAACGGAAAAAACGGTGTGGAATAGGGCATGGAATATCCAAATATTCGATAACAGGAATATAGAAGACTTTGTATGCGCTAGGAGCATGCGTATGGAAACGAAACAAAGGTATGCAGAGGCGA
This sequence comes from Deroplatys truncata, assembly GCA_030765065.1. Taxonomy (NCBI): domain Eukaryota; kingdom Metazoa; phylum Arthropoda; class Insecta; order Mantodea; family Mantidae; genus Deroplatys; species Deroplatys truncata. The sequence goes on from CM060989.1 coordinate 122,503,901, forward strand.
TCTTGACATACAGTAACAGCCACATAACCAAAAGGTGACTAGAAAAGAGAGGGGTGATATCACTCACAAATAGGCGAAATTACAGTTCAACAATAGTACTGAATAAATACTGGTATAAATTGGTATCGTGTAACATTTGAAAATGTTATAGGCTTATTTATTAGGAAACACGACAACCTATATCACAAATTTAGTTAAAAAGATTCCTAATAGGTCCCAAAGAGAATGCTAATAAAATTAAAATTTGACGCAATTATGTAAAGTCTAGTTGCGGACGACGCATAAAGCCACGTATTCCTGTAAAGTGTTATAAGCATGCTGACGCCACGAAGGGGCATCGCATAGAAATTAAAGACGAAATTAACATAAGAACAGTTTAAGGATACCCACTATACTCACCATGTGGTAATCACGTAGGCGCTAAAGAAGATGACGGGGTTGATATAAAATTTAACACATAAAAAGTAAATACGAAAAAACTATTTGACTTTACGGAACAGGAATTTGCGACCTGCAGCTGAAGGCTGCTGTATTCAAAGCTTACCAAAATGCAGAACATGACAATATAATATATACACATAAATTTAGAAGTTTGACACATACGAATGGGCATAAATTCGCCTATGCGACATACAATTGCTAGATAACTCCTGGCATAGAAACTAATTAAGAAATAATAGATAGAAATTAGAAAAACAATTACTAAGGTTAGACGGTGAGTTTCTTGTTCGTCGATTTCCGATTTCGTAAACGGGTGTCTTACGTTAGAAGCGTTTTAAAAATGAAACTCAAACCCCATGTCTATCAATATTACTCATATATGGCAACATGGATGGAGGCAATTAATTTCATCGTTAGTTTACGTGCTATACTATTTTCCTTGAAGCATGGAATATTACTTAAAAGCTCTCTTTGCAGATTTAATATTGTATACTTGTAATTTGGAGCATCAATGTTTTTCAGTAGTCTTCAAAACATTCCAGTGTCTGTTTTTAAAGGTTATTCCTGTTTAGGATTGCCGATAATAGATTTACACTGCTTTTGATTGCTAGCACATGCTTAACCTCAGTGTATATTTAAGACTTGAGGTAATATTTACCAAAATTTTCATATGCATAGGTAATGTTGTATCGATTAAGGTATGGCTTGATAACTGAATTGTTGTTTAACGCGGATTAAAAAAATGTATTTGTCTTTCATCCCCGCATAATATGCTCTCATAGTATAGTTCCTCGTAATGAATATTCTATTACGTTCAGATACGGGAGATAGTGTTATGATTGAATTAGTTTACCTTACCTTTGAGATACTGTTTTTATTCCTACTGGTTCCGAAAAGTAATATTGGTATTGCAATGTTTCTTTCCCCACCAAATACTTTGTATTTCGAATGTTGCTTTCTCTTTCGATTAACGCCAAATTAACACTTCCTACTATTACCTTCCTTGTTAGGTTAAGATATAACCTCCGGAATAAAAACGATACAGCAATTAGTTTGTTATTATAATATAATTTTATAATATTGTAATTGCCTTTTTATTTTAAAGACGTGTTTGATATTCGAGTTCTAATTATTTTACTGTCTGGATATTCCTTTTTACCTTGTCTTGCTTTGATGTAACAAACAGTTCTGTTTTTATCCGCGACATACCCAAGGCTTAATAGTTTCCAATGCTTTGTAACGTTTATTTACTTCTAGGTTTAGGCAATCAATTCATGTGGACTTTATTTTTATTCAACGACACATTACACTTAATTGATAGTGTTTGCAATATTTTGATGAATAAATAATTTATTCAGTGTTCACTTCCATCTTACAATTGCTAAGGATGTCTATTTGTAGCTGACCGGGCGTTTTGTCTGTTTTTTAATTGTCTGTTAGTTTGTTAGTTTATTGGAACTTACGTCGTGTGAATCTGCGGAGAATAATAAAAGGCAGCTGTTGCATAACTCAGGAAGTAAATGAGTGATACATAAAAGATAGAAAATGAACTTATGCTTGTGTAATAAAAATATTTTGTTTTATTTTGTCAGAAAGCTTTAAAAGTCCACAATGTCAATGCTGTATATCCTGTCTAACTTTATTTGCACCACCGTATTATTAGCGGAATTGGCATAAAAACTGTCGGTATACCCATTATAGTAATACCAAATTATGTATCGAATTATTTGTATGAATTCTATAACTATTATTATTATTATTACGTTTATCTTTATGCGTTGGTTGTTATTAATGTGTTTACCATTATTATGTGCACATAATGCTGGTTATTAGTACTTTTATTACTATGGGTGTATGGTATAGTTCATAGATTAAGTGGAGGTAATTATGTTAACATTGCACCGATAAATAGTTATGTGTTATTAAACAACCTAAGGATACTGCAAACATAACCTAAAAATCCTACATGTACGAGAGGGAAAGCTACTACTGTTGTAGCCACTGACACCGTGAATGGCTACCCAGTGTCTATATAATTAAAACTGGTATCTTGGTTTAGTATAAGTTTGTTTTGCTTTTTTGTGTTAATTTTTCCTCCCATTCCAGTCAGATTACCGTTCTCGTGGATGTGAAATTATCTCCTCATGTGGGCGGTGACATATTCGGTAATTCTTTGACATAGTGCTGAAGTCCCGACAAAGTCCCGGAATAAAAGAACATGGCAGGTGTAACCTATATTGATATTAGGACCCACAAATTATAATTAAGAGCAGTAGTATACACCTAACCACATGAAACTTATACAACCGCATTCCAAAGCACGTTGACTAAGCAAATTATTAACTAGTAACCTACTTTGAACAAGGTTATCCTACTCGTACAACTATATTGATTAGAAGACTTGCCTAAGGCCATATTTAGGTATGGGCCATCCAGGTCATTCAGGTATTTCCTGATTACTTAATATATAATGTTACCGTTTTATAATTTTTTTAAATGAGACATAGATTTAAGCTCATATATTAAACGGGATAAAACTACGTCGAAAAGAAAACAAAACCATATCGAATAAAATAATAGTAAAGAGGACTTAAAAGTTTCCCAACAGTAATAATGATACCTGAAATGAACATGTATATAATTACGAAATTTCATTTTATATGCAACCGAAAATTTTATTAATTTGTCTTGTAAGACGCGTAATAGGGGTATAAACGTGAGGTGCACGAGTAATCCATTGGTGTTGGGATCCGTTTTCATTTCATCTTATAATTTAGCAGTGATGTCTGTTGTACCACCACACAGGGTCCATGAAATCTATGCAATAGCTTAGTTGTTTTACCTTATTTTCGAATCGGTGTGAATAGTTTCACTAAATGTCCGGGGTTAAACTTAAGCGCACGTCTTTTTCTGTCAAAAATACGTTTGTCTTTCACCTGCCGATGCGCTTCACGGGCCTTCTGAATCCAAGTTTGAGTCTCTTTTACAAAGGGGTTATCAGTAGTGTGCTAGGCTGTCATACTACAGCGAGGCAGACATTGATGCCGCCATTGAAAACTTCACTGCCTTGCTACGCACGGCCAAAAGAAACGCTACCACGTACACCACAACTCCACCCAGTTTTTGCACGTACCCGGAGGTGGAGCAGCTCATTGCTAGGAGGCGACGCCTGACGAGACTGGCGGCTTACCCGCCAGCCCGAGTACAAAGTTGCAGCAAAATGGCTACGCAACATCATTCGATAACAGATTCAGCTTAACAAAAGTGAACAGTGGGAAAATAAAATGCTGAGTACCACACATTCGGACCAGTCTTTATGGAAATTATTACGGGCATTCAAGGTCTCCTCTAGCGATCCTACTGGCACTGAGGCGCTTCACACTCCACTCGGCCTGCACTTCTCCTCAGAGGAGAAAGCCGAGATTTTCGCCGACTGTCTGCAAGACAGATTCTCAGAAAAAATTACACACAATCTCACCAAAGCACAAGAAGTACAGACATGGGTACAAAACTGGATGGCGCAGAAGCGTGAGCAACATCACCCACATATAACACCGCAGGAAGTGTACAAGCTCATTAGGCAATTGCCTAATGGGTAAGCCGCCGGCCCGGACAAGGTGACTAATGAGGAACTCAAACATCTCCCGAGAAAAGCCCTGGTGCAACTCACCAAGATTTTCAACGCCTGTTTGAGGTATAACTATTTCCCAGCCACTTGAAAACGAGCCAAGGTGATTATGCTGCCTAAGCAAGGGAAAAGCACCAGGCAATCTCAATTTTACCGCCCCATTAGTCTCCTGTCTAGTATTGGCAAATTGCTTGAGAAAATTATACTTTATCGACTCCAAAAACAAGTTTCGGAAACTAATGAATTTTCAAAATCTCAGTTTGGTTTTAGAAAAGCACACTCTACAGAATTACAGCTCTTACGACTTGCTGATGACATAACCGAGCACTTTAACAATGGGGCTTCAACGTTGGCGTTATTTTTGGACGTAGAAGCCGCATTCGACCGGTGCTGGCATAATGGCCTGCTTTACATACCGCACCACAACTTTCCCGGCCTCCAGGATTATATGTTCTTAATTCAAAATTACTTAGAAAACAGGCGCTTCTACGTCCAAGTGGGCCGCTCCTCCTCCCGGGAGCGAGTTATGCGGGCTGGCGTCCCTCAAGGGGCTATAATGTCCCCCTTTTTGTACATATTATTTACTAATGATTTCCCTGTGGACGTCAGATGCAAAATCGCAATGTATGCTGACGACACTGCAATCTACAACCACCACAAAAATCCTCGTTTCAACCTTTTGGAAATGCAGCGGTATGTTGACCGCTTCCTCTCGTGGTTCCACGATTGGAAAGTCGAAATTAATGCAAATAAGTGCCAGCTAATTTATTTCTCTAAGCGGGCACGCCCTCCGGCAATGGACCTAACGGTCGGTGGTCAAAGATTGCACTGCCGTCAGCAAATCAAGTACCTTGGCGTGACCATGGATCACACAATGCGATGGACAACCCACTTAAAAAATACCGCCAGCAAAGGGCGGCAGCGATTAAAGTTATGCGCCCCCGTCTTCCGCAGCAAACAGCTTAAACTAAAATCCAAACTTATTCTGTATAGAATTAATTGTTCTTTCACACAAGCCGTGTGTTGGACAGGGTTGGAAAGGTAGAATCAGATGACTGAAAAATTCAATGCCATAGCCGGGATTTGAACCACGGATCTCCCGGTCTCCGCCCGGTTGCTCTAACCACTGAGCTACCATGGCAACATGCCGACACGGCATTAAATTCTCCAGCTGATTCGCATTTTTCCCGGTAAACCACAAGGAGATCTCAAAATGTATTGAGATGCCAAAAAATGTAAGTCGCCATTGGGGTATGGCATCTCAATACAATTTGAGATCTCCTTGTGGTTTACCGGGAAAAATGCGAATCAGCTGGAGAATTTAATGCCGTGTCGGCATGTTGCCATGGTAGCTCAGTGGTTAGAGCAACCGGACGGAGACCGGGAGATCCGTGGTTCAAATCCCGGCTATGGCATTGAATTTTTCAGTCATCTGATTCTACCTTTCCAACCCTGTCCAACACACGGCTTGTGTGAAAGAACAATTAATTCCATTAATTGACCTAATAGTGGTTGCAACTATAAAGCCCGGAACTTAAAGTACTTACAATAAAATGTAAGTCGCCATTGGGGTATGGCATCTCAATACAATTTCAGATCTCCTTGTGGTTTACCGGGAAAAATGCGAATCAGCTGGAGAATTTAATGCCGTGTCGGCATGTTGCCATGGTAGCTCAGTGGTTAGAGCAACCGGACGGAGACCGGGAGATCCGTGGTTCAAATCCCGGCTATGGCATTGAATTTTTCAGTCATCTGATTCTACCTTTCCAACCCTGTCCAACACACGGCTTGTGTGAAAGAACAATTAATTCCATTAATTGACCTAATAGTGGTTGCAACTATAAGGCCCGGAACTTAAAGTACTTACAATAAAATGTAAGTCGCCATTGGGGTATGGCATCTCAATACAATTTCAGATCTCCTTGTGGTTTACCGGGAAAAATGCGAATCAGCTGGAGAATTTAATGCCGTGTCGGCATGTTGCCATGGTAGCTCAGTGGTTAGAGCAACCGGACGGAGACCGGGAGATCCGTGGTTCAAATCCCGGCTATGGCATTGAATTTTTCAGTCATCTGATTATTCTGTATAAGTCATTTATATTATCAGTGGTCTTCTACGCCTGTGTGGCTTGGGCGAGCGCCTCTAAAACTGCCCTCCAATACCTCCAGACTGTTCAAAACATTTCCCTCAGGAAAATTCTCCAAGTCCCCCTCTTCACAAACAATAGAACCTTACATGAAGAAACAAACATGCCAACAATAGCAGAAGCAATCACAAAAAGAGGCTGCTCCGTATGGGCGCGCATACGACGACATGACAATCATCTCATTTCCAACATCGGCAGTGGCGAGCCAAAACATCGCAAACATGCACGAATCAAAATGTTTTGAAACAACTCTGGCTCGCCACATTGCGCGCCCATCTCACCCGGCCCAAGGCCACACAAACATACGGCAGAGGCCCCCGCCAGATGGCGTCCCCTTCACGGAGGATACACGCTGCCGCACAGCAAAACCGCGGTCTTTATATATTGTATATAGTCAGTGTTAAGTGTTTTTTATTTATTTCGTGTGCTAGTGTTTCCGTGTGTCGGAACTGGGACGTGAAGCGCATGACCAGGAATGTGTGAGCGTGTGTGTGTGTGTGTGTATAATATGTGTAGTGTATGTATATGTGTGTGTATGTGTGAAAAAAAAAGTTGTTTTCAAATTGAAACAAAACCGCAACATACACAACAAAACTGTCCTCGGCAACCTAAAGATGGTTGCCGTATGGGTTTTTATATTTTTCTTTTCATTAATCTCATACAAACAAGACAAATGTAAATCAATGTAAATTTTTGCCTGTAAGCCGGGCCCCTTGTACCGGCACCAGGCCACATTTCTTTAATAAATAAATCTGAAATCTGAATCTTTAACTGAACTTACTCAGGTAAGGTCGGGTTCCGACGTAAATAAAAAAGAAAGACGACATTCCTGATGATTCCTGGCGGCTATTGTTATATGCAAAAAATAAATTCAGGACTGCAACATCCCAGTCATCCTGTTTGATGGAAGTGTAATTATAAATCCTATTAATAATCGTTTGATTAGTTCTTTTAGATAAGCCATTACAGGCCGGATGATAGGCTGTAGTGAACATGGATTTAATCCCCATGGATGCCAACAGATGTCGTGTAACATTAATGAGGAATAATGCACCTCGATATCATAACAACATGGCGGGCGCTCCATGTCAACAAATTATATTCTCCAAGATGAATTGAGCTACGTGTTCAATGGAACCTCTAGGAATTTGTTTCACTTCCGCTCACTACTCGCATACTCGGTCCCAACATTCAGCATGGTGTTACATAATTTGGATTTGTGAATTTGCCCGATTAAATCTAGCCCCATCTCTCCCCAATATGATCAATCGGGATAGGCTGAAGAAATACAGCCGGCTTCAACATTTTAGGACCTTTGTGAGATTGACAACTAGGATAGCCCCCTCACGTATTTCTCAACATGCTTCCGCATTCCAATCCTATAATGACGGGTGTAAATTTTAGTAAAAGTTTTCGTGAAGCCCAAATGACCAGACAATGTGTCATCGTGGCAGGAAAATAAAATTTCCTGCTTTAAGGATTCTGGAACAGCTAGCTAATATAGTGGTCCAGTTCTTCATGCATTTTTCTTATACAGTACACCTGATTTCAATATATACGAGGCCGCTTGGTGGGTAATTTAGGGAATCCTGCCTCTGGATCTTCCAATGCTCGAATTATGGGTATCAACTGAGGGTCACTCTGTTGCTTTTGCGCTACCTCTACCGGAGATAGGAGGGAGATTATTAGCTCATTCATCTGTTCGAGCACTTACGCATAAGGCTCATCTACAGGATATCGTGACACTTGCATCTACATGTTTTGTGCCAGGTTTATAAATAATGGTGTATGCGTATTCCTGTAGCTTTAACGCGCAGCTTACTAGTCTGCCTGTCATATTCTTTAGATTTCGCAGGTAGCACAGCGCACGATGGTCACTCACAATATTTACAAGGTAACCACAGATACGGGGGTGAAACTTTGTGAGGCCGTATACTATGACAAACAGTTCGAGTTCAGAAATACTATAACTCCGTTCATGTTTATTCAATGATCTACAACAAAACGCTATGGATGAAGCTCTTCGTTCACCTGTTATAACAAGGCATATCCAACGCAGACGCTGCTGCCATTGGTTCGGAATTCAGTGTAAGCCCCTGGACAATAATGAGCCAAACCGGGGCAGTTGCTAATAAATGCTTTAAATTGTGAAAAGAATTTTGATGTGTTGGAATCCACTAAAACTCTTGGTTCTTTCGAGTTAAGTCGTGTAAAGGTTGGGCAATGGAAGCAAAGTTAAGCACAAATCGTCTATAAAAACTAATCGACCCAGCACCCTGTGCACACCCCTCACTGTCCAAGGTACGGGCAGTTCAATAATGACCCTAACTTTATCATTATCTGGTTCGATACCTTTGGCACATTCCTCAAAGCCCAGAAGTTTAATGCGTGCCATCCCAAAGAAACACTTTTCTGGTTTTAATTTAAAGTTGTGTTCCTTCAATTTACAAAGCGCTTCTTCCAAATTACTCAGCCACTCCGGGGATGTTGATGCGAATACGTCGTCTAGATACACTAAAGCTCTTTTATATTTGAGTTCACCCAGCGTCGTCTACGGTTGTAAAATATCTGGGGACGTTGACCAATACGAAGGCTAGCCGGTAAAATTCGAATTGACCTTGACTTGTGACAAATGAGGTAAATTGCTTACTGTCTTCCGCTACTGGAACTTGAAATTAGGCACTCAGCAAGTCTAGGGTACAGTACCACTGCGATTGACCTAAATAGCTCAATAGGTCATCAATTAGCAGCAACAAGTAAGAAGTTACCGTGACAGCATGCAGTTTCCGATAAGAGACACAGAAACCTCATTATATTTATTTACTAATACGACTGGGGAGACCACGAACTGTGCGATTCCCTTATAATGCCAGCATCTTGCATCTCTTTCATCTGAGAATGAATCAATTCCCGTTGAGCTTGGGATACCCGGTAAGGTCTTTACTTTATTGGTTCGCTATCCGTTACTTGAATTTTGAATTTCCCTATATCAGTTTTCCTAAATCTTGTACTTCAGTTGCAAAAATGCTTCTATACCTCCTTAAGAAAGTGTGCACCTGGATATGTTGTATCCGTGTAAGCTCAGAATTTAAATGAAATTTTTCTTCATTAGTTTCAACGGTGCCTGAACCTGCAGCATACAGTTTGCTGATTGTATCAGAGCGACTTCATATGCATTCACAAGGTTCTGCCTGCAAAAATCGTGATCGATTCAGCTGTCAATATTCCTTATGAGCCGAAGATCCATGAGACAACCATAAAATACTAAATAAAATTGTGTTTGGTACAGTCAAGGTCTAGAAGGCGGTCATCAGTAACATTTGAGCCGACGTGCATCCTTTAGATGAACAGGACCCATTAGACAAACATCAAAATACTAAACACAATTGACTCTGGTACAATCTTAGTCTTGAAGGCTATCATCACTCTAACCTTTGAGCTAAAGAGCATATCTCAGATGAACCGATCGTATGAGACAAACATCAAAATACTAAATACAGTTGACTCTGGTACAATCTTAATCTTGAAGGCTATCATCACTTAACCTTTGAGCTAAAGAGCATTTCTCAGATGAACATTTTGCATGAGACAAACATCAAAATACTAAATACAGTTGACTCTGGTACAATCTTGGCCGTGAGGACAGTCGAAGTGACCTTTTGAGTCGAAATGCATCATTCAGATGAACAGCACCCATGAGACAGACATAAAAATACTAAATACACTTGGCTCTAGTTTAATCCTGGTCTTGTGGGCAGCTGACAAGCGTCCTTTTGAATCGAAATGCATCCCTCAAATGAACAGGATCCAAGAGACAAACATCAAAATACTGAATACATTTGACTGTGGTACAGTCTTGGACTTGAATGCTGTCATCACTCTAACTATGAATCGAAGTGCAGCATTCAGATGAACAGCAACCATGAGACAAACATCAAAATACTAAATGCAGTTGACTCTGGTAATATCTTGGGCTTGAAGACAGTCATCACTTTGGATCCAAGTACATCATTCAGATGAACAGGAACCACGAGACAAACATCAAAATACTAAATACATTTGATTGTGGTACAGTCTTGGTCTTAAAAGTCAGTCATCAAGCTTCCTTTTGAGCTTAAGTGCATCCCGAAGATGAACAGGAACCGTCAGACGAACATCAAAATACTAAATATAGATGACTCTGGTTTAATCTTGGTCTTGAAGGCAGTCATAATTCTAAACTTTGAGCCGAAGTGCATCCCGAAGATAAACAGGACCCAAGAGACAAATATCAAAATACTAAATACAGTTTATTCTGGTACAATCTTGGTCATAAATACAGTCATCAAGTTTCCTTTGAGCCAAGTGCATCCGTCAGATGAACAGGAGCCATGAAACATACGTTTAAACGTTATATTCATGAATTGGTCAAAAAGGATTAATCGTGTAGTTTAAGATATTTTAGCCTTCTTCTTAAATGCTTTGCTATGCGGGAGGTTAGTGACTCAGGAAGTTTATTATGTCAATTAACAATTTTATGGGTAACTGAATTGAGGCCTTTGGTTAATCTATGTTTTTGCAAATGGATTGCTTTTGATGTTCTTGTATTGTGTGTGATATTCACTGTTAAGCTTAAAAATGCTTCTATATTCACGTATGAATAAGACCGTTTTTAAGATATAAAGACATGCTATGGGTAGAATTCTTAAATCCGAGAAAGGTGGTTTTTCTTGGAATATTTGGGTTCAATTACTGGATTATACTTATTAATCATTTTTGTGGTTTAAACACCTTAATATAGTTGGTGGAAGATCCCCAGAAGGCGATTCAACATGTCAATACTAAATGAACATAGCAAAAATACTGTTTTTAGCTTCCACATTTCAGCCAGCAGTCTTCTAGAAGAGCATATATGGTTTAATTTTCTGTTCAGAAAGTTGACATACTCTGCTCAAGTGAACTGGGAATTAATAACAATCCCTAAAAACTCTATGTAACCAATGTATTAAAAATTGAATAGGATATTGAATTCGCAATTGTTGACTGAATTTAAGAGCTGATACAGTATTACTTATGTTTATATGAAGCTTATTACTCATTATCCATTCTGCAATTCTACAATGGTGTAATCAATTTCTGCCTGATAAGTCTGTCATCTCTACTTCTGAAAATAATGTTTGCATCATCTTCAAAGAGATCACTACTGATCAATGATAAGTGAGAAAGAAAATTCCTTGATCTAAATTTAAAATAGGACTTGTCCTAATATGGAACTCTGAGGAATCTCGGATTCTATAGCAACAGGATTTCAAAGTGTACCTACTAATTCAACCATTTGGTACCTATTTTCAAGATAGGAAGCAAATCATTTGTTGGCTAGTCCTCTAACACCACAGGCATCTCACTTCTTCGTAAGCATATTGTTATCAACTGTATCAAATGCTTTAGTTAAGTCCAGGAATAGATCTGTTATTTGTTCCTTTCGGTCTTTACCTTTAGGTGTATTTGCTATTTAAGAAAATATTGCACCATTGTTGTATTTCCCTATCCTAAAGACAAGATTGCTGAATCCAATAAGACTTTTCTGGAGGAATGTATAAGTTCCTATAAAAACCCTCATAACCAACTGGTAGGTTTAAAACACTGTGAGAGAAGTGCCACTAAATGATTCATAAATAGTAAATAATCTACTTTCACTGCTGAAACGAGCGTAGAATGTGTCTTTTCATAACCTCGCTTTTGAAGCTCTCAAAATCAGCTATGGCATCATTTACACACAACTTTTCACAATTGTTTCTTCATCTCTGCTAAGCTCTGTTCTGTCATTATGTAACTTCACAGTGTGATAGTATGTTCTGTTAGGAAATAAGCTAGGATAGGCCATTTTCTTACATATCGATATTGGCATTGAGGTCTGATATACTGCAGAGGGTTTGCACTAATCCCTGCATGCTAGGAAATTAGCAACCAGTACCGTCTACTGGTTACACACTCAGTGATTCATCGTTGTATACAATACGATTCACACACGATGATAAACATTCATATTTGTGTCCCGGTAATGAAAATATTGACTCCTCTTGCATTCATTCATTTCGTATACTCCGTTCTCAACGTGAGCAAGAAGCATTGCCTATCAACAATGCCACAGATGTTACTGTTCATCTGATAGCTTCAAGTCACTTTTCAGACTTCGGAAAATACATTTACGCTTCATGAAAACGTAGCGATTAAGCAATGTTATGTTTATATAGTTGTTTATTAGATATTACAAGCTGGCGTATTCTCGTTCCTGATCCGGTTGCTGGACATATTTGCACTTACTGCCGCTGGGATCTCTCGATCCAACGCTAAAATCGGGAACGCTGTCATTGCTAAGTGTTAGGAATTATCAGAGTGGTTAATTACGAATTATTGCTACGTTGTGAAACTTAAATCGAGAGTTTACTTATGCATTTCTGGGATTATTAATCGTGTTAAGATAAAATACCTTCGTAAGTGCTGTGATGTATAATGAACCCAACATTAAGTGACATATTTCGAGGTGAAAACAGGTTATAAACATTGCTAATGAATTGTATGAAGAACATGAAATTAGAAGAAATCAGATTCATCGATTTTATTTTAAGGTCACTAACCGTATTCGAAAATTCTGGAGTAAGTGATGTTGTACAGCGAATACCTATAAGTGACATTTAGATGTTAATACTTTCGTAAATTTGACATTGTGGATAATTTTGCAAAGGATGATTTGGAAGAGAAAGAAAATCCAAATGCATTTCCCATTTCAGTATCTTTCTTTCTTTTGTTTCTGCATCTTGAAGATTGGCACCTTTCATATGGTAGGAAACCTTCAAATATTGATGCTACAGCTTTAGGAATTGGGTACTTTATAGAGATGTGCTGATGCCGTAATGAGTTTGTTTTAAATGCTAACTACAGACCACAGACTTTGGCCATGGTGTTCCAAGAGAGCCCAGTTCGTCTACTTTGGGAGAAATTGGAATACGTCGTTTATTTTCTAGTTTGTGTGTTTTTTGGAAATGTAAGGAACGACAAGCCACGTTCTTTTTTTGCCTTGACTTACTGCAAGGAACACAGTAATAAAGCATTGTTATTCGACTGTCTCCTAAATGTAAACGTTACTAATTTAATTTTACAGAGGTTAACACGCACACATGCACACTGAAAAACCATTACTTAACTGAAAGGTGTTGCACGTAATGAAATGTATGCTCATTGGAAAGCTTAAAGCAACGCATTTATTTCACAACAGTTCAGTGATTTAGATATTCTTGGATCGTTATAGCAGAATGTAAGGGAAAGTTACTTGGAGGGGTAGATCCCCGTATGCATATTTAGTCATATTTTACAACGGAAGTGTCAATCATTTATTATTGTACAATTCGAATCTACAACCAACAAAGGTCCATCTACGTTCTATGTATAATCACGAACATTAAAAATATAAAAAGTAATTGAAATAAGTTCCGCAAAACTTCATTGCCATTATAGCTATCTGCTAAACGTTTGGGGGTAGTGGAGCGTCTTTATCGGTATAAATTGGTGGCGTTGAGCAAGAACCTGTTTTATTGCCAATTCTCACCGATACTCTGGTTTATAATATATAATAAGCAATGGTTTACACCCAATAGGTTAACAACAATTCTTGATTGAGTATAGAAGTCGCTCCTTACAAATACACGTAATGTACTTTTGCGGAAATTACAATATATCTGGAGTTTACGTAGGCGAATGCCATCGAGGACGTCACCACCCGTTCCTTTTCTAGGATTTTATGGGAAAATCTTGAACTTTTTCTCATAGGTATAACACACCTGTTCGGCCTCGTTATTTATGGGGTGGACCCTCTAAGATTAATGCTGCTAATTTAGAGAACGATGTTCGTAGTTCTTGGAGGACGTTTCTGATAAGCAGCATTTTTGGTTGGGATACGCAAGTCATTTTCGAGACAAATTTTGGTCGGCTTCAGTTAAGTTTCTGTTTACAGACGATTCAAGGATGATGGGCGGGGTTAGTGCAGGGATATACGTTGGGACGCCCATGAATTACACCTCCGTGGTGTAGTGGTTACCATGTTAGCCTCTATTTCCCGAGGTCGCGGATTCAAACCCGGCGGAGGGCGATGAATTTTTTCAGGGGTGAAAATCCTTAGCACGGCTTCCTTCAGAAGGGAAGTACAGCCGGTGGTCCCGTTTCGTATATGTACGGCAGTAAAAGAACCTCAAGCCTGGTAAAGAGGTCTCTGAGCAAAATTACCGATCTTTCACGCCCAATATAGAATGGGACGCTAAGGGCCACAGTAGTTAAAGAGCGTCCATAAATAAAGCTGAACAAAAGGAAATACATATAAAATGGAACGCACCCGGACGCAGCAGTCTTAAATACCCTACAGGCATACCTGCACCCGGCCAGCTGTGAGTTTGCGCGCGCGATTTGAAAGAGAGCTGTGGTGTTTAGTTTCAACAGTGCCTCTACCACTTAACCGCACAGTATGTTGAAAACCCCTTAGAAAGCGTTTCACCTTGAAACAACACTTCTTTAAGTTACACAAGGGACTTGTGTCTAATGAAATTCCGAAAACGTAAGTCAATAAAATCTTTACTAAATTCAAAATTATTTTAACACTCAGGTTACCTAAAATATTTGTATTTTTACCGCATCGCAACTCAGTATCATCTTATTTGTTTATTTTTGCACACTAATTTTTTTGATCATATTTCAACTTTCCTGAAGTGTTTGGTTTTTAAAATTGCACATTTATTTTCAAAACATCGCGCTAATCCTAGTTTTCATATTCCATTCAAAGCTAAAGCATAATATAAACAAAAATTCCTAAGTTCATAAAATATGAAATTTTTTTCAAAATGATTATTTAATCTCCCAGCTTCCATAAAAAGTAGAGTATCTTTATTTTTGCAGCTCCGCAAGTACTTATTTATTTTCTCCCACTAAAAACATTTGGGACTTATCATTACAACATTCCTGAATTATTTTTTAAGTTGAAGTATATCTTAGTACAAATTTATTTTAAACCATCTCTATAATTTTAGTTTTCATTTAACAGATAGTTGTGTTAATATTTCTGATTATGTTTAACTCGCATATTTTCTAAACGGGCGGCGCCGCGGCCGACTGGTTAGACCGCTCGCCTCTCACCAAGGCCCGGGTTCAATCCCAGGGTACCGCATTTGGGATTTGTGGTGGACAAAGCGGCGGTCTTTCTTCGGTTTCCCCCGCCAGTATCTGCTCCATCATCGCCTTTCCTTTCATTCATCTCACAACCATTTCATATCTACTTTCTCGCTTCGGGTTGATTACCCATCCTGGTTGTTCTGGTACATTGTAGTCTGTGCTCTCCGTCAGACATCTACCCCAGGCACCCTCTTGTAAGTCCTAATAACGATGAGGATAAACAGAAGGAGAAGAAATTTTCTAAACATTAATCTCCTTATTTTTACTGCTCCGTATGGTTTTATTGGGTTAACTAATAAATGAATTACAACTATCCGGGCTAGTAGGCCGTGGTCTAGAAGGCATCGTGGATACCGACGTTTCACCAAGTACAGCACTTGGCATCTTCAGGGTGAAGTGATCCAGTGTCTGCGGTGGTCGGATAGTTATAGTTCATTTATTAGTTATGACGCAGGCCGTGAAAGCCTCAATATGTACATTATTGGGTTAACTTTTTTCACATCAAAGCTACCTTTTGTGTATCATAATTATAACTTTCGTGAAGTATTTGTTTCTATAAATTGCAAATTTGTTTTTAAAAAAGTCACGTTAATCCTACTTTTCATGTAACATTGATAGTTGTAGAACTATAGGAAATAGCATCTGCGTTAAGCTTTACATTTATACACTAACAAACTTGTTGGTTCATGTACAAGTAAGCATTACTATACGTTGACGCTGCGCACCTGAGAACTGAAGACATTGCAGGAGCTGTCATCGTCCCACTGAAAACATGTGCAGAGCTGTGTGTCGTCTGTTTATGCGCACCCAAGCACGGCAGGAGTGAATACTATCGGTAGAATCTTGTGACCGTCCACGGGTTGGAAATAGTATCGTTTTCTAGATTGATGCATAGGCGTGAAAATTGACAATAAAGCAGATACCTGGGCAACGCCAGTTTCTGTCGATACAGGCGCTCGACTACCCCTAAACTTCTAGCAGACAGCTATAACGACAATAAGGTCTCGGCGATTTATTTCAAATGTTGTTTATGTACGAGGCGCAACCAGAAAGTAAGACTCCCTATTTAAAAAAACAAATAAAACATAGTTACATGAAAAGCTTTATTGGCAACAGTTATAGCAATGTTTCAGCTATTTTTCAACATAATCACCAAAAGAATTCTGACGTGGGACCAACTTTTGTATTCCTGTGCGGTAGAAGTCTGCCGCCTGTGAATGAAACCAGCGTCTCCAGCTCTTCGTCGTTGTCAAAACGCTGACCGGAGGACACGAATTTCTTGAGGTGCAAGAAAAGATGGAAATCGCTGGGAGCAAGATCAGGACTGTATAATGGTTGATCAAACAGTTCCCAGCCGAACTTCTGCAGAACAGTTGCTGTGCGCCAATCTGTATGTGGACGAGGACTGTCATGCAGTAGCACAACACCTGCAGTAATCACTCCACGCCTCCTGTTTTGAATGGCACGTCACAATTTCCGCACTGTTTCACTTTTGGGCAGGAAGTCAATTAGCAGAATGCCCTTCCTTTCCCTGAACATCGTGCACATCACTTTCTGCACCGGCACAGTCTGTTTGAATTTCGTCTTGACGCCAATGCATTTACTGCTGTTTAGTGGGATAAAGTGTGAAATCCTCATCTCATCGCCCGTGACGATCATGCTACCGCTGCAGAAATGCTAGTGTTCACTCCGAAGCGTTTCGCTTTGTGCTTGGGTGTAAGGTTTTTCGGCATTCACCTGGCACACAATTTCCTAAACAGCAGGTGCTTATTCACAATTTCATGCAACAAGGGTCGCTATATCTGCGGAAATGGCTGTTGAACCGTAAACGTGAAGCGACGGTTCTCCACGATGCGCTGCCGCATCAGCTCAAGGTCATCATTGATGAGGGACCGTCGCCCACTGCGTTCATTATGGACAATTTGGCGACCTTCGGAAAACTGCCTACACCAGCGACGCACCATCTGTTTGGCACGTAGACCTACAGAGCTGACGATGAATTTCGATTGACGCTGTTTTGTGCAGTAAGGAACCTTACCATTGACCGAACCTCGTAGGCAGCGGGAGAACGAATAAGAGCCGCCAATTCATGCCACTGCTGCCGCACTACTGGCACCAGGCGGGACCCGTCCGCCCGGCATATGATTGATACGTCATGGATCTGTTACGCATACGCAATTTTCCCGGCTAAATACGTTTACTTTAAAGGATAAAAATCGTGAAACTTACCTTCAGGATGCACCTCGTATATTTAATGTTTATGTTGTTATATAGTACTTAGACCTTTATTCGTTCTAGGTTTAAATTGTACTTTAATAAGTGGTTGACACTTCCGTTACCTATTGTAAAATATGACGTAAATATATATACTGAGATGCACCCCAAGTAACTTTCCTTTTCTCCATGCTATACTGATCCAAGTATATCGTAAAACACTGAACAGGCGGGAAATAAATATATTGTTTACAGTTTTCCAATGAGCATAGTTTCAATATATCCAACACCTTTCAGTTACATAATAGTTTTTGTAGTGTGCATGTGTTAAGCTCTGTAAACTGAAATGTGTAATGTGTGCATTTAGTCAATAAATGAATAACAAGACCCTAAACCTGTTGGATATTCATGCACAGCATTATTTAACTGCAAAACCAAATTTTAAGAAAAACTCTGGAAAAGGTTGGGAGTATAGAATTTTTCACCTTAATGAAGAAATTATGTATTCTAAATCTCAATATAGCCCTTCTTACATACGTCACATTTGTATGTGCATTTCTCTTCACTAATTACATTACATCTTTAAAATGTGACAATAACTGTAATCAGTATAAATGTCTTTCTTGTATGAGTTTTTTACCTGAAGAATCAAATTATGCATTTTCAAAATATACAAGTGATCCTATATTTACAAAATAAGGCCATATATATGGTTTAACGGTGTCTCATGAATCAGATTATTATGCCTTTTCTCACTTGAAAAAAAGATTAAATGCTCTTCTCACACATTTCAAACTTGTGAGTTCTGTGGGTTTTTGCTTTAATGAATGCAATTTCAAAGTTGACTACTGAGAAAAGTTCTTATCACAAGTTTTGCAAGTATAAGGCTCTTCAACCTGAATAATATATTCATATCTTTTCAAACATGATAACACAATAAACCCCTTCTTAAAATTTTACACTCCTGAGGTTCTTTACCCTCATGAATCAAATTACACAGCAATTGTGATTAAACGTTTTCTCACTAATTTCAAACTTGGGATACCTTTCACTTATGTATCAAAATAAGGAATTTAAAATGTGATAATTGAGTACTTCTCACACATTTTGCAATTTTAAGGCTTTTTACCCTCATGTATCAAATTTTACTTTTTGAAATTTCCCACTGAGCAAAGCTCTCCTTACAGATTTCACACATGATGGTTTTTACCAAATTTCATACATGACAAATGAAGTAACTTTTCCTCTCAAACACTCGGGAGGACTTTTACCCTCCTGTATCAAAATTTGTAATTTCCCAGTAAACCATTTCTCACTGGTGAGGCTTTTTACCCTCATGTATCAAATGAAGACCTATCTGGAATAAGGGCATAACCAACACATTTATAGAAAGTGAAATGTTGGAGGAAATAGGATGTAACATCATAATCTGCACTGTGGTAGCTCTTACGACTGAACTAGGTGGAAGACTAGAGCCAACTGTGAATTACTCTTTATGGAGAAAGGATGTAACATTCACAAAAGTGACAGTACATGTGCTGGAACATCATGTGTTTAAGATAAATAAATGAGAGTGGAAAGATATAAAAAGGAAACATCTACAGCAGAGTAGGAAGGAATTTACCTACAACAAGAACAGGCATTGTAAAAGCCTTGTGCTGAGGTAAGAGGAATAAGGGTATAAAAATCTAAATACTTTTCTTTATAACAGAATGTTCGATATCTTACACTGCAAGCAGTCATAACAGCATAAAGTGGATTATACTACAGTGAATAAATAATAAGTTAGACAGCATCTATCCTTCTGGAATATGGAACTTTTAGGTTAGGCTATGTACTTTCACGTAGAATGCAAATAATTTTTACTTAAAAATGCACTGTTATACAATAGCAGTATCCAGAAACTGAGAGAGTACAGTGATATCTAGTTCTGTTTATTTTTGTTGCAGGAAATTAGATGCAAAGTTAAAAGCTATGGTTGCAAAGCAGTGATTCCAAAGGAAAGGAGCTACTGTTTGCAGATAATATTCTTTGACACACAACGGACAGTTTTCTATCTTTGCTCAACAATGCATGAAAATACGTGATACTCAAAAGCATTACATTGAAGAAAGCACCTCTCACAGGCAATGTAGCTTTAACCCTGGTGCTTGTTTGTCATATTTTTGTTACATGTACCTGTTAGAGGGGTCTGATTTTATATATAAATCCAAAATAAGATTGGAATGCTTAAAACAGAAGAAATGCTTAATTTGAGTATCTGCCATTCATAAACTTTAAGGGAAAAAAAGAAAAGAAGAAAAACCTTATAACATCACCAGAAAACAAGACAAATACAGCAGCATAACACTTTACACATTTAATGAAAAGAAACTGGGAAAAAGGAAGCATTTGGCTACACAATTCATGGCAATATGTACTTAGATACAAAAGTTATTTCAAAGTTTTCCTTCCTCTATGAGAGATCTAATCTCTTTTCTCTGCATAGACACAACAAAACAGCACAATGATCCATGCACATTGGAGTTGTTTTCTTGTCATTTTTCCTTGGACACTAACTGCACCGTTTGTTTTCAAACTATTCAGAATATGCTGTGGCTCACTTTTTTCAATCTTGCACAACTGCCTGATGTTCATTTTAAGGTTTGTGGAAGGTTAGGATTGCAATGGTTTGTAATGAGAGGTTTCACTAACTCAAAAGCTAAATCTTTCAAGAAGAGTTGCCTTGAGTTGTTACTATTCTCTTTCAATGATGGGTTAAATTAAATTAGTTTTATTTATGGACACTCTTTAACTACTATGATCCTTAGCATCCCATTCTATATTGTGCATGAAAGAGCAGTAATTTTACTCAGAGGCCTCTTTATCAGGCTTGGGGTTCTTTTACGTGCCGTAAATCTGCAGCATGGGACCACCGGCTTTACTTCCCTTCCGATGAAAGCCATGCCAAAGATTTTGCTCGAAAAAACTCCATTGCTCTCCACCAGGTTTGAACCCGAGACCTCGGGAATTACAGGCTAGCATGATAACCACTACACCACGGAGGACGACCCCATCCGTGATGGGTTGGCACTAATTAAAAGAATCAGAGCATTTACATCACACTGATCTAGCATCCCATAAAATATTCTTACTGACCAGAGCCTAGTCTTTCTTGCTACAGAGTATGTTGATCCAATGTGCTCACATCCCCTTTGGCTTTATTGTAAAACTCAACTTGGCTTTTTTGTTTCCATATCCATGTCAGCAGCTTTGTGCACTGTAGATAGCAACAGCACTTGGTTTCTTTTTGGCATGAACGAAACTAAAGTTTGTGGACCATGAAATGCATGCTGACAAAACTGTACTTTTTTCCTTTTGTAGATACGCAAGGATTTGGTATCTCTTTTATTATTCTCTCTAACATATACTCAATAGGTAGAGAAGGTATTGCATTTCACTTAAAAATTTGATACCACCATTTCACTGGAAATACATGTTTTGAGGCCCCTGAATTAAAAAAAAACTTTAGAAAAAGGTCTCTAAACAACATAACTCAAAAACGAAAAGTAGGATAAATACCAAATTTGGTAATTAGGTTCAGTACTTTCTAAGATGTAACACAAAGATTTTGAAGAAAATCCCAACTCAAACTACCCTTTACATGGAACATTGTTCAAAATGTTTGATTTTCTAAAAATAGTCTAACAATTTTTATTAACATAACATATATTAAATATATTTTCATTACAAAGAAAATTTATATCTTGAATTTTCTGGGAATAGCCTGTGAAGTCCACTTCTTCAGAAGAAATCTTGTATAATGTATAACTGATAAACATTAAGCGATAAGACGAAAACATACCACAGAAAAAAAGAATAGGTCTCTTTAAAACACACAATTTGTTTCAAATAACTTTTTTGTGGCATTTCTGAAATATCCATTATTAATGGTTCAATTTGTTCAATATTTTTATCATTCTTTTCGAGTCCTTTTGATATTCAGCTGTTTCCCGCAATAGCAAAAAGAGAGCATATAATTCTAAGACCAGTACATAGCATCCAGTTTTTTCCTTAGAGTACCCACTATCACCAGATTATGAGCATAGTCAACAATTGGCAAGTGAAATGGAAATGAACCAATTGTCACAAGTTACACTTCCATTTGCACAATGTATTGGCTAAGAGTTCTTACATAATATGTGGGGACATTTTCATTACATGATTCTTCAACCAGACCAATGCAAGACATGTAATTCAACATGTAAAATGACTGATCTCATAGCCATTATTTTTATATTGTACTTGTAAGCCTTGTTCTTCAAGTATACATCAGTAATATCTTCCTGTAAAAACAAGTAGTTGTTCATCTACCATACAGCAGATGAAATACAATAATTTTTATAACTGTCAATAAACATTTCCCAGGTTTCCCTAATAGGAAACTTGTCTTCCTTATTTTTGTTCAGGCCTGGTTTCCTTGCTGTCGATATGAATGCGTAGACAAAGAAACCCAAAATGAATTATACTCACGGTTGTCCAGAATACTGGGGACACAATAATTCTAGTCGCCCTCCATGGTCTAGACGTACCGTGCTACTAGTTTCTAGTTCCTGAGGTTGTGCGTTCAGTCCTGGCAGAGGGCGATGGATCTTTTTCGGGCATAAAAAACATTAGCATGGCTTCCTTCAGAAGGGAAGTAAAGCTGGTGGTACCATGTCGTAGATTTACATGTAAAATAACCTCAAATTTGATAGACATCTGAGCAAAATTTCCACTCTTTCACGTTTAATATAGAATGAGATGCTAAGGACAACAGTAGTTAAGGAACATCCATACATAAAAGAAACTCAATTTCTCCTTGGAATCCAGCGTTGCTCAGAACTTCAAAATGCTGTCACTCCTAAAGTTGTGATTTTTCTTCCATAAAACAACAATTTCTATGTTGTGGCCACAGTTCCTTACCGTGCAATAGACATTTCGCATTGATAAAACACAGAACAAAAACTTCCAAAACTTTTGTGCCCTTTCAGTGGATTGACATTACAGTGAAAGCAGGCCTAGTAATCCTTTCTTTGTAAACAACAATAGAACAGAGGACATTGAGATAACTGAAGCAATGTGGCATAAGATTTCAAAAGATGATGTATACTCGTCCATGTAAAGAAGTTGCATGGAATGTTACAACCATGGTTCGTATATTCTTTACAAATGAACAAAATCTGAAGCTGTAATTCTTCAACTATTGTTCTTGAGTTTCTGGTAACAATTTACAAAGATGTATTGCCACTCACAAAAGAAAAGAAGCGAGATCTTTTACACATGTGTGATTATACACCAGATTCAGATTTTTTTATGGACGCTCTAACTGCTGTGGTCCTTAGCATCTCATTCTATATTGGGGATGAAAGACTGCTAATTTTGCTCAGAGGCCGCTTTATCAGGCTTGAGGTTCTTTTACGTGCCGCAAATCTACAACTTGGGACCATTGGCTTTACTTCCCTTCTGAAGGAAGACATTCTAAGAATTTTTATGCCCGAAAAAATCCATCGCCCTCATATACACCAGATGAACACCAACAGCCCTATATGAATTTATACATATGAGAAGAATATTGCAAGTACCCTTATGAGTACCTGGAGGGATCCATGAAGACGTGTTTGAAATGTAATTTGCATTATTACTGTAATTTTAATGTGCTGAAGAATATTTTCATTTATTTGTTAAAAGCTGGGAACTTTAAATTGTACACTATTCCCTTATTATTTTATGTTATCATCATGATTTCATTATATTAATAACGTTACCACCATGACTACCAGCAATTCTAAAGGTATCCTTCAGTTTTTTTAACCGGACTTGCAAGATACAGAATAAGAAACTTTAATACTTAATGCTAAGAGTATGATGATACATTCTTATTCCAATGTCGCAAGTAACTGTCATACAATAATTGTAAAATACTCATATGTATCTACCATAAGATTTCAATTACAGCAATTCAATATTTTATGTTCCTGCTATGCAATTGTTCCTTTCAAATAAATCAAATTATAGTTATAATCCATTAATCACTTTTTCTCTTTCCTGAAAAATTATGTTTTGATGGTTACAACCTCATTCCAGGGAAGTCTTAAAATTATTACTTAATTTACCCAGATGAGTCAAGCTCCTATATCAAATTAAACACTGGTAAGCCTTTTTGTCCTCATGCATCAAATTATGCAGTTTCAAAAATGACAACTGGGTAAAGCACTTCTCCCATATTTTACAATTGAAAGGCATCAAATTGACATTTCAAAGATGAAAGATGATTTAGTTCTTCTCACTAACTCATACATACAAGATTTTTTACCTTCATGTATAATATTATGAAATTTAAAATGTGACAAAGGACCTATTCTCATAAATTTTACACTTGGAAGATGGTTTACCCTCATGCATCAAAGTATGCAATTTCAAATGGGACAGCTGACTAAACCTCTTCTCACAGATTCTACACTTTGAAGTTTTTTTATTCTTGTGTAACAAATCATGTCTTTTCAAATTGTCCGACAGAGTAAAGCTCTTCCCACAAGTTTCACACTTGTGAGGTGTGTATAAAATTACGTAATTTCAAATGTGACAACTCGGTAAAGTACAAGTTTAATACATGTAGTCATTTCGCCTCATGGATCAAATTATGTGATTTCAAAGATGACAAATAATAAAACCTCTTCTCACAAGTATTACATTTGTAAGGCTTTTCACTCTCATGTGTCACATTATGCTTCTTCAAATATGACAAAAGAACAAACCTTTTTTCACAAATTTCACACTTGTGAGGCTTTTTACCCTCGTGTAATAAGTTATGGGATTTTAAATATGACAAAAGGGTAAATCTCTTCTGACAAATTTTACACTTGTGTGGCTTTTTACCCTCGTGTATCAGATTATGTAATTTCAAAGTTGACAAATGAGTAAAGCTCTTTCCACAAGTTTCACACTTATAAGGCCTTTTACCCTCATGTAACAGATTATGAGATTTCAAGGTTGAAGAGTGAGTAAAGCTCTTCTCACAAATTTCACACTTATGAGACTTTTTACCCTCATGTATCAAATTATGTGTTTTCAAATTTGACAACCGATTAAACCTCTTCTCACATATTGCACACTTGTGAGGCTTTCTACCGTCATGTACCAAATTATGAGATTTCAAAGATGACAACTGAGTAAAGCTCTTCTCACAAATTTTACACTTGTGAGGCTTTTTACCCTGATGAATCAAATTATGTGATTTCAAAGTTGACAAATGAGAAAAACTCTTTTCACAAACTTCACACTTGTGAGGCTTTTTACCCGCATGTATCAAATTATGGGATTTCAAATCTGACAACTGCGTAAACCTCTTCTCACAAATTTCACACTTGTGAGGCTTTTTACCCTCATGTATCAAATTATGCCTTTTCAAACTTGAAAATGCAGTAAACACCTTGTCACAAATTTCGCACCTGTGAGGCTTTTTACCCTCATGAATCAAATGGTGCAGTTTCAAATCTGACAACTGAGTAAAGCTCTTATCACAAATGTTACACTTGTGTGGCCTCTCACCCATATGAAACAAAGTCCTGCTGTAAATTTCTCCATCACTACATCTACCAGTTTCTTCTGAGTGAATATCCTTTTCTAGTAGTGGTATTTTTGTGACGTCACTTTCCTGACTTTCACATTCAGGACAATCCTTTCCATAATTGAAGGTTTGGTTTTTCCCTAAGGCTTCAGCAGAGGTCAATTGTGGATCATCCCTGCTATGATCAGAAACTGCTTCTGCGCACAATCTGAAATGTTGGAGGATTTAGCATTAGGTACAGTAACCTAAGAATGAAAGGGAGTTAAAATTTAAAAGAGAATTTGTTTGCTAACAATTATACTCCATAGTTACAAATTCTTCATGTAGAGCAACGTTATTGTTCATAGCTTTGTTGATCTGAAACATCATCAGTAATTAACAAACTCTTTTAAATGAAAAAGATACCAAGGGTAAAACCAGTCTGATGTTTGTGGCAATGCAAGCAATAAGTGTTTGATTTATGTTTGAGGGTACTCAACTTCAAGATCATTAGCACCCTTAGCAAAATAGATCATGACAAAGGCTAGAGATAAAGATCAATATAAAAATCATAGGATAAATATACAAATCTGAGCTCTTTGCACAGGGCTGACTCTCATTGCTAGAGTACAATAGCAATCTGCACATGATGGGCACTCAACAATCAGGTCATTAGCACCCTAAAGCA
Organism: Deroplatys truncata; assembly: GCA_030765065.1. Classification (NCBI taxonomy): domain Eukaryota; kingdom Metazoa; phylum Arthropoda; class Insecta; order Mantodea; family Mantidae; genus Deroplatys; species Deroplatys truncata. The sequence continues at coordinate 122,529,780 of CM060989.1, forward strand.
ATGTGTGCGCATGCCTTGAGAATTATATCAACTTTGCTTGAAACACAACTATTCAAAGTAAATCCTGTGTTGATTAAACTTGGTAAGAAAATAATTCCATGACAAATTAACCATCTACTATTCAGCAGCCAATACAACAGAAGAAATTCCTCTCACAGATTTTCAGGTAATAATGGAAGATTGGCACATTATGTATTCAACATGAAATGTTTCAAAAGCATGTAATGCGTTTTAAAAACTCTTATTTGTTGTGCAACTTTCTCCACCGAATTTTCTTAAGAAATCTCATACAGAAATGTTCCATGGCTATTTTGTTGTAGGGATAGGAGGGGTACAGTAAAGCAATAGGAAAGTCTTAAAAATTGATTGCTATATACTGGCATTGAAATTCCATACCCTTTCCATGACAAAATAAATAAATAACTTATCACATGAATTCAAATATTCAAACCAATAGCAATATATCTTGGAAATGCCTAATGTTACAAAAATATATTTGACATGAATTATGTATTTTAATAAAATCTATATCTTTGGTTGGATCAGTGTTTGTCCACCTCTTATTGTTTATCAGTAATACAAAATTCATTTAGAAGGTAAATCATTTCACATGCTACTCAGAGAAAATTTGGTTTATCAGAAATAAAAGTATTTGTTCTGCCAACCGCTCACGAGTTACCATACTTGAAGTATGGCATGGACAAGGATGGATAAAACAAACCAGAATTTTCTGCTAGTGAGCAAACTGGTTAGTGGGCTTAATTGGGCAATGGTGGAGATGGATGGAGGAATTCCTTTTACGGTGGCAATGCTTGTCCTTTACATATCCAAATAACCTCAACTTGAATGTCAACATAGAATATCTAAGTGTTTTAATCTGATGTTCCTATGTATATAATGTCTTCTTACATAAAAGTAAAACAATTTCATACATGGATTTCTAGCAATTATTATTTATTAACTACACTGACCTCACATAGAGCAAATCTCTTCTCTAGTCATTAGCACAATGAGTGAGCAGAAGGTAAATGTGCTCGTCGAGCAATGCATTATCAAAAATTTTATTGTTGCCCTTGTAAATGAAACTTGAGTTTTATTTATGGACGCTCTTTAACTGCTATGGTCCTTAGCGTCCCATTCTATATTGGGCATGAAAGATCGGTAATTTTGCTCAGAGGCCTTTTTATTAGGCTTGAAGTTCTTTTACATGCCATAAATCTATGACACGGGACCACCGGCTTTGCTTTACTTCTATTATGAAGGAAGCCATATTAAGGATTTTTATGCCCGAAAAAATCCATCACCTTTCACCAGGTTTCAGCCTGCAACCACGGGAACAGAGGCTAACATGGTAATCACACCATTGAGGATGACACACCCAATATAGAATGGGACACTATGGACATAGCAGTTAAAGAGTGTCCATAAATAAAACTCAATTTAATTTTTTCACAAATTTTGTTACCAAGGCAGGCATAAAGCCATCCAAAATTTTGAGAAGATTTCAGGGAACGTTTGGAGAATTCTTTTAAAGACCTAAGTGCATGAGTGACACAAATCTTTTCCCTAGATTGGAAAGCTGCACAAAAAGAATCTCCACCAACAACGACTGTAGGAAACATTCATACCGTTTGTGAACTTATTGAGGCAGATGGGCACATAACCTCAAGTTGCAGAGTAAGCAGAATTATTGATGAAGTTGAATCTTTCAAGTGGGTTCCTTGTTTCCTTACTCAGGACCTGGAAGTCTGTCAACAATTACTAGGGGGAAGGAGAGGAAACTGGAATCCACCACCACATCCCAATGCTGAGCAAACAAGCAGTAGGAGAAGAAAGATAAAGCTTCACCAACTAAGGCCAAATGATGCTAGTCAGCTTACAACTGCTTTTTGGGGCTCCAAAGGCATTTTGATCATGAACTTTCTTCATGAAGGAATGCTACCTACTGCTGCAGGCAGTCTAAGAAGACCATGTACATATGTGATACTATTGTTGTAGCTTCTCAATGTTTCATTAAATTTGTTAAAAATAAAAATCTGGTTATATCTTATCTACCTTGCTCTACGATAATAAACCTCTGAAACATCTATAGACTTAATCATACAAGAGTGAGGCATGAAACAAATTTCAATACGGAATTTGTTGGAGTGATTATTAACCAACATTTATGAAAATTGCAACACCAAGAAGGAAGTGCCCATCCCTATGGTGTAGGGGTAGCATGTCTGCTTCACATTGAAGAGGTTTCAGGTTTGAATCTTGATTAGGGGAGTTACCCAGATAAGACTTTTTTCTGGTATTTACCCTTATTGAAGTTCTGTGGACCTTGGGCTTATTTCAGCATTGTTTCACCCATTTCATTAATCATCCGATATAACCTAACCAGGTATTAAAGGACGTTAAACCTTAAAAAGAAAGAAAGAAGAAAAAAAGGAAACCCATGATGGAGATGAACTTTATATACCATGGATTAGGTACTTGACAATACAAAAATGATTAGGTTTACATGAACTTTGAGCACGATTATTCAGTATTATGTGTAGTCTTGATGCGCTGCAATCAAAGCCCTAAATCCTGTGCAATGGAATCAAAGAGGTTCTGAATACATTCCTGGGGAATCTCCCTCTATGCAGTTGGTATGCGAGCCCACAAATCATTGACACTGGTTACTGGAGGACTGTGATGAACAAGTTGCTAACCATCCATATCCCAGACAGGTTTGATAGGTAACATGTCTGGTCCATATTCAAGCCAAGAAAGCAATGGTATACATTCTTTGAAGAAGGCTTGTGCATATCTTGCCGTATGTGGTCGTGCATTGCCCTGCTGAAATGTGGTATGTGGAGTTGCCTGAAGGAGGGGGGAGTACCCCAGGCTGTAAAAACTCCCTCATGTACCAGCTACTCAATACATAGGTGAGATCAGTTGCAACCAGTCATCCTCCGTGGTATAGCTAGCCTCTAGTTCCCAAGGCCGCGGGTTCAAACCCGGTGAAGGGCAAGAGATTTTTTTGGACATAAAAGTCCTTAGCATGGCTTCCATCAGAAGGGAAGTAAAGCCAGTGGTTCCGTGTTGTAGATTTATGGCACATAAAAGAAACTTACCGGTCTTTCATGACCAATATGGAATGGGACGCTAAGGATCACAACAGTTAAAGAACATCCATAAATAAAACTCAATTTAATTTCAGTTGTAACCACTTATGGCACACCTGGTGTATGTCCGCTATGTCACCCAACAATGGAGGCAGCCAGTTCCGATCAATATGGTACCATCAAACATATATGTGACCATCACTGTAGGACGGGTTGAAGTGGAACTTGTCTGATAACACTGCAAATTGCCACTCTGCCAACCAGTGATGGCGTTCACATGTCCATTGCAGTCGGAGACACTTGTGGTATCTGTACTATAGAAGTCAACACAATGGTCTGTGTACAATCATCCAATCCATAGCATATGGTGCTGATCCATCAGTGCAAACAAGTTCATGCCTGTTGCAGTGCTCTAGTGTCAAACCAACGCCGTGCATGAAGCTGTAACGGTTATGGCCATGTGAACAAGAGGGTGGTGATCCCGTGCTGTGGTGATATTCGTGATCCAGTATCTGCTCTTTGCTGCATAAAACCATCTTCTATCCACTGCTTCCACACATGCATCACTGTCATAGTGGCATGCCCTGTACGAGCCAAAATGTCACTGTATGACAAACCCACTTTCCAGAAACCAATCATTCTGCCAATTCAAACTCGCTCAATGCTGATATCACACCCTTTGACATTGACGAGGCATACTGATACTTGCTTTGATGTTTCCACCTATTTGACAACCCTTCACTGACTACACCTGGTATAACACTGACCTTGTCGCACACACAAGACAAGGCCCTGCTGGGCCTACGTATACCCCATCTTTCTGCAATCCTAATCACTTATTCCTGGCATACTGTTTTATTCATCACTGAGTTTGGCTATTTTTATGGTGCTGCAATTTTCACAAATGTTGTGTAAATTGCCATTTGTATCAGTTTAAGAACATGAGACATCTGCTACAACCTAAATGTGAGAGTTACATTACAAAAACTTGCTAGCCTACTCAACTCTGCATAAGGAGTTTGATGATGATGAGATGGGGCTTAAGGGCGCTCAACTGCTAAGGTTATTAGCGCCCTTACATGCATAAAATATAAAATTTAGAAGTAAAAAAACTAAAAAAGCGCATACAAACCCGTTTGGTCAAAAGGACTAAAAAAACACAACAGACCAAATACTAAAATCTACACACTAAAATCATGGTCACTAAGAGAATAAAACAACGTGTCAAGAACTGTAGAACGTAAGGGACATGAGCGCCTTATGTCCATCGGGGAGAAGAGCCCCATTAAAACAGACAATATAAAATCTCAAAGCTAAAAGACGCTCAGAGCATCAAATGCCCCGATTAAAACAAATGTCATTTATAAAACGTAAAAGACATTCTACAGCATGCGCGTCGTCTGCCAAAACGTTGGCTATGGCAACAGGCAGACCCACGCGAACGCGCAGTGGAGCTAAAACTTGACACTGTTAAAATGTGACGCACCGTTAAGGCGCACCACACTGCTGACACAGTGGAGCGGGGACACCATTAAGCAGGTATCTATGACTAAAAAAGGCAATGTCCAATTCGTAAACGGGATAAAAGTACCTCTTCCCGACGTGTAGAACGAGAAGAGGTACCCCAGACTACGGGAGAGGTTTAACCTCCCGCAACTTGTTCCCCCGGAGGGCCGTCCACGCATCCCTCCAAAGCGAGAGGATGCGGCTACGTAAAATAATAAACAAATCTTTGGAGGGAACAACAGAGGTAAAATATCTGGGTAATAAAATCGCCAATCTGGCAGCGGCGTCGGCAGACTCATTACCGGAGATGCCCACACAACCTGGAAGTCACAAGAACGAGACGTTGATGCCAGAGACACCAAGCGAGTGGAGCAGGTCATGTATGCGCTGTACGAGGGGGTGGTAATTGTACAGCGCGGTAATACTCTGAAGGGCACTCAGAGAGTCCGTACAAACAACACAATGCAGCAAGTCGTTCCGCTGAATGTATAAAATGGATGGATAAATACTAAACAGTTCGGCGGTAAAAATCGAACATTGCTCGGATAAACGAAAGGTAAAACTACGTTGACCAAAAACAAAGGCACACCCTACTCCAACATCAGTCTTAGACCCGTCAGTATATATAAAATGCACGTCACCGAATTCTGCCTGAAGTTCTAAAAACGTGGATCTAAGGACTGAAGGAGTCTCAGACTTCGGCAGCGACGTTAGCCCAAGGTGACAGTGGGCCTCAGCGCGCAACCATGGAGGAAAAAGCGTTTCCCCCTGGGAAGGGCCGGCGCTGGCGTAACGTCCAAATGCCGAACGAGTTGTCGAAATCGAACCTCTGGAGATAGTAATGCAGAGGAGCTAAGTAAATATTGTCGATCAAGCGAATCCTCGTAAAATAACACAAAGGACGGGTGGTTAGGCAAGCTTGAGAGTCGACAAGCATAGCTGCACAAAAGCATCTCACGCCGGAAGGACAGCGGAGGCTCTGCAGCTTCAGCGTACAGACTGGGTACAGGGCTAGTTGGAAAGGCCCCTGTAGCGACTCTTATACCACGATGATGAATGGTATTCAAGCGACGTAGCACAGATGGACGTGCCGATGAATAGACAATGCACCCGTAATCAAGCTTGGATCGGACCAAAGAGCGATAAAGACGCAGAAGAACGGCCCGATGTGCCACTTAAAACACGTAAAATATTAAAAGAACGGTCACACTTTGCTTTTAAAAAGGAAACGTGAGAAGTCCAGCTCAGCTTCCGATCAAAGATCAACCCCAAAAATTTCACCTCGTCTGCAAATGGAAGGACCCTCGACCCAAGATGGAGAGAGGGCGGAGGGAAAACCTTCCGGCGCCAGAAGTTGATGCAGACGGATTTCTCGGCGGAGAAATTAAAGCCGTTGGCGTTACTCCAGGCGTAGAGACGGTCGATACAGCTCTGGAGACGGCGTTCGAGCAGACAGGTCCGCCGTGAACTACAATAAATGGCAAAATCGTCAACGAAAAGGGACGATAAAATGCAGGTGGGATAAATCAACAATGGGGTTAATAGATATCGCAAAAAGTGTGACACTGAGTACAGAGCCCTGCGGTACTCCGTTCTCTTGAATAAAACGACTAGATAAAACCGAGCCCACACGTACACGAAAGACGCGGTCCGTCATAAACTCCCGAAGAAATATGGGTGGACGACCGCGGAGATTCCATGCGTGCAGTGTACGTAAAATGCCGCCCATACAACAAGTGTCATAAGCCTTCTCCAGGTCAAAAAACACAGCCACTGTTTGACACTTTCTCAGAAATCCGTTCATAATAAGCGTCGACAGACACCAGATGGTCGACGGTAGAGCGATGGCGACGAAATCCGCACTGAGCGTTCGCTAGAAGTTTCTGAGACTCAAGCCACCATGTCAACCCCCGTTGATCATGCGCTCCATCACCTTGCAAATGCAACTGGTGAGGGAGATATGGCGGTAGCTGGAAGGTAGTTGGCGATCTTTCCCAGGCTTAAGGATAGGGACAATGGTGGCTTCGCGCCAAACGGAAGGAAAAAGCCGCCTTGCCAAATACGGTTATAGACCTGTAAGAGAAAGAGTTTACTGTCGGCTGAAAGGTTCAACATCAGGACATGAATGCCGTCCGGCCCAGGAGCGGAGTGCCTAGAGCAATGGAGGGTGTGCTCCAGCTCCCTCATTGTGAAAAGTTCATTATAACACTCATTATTAGCAGACCGAAAATTATAGGTTGCGGAACCCAGCCGCTCTTTAATAGAGCGAAAGCCGGCGGAATAATGATCTGAACTGGAAACCGCCTCAAAGGCAGTACCCCGAGTGTTAGCGATGGCAGCCGGATCCACTATGGTGGCATTGGGAACCTGAAGGCCAGAAACAGTACAATGCGACACCTTACCTGAGAAGCAACGAAGTTTATCCCAAACAACAGATGAAGGCGTAAAGCGATTAAAAGACTCGGCAAAATGAGTCAAAGACGCCTTCTTGCTATCCTGAATAATGCGACGAGCCCTGGCGCGCGATTGTTTAAAAGCAACCAAATTATCAAGTGCAGGGTGTCGCCGAAACACCCTAAGTGCAGTTCTACGGGCACGAACGGCGTCCCGACAATCCTCGTTCTACCACGGAACAGGTAGACGCCGAGGTTGGGAAGATGAACGGGGAATTGCGCGTTCGGCGGCGGATAGAATCGTAGACGTAAGGTGCTGCACCATGTGGTTAATGTCGGTGAAGGGCTTGTCGTCAAAATACACGAGGCTGGAATACAATCTCCAGTAGGCTTTTCTGAATATCCAGGTAGGTACTCTGGAATGCTAGACGTGGTGAGACAGAAGAGAAACGGAGCAGGGGTAATGGTCGCTGGAGTAGGTGTCAGCGACGACGTTCCACTGCAGACGACTAGCAAGCTGGAGTGAGCAAACGGCAAGGTCCAGGTGAGAGAATGTATCACAAGAATCAGAAAGAAAAGTAGGTTTACCTGTATTGAGGATGGGGAGATTGAACTGGTAGAAATGTCGGAAAGAAGAGTTCCCCTCGCACAAGCCCTTGGCGAACCCCACAGGGGGTGATGGGCATTAAAATCCCCCAACAGAAGAAATGGTGATGGGAGAGCGGACGGAAATCTCGAACGTCCGCGTGAGCGAGGGAAGACGATGGAGGGGAATACACAGAGCAGACAGAAAAGAAAAAGCCGGGTAAGTGAAGTCTAACGGCAACAGCTTGCACGTCGGACGTAAGTGTGAGAGTTTGAAAATGAACGTCGTTACGCACGAATATCATGACACCTCCATGAGCAGGAGTACCCTCCTCCGATTCAAGATCGTAATGAACCGGAGTATACCCTCGAAGATCAAAAGGATCGTGAGGGCGAAGCTTAGTCTCCTGCAAACACACCACCATAGGTGAATGGGAACGCAATAAAAGTTGCAATTCCGCCCTGTGCGATCGTACACCACGTAAATTCCAGGTCAGGATAGCCATGAAGAACTGAGATAAACTTCTTACTTAGAAGGGCGGCTCAAAATAACTTTGTGCTTAAGCTTGGGGCTCGGGCTTTTTGTATGGAGTTGGTCAGACTACATAGGTTCCTCGAAGGGAGGGCCCACGCACTCAGTGCCAGAAACCGATTCAAGCGCCGTGAGTCCGTTCTGGGTGGCAATGGGTGAAGGTGGGCGCTGAGTGCGGCTTGTCCAGGAGCATCCTGGGACTGCGACCTTCGAGGAGAAGGTGAACTTTTCTTACCGTGCGCACGCGGAGGGTCTTTCAAAAAATCTTCCTTGCGTAGTTTCTGCTTGGATTTCTTCTCAAGGGCTTGGGACTTCAGTAGTTTAGGACCAGGCTTAGATGGCTTTGTAACTGTGGCAGAAGACGGCCGGATGGTAGTGGCGGTCAATGCAGTCATCGTCCAAGTCTGAGTCTCGGCATCCCTCTGGGGTACTGGCGAGGTAATAACAGAGCTGAAAGTTCCCGAACGCAGGAGCGAAGGTTGGCGCGCATGGTAACGCCTCCGGGCTTCGGCGAAGGAGAGTTTCTCCTTTACTCGGATCGACTGGATCGCCTTCTCGTCCAAATACCGCGGACAGTTGCAAATGAAGCAGAATGGGACCCTTTGCAATTTACGCAGACGGGGCAGACAAACAGGTACCATCGTGTGAGGGCTCACTACAAGAGGCACAGATGGAAACGGCACTCTTGCAAGAGACTTGCGTATGCCCAAAACGTTGGCATTTAAAACAACGCAGAGGTTTAGGAATATAAGGCCTCACCGCAATGCGTTCGTACCCTGCTGAAATGCTCGTGGGTAGATCGACCCCATCAAATGTTATAAACGGGTACGAGTGGGTACCAATACTCCGTCGCGTTTGGCCTGCACTCGATGAACCGCTGACACCTTCTGGTCTGCAAGATATTCTACCAGGTCCTCGCCCGATATACTATCGAGGCTATGGGTGGTAATGACGCCTTGACAGGAATTCAATGTGCGGTGCTTCTCCACACGGATGGGATAGCCGTGGAGAAGCGTAGCGCGCAACAAGGTCTTACTTTGCTGATCGGACTTCGTTTGTGCTAATAAGGAACCATTCCGTAGACGAGGGCAGGACTGAACCGCACCAGCAATAGCATCAATGCCCTTCTGAATAATGAAAGGGTTCACCTTCTCAAAACTTTGCCCTTCTTCGGTTCGTGAAATGACCAAGCAACAACCAGTTGTAGGTGGTGCTACTTCTGTTACATAAACTTTACGGCGCTTGTTGGTGTTAATGGAGAAAGGGTGCTCCATAGCGAAATAAATCCTCCAGAATTGCAACCGTCTCCGACCTCCGACTCTGACTTCCCGGGCGTTACCCCGGCTTGGGTGAGTGGCCTATTTATACCAAACTCACCCCAGGGTCATACCTCCCAGAACATAGACAGAGGGACCCAATCGCCGTCAGAAGTCAGCAGCTCATGCAATGGCCCCCCTCGGGACTGCAGTTGAACAGCGGATATGAAACATACCCTACATGACGACCCTGGGTGGTGGGGATGACGCCATTACCCACTCACCCAGCTGCGCACCCAGTGCGCGGGTATCCGTCAGGCTGTGTCCACGGAGGATTAAAATAAAAGGATAAAAGAAACTAAAAGTGTGTGGGTGTTTCGCAAGCAAGGTAGGCCGGCGAAGAAGTAAAAGAGATGTGTCAATGAATGGACGTGGGGCGAAATGTGCGTAAATAGAAGAGAAGTAATGAAATGCACAGAATGCACGAGAGCCTACCTTGTGTCCCCCGGTCAGAGAATGAACCCACCTCGACCGGACGGGGATGAAGGAATGAAAATGGCGATGAATGGCTCGGGCACCCCAGGTACGCCTAACCTGTACTCACATAAGGTGAGCCCCTGGGGGGCACAAGGAGTTTCCAGAGCTTGAATAGTGATTTAATTAATTTGATTTACCTCCTGTTTCTTTATGAAATTATTGTACAATGATCCAGAAGATTTTTCCCTTTAGAATTTAATTTCATATAGCTCATATTATCATTAGGTGTTTCCTGATAACGATGAAAAATGCTATTATTTTTATGCAAAGAATGTGAAACATCAGCAGAATGTCTCACTCCACCGAACCATATTGTAAGTGCTGGAACCTTTTTTTTAAATTATTATTATCTTTATTTATGGTCCTTAGCGTACCATTCCATATTAGGCATGAAAGACAAGTAATTTTGCTCAGAGGCCCCTAATGAGGCTTGAGGTTCTTTTATGTGCCATAAATCTACAACACAGGACCACCAGCTTTACTTCCCTTCTGAAGGAAGCCATGCTAAGGATTTTTAGGAGACCAAAAAAATTCATTGCAGTTCGCTGGGTTTGAACCTGCAACCTTGGGAACTCTAAAAATGCGGAATAGCCTATCAGTACCCTTTGGCAGTGGAAGAATCATCAGTCAGAATGGTCAAATAATTGCTTATATAATCGTAATAGATTAAATTTCAAACTTTTGTACCTTCCTTTAGTCCCATAGTTATTTAATAACCTAAAAGTTATACAGTTTTCACATAATAAAGAAACCTTTAACATGAACAGCAAAACAGAGATGAAGCTGCCAAATATGAAGATTCTGCTCTCCCAGGAACCAACACAATCTTGAAAAAGGCATGTAGTCTGTAACCACTAAGAAAATTTATCTTCTGATTTGATATTTATTGACCGATTTGTAATGCTATCTGAAAACAATTTTCTCTTTATATGATTATTTAAAACACTGTGCTAATTGATTATAACATACAAAGGAAATAAAGCAAAACTTTCTTAGATGAGGATTATTAAAATATTTTGATATTAGTATTGCATCATTATTGTACCTTTAACAGCAGATTCACATCTCTTTTGTATTGCTGCACCTTAGTTGCTAAATTGTGACCATAAAATATACATATCTGCATTTTACGTCGATAACAATAAATATTTTCTGCTCCATGACGTTTTCAATGAAAAGTCAATGTTTTTTTTTCAAAAGTGTGTCCTTCATAACTCCAATCTGCTCATATTCTGGTACATACACTTTGGAAATTCCTTTTTATGTTTTACATATATACAAATTGTATTTGAAATTAGCTTTGTATTTATAATTGTAATTAATTTCTCATTATCAAGTAGCTTTTGTAAAGAAGCTATGAAAAATGTGGGCAAAATGGTTAGTACAGAGATTCTCTTCACTACCAAAATTCAACAGCAAAAACATAATGAATTCAGAAGATTTAATACAGAAGATAAAATCCCTGGAACTCGAACCAGAAGACAGATTAGTTTCCTTTGATGTCATTGCACTATTTCCAAGTGTCCCTACAGATCAACTCCTGCGTCAATTAAAGAAATGGCTACAGCAGACTAACCTACTTGAAGAAGAAATAGAAGACCTCATACAACTTACCAATTTATGCATTGGACAAAATTGTTTTAGTTTCAATAAGAAGTTCTATCAACAACCAACTGGTCTAACCATGGGCAACCCACTTTCACCCTTCTTGGCAGATTTATTTATGAGCTACTTAGAAATACACATAACAACTTCCTTTCCATACATGTTTAAAGTTTGGCACAGATATGTTGACGACATCTTCGCTGTTGTCCCTAATAGGTTCATACAAGACTCCTTAGCCTTACTAAACCTACAGAACCAATCAATAAAATTTACCATAGAAATAGAAAAAGAAGGCATGCTACCATTTTTAGACCTAAAAATCATCAGAGAACAAAAGAACCTAACCTTTGGCATATACAGGAAACCAACACACTCTACTAATTACATAAAAAATAAGAGTTTCAATCCAACCACACACAAACATGCAGTACTAAACAGCCTAACACATAGACTGGTATATACCCCCTTAAATAAAAAAGAATACCAGTTAGAATACCAGCATATAGTAGACACAGCAATACATAATGGGTACAACAAAGCAACTATTGACAAAAAAATTGCAAAATTCAAACGACAGATGCACATCAGAAACACAACTAATCTCATCCAGCAAGATAAAGAACTAAAGTTCAAGAAATTCACATACCACCCAGGAACATTTCACAAATTTAAGAAGATTTTCATGAAACATAACATCAGCCTAGCTCCACAGAACAAATTTAACATAGAGAAATTACTTTGTAACAAGTTAAAAGACCCCATTCCACAAGACAAAAAAGCTGGAATCTATAAAATCAATTGTTCAGATTGCAATAAAGTATACATTGGTAAGACAAAAAGAAACTTAGAAACTAGGCTAAAGGAGCACATGAGATGTATTAAATACAAACAAATGGACAAATCTGCAGTTTCACACCATTTTTGGATCACTAATCACAACATCAAACCCAATATTACTTTAGTCAAACCAGCCAAATTTGCAGCCGAATTAGATGCATGGGAGAAGATCACCATTCTAAAACACAACACACATCTAATGAATTTTGATTTGCCGCCACCAAATCCTCTCTGGAAGTACATTTCTCCACCACAAGATGCCACCACAGGATCCAGTCCAAAAAACAGAAACACCAACAACACGGGCCAGTCGAGTTAATAACCTTCTGATGATGGGAACAACGGTTTCCCGAAACATGTTAAGTGAGTAAACTTAAGTGATGTTAGTGTTACAATTTCGACTCACCTTTAAATAAATTAATACAGATGTTTATAAAGAAGTCAGGATAGAAAATATGAAATCTCTATTTGTTGTCAAGACAACTGGGAAAACGTGTATAACTTAAATGTGGTAAACAGTGCATATGAAAAGTTAACGAAACCCGTACTTGCTGTTTTAACATTGCAACTCAGCTTAAAAAAATGAATGGTAATATGAAAAGGATAAATAACAACTGGATTACACCAGGAATATTAAAATCAAATTGAGATTCTTAAATAAATATGTTATGAAGAACAATATAATTCAGGAATTTAGGATGTATTTTCAGAATTATAAGAGTATATTATAAAACTATCAAGGATGCAAACATGATGTTTAACAATAAGCGAGTGTGAGGCTGCAAAAAAGAATCTAAATATATTTGGCACTTTATTATAAACTATGAAACTGGCTGGTGGAATGAATTTCACAATACTCAAATAATAAGATGTAATGGTAAATTAGCTTCAGAACTAAATGCTGTTTAAATACCTTTAATGACATAACTAAGAAAATGCTGCAAAACCAGTGATAAAATGAATGAACATACAAATGTGTCATACTTTCCATATTCATTTTTCCTTTTGCCTACTAATGTTAATTAGGTCAGTGCTATAATTAAGAACCTCAGTAACAAAAGCATGTGTTGTACATCTCCTTTCAAGCTTTGTAACAAAAAAAAAAAAAAAAAAATCAGTGTGTACTTTAGGAGCCATAAATACATCTGTTGTTTAGTACTGAAAAAACTTCCCACCTTAAGATTTCCAGAATAAAGCTGCTGCTTAACAAGAGTCAAGGGAAGATGTGGATAATTATAGAACAATCTCCCTATTACCAATATTTTATAAAGTTATGGAAAAAATTATGTTTAAAAGATTATCTTTCTATTTCAAAAGACAGCAGAGACTTGATGAAGAAGATAAATTAAAAGATCCAGATTATAAGAATATTAAAGATAGAGTTGATATACAATAAATGACAAGGAAGACTGCAGTGGCCTTATTTAGGATGGCAACTGGCCATGATTGCCTCGCAGAACACCTCTACAAGATACAATGCCTACCTACACCCAAGTGCACTCTCTGTGAAGAAGATGTCATCCTGAACAAACAACATCTCGCCAAACGCAAAGGCCTTAAAAGTGATAACTTACAGACTTTATATTGGGAAGCCAGAGGGAAAATGATGCAGATCAATTAATCCCCAGTGCCATTGGTGAACAACAGATTATCTTTCTTTGATCAGCATATCTATAATTAACCCTGTTAGTGTCACATAGTATAGCAGCTGCCAGCCCTTAAAGTGCTGGATACAAACAGATTGGCTTTTAAAGTTGTCCCCATTAAGTGCCACAGGCGAGCTCACTGACTTGTGAAAACCTTTATGGTAAAACTATTTTTGTGACATCCTATACTGATAGAATTCACACCCTTGGAAGGGTTCAACCTTTTTGCTTCAACTGGTTGGTTGGTATGCCTGGTTTTCACAATAGTAAACCGCCCCAGTTTAGAATCCTGGCTCTAAATGCAAATATTCCCACATTTCATGACAGTGCCTTCGTGGCAAATCGGGTATTGGATAAAAACAATGGAGATTGGACACATTATGAAAATGTCTAGTAAATGTGTCCTCTTTGAGAGTAAAAGTATAATGTACTTCAGTTTTACATTATGTTCCCATTAAAAATACTTTCTTGTGGAAATATTGTGCAAAACCAGGTTTTATTTAGTTATATATTTAAATAATGATGGGATGATACTACTATTTCTCGATAGCAATACTGGTTTTGTACTCAATACTCACAGTAAAGGTGACACCTTGTTCACTGAGTTATGTTCTTGTTAATGGTTTTCTGTGTATAAACAACACAGCCTATTTTGTACCTATATGTAAGCTAATTCTGAAATTGTTCCTCTTTGACATTCTCCAATTGGCAGCAACTTTTATTTTATCTTCATAATGCTATAGGTTATATATCCCTATCTTAAGTCAAGGCAGCGGCATAATAATAATAATAATAATAATAATAATAATAATAATAATAATAATAATAATATTATTATTATTCATTGCCATCACAATTTCTTTGCTTTGCTTTTTATGTAAGTATATTTTGTGATGAAAAGTTTATTTTAAAGGATTATCCATCTATATCACAGAAATTAATTGTACATATACCTGTAAGCTATGCTCATGACCGGAGATTGACTAAACACAAGCTAACAGATGGAAGGAAAGTACAAATATAGCCATGTGATGCATTGTTGCTGCTGAATTCACAGTTTTGGTCACCGGAGTAAGTAAATGCAATGGCTGAGTCACCAAGCCAGGCTATTGTGTATCACCTAAATCAGCCTCATTCACAATTGAGTTAACACATGTTACACAAGTACCTCTACTACTCACCCCATTGTTTTCTATGGTTTCATTTACACACAAGAATCTATGAAATGTTGCATTGATTCACCCACAGGAAGTGCAGTCAAGGTTTATCAAGAATTACAGTTCAGCAACTCTTTAGGGACATTAGCAAGGCAATAACGTGAATCTCAACTCCTTTAATTCCTTATATAGTATCAAGTTAAACACAACCCCCTTCAATAATGCGAAATTTTAAGGTATCAAAGGTTTGGACACACATGATTATACATTTTGGGTGTTCACAAAATATTAGATTCAGACAGCCCTGAAAATGTAAAATACGATCTACTGCATAATGGTTATGATCATGAACAATTGCATACAACTGCAGCCATTCCCAACAACAACAATAATAATAATGCATAACTTGTTTGACAAAACAAGCAGTTATATTGTAGATTTTTATTTTTTTGTATATAATTAAGTCAGTTTAAAGCAACAATAAAGTAATGTGTACGGCTTCGCAGTACCACCATGGTACCATTTTCTCTACCCTCATTTGCATTCTTTTGTCAGTCAAGTCAAGATTGCTAATTTATTAGCACCCACCAGGTCTCATTTTCTGAAGCAGGAAAATGGCAAACAATTTTTCTTATACAATGTCCTGACCCTCCACATAGTCCATGCAAACGTTTAATCAATACTGCACTGTAGGTATTACACGAAACATATAACAGAGCTCAGTTTGGTGTCACTGTTATCAAGTTTATATGTAGTAGCTGGTAGGTCATCATTGACAACAAGCATAGTTCCTCCTTTGGCCATGGATAAACAAATACAAAGCTAAAGATTAATCTTTAACTATTTGGATTACAAATCAAAGAAGCAATGTGGTGACAAACACACGTGGAGAAGAGGTAAGATTTTGTCCTACAGAATTCAACACAGAGCTCTGCTATGCAAAAAAGGATTTCAAAAAATTTCTGAAATTACATACTAAAAGAAGATATGCGGCAGTGGACATCAAATTTTTAAAACTATGCCTAAAACATGATGTTACTCCAACCTTTGTCCCAAAAACGGTAAACCACGACAGCAACCATAAACACCAGATTAAGGTAGAAAAGTATGTAAATAAGTTGGAAATTTCAAAACATTACATCATCATAATTAAATAGATGTGGAATTATACAGCCTACACTTAAAACTAACCAAAAAAATGGGTTCAAGCATGTGGGAAAATTTTGAAACACGTTTACACGAAAAGTTAAATAAATTCATGACAATCAAAATTGAGAAGCTAAAAAAGAAATTATATCAATTAAAATCCCATCAATTTGGATATACACAGAAACAAAAAAACTTGCGCAATAATGACCCGACCAATATAATTAACTTATCAAAACAGAAATTCTCAACCGAAGAAATGAAGCTACTCCAGAAAGAATTCAAAACTTGCATTAGTTACTCACAGAACAAAGATAACTTTTTCGCCAACTTAGAAATAGCCACACATAACCTCAAAACAGAAGACAAAAGTTAAGAATGAATGCCTAGACATAATAAAACAACTTCGTACAATACAAAACAATAACTTAAATAAAATAATTAGGAGTCTAAACAAAAAGCCAGTAGTATACCTGAAAGCAGATAAAGGCAACTCTCTTGTAATCCTGGAACTGGATGACTATAACCATAGAGTAAACCAGATGTTAAATAGCCCAGACTATGAAGAAATCTCCAAGAACCCTTTAACTAGATGCATGAATGTAGTAAATAAAGCCCTCTCTGTTAACAACACCCTTACAACATCTGAAAAATACTTTCTTAAGTCTGCTAACACCACTTTACCAAGATTATACTGCTTACCAAAAGTATACAAAGATGATAATAGCATGAGATCCATTATCAATGGCATTAACTCACCTACCTACCACATTGCTTAGTGGTTAGTAAACAAACTGAAAACCTACAAAAAGTTTGAAAACCTGGGAATTGAAAACTCCTCGGAATTAATAAACCACTTGCAGATCTACAACATCCCAAAAAATCCACATAATGGTATCGTTCGATGTCAAAGCACTTTTCACTAGTATTTCTATAGAAAAAATTCCTACACTACTCAGAAAATGGTTGAATCAGACTACAATAGACTCCACAGAAATAGATGACATCATAAGCTTTACAGAATTATGCACTAGACACAACTTCTTCACATTTAATAACAAATTCTACAAACAATCAAAAGGATTAGCAATGGGAAGTCCACTGTCCCCCATTCTGGCAGAACTATATATGAGCCACCTTGAAGTCCACATAGTGAAAGCTTTCCCTCACATATATAAATTTTGGCAGAGATATGTTGATGACATTTTGTTTCATCATACCCCAGAAATTAACAGAAGATGCTTTGAAACTGTTGAACCTGCAGGACAACAGCATTAAATTAACAATTGAAATTGAAGAGAATAACACCTTACCCTTCCTGGACTTCATTATAACTAGAGATCAAAATGGTTTTAAATTTGGGATACATAAAAAACCTACACATGTGGACAATTATATAAAGAAAAACGGTTGCAACCCAACTTCACACCAACTAGCTGCCTTTAGAAGTTTGATCCAGCAGTTACATAGTGTCCCTTTGAACAAAGCAGAATTTTTAAAAGAACCACATGTAGAAAAAATAGCAGTAACTAATGGATTCAACTTGGATCTCATAAGGAACATGATAAACAAGAAGAAAAAGCTCAAGGCAATTTCACATTCCACCACTCTAACACAAATTGGAAATACACATACCACCCTTGAGCCTTTAGAAAATTTGAGTGAATCTTCAACAAATTTAACATAAGACTAGCTTCACAGAACAAATTCAGCTTGAAGAACTTGCTAAACACACCTCTCAAAAATACCATCCCAAACACATTAAAATCCGGAATTTACCAGATAAGTTGTGATGAATGTGAGAAATACTACATAGGAAAAACTAAAAGAAACTTGGAAACCAGACTTAAGGAACACCAAAGGAACATAAAACTAAAACAAATAGAGAAATCCACTGTATCACACCACTTTTGGACAGAAAACCACAACATTGGCCAAAGTATAAGGTTGTTAAAACCCCTTACCACACCAATAGAATTGAACATCTGGGAAAAAATACACATAATCAAAAATGGCATCATCATTAATTTTGAAATCCTGCCTGTGAACAATGTGTTAAAACTTTGTGCCATCAACCAGATGGCAAGAGGTCAGAATCCGCAGGAAGAGGAAGAAGAGGACATTGGAGAAAGCGACCTTTAGTCACCCAGTCGCTGACGATGAGGACGAAAATGTTTCTGTTTTATATAACTTTTAATTAGTGAAGGTGAGTGTAAAAAAGTGTGACCCAATCTACCATCAAAATACAAAGCTATCTGTCCCAGGTAGTACATGTTAAATAGAGAAAACTGTATTGCATCATGGCTGACATCTACTTATAAAGAAAATGCATGTGTCTAATTTTTCAATTCTGTAAATGTCTTAACCAGTCTATGATTGAAGTCTTTCGTATCATAAATAACTCACACAAAAGTCCATAACATATATAATAAGCTTTTCTATCCGTATAACTATAACGTATACTCACATCACATCTAAAGTTTGCTGTACAGTGAGGAATTGGTATAAATGTCAATAGCTACCATCTAGTGGAGTTTATACCAAACTGAAAAGTGAATGGGAGTTCCCAACTTCTCACCCTTGCACTCTCGCAAGAATAAAACTTCTGCAGTAGCATGCTACCACCTAGTGGCATTGACGTAAACTTGCTGAGAGATGGATTGGTACTTACAAGTGCAGGCGTGCATGACAATGTATTTCAGCTATAAGGTAATATAAATACCAGTTGTACATACGCGAAAGCTCTTAAAAACCATGCAGAAGTTAAGTTGAGCTGTGACTCTGTTGCCATATCTTGAGCTTAGAGGAGAAGCGTGGTGACTTCAAATTATTGCATCTACGTTACATGTAACAGCACTCAAAGAAAAAATAGCCAATAAATGTGCAAGGTATCAAAAATGAGGGTGTTTACATGCTCTTGTGTCCTTACACAGCAGCTGCCACTGAACATGGTTATTGTAAGTGGAGATGAGTAAACCTATCGCTGAAAGTTATACATTTCTATGTGAATAATCTAGAACTGTGCACGTAAAACAGGACACCATTGGGTGAAAACATAACATACGCACACACATCACCTCCTTGCTATAGACACGCATTCCACCTGTGAGGCCAAGTAGAATGCCTCCCAGAGCTGCAGTGATAGCATAAATGGAAGCAAGTGCACAGTCATGCAAGCAATGGAAGAGGCTTTGATTGGCTATTTTTTAAGAAAGTTCACCATTTGCATTCTGGTAAATTCTAGAATACTGCATAATGTATTTCCCTAGGAACAGGGGAGTATAAACACACAGCAGAAAATAAATGAATCAGTTACAAGGTAGCTGCAAGTGAAATACAAGCACTTTGTAAGTCAAAGGTGCAATTCGTGCTTGTAGCATACTTTGAGTAATAAATAAAGTTTGTTAAAAGTTAATCAGGGCTTTTATTTGCCACAGTATCAATATCAGTTGAATAATTTTGGACGTCACACTGGAGATAATTTTCTCCTTACACATATATATTTTTTGGTATTCGCTGGTAATGAAGTCGATTACAACATAAAATGCAACAAAACTTACTTAAACAAGATTATTAGGTTTCAGCACCCGGAAACATCTGTGCATACACGTACAGAATTAAAGTAAAGTTTATTCAGCGGTTTTGACTGCTTCATTTCACACACATCTCCAGTATTAGATAAATGCTAATTAATGAAATAAATATAACATGCAATTTGTAGCCTTATAAACACAATATATTGTTGCTTTCTAAGCTCATAGTTCTGTTTGCTTAAGTGTTATGTTATAGCCATCTATGTATATTGCTTGGAATAAAATTTAACTACCTTTTGTTTCTAAGCCCATTCTCTGTGAAGTAACAGCAACTAAAAGGCATTTGTTTCTACACCCATTCTCTGAAGTAACTGCAAATAACCCTCATTGTTTCTACACCCATTCTCTGTGAAGTAAAAGCAACTGACCAGCATTTGTTTCTACAGCTATTCTGTATGAAGTAGCAGCAATTGATCAGCATTTGTTTCTTCTCCCATTCTCTGTGAAGTAACGGCAACTAACCAGCATTTTTCTACACCCATTCTCTGTAGAATAACAACTTCTAACCCCTACTGTTTCTACACCCATTCTCTGTGAAGTAACAGCAACCAACCAGCATTTTTCTACACTCATTCTCTGTGGAATAATAACTACTAACCCCTACTGTTTCTATACCCATTCTCTGTGAAGTAACAGCAACTGACCAGCGTTTGTTTATACACTCACTCTCGGTGAAGTTAGGAACCGAGCAGCATTTGTTTCTATACCCACTCTCTTTGGAGTAACAGCAACTGATTGGCATGTGTTTCTACACCATTCTTTGTGAAGTAACAGTCACTGATCAGCATTTGTTTCTGCACACCTTCTCGGGAGGTAACATCAAATAACCAGCATTTGTTTCTACACTCACTCTCTGTGAAGTTACAGGAACTGAGCAGCATTTGTTTCTATACCCATTCTCTTTGGAGTAACAGCAACTACCCAACATTTGTTTCTGCACACATTCTCTAAAAAGTGACAGCAACTAACCAGCAATTGTTTCTGCACACATTCTCTGTGAAGTAACAGTTACTGACCAGCATTTGTTTCTACACCCATTCTCTCTGGAGTAATAACAACTAACCAGTATTTGTTTCTACATCCATTCTTTGTGAAGTAACAGCCAGTGATCAGCATTTGTTTATACACCCATTCTCTGTGAAGTGACAGCAACTAACCAGCATCTGTTTCTACACCCATTCTCTGTGGAGTATCAGCAACTACCCAGCATTTGTTTCTGCACCCATTCTCTGTGGAGTATCAGCAACTACCCAGCATTTGTTTCTGCACCCATTCTCTGTAAAGTATCAGCAACTACCCAGCATTTGTTTCTACACCCATTCTCTATGGGGTAACAGCAACTACACAGCATTTGTTTTTGCACCCATTCTCTATTGGGGTAACAGCAACCAGCATTTGCTTCTACATCCATTCTCTATGGGGTAACAGCAACCAGCATTTGTTTCTGTACATATTCTCTATGAAATAACAGCAACCAACCAGCACTTGTTTCTACATCCTTTCTCTGTGAAGTAACCGCAAGCAATTGGCTTTGATTTTCTACATGATTCTGTATGGAGCTAGCAACTATTTGCTACTCCATAGTATTGAAAACAAAGGCTTTGTAAATACTTTTTAGTCTTTGACACGTGTTTTACTGCTCAAGTCCATCAGAAAGGATATGATTTTATAATAATGAGAGCGCCATCAAAATTTTTTGGGTAGTTTTTGAGAACTGAGTTTTATTTATGTATGCTCTTTAACCACTATGGTTCTTAGTATCCCAACTATATTGAGTGTGAAAGACCAGAAATTTTTCTCAGAGGCCTATATCGCGCTTGAGGATCTTTTACGTGCCATAAATATATGACATGGAACAACCGGCCTCCCAAAGGAAGCCATGCTAAGGACTTTTATGCCTGAAAAGAATTCACTGTCCTCTGGCAGGTTTGATCCCGCTACTAGAGGCTTGGGAACTAGAGGCTAGCATGGTATCCCTAGATATGGAGAATGACAAGAGTAGTTATAGAGATTAACCTACATACAAGTTTTCTCTCTTCATAACATTACTATAGATAAAGAAGCACAAGTAAAGGAGAATGTAACACAAGAATCAGAAGCTTTCTTACTGAAACTTAGCCAAGAGTCAAGTCTTACCTTGGTGATTTTACTGGAGTGGAGTCCCCATCCTGTAACAGAATAATGCAAATGTACAGCTTCTCATCATTAAATCTTTACAGCATTAGTTAAATGTTATGCATTACATAGTTATTTGTTTCAAATACCAAGTTTGATTTATATTTAAACTGATATATGGTATTAGGAGTTATGCAAAAACAAAGATTTGACATTACATCATGCAATCTGGTGAAAGAAAACAGACCAATGGAAGAGTATTTAGATCTGAGTAAACAGTTTGGTTTAAAGAATAAAGAACTGGCAAAAGGAAGGCTTAAAAACGTAAACCAGAATCTAAGACTCATGAGTGCATAAAAAAAAAAATCTGATGTAATACATTTACATGCCTTTCTCTACCAGTGAAAAATTAACATATTAGTGTCCATACAAAGAGTTAAACCCCATTCAAAATAAAAAGTAAGCAATGACAGTTTAAATGTTAGATTTTGCATACAAATTATTTAATGGAAGCATCCATATAGTCACATAAGCTTAATTGTAAAGCAAAAGATTACAAACTCAAAAGTTTAAGCTTGCATTGCATGCATAGAAGAAGAATTATGTATTTCTTTCTATAAGTACTGCCAGTTTATGCACAATACAAGATTCTATACCATCTACTGTACATCATGGTGCTCTTCCACTTGACCGCACATCGTCTGGGCTGATCTGTTAATTGCTTGGTACAACACTTTCATGTCCTATTTATTTATCATGGAAGGATAAATTTCCACATTGGATATCATTATATTATTCAATTTGATACTTGAGTTTACACTCACGTGCAATTTAGAGATCTAGAAACCTGTGCCATTTTGGGTTAAGTCTATGGCTGGATTGTGAATAGGGCCTTATTCTTCTATCCATGTTACTTACAGTATGTTTATCCCAACATTGATTTCAAATTAGGCAAGAAGTCCTTTGTAATTCAGAAGCTGCAGTGAAGTAATTCCATAAAGGTTGTAATGCAGTTGCACATACACAAATTTCACCGAATTGGGTATTTACTTCAGAACTAGAAATGTTAGCATATTCTTGAAAAAATAAAAGATACACACCATAATAGTAACCATTTTGGAGAAATAATGAAAAACCTAAGTTCCAAACCAGTAGTATTCCAAAAAGCTGATAAAGGAAATAAGTTAATAATTCTCGATAAAGATTAGAAACAAAGGATGGAAGTTTCTAAAATCATCAGTATACACCCTCATAACCCTATAAACAAACTCAACCACAACATGAATTAAAGCTTAGCAATTGTTAAATATTCTTTGCAACAAAAATAAAAAAGGATTAAAAGTAGATAACCGTACAACTCCTAAAAGCTATGATTTAACAAAAATCCATAAACTTGGAAAAGAAATGAGTCTAATCATATCATGTATCACAGTCGACTTGGCAAAATGGCTAACAAATTTCAAGAATTGTCAAAATCTAAAGGATTAAGAATTCCTTTGAGTTAATAAAAAAGATAGAGAACAACAGCTTAGTCACATTAGTTTCATTTGACATATTTTCACTATTCCCATATGTACCCAAAGATAGATTTGCAACATTAAAGAATTGCTTAACCTCAAGCAACAGGAATGAAATGGAAATTGAAGAACTGATTAGCTTAGCAAAATTGAGCATTGAACAAACATTTTCCAGTTTTGCAACAAAAAACTAAAATTAAACTGAGTTTTATTTACAGATGCTCCTTAACTGCTGTGGTCCTTAGCATCCCAATCTATACTGGGCGTGAAAAGCCAGTAATTTTGCTCAGAAGTCTCTTTATCAGGCTTGAAGTTCTTTTACGTGCTGTAAATCTACGACACGGGACCATCAGCTTTACTTCCCTTTTGAAGGAAGCCATGCTAAGGATTTCTATGCCCGAAAAAATCCATCACCCTTCACCAGGTTTGAACCTGCGAACTTGGGAACTAGAGATTAGCATGGTAACCACTACACCATAGACGACAACTTCAGTTTTGCAGGAAAATGCTTTTAGCAAAATGTGGGTCTAGTCTTGCGAAATCTGCTGTCACCCTTCCTGGCTGATTTGCAGCATGCAATAAGAGAGGTGTTAGATGACAGAATAATTAGTGTTGATTTGTGGCCCCTCGTTCTGCTGACCTAACAAGCTGTGATTTTTATCTATGGGGTTTTTTAAAAGACAAAGTGTATCGTTCCAATCCTCACACACTACAGGAACTTAGACAAAACATTGTTCAATAAATCACAAGAATTTCTACTGTTGAGCCTCAGAGAGTGAGCTAGAATATTTACACAAGATATGCCGCCTGTTTGAGAGCAGAAGGTCAACATTTCCAGCATCTATTATAAGGTAAGGAGTTTAGTCAACCTCTGCCGGCGTAATTTCCCCGGTGACTGCCAGCTGTCTCGCACAGTAGGGAGAGGCCGCAAGTGGGTTCGAACATAATTTAACTACCCTATATATTCAACATAAACTGTCTAATAAAATACCACCTCATAAAAATTATATTTACAGGATAGAGAGCAAGGACAAAGTGTTTATATAGGTCAAACAAAATCAGACTTCAGAAACATCAAATCCAGAGAAAATCAGCAATTATGATGCATTTTTGGACAAAAGCGCATAAAATGAGACAGAGACGTTAGAGAGAAACTAATTAAACACAAAAATCCACTTAAATGTGTATTTAGGTAAACATATTTTAATGGAAAAATCAACCAAGGTAATGAACTCAGAGATCCCAATGACTCAAATTCTCACCAAGAAATTCATACAAACAGTGTCAGAAGGACAACTAGTGAACTGTGATCATCAGGGGCAAGCTAATCCAGTTGCAGCCAGTAGATAAGGAAGACATTCCTCCAAAATAGTTCTGAGGAAAATACCTAATTCAGTGAAACTTTACATGTGCAACCACATCTAAAATTTTTAAGCAAGAAGTGTTTTAGTTACAACACATGGAAACAGTATTCAAATGTTTATTCACAAAATGTTGCAATGGGAAAAAAGAAAACCAAGAAATAAACTTTCAAGCATGTCCTATAGATGACATTTAGGAAACATTAAACTTCCATAAGAAATATTTTGGAAATAGCTGTGCCAAGCTTTGAATCATGATCAGCTAATACACTGCTTGTAATGAAACTATGTCTAATTTTACATGCATTTTCTGTGGCATAACAAAAGCTATTTTTCTACTTAATGGCACAACAATGAAAAGTCAAAGTTTCTTCAGAAATATGTTCTCTTATAACTACAATGTGTTCATATTCTACTACGTTGTCTTTGTAAATCTGTTTTAATCTTTTGAATCAATGGTTTATTGTCTGCTTTAAACATTACATACAATTTATACAATATATATAAAATACAATGGAATTGCTTATTATTTCTCTTCCCCTCATATTTAACATTCCAGTCTTTTAGTAATTTATGAACTGAAATTAGAATGTGCTTTATATCCCATGACCATCAGAAAGAATAGGGGTTTTCAATGGTGAAAGAATTATCAAAATCTGTTGTGTGGTGTTTCAGATAAACACACACACACAAATTCCCTCTCTTTATACTATTAATTATAACATCAACAAAAACAATAAATTCAAATGAATTTTCAGAAGAATAATGTCCATAATCCAGTTGTATCTGAAAATATTCTATACAATTCTCTGCAATAACCTCTAGTTCCCAAGGTCGCGGGTTCAAACCTGGCAGAGGGCGATGGATTTTTTCAGACGTAAAAATCCTTAGCATGGCTTCCTTTGGAAGGGAGGTAAAGCCAGTGGTTCCATGCTGTAGATTTACAACATGTAAAAGAACCTCAAGCCTCATAAAGAGGCCTCTCAGCAAAATTACCGGTCCTTCACGCCCAATATAGAATGGGATGCTAAGGACCATAGTAGTTAAAGAGCATTAAAAAAAAAAAAGTCTCTATAAGCTAGAAAACAATGAAAAGGTTGGAGCCTTATTTTTTGATCTATCAAAAGAGTTTGACTGCATCGATCATGATATTCTCATTAAAAAATTAGACAATTACGGTGAACGAGGATTACCCAAGAACTTAATTACCCCTCATACCTGAAGGATAGGACACAATACACCCAAATCCAATACAAAAATACTAACTAACTTAATAACTATAACTCTACCAGTAAAGTTGTAAAATATAGCGTTCCTCAGGGTAGCGTGTTAGGGCCAGTACAGTTTTATTTTATATATAAACGACTTACCAATCAAGGATAATGTTAATGTAATATCATATGCAGATGATACTACAGCTATCTGCTCTGCTGAAAATGAAGGTAAATTAATACAGGATATGGTCTCTCTTGGAGAGAATGTAATCAAATTCTTTGACTCAAATGCAACATGGAAAAACCCACGTCTATGCAAATTAGCTGACAAATAAGACACATTTAAATATTAATCTACAGATAAATAAATGTAACATAGAAGACATAAATATGCACAAATTCTTGGGCATATATGTGAACAAAAAGCTAACACGGTCTACTCACATTAATCATATATGCAAAAAAATTAGTAAATCTATATTTATAATGAGACATTATAAATATAGATTAACTTGGGGTTATATTTCCCTATCTGTCATATGGTACAGAATAATGGGGAAGCTGTCCAAGGGTACATCTGGACAGAGTATTCATCCTACAGAAAAAAGTATATTAGGTTAAGACATCTGATTCTTGTGTAAATATGTTTAAACAAAATAAAATGTTGACACTCTATTCAAGGTATTTAAGGGCATTATCTTTGCTGTAAATAAGTTAAATAAAAAGAACACTGATGTACATACTTACTCTGCTAAACACAACAATGACTTACTTTCGAAACAGACCAACAAAAAATCATCTGACAAGGACATTTTTGTAATGGGACAAATTCTGTACAACAAGCTACCAACAGAAATTAAGGCAATAAACAGCACAAAGCAGTTTCGAAGTAAACTAATATCATTCCTAATAGAAAAATGTCTGTACAAACCCAATGATTTGTAAATATCATATGTATTTCTATTTTGCTTCTGTATTCTTATTGTAACATCTATGTTCTATATTGACATTTGTAAATAGTTATTTTCTTGTTATTGACAAAGCCAGAAACTTGTATAACTACATAGGCCGTAAATAAATGATTTGATATAGAATATTCTATTTCATTTATAGCGTTGGGATAACCGGATGTAAAAGTGACAATGTTCATTCTTTTCCCAAGGTTTCAGAAGCTCACACATCATAATATATACCAAGTATTATAAAGAGAGAAAGTAAGTGTGTGTTGCAACTCAGTATGATAAAACCTTCAACACTGAATCTTGTTTGTCCTGCAGGACATGCACTGTAAGACCTTTATAAACATTTTAAAAATGGGCAGTTACTGTATCTACAAACCCATATCTTATTTTACCCTAGTTTTCTCAGATATAAATAGCAGTCAATTTTTTTAATCCTTTATTGCCAATGAGGCTTAGCTTCTTTTACTTTCTCTACTACGAATAGTAAGTAGGGGAAGTACTGCATTCAACCCAAAAATTTGATACCGAGATTTCACCGGAAATATTAGTTTTCAGGCCTCCTGAATCCCCCCCCCCCCAAAAAAAAACCTTTTTGGAAACATGTCCATCTGTGTGTGTGTCTGTCAACAGCATAACTCAGAAACGGTCGGATAAACACCAAACTTGGTATTTAGGTTCAGTATCTTCCAGAGATGGGACACGAAGGTTTTCAAGAAAATCCCCCACCCCAGATCACCCTTTACATGGAACATTTTTCGAAAATTTTAATTTTCTCAAAAATGGCTCCAACGATTTTGATTAAAATATCATATGTTTAAGATATTTTCATGACAAATGAAATGTATATCTCAAATTTTCTGGGAATGTCACAAAAAGTATTCTTCATTGTGAATGACTTTTGCATAACTGGTAAACCATAAGAGATAGACAAAATTTTCCTACACAAAAAATGTAGATCGCGTTAAAATACACAATTTATGTCATATAAACTTTTTTTGTTGACTGAACCATTTACGAGATATTACTTGTTATTCCCTTAAATTTCCCAATACCTTTTCTCAAATGGGAATTCGTTATTCAGTTTTTTTTATGTCCTGGACATACATAGAGAATGGAATGCTCCACAGCAACCAGCTCTTAAAAGATTTGACTATCGCTTAAAGCCTACCATATTCCCCTTGCATCTACAAGAAAATTAGCAATAAGATTAACATCTCGATTAACATGAAGCATATGGAGAACAACGGTTTTTCTAAAAATAGTTTGTACAAGAGTAGAGAAAGTCATGTGAGTGTAACACATCAGATTTTTATTTATTTTATTTTACTTTAAGGCCTTCTTGTCCTAAGGTATAAAAGCAGGGACATCCAACTTTATAATCAGGTTGTTCATGCTCTTCCAATGACTCAATTTCTGTTTTATTTTATTTAGCATCCATTTCATTTTCTTTTTTACTTCAAGGAAAGTGTAGCTGATCACCAGCTGCTACATGTTAGTGTGTGTTTTTTGGTATGAGTTCAACAAAACTTTCTTAAGTTTTTATAATTTTCAAGGACTATTACTTTGAATCTTTTATATACACCATCTGTCAAACACTAGATATTCATAAACTATCTCTTATCCTTATTAATCTGGTATGATGCAACTAAAATATTTTATGAAGTAATAATAATATACAAAGTTCAACAAAACTTACCTTAATGTTATGACAAACAGATGAAGTTTCTGTTTCCCTCCACCAAGGTTCTTCTTTAATTTCTACTTTGTTTCCCATTTCATGATTGCTGTTGTATTTATTAACCATTATTACAGGATCCTCTGGAAGAAATTCTCCCTCTTTCTGTGAACCAATTTCTGTTTTCGTTTCCATCTCACAGCTGTTGTTGCATGAAACAATTTCAAACTTAATCTCCTTTAAGGGATGTTTGATAAAGCATTCTCTCTCCTCCTGTGAACGAAAGTCTGGAAAAGGAGTTTCCGACTGCATTTCTGTTTTGATTGCCATATCACAAACATCGGCCAGAAGCACAGCATCACTATTTGTCTTCTTTATTACATTCTTGGTAAAATACTCTCTCTCACTCTGTGAAGCTATATCATCTGAGAGAGGATCCTCTTCCTTGATTTCTATTTTGGTACCCATTTCACAACTGTTGCTGCATCTGATGGTGCCAAGTCTGTGGAGAAACAATCATGAATAGCAGAACAATAGTGAGCAAAGTGTATAGTCATGTAACTGGACTGCAGTATATGGTTTTGTCTGCTACTGCCCCACTCCCACTCGCCTCTCTGCAGTCATCTTGCATATCTCCAAAAACCATACAACCAATAAATCTATGGTCATGAGGCAGGACTACTGTATATAGTTGTGTCTTACTGTCCCACACTCACTTCTCTCTCTATAGTCATTGGCCTCATCTCACATTTCTTGTAACATACAACCAATAACTGTTAAATAAACATAAAATTTTGATTTACTTCATGTTCATCAAGATAAATGTTTACAGAAATAGTTCCATTACACATTTTGGAGTAGGTACAAGATGGATATACGAGATAGAAGTGATAGTCAAAGTTTTAAAAATCGTGTGTGTTACATTCACATGACTTTCTCCAGCCAATTTTATTTATTTTTACATAGCTTTTACAAAGTACTATTGTGAAAGCCTATTACTTTCTCTACTTATCTATAGTAGAGGAAAACTTTCACCCAAAAATTTGATTCAGAGATTTCATTATAAATACAAGTTTTGAAAGCCTCTGAACCCAAAAAATGCACTTTGCATATCTCTGTGTGTGTGTGCGAATAACTAAAGAAAACAGTTGCATGAATACCAAACTTGGTATTTAAGTGCAGGATCTTCCAGGATGACACCAAGATTTTTAACATAATTTCCCCATCCCAAACTACATAATTAAAATTAAATTGAGTTTTATTTATGGATGCTCTCTAACTGTAATGGTTCTTAGCATCCCATTTTATATTAGGCGCGAAAGACTGAAAATTTTGCTCAGACACCTCTTTATCAGTCTTGAGGTTCCTTTACATGCCATAAATATACAACACAGGACCACCAGCTTTACTTCCTTTCTGAAGAAAGCAATGCTAAGGATTTTTACAATTGAAAAAAATGCATTGCCCTCCGCCAGGTTTGAACCCATGATCTCGGGAACTGGAGGCTAGCATGGTGACTGCTACATCATGGAGGACGACACACGCCAAATGCCTGTTACATGGAAAAATGTACACAACTCTTGCTTTTCCAAAAATGGCCAACAATTCTGAATAAAATACCACATTTGCATGACAAATGTAATGCATATACTGAATTGAGAATAACCTATGAAGTCATCTGCATTCTTAATGACATTTGTGTAGCTGGTAAACTATAACAGACACACAAAAAACACCTTGTTAAAGGACAGTTTTCATTTAATCACTTTTTTCTTTCTTTCTTTTTTATGGCATTAGCCCTTTTGAGATATTCCTTCTTTTTATTGGTTGTAATTGTCAAATGGTTTATAACTTTTACTTTTTCTACTACTTACCTACAGTAAGTAGAGGAAGTATTGCAATTCATCCAAAACGTTTTACATTGAGACAACCCAAAATAAACATTTTTAGATCTCTTAACCCAAGAAAGTATTTCTAGAAAAAAAGGTCTGTGTGTGAACAGCATAATTCAAAAAATGGAAAGTCAGTTAAACACCAAACTTGGCATCGAAGTTTACCATCTTCCAAGGATATTACATGGAGGTTTTCAAGAAAATCCCCCCGCCTTAAACTATCGTTTACATGCAAAAATTTTTATTATTTTTTATTTCTTAAAAATGGCATTAACAAGTTGGATTAAGTCTACTTACTATGCCTACTTACAAGAGAAAGTAAAAATAAGTACAAAAGTGTACACAAAGAAAATGAAGAAGCCGTTTAAGAAACAAAAAGGTTAAGAAACTAAATAAATTGAGTTTTATTCACAGACACTCTTAACTACTATGGTCCTTGGCTTCTAATTCTATATTGGGTGTGAAAGACAGGAAATTTTGCTCAGAGGCCTCTTTATCAGCCTTGAGGTTGTTCTATGTGCGGTAAATCTATGACATGGATCACCGGCTTTACTTCCCTCCCAAAGAAAGCCATGACAAGTACTATAATCAAAAAAATGTTTTGCCCTCCACTGGTTTTGAAACCCAAAATCTCAGGAACCAGAGACCAGCATGGCAGCCCTAAACCATGGAAGACGACAAAAAAACTAAAGGAAATTACTACATTCGAAAAATAAAAATAGCCATTTACACAAAACTCACAGGAAATATTCAAAACACTGCAAATTAAAACTGTAACAGAAACAACAATATAAAATTAGATGAAACCACAAACCTCCCAACAAAAAGGCAGATCTCTACAACATCCACTGCACAGATTCTGAAAAGCTCTACACTGGAAACACAAATGTCAGATTACAAGAAAGTTTCATGAACATAAAATTCAAACAAGCAGACATTGGGTGGTATTAATAAAAGTGAGCCAAAACTTAAGACCAACAATTAGTAAGTCACAGTTCGGTTTCATATTTATATATTTGATGTTTCAAATTTTCCTTGACCCCTCTCCTTTCAGCAACTCAATCCCTCCTCCTCCTCCTCCTCCTCCTCCTCCTCCTCCAATCCCTTGCTTCCTTATTAAAACCAGCCATCCCAAGTTATGCTCAATATATCTGCTTTCAGCAAATCAACCTTTCCTATTAATGAGCCCTGCCACCATTAGTAGTATTATTAAAACTTGCCATTCCATGTTATGCTTGACATATCTTCTTTCAGCAACTCAACCTCCATTAGTGAGCCCTGGTTGTATAAGTAACATTAATAAAACTTCCCATCACATGTAATGTTCAACATCTCTCCTTTCACCAAATCAAACCTCTCCTATTAGCGAACCTTGGTTCCATTAGCAGTATTAATAAAACCCACCATCCCATGTAATGCTCAACATCTCTCCATTCAGCAAATCAACCTCTCCTATTAGCGAAACCTGGTTCCATTAGTACTATTAATAAAACCTGTCATTCCATGTCATGCTTGACTTATCTCCTTGCAGGGAATCAATCTCTATTAACAAGTCCTGGCTCTATTAGTAGTATTAATAAAAATCAACTTTCAGCTTAATTTACCAGTCGATGTTGACAATTTCTTAAGTCACCTCAATAGGTGTCTCTAACTAGAAGACAAAATGTGCATCATATTCATGACATGGATGTAAATGTGGAGACACGATTAGGGGATATGGCTCATAAGTTTAAGAATTATTTGTTAGCTTTCCATGAGACTTGCAGCATATCAGATACTACACAACTAGCAATTTTTATTAGGGGAGTGCAATAGTTGAGGCACAAATGTTCTATGGGATGGCAATTTGGGGTTTGGAGGAAGAGTGGGCAAATGTGGATAAGATCCATAGAAATTTCTGCCAACCAATCTTCAGCTTGCCAAGAGCTTTACCCATAGTGTGGCACAAGCAGAACTGGGAAGAAGTGGAACTATAAGAATAATTGTGGAAAGAGTGTTGAAATGCTGGATTAGAAATCTAGATGACCATAATCTTTTACATCAATGTTTGGTAATACAGGAAAGGCTTAATCAAAAGTATACCTGGCTTAGTAAGATAGAGGAAACTATGATGAGAATAAGTTTTGGGGACATGTGGAGAGCTAGGGAATCATTTAAAAATGGTTACTGGAAAGAAATGAGGTCAACACTAGAAGAAATTGAAAGACAAGTATTTGCAACTCTCTATTTGAAAAGTTCTTTGGGAACATACAGAGAAATGCAAGTGGTTTGGTATAAGCAAAACTATGTTGATGAACGTGACAAAGCAGCAAGAGAAAGCTTTCCTTGGGTTAGAACAGGGGTGGTGAAAGTGAAATGTCTAAGAAAAACGTTCTCTATGAACCTGAAGGATAATAATTGGTACACAATTTTGGAATGCGAAGAAGAGAAGATCCCCAGAGAGAGGATAGATAAATAGGAGTGATCAAATTTACCAAAAGAAATTCATGGGAAAAAATTGATGAATGTAAAATCTATAAAAAAAAAAAGCCATAAGGGACATAGGAAACTATTGGGGCAAACTAAGAGCCAAATGGCTGAGGAAAATTAGCAAGCAAGGTGAAGAAGAAAGTTAAACAGTAGGTATTAGATAAGCTATAAGCAGGACCCAATAGCTCAGCAACCCCAGGGTTTGAGTGTTGGGTCCCAAGGTATGCAGCAGCTCAGTGTAATGATAAAGATATGGTAACTTGTAATATTTGTATCTAGGTTTAGGCTTACATCACTATTTCATTTGTATCCTGAATTTTGTTTGTAGTACAATGAAATAAATTACAATTACAATATTAGGGGAGTGCATGACAAGTTGAACATTCCGGGAGAATTATTATATTTAGTTCCTTTAGCACTACAGGGCTAAGACATATTTAAAGGTGTTGAGGGAGCTATTGAAAATGCTGGCTTGTGACAGAGGAAACTTGTGTCTGTGTCAACAGATGGAGCACCCTCTATGGTGAGAGTCCATGTTGAAGTAATAACCTGGATGAAGGAAAAACTTTAACTGCTTTTAAAGCAACACATGATTTGATCTCAATCCAAAGTATTCTCCATCAAGAGAGCCTGCGCAAAGAACATAAAGATAAAAATGTGATGGAGACAGTGGTAAAAGTCACAAATTGCATCTGATGCCGATGCCTTAGACACTGACAATTTAAATAGTTTCTTGCAGAATGGATAGTCAGTTTGGTAATATCCCATATCACAGTCATGTAAGATGCTATTTCATTTGAGAGAAGAGATATCACTATTCATGACTAGCATAAATCAGCCTGTTCCTGTGAACCAGCCTTTGCCGTTCACCTCATGTGACACATCTGTTACTTCAAGACAACAGTCTCATCATCACAGATTTGTATTACAGAGTAAAGTCCTTCAAACTGGCTTTGGGACTGTAGGTAAAATGGAGTACTTTTCAAAGTTAATGCAAATAAGTGATCCTGATAGTGGTCAATCTGTAGAATATCTAAAACTCTTTTTCCTTCAGTTGGAATTCAGTTTTCAGGATGTTGAAAAACTTTTTTCCAATGCTTAAACTTTTTACTACTCCATTTTCATGTATATCAAAGACATTCCTAACCAGTATCAATTGAAACTGTCAAATTTAGTTTAACAATCTGTTAAAGGAACAACTACAAATGTAAAATGAACTTGTGACCTTCAGAAAAATTTCACCAAAACCAGGTTCCCGAGACTTAATGCACTTGCTCTTTAATGATGTATGTTTGGATCAACATAGTACAATTTTTTCATCAGCGAAGCATGCAAAATATAAATCAAGAAGTACATTGTCAGTTGACTACCTAACACGCAGTCATCAATTAAATGTTGTGCAGGTATTACATCCCAATGTTAATAAACTTGTTAAATAAACATATGAGTTTTTTTTCTCAAAGGACAGATTTTGTTAAACATCAATTCTCCTCACAGTATAGAGAAACAAAAGAATTACTTACTGACATGTACTTCATCAATAAACCATCAAGTAAATCAATTGTTGTTTCATTAGCTCCAAAACAACATGTTGGACAAGTCCTAACTCTCTGCTGCCTGCCATACTAATGCCGCTCACTTCACTGTGCCTATATTCCACAAATTCTTCACAGAAGTCTACCACACAAAGCTAGAGTATTGGCATCCTTGTCATTCTTGGTAAATGGGATCTGCCTTCAAGGACACAGACATAGTCACAACAGCTGCTCGTTGATGTAAGGGGGGTGGTTCCGATCCCTTCAGCTGCCGTGGTGTGGGTGCTGCGTACCCTGACCATTCATGGCACTTCTGACGTTACTACAAGTACGCCAGACCGAACATTCTAGCTCTCCCAATAGGGAGTTGTTTGGATTGGGTTGGACTTGACGGGGCAGTTTTCCGAGACCCATGGGAGATTGGGTATGTCTGTATGGGTTTCCATGCAGGCAGGGTTGTGAGACGCTTCAATGTCCTCTGGTACCACCCTAGATAGTTGGTAGATGGCATGCTAGATTGCTGTCGGCCCTACTGAGGTTTTCGTTGCCCTTTCGGGTTGACACGCGTAAGTGTGTATCCACTTCTATCCTCGCGAAAGCGGGGGGGGGGGGGGGAGGTGCCTTTGTAGACTCTAGGTATTGGCCTCATGTAAAACCCCCACGGTTGGAGGGTCACTTGGATGTGGCCCTGGACTTAGGACCGTTAGACCTTCACTCATACTGTGTATTGATGAACATCTTTGTTAAGACTGTGGTTTATGGTCATGTACACCATTCTTGAAAAATCCTTGTTGGTCGAGGGTCAGTGAAACATGATCAAATTTTGACCGTAGTTAAACTGTAGTTGCTGTGCATCATTGTTAATTCTCATTCAACGAACCATCAGCTGACCGGGCGTTATGTTGCTAAATACTTATGATTCTATGAGAATTGCCCAATCAAAAGCATCCAACTCTATATCTTAAGAGATTGCAGAGCAATTTAATCACCTTGTCTATATCGTTTTATTTTTGTTTTGATTTTGAAATGTATGATTGGACATCCTTTTGACGATTAATGAAAATGGAAAACAAACGGGCTCGAAAATGTTTCTCAGAATGAGACAGACGTTCTGTTGGAAGTAGCTGTTTCATATTTGAATAAAATAGAAAATAAAAGGACTGGCTCATGTTCTTTAAAAGACAAGTAGGAGGCATGAATGTATATAGCCATGCATTTAAAGGTAACACCAGACAGTTGTAATAACCAAATAAGTAAATACATTATTAGTTATTAAAATAATCTGTCTCCGGGTGTGCAAACTTTCAAGAAATTAA
Organism: Deroplatys truncata; assembly: GCA_030765065.1. NCBI lineage: Eukaryota > Metazoa > Arthropoda > Insecta > Mantodea > Mantidae > Deroplatys > Deroplatys truncata. Next base: position 122,565,724 of record CM060989.1, read on the forward strand.
AAAAGTTGTTTGTAAACTGCATTATATCTGGCTTTTTGATAATAATTTTGATAATCATAATAATGATGTGGCACAAATTGCAGGTTAGCGAATGTAACAGCCGAGTTTTTATTACAGTTTATATCGCCTTGGCCATATCCATATTTATATCCATTGATTTGATCCATCACAGATCTTCATTCCACTCTCTAAGGGAGCGATTATAAATTGTGGACAAAAAGAAGCAATTATATCTAAAAATTATTGATAATATGCAATGCCATTGTTCGCTGAATTTTAGAAATATCCCCAGTCACAATATTAAAAGTTCCTGTAGCATATGATCTAGTTGTTAAAACTGTATTCCTGGATGAAACAGGCTGATTGCAGTTCTTAAGACACACTAACCACTCAGTCATTTCATTTACTAGCTACCACACTCTATCTATTTCATGACCAAGTTCTAATGTTGGTAAGTCTATAGATTTAAAAATAAACTGAGAATAGCAACAGATTTTTTTTTTTAATTATGGACACTCTTAGCGCTCCTTTCTATATTGGACGTGAAAGACCGATAACTTTCCTCAGAGGTCTCTTTATCAGGCTTGAGGTTCTTTTACGTGCCATAAATCTATCACATGGAACCACTGGCTTTACTTCCCTTCCGAAAGAAGCCATGCTAAGGAGTTTTACGCCTGAAAAACTCCATCGCCCTCTGTCAGGTTTGAATCTGCGACCTTGGGAATTAGAAACTAGCATGGTAACCACTACACCATGGAGGACAACAATTGCAACAGAGAAGGCACAGGCAGAAGCGTCTGCAATTCTGCATTTCACTCCTCCCCTACAACCTACATCAACATGTGTTTATAAGGAAAACTTGAATGTGTTAAGGTTAGTTAGGTATGTTGTTGTAGTTTTCACTTTTTTCTTTTTGATGGACAACTTCAATGGTAGCAATTCTTACACTATTAGCGCAAAACGCAGGAACATTTAAAAGTCCCTTGGGAAAATGGACAAGTTTCTAGCACATTTGCCATGAAATTTAACAAATCTGTGCTTTTATGTATGACAGACGTATAACTACAGGGGTTAGGACTTTCCCCTCCTTGGGTCCGTGCTCAGTATTAACACTGCATGCTGTTGAATTAGATCCTTCTGTAAATCAATGAACTGAATTTAAAGTCATTCCTTGAGAAAATTCTTATTGTACCATTGATGATACTTTCTCTGAATGAGCTACAATACTTTTGTTTTTGCTACAGCAACCTAAAAAAAATATAGATTTTAAATTGAAAATATTGCACCTATGGTTCCTTTTCTTGTAAATAACTCGCCTGTATTGGACTGCATATAAAAGAACCTACCAATAGGCAGAAGTTAGTGGCATTCTGCATTTAGAATCTGAAACCAAAAATCTGAAGCAAACGATGCCTATATTTATTAAGCATACCTATATGTGAGGAAATAATAATGGATTTCAATGGGGATAGTGAGAGTGATATAGCTGTTTATTTGTACTCAAAATTGCTTACTTTTAATGTGACAGTTTTTAAAAAGAAACTTCACTTACCTCTCGAATTAAGATTGTTGATTGTCCTAGTGGTTATCATCAATAAGCCTTGTTTCATAATTCACTGTGCAGCAGAAAATTGCCTCAAATTACAAATACACACCATAACTTAACCTCTTTTTAATAATGTGACATAATCTACTGAGATTACTATTTATTGTAAACTAAGATAACTAAGAAGATAAACAGATTCAGAACATTTTGCTGTGTAATATTGCAGCAAAATTAATAACTACATAATGTATGAAATACGTAATTCCTTGTTTTTTTCAGCAAGATGTGTGCAAACATAGCCACTATACCCACAAATCTGTATCTGGATCTTAATTCGTTTTCCCTGTAGAACTCTACTGGATTTTGTGCATCCCTTAGAATGTGCCAAGTAATACAAGTATTGTCAATAACGTCCTGGTTTTGTTGTACATTTTCAGCAACGCCTACTATTACAAAAATATTCACCATTTTCGCTGTAAAGTCAGCATGAAAGTCTAGCATATTGGCGACTTGGAAGTAAAGCTCCAATCAAACTTCTTTCAGCAAAGTCTCATTTTTTTATAACAAATTGACAATTCCGTACTTTTGAAACTGTACTTTCATCCAAAGTCTCGCTCATTAACACAAGCCTAGGTGTTGTTGTTTACATTGTGAATCCTAAATTTATTATTTTCACTGATGAAGCATGCTTCACTAACATGGCCACGTTAGACAATGGAGTACATAAAATCAACTCATTCTTGAAACTCTTTTACATGATAAGAAGGTTGGCATATGATACACTAACTGTACATAGCATTACATAACTTCTATATCTTTTATGAATCAGAACACAAATACAAATTTTTTGAAAAGTTCAACGATACCAAGTGTCATTTCCAGCAACTGTCCATATAGCACATAAAACATAGAATTTTATAAAGGAAATGTTCGACAGGGATATTCATTCACAGAGAATTATGACCGTTTAGGTCTCCTGATTTATAAATACTATTTATGAAGAAATCTAAAAAGTAAAGTATTCAAAGGTGCAGTATTGTATGAGAAATGAGGAAAATTACAGAAGACAATTGCACATGTTAATACCAATTTCCTTCGGAGAAGACATTTTGATGCAGAGGGACATTATTTTCACCACCTTCTGTAGTTGAGGTTAGTAGCACAAAATATTAAAATTGTAATTTTAATTGCTGACTGTAGTAAAACCCTGTTTAATAGGAATAACAAGTGCTGACACTGGATCTACTTGCTGCAGGTGATGTACAGAATAAATGGAGTGCTCTGTAGTGTTTATTTACATTAATGAGATAATGAGAATTTCCAATTTTATTAATCTAATGAGCTAATCTCAATTTTCAAAATTCTAAACATCTCAATTGTTTTACCAGTTGCACAAATGGTTTTCACAGCATGACCGGTTTTGAGGATTGCTTCTGTGTATTTGTGTGTTACTGTGATATGCATAGGACAATAAAACCATTGCAACTCATGAGTTTTCTCATTTCAACAGTTAATCCAAGAAGAGGTTTAGCTAAGTGTGCATATGAACTCATTGTCAACATAGCACCTTGTTAGGCCATAGACAGAGGTGTCACTGCTAAGTAAATAATAAAAATCAGCACAGATGAGAAGTGGTGATTAGAGGAGAGCGAAATTGAAGTTGTAAACAAATTTGATTACTTGGGGGTGAGGTAAGTGGAGTGGTGAGTGGTAAGTGGACAGAACAAAGAAAAAAATGCACTAGTTAAGGGAAAGTTAGCTATCAACAGCTTAAGAACGTGGTTGAAAAAAATCTATTTTTACAAACGCTTATTCTCCAACTACTCGCGCTGATGACCTTAGCTGTTTAGCGCCCTTAAACCGCATCTCCAACTACTTCATGTTAATTGAGATAAACATTTGCAGACTCTACCTTATTGCTAATTTTCTTGTAGGTATAAGGGGAATATGATAGGCTTTAAGTGATAGTCAAATCTTTTAAGAGCTGGTTGCTATTTGGAGCATTGCATTCTCTTTGCATGTCCAGGACATAAAAAAGTAAAGGATTTTTGGAAACATGTCCATGTGTGTCTGTGAACAGCATAACTCAGAAACAAGCAATCGGATAAACATCAAAGTATTTAGGTTCAGTATCTTCCAGAGATGCGACATAAAGGTTTTCAAGAAAATCCCCCCATCTCAGATTACCCTTACATGGAACATTTTTCGAAAATTTTTATTTTCTAAAAAACGGCTCTAACGACTTTGATTAAAGTATCTTATGTTTAAGACATATTGCAGATAAAATGTATATCTTGAATTTTCTGGGAATGTATTCAAAAGTATTCTTCATTGTGAACAACTGTTGCATAACTGGTAAACCATAAGAGATAGACAAAATTTTACTACACAAAAAATGTAAATTGCATTAAAATACACAATTTATGTCATATACTTTTTTTGTTGAGTGAACCATTTTCGAGATATTGCTTGTTATTCCCTTAAATTTTCCAATACTTATACTTTTTCTCAAATGGGAACAGCATGTTTCCAAAAATACTTTTTTTGGATTCAGGAGTCCTCAAAACATGTATTTCCGGTGAAATCTCGGTATCAAATTTTTGAGTGGAATGCAATACTTCCGCTACTTACTATACATAGTAGAGAAAGCAAAAATACCAAATATGAGAGTAAATTGGCTGGAGAGAATATATTTGGCTACAGTGGAATCCAGAATGATGCATGGGAGAGAGATTTGGGGGACAGAAAAAGGGTGAGAATGTATAGACCATATTCACAGAAGCTTTTGTAAAATGATATTGGCATTACCGAGAGCACCTCCAAATGGGGTTGCCCTAACTGAATTGGGAAGAGTTGGCAAGAAAGGATTAGTGATAAAATGTATAAAGAAATGTTGGAGTAGGATCCAAGCACTGGAAGAAGTAAATATTGTCAAAGACTGTGTAAGAGCACAAGAAAAAACAAAAAGGAAAAGAAGCTGGTTATTCCGATTAAAGGAAATAGGGAGGGAAACTGGAATTGGCAAGTTGGCTAATTTGCAGAAAACAAGTGGACAAAGTCTGTGTAATAAAGTGAAATTTAGGATAGATGACATAGAGAAACAGGAAATATATGGCAGCTTAAGGGATAAGATACATTACTCCGATACATTATAGGAGTTTTAAGAAAGATTGAGGAAGGGAAAAATACATTGATGTTTGTGATAAAATGGAAAGGGAAGGCCTGACATGGTCAAGAATAGGAACAATGTTGTTAAGGGGTTTAAAAGCGGACAAATATTTGTGCTCACTATGTGGCAATGCAGATAAAAATTTATACTGTATAACGGAATGTACAGAAACCAAGGTCTGGAGAGAGGAAATAATGAATAGGAAATGGGATAAATTACAGATACTGTCATTAATACTTTTTGAAATAATATGAAAGAATTTCTGAAGCAACTAAGCAAATATGCACAAGAGAGAAGTGGTGAGGAGACTCATTAAAGAAAAAGAGGATAACAACAGAAATGACGAGGTAGGTAATATAGAAGAGGAAATTAATTAAGTGGGAAATTGTGTGATGTGTACAGTAAAATGAAGGATACATATACATAAATAACCAGGTGTTAAGTGTACATGATCCGAAACTTAAGCAACTCCTAGGATAGTAGAATAATTAATGTATGATTATTAATTATGCGCCGCCAGTAAATAATTACCTGCAAAGGTAATGCAAAATATTAGGTGTAGATCTAGTAGCCTGTTATTTTGAATTATCCTGTATAAACTTAAAATTGAAATTACTATAGAGTATGTGGTGTGGGGAGTCTAGTGCTTGTGGACTTCTCCATGCAAGTTCTGCTGTTCTTCTTTCCTTTATGTCCTGCAATAAGTTTTGACCTCAACTGCGATATTGCATTTGATGAAAAGTCACAAAATATATTACTACTTTATAAATAACCTATAATACTCCCAAGAGGGTCATAATAAAATTAATTTAGCTAAATTGAAACAAATAAAAGGACCAAATATAGCAACTTTGCTGTGTGTACACATCTAATCTAATACACAATTACACTACACTACACTACGGGGTAAATCTAAAGAATGTCCTCAATCAGCTCATGAAATGAATTGGCTATCTGTTTTTGCTGACATGGTGCCACAAGTATTTTGCCAAAGGCACATCCAATCCACCCCTGGATAGGCAATACCAGAGAGATCGCCAAGCACAACTCAATATTGTTTGTGTGGGCATTTGTCACTAGCTATGGTTCACCATACAGTGGGAGCAACATCCCCAGCAATCTGTGTAGATTGTGCTGGCACCTTCACATGCTCCCCAATTAAAGCACAGGGGATGGTACCATCTCTCCTATTGTTGGGGCATACTGTCATCATCATTTCAATGGTTATGTCAATCATCCTCAAAATGCAGTTTCCCTCCACGATGTTGCCACAATGGTATTCTGAATAACATGACTGAACCCTATTGGTGGCGACTGAAGGTATGCACACTTTGCAACAGTAGTTGAACCTGTCAGCAATTGTTCTGTGGCTTTTGCTGTCTCCAAGAGAACTCAAGATAATGTTTTGTTCATAGGAAAATATCTGGGCAAAATTGTGGGTAATTAGGAGTACTTGGGGAGGTGGTAATCTAGACTTCTCAAACCTGAGGCAGTATTTTTAACACTTAAATGATTTCAGTCAAATTATATAATATGTAAATTCAATAACAGCCCGCCTGGAAGCAATATGTATATATAATAATTTGTAAAATGTATATAACAGTCATTGCATATGCTTATATTGTTGTATACATGTTCAATAATGTTATGTGAATGCATTACGTAATTTAATAATGCAGGAGCTGTGAGAATAATAGGTTAACGTTGCTAACAATGAGGTAACAATGAGTTTGAGAGTTTAACAATACTACTTCTGATTCTTGGAAGCAATAATGTAATTTTAGTGACAGTTTATAAAATAGTCAATCAACAACCAGAAAAAGCTTTAGTTAAATGAAGGTATTCTATTGGAGTAGGATTAGGCAATCAGAGACTTGAAATACAGAAATTTACAAGTTTAGACAGTTGAAATCAGTTCAGTTGCCTGTAAACAGTGTTCCTAACCGGATGCGAGACACATCCTCGAGAAGTATAATACGTATTCGTGTGAGACAAAAATAGTTTACGTGTTAAAAAAGTGCAAGTAATTCATAAAAGAATCTCACAGCTTTCTATATCAGTGAAGTGTTACTTAAATCGTGTCAATCATTAATAAAAGGAGTGAAGTAAAATTAAAACCTGTGTAAGCCTACATTTTTTAGTCACATCACAACCCTGCTAAGAGAAACATGTCTCTAACAATAATACTGATGCAGCCGAAGCAAACATAAATATAATATTTAAAGAAACAGTCAAATTACAAAGTTAATATTTTTTTAAACTTGGGGCGAAGGCTACCGGAAACAACTCCTTCTAAAATATAACAAAACACCTACTTCAAACCAAGCATCCATTGCAATTGACTCTGAAAGCTCATACAAGAAAACTTCTGCTATCTATGATCTTTTATAACATGGTAAACATAACATTCATGTTCTTAGTAAGCTTTCATTGTAAAGCAACTGCATGTATTGTTCATCGTTACACAATGGTTGGCAATCAATTAAATTAAGAAATCCACTTATACCAGTGTACTTATATCTGAAAAGTCACATCAGCAATTAAGAAATTCTGTCAATAAAGTATTCGAGCAGCTCAACTTTTGGTTTGAAGCTAATAAGCTTTCATTATACTATGATAAAACCAATTTAATTCAATTTCAAAGGAGCATAAACAAGTGAGTGAATTAACAATTAGGTATAACAATTACACCATAAATAAGGTATCTGATACAATTTCTTGAGCTTCAAATACATGGAGAGCTCAACTGGAGAAAACAAATAAAAATCATGCTGCCAAAACTCACCTCGGCTTGCTTTGCCTTAAGCAACTTAAAAAATTTGCTCCAACAAAAATGCCTTAAGAGCAGCATATTTTGCCTTTCACTCCGTGTTGTGATATGGAATAATGTTCTGGGGTAATTCGGCACATAGCAAGCAAGTATTTATATTAGAAAAAAGCCTGTGCATATTATCTGTGGTGTTGGGTCCCATCATTCCTGTAGACCCTTGTTCAAAACCCAAAAAATTCTTACTCTCACTGATGAATACATATATTCTCTCTCGAGCTATCTTACAGATAATTGCGATAACTTCACAATGAACTTTGCTGTGCATGACCACAATACAAGGCATGCAGTCGGTTTGCATAGACCAGCCAATAGCTTGAAACTGTTCCAAAAACGATGTTACTATTCTGCAATAACAATTTATAATAACCTTCCATGCTACTTAAAACTATTAGGCAATCCTAATCAGCATAACATCTTTAAGAAAGAGTTAAAGTCTTTCTTATATACTCACTCCCCATATACTATGGAGGAATTTTTTAATATGTCGTGCAATATATAAATATTCAATACATAGGACAGATGACATATGATAGTGACTTACACTTCATTGTTATTGTCCTACTGTAATGCATGTTGAGATGTTTACTCTTGGGAAAAAAAATAACAAGAATGGTGATGGTTTGCAAATTTTCAATTCTTAAATAATGCATGGTGTTGTGGCAGTATTTTATATCACAACACTGTAAATGCCAGAGTGATTGTAGTGTAAATTAACATTATTGTATGACAATGATTTGGGATGTTTGTTAATTATAAGCATTGTTAGGAAATAAGTTTACACGGCCTCACTGAAACTGACAATAAGAGCGGGCAACAATGAGCGAGGGGGTGAGTTGTTTATTAATTAGAAGAGGCAAGCAAATGACGTCAGATTAGCGCGCTTTTCTTAGAAATGGAGGGAATATCTTACCTAGAGCATATGTGTTCATAATTTTGATTGGATATAAAAATAGATGCTAATGTTGGCGCGTTTTATTAACCAATAGCAGCTCTGTTATAATCTTTAGGCATATCGGGGTGAGGGAGTATAAAAAGCTAAAGCCAGAGACGGGTAACGCTCAGTCCAACAGAATCATTCTCGGGTTATACGTCGTGCAGTTCTACAAAATCATTCAGAAGTTACACGTTGCCCAGTTCATCAGAATCATTCACGCGTTAAACGTCGCACAGTTCTACAAAATCTCTCGCATCGTAAAGTTAGTTAAAAGATGTGAAATATGCGAATTAATAATGTGCGGCAAATAAATGATTATAGTTACATTCGAAAATATAACAGTTTCAGTCAGGCATGTATCAAAAGTAATTAACGAAGTGTGACGGAAATAAAAGTGTAAAAACAAATCCTTTTATAAGTGTTATCTTTTAGTAACAGCTCCTTTCCGTTTACACACCCTGTTTAAGAGATTTGCTCAACTGCGTAATAATAGCTAGCCGGAGCACAATGAACCCAAAATGCAAAATAATAAAACAATACCTGGCGCTCAGCAATAAGATAACACGAGATTACCGTGACAGTGTGGAGAGGGAGAAATGTTCTGGGTGCTGGATATGTTATTATTTAAGAAGTTCTTGGTGCTGGGTATGTTTATTAGTTATGCTGCATATTTCATAATTGTGTGACGTGTTCAATGTCCTTGAGCATTGCTCATAGTGGGACCAAATGAACAAACAAACAAAGCCATTGCAGTTAAATACAATTTACACATACAAATTTTCTCTACTGAATAGCAGGTACCACACTAGATATTCATTTTCAGAATAAGCAGTAAAGCTAGTTTGATTCCAACAATGGTACATATTATGGTGAACACTTGTTGAGTTTTAATTACATCTGCAAGGCATATGTCTAGAGTGTTGCTGCAGCAAATGGCCATGCAACTGTCAAAGTTACCTACACCACAATTGCTGGTCTACTTCGGCAGTTTCCATCTGTGCTCATGCATGCCGGTTCTGTTTTGGATTTAGAAAATTATTTTGTAGGGCATAAAGGAAGGAATATCCTAATATGCTGAACCACAACATTGTAGGTAATAAAACTAACACTGAATCTCTCACAGACCCACACTGATTTAAGCCAATCCAGGGTTAAATATGTACTGGTTTAATTGTGGATCACTATTATCCTGAGCTCACCTCTTGTTCATTTTGAAGTTAATTACAATGCACATCTAGACAATAAGCCCAAAGACTATCTTGTGGAATTAAGTTCAACGAGGACTTTCACTTGATTCACGTTAACTGATGCATTTTTTAAAGAGTATATACACAGCTTTAAGAAAGACCCCATTTTTATTGCCATTTAAGTAACGTCTTGATAAATGTTCTGCACCTAATTTACACGTCATTCTAAGCTCAGTAGTAGCTCCTATAGACATTCTCGCCATCTTCTCTAAACTGTGATTTTTCTTCACGTGTGTAGGGAAGTTAAAACGTTCCACATCGGTATGGAGTGGGCGATTAGGTTTCTATTTTTCCATCCTTGCACAACCATAAACCATACAACAGTTCGCGTGAATTATAAGCAGTTATTAAACGTATGTTTTCACTTGTTTATTTGATTCGCTCCTAATAAAAGTTTTAAAACGTAGCAAAAGCTGTGGACTGAACATTTTAGTATAATGACCTTGCTTCATTGGACCAGCATTTATAAACGCGACTGAAAAAATTAAACTTCAGTTACATTAAAAGTACAGATATATCATACCTGTGAAAACCCAAGACACATATCTCCGTTATTTGCGCTATTGCCTTTGTAATGTCATACTTATTTTCTAACCAATGTTTAATCGCACTTTTCTCTAATTCAGGTTACCACAATAACAATTACCTTCCAGACAAAATAAGAAAGCAATTTGGCGACTTGTACGCAGTGTAGCCACACGTGCCAAATTAAAAGCAGATTTGATATGAAAGAAAGAAGAGATAGCAATAAATTTTGTAACCGAAAAAGTTGTTTTATGTATTCATATATTGGTTTGACATTACTATTATTATTTATTTATTTATTATAGACAAACTCTAAGCATTTTAGATTGTGCACTAAACTTGTCAAAATATATATTAAAATTTAAGTTAATCTTGCAGCCAGCCTCTCCCTTTTCTACGTCACGGTACACAGACAACTTGGAATTTATATTGATCCCTGTCCATAGTTGAACCTGTTGTATAGGTACACATTATTAGTTAAACATATACTTTTGACTTTCTTTAACTTGAAATTCCAAAACAGTCTCCCTCTGTATTTGAGGGATTTCTTGTGATTTCACCCAATTAAAATAATCGGCAAATCATTCGAGTTTTAGAGTGCAGATCCTACGACTACGCCCTGTCGTTACTTGCAGTTACTACTTCAATCCTAAAAGGCATCCCTCGTCTTGCGGTTTAGGCCCCTCTCCGGCCTGGATTCATATCCGCGCGAAGCAAACCTTGCCAATTAGGTGGGGAACAAATCCCAGGTTTTTTTTTTTGTGTGTGTTTCTTTCGGTTTAAGTTCCTTAACCGGGCAGGTCATGTCGAATGATGAATGAAATGGGTGAAATGACGTTCAAATGAGCCCAGGGTCCATACAGTTTAGAGTTAGCTAACACCCTTCTTTTCACAATGAAACCTCCGGAGAAAAGCAGTCGGTTTTTAAGCGAGTTCAGTTTTTTAGAGGTAGAGCAGTAGATCATACTACTGGCCTTCTTCAGAGGTAGGTATCTGTTGTCGCAGTAGCTTCGCGTTATCTTATTTGCTGAGCGCCTGTTATTGTTTTACTATTTTGAATTTTGAGTTCTTTGCCCTCCGGCTAGCTATTATTACGCAGTCGAGAAAATCTCTTAAACAGGGTGTGTAAACGGAAATGAGTTGTTACTAAAAGATAACACTGATAAAAGAATTTATTTTTACACTTTTATTGCCGTCACATTTTATTAATTTCACATATTTACTCTTGATACACGCCCGACTGAAACTGTTGTATTTTCGAATGTAACTATTATCACTTATTTGCCGCACATTATTAATTCGCGTATTTCACATTTTTAACTAACTTTACGACGCGAGAGATTTTGTAGAACTGCACGACGTTTAACCCGTGGATGATTCTGTTGAACTGCGCGACGTTTGCCTTGTGAATTATTTTGTAGAACTGTGCGACGTATAACCCGCGAATGATTCTGTTGGACTGAACGTTACCCATCATCTCTGGCTTTAGCTTTTTATACTCCCTCACCCCGATATGCCTAAACATTATAACAGAGCTGCTATTGGTTAATAAAGCGCGCCAACATTAGCGTCTATTTTTATATCCAATCAAAATTAGGAACACATATGCTCTAGGGAAAATATTCCCTCCATTTCTACAGAAAAGCGCGCTACTCTGACGTCATTTGTTTGTTTCTCCTAATTGATAAACAACTCACCCCCTCGCTCATTGTTACCCGCTCCTATTGTCAGTTTCAGTGAGGCCGTGTAAACTTATTTCTTAACAATGCTTATAGTTAATAAACATCTCAAATCATTGTCATAAAATAATGCTAATTTACACTACAATCACTCTGCCATTTACAGTGTTGTGATATAAAATACTGCCACATATGCCCCACTAGAAACATAATTATAAATATTTACAACTTTTTTTGGAAATTTTATAATTGGGCTTTTAGTCTCCTAAATCTTGTAACACAAGGTATTTATCACTTGCACTTAACACTGCACACGTATTTAACACACGTCATACATTTTGCCTTCTTCTCGCCACTATTCACTGCCTTGGGTCTAATGTGTTTATATACATACATCTGACATTACAATTTTTTTTATAGCAGATGCTGTACCCTGAACTATTTAGGTCACTGTTACAAAATGGTTATACTTTCTTAGATTCTTGACATAGAAATTTATACACTCAAGATTTTTAACCTGGTTCATCATGTAATTATTGGACACATCTACCAAAATATTCATCCTCTACACAAATATATTTACATCTCTTAATTCTATACATAATTTCACATTATCTGTGTGCTACATAAGTGTTTTGCTTTAATTATGTTAACCCTTTCTTTATTGTTTTATACTTTATATACACAATACTCTTTGAATTATATATACACACTTTTACTTTAATATGACATTAAATTATCATTATTACATGCTTCGTTTCAAATATGGTTAGAGTTTACCAAGAAAATGTTCTTTTTCCCCTTTAAACATTTATTTTTGTCCTGAATATATTTCTCCTTTCTTATAACATATATACATAGTTAACCCTCTTACATTCCAATACTTTGTTCTGCAGTTTAGCTTTATTAATCCTGAATTTACTTTTCATCTTCTTTCTTTTTTTTTTTTTTTTTTTTTTTAGCGGTCATTGCTATTCCCTCTCCTGGATCAAATTGTCTATGGCTAAGCATTACTCGTAGCTGTATCGTAACATTCCAAAATCTGTTCATGAATAGCCTCTTAAGGGATTCATATGAAATTTCACCCCCTGATACCATTTGAAACCAATCTAAAGTTTTCTGAACCACACATCTTTTAACAACTATCATTTTCAATTCTTCCGGTATCTTTTTAATTTGAGAGTACTCTGACAAGTCTGCAATAAACTGTACTGGATTGGAGTTTTCATTCTGAACAGCTTGGCACTTGTTAATTTCAGAAGTTAGTTTTTTATTATTTATAGATGAAACTTTAACTTCTTCGTCAATTTATTTCTTTGTGTTTCTGACTCCTTCTATATTTCAGATATCTCCCCTCTGAAATGAACTTGCACCTGAATTAAATCTGCATTCGTAGCCTCCATTATCTCTCTTAGCTCACTTGAAATGCTATTCATTCGGCTACCTAACTCTGTACATTTTACATCAACATGTCCAATTTTATTATTAACCTCATTTTTTTGGTTAGATATTTCCCTGCTCATGTCTGAGATTTTCTTTGAAACTTTCCCTATCTCATTTGCTATTATTTCCTGATTTTCATTTCTCATTCTTATCATATTACTATCTAGCTCCATAAATTTCTTTTCCATATCTTCCCCGTTTTGTTCTAAACTCTTACCAATATCTTCCCTTAATTCCCTATTATTCTTTTCCATATTCTGAGTTAGTTTTTCTAATTTCTCACTACTCTGAGTTAGTTTTTGTTCTAATTTCTCATTATTCTGAATTAGTTTTTGTTCTAAACTCCTATCAATATCTTCCCTTAATTCCCTATTATTCTTTTCCATATTCTGAGTTAGTTTTTCTAATTTCTCACTACTCTGAGTTAGTTTTTGTTCTAATTTCTCATTATTCTGAATTAGTTTTTGTTCTAAACTCCTATCAATATCTTCCCTTAATTCCCTATTATTCTGTTCCATATTCTGAGTTAGTTTTTCTAATTTCTCACTGCTCTGAGTTAGTTTTTGTTCTAATTTCTCATTATTCTGAATTAGTTTTTGTTCTAAACTCCTATCAATATCTTCCCTTAATTCCCTATTATTCTGTTCCATATTCTGAGTTAGTTTTTCTAATTTCTCACTACTCGGAGTTAGTTTTTGTTCTAATTTCTCATTATCTTCCCTTAATTCCCTATTATTCTTATTTAGTGTTTCACCAACACTTCTCAGCATTTCCATCATCATACCAGCATCAAAATTAACATTTCCTGCTATTCTGTTCTCACTTTCTTCAGTAATATTTCCTCCCTCAAATACTACATTGTTTGAGCTATTTTCTGTAACATGTATTGAATTACAGCTGTTACATTATCCCCTTCCATAATTATTTCTTCAGCATTATTAGTGGACATTGTTTTCTTAATTTTTCCACTCCTCAAAAACATTTAATTTCTCACATTCTTTTTTAGGATACAAAAAAATTACAATTTTGTAACCCTTATGATACTATCTGATGATGTTGTTTTGATGTCCAGCTTCCTGCCCCTCTCTCCTAGATGTATATGTCGCCTCTGCGTCGTACTACGATGGATCTGCGTCGTCTCGCTGTCTTGGTGTCCTGTAGTCGAATTCCCCTGTTGCCTTCTATTCTCGTAGTTACGATGTCCTCTCATCCGCGTCGTCGGTCGTTCTGGTGGTTGTTTCTGGGATCTGCGTCTTGTAGTTAATTTTACTGCTCCATTCGCTCCACGTCCTGGTTATTATGTCCCTTCCTGGTTAATTCGCCCCACATTCTGGGAGCCAATTTGTCGCGGTTACTTCGTGTTATCTTATTTGCTAAACGCCTGTTATTGTTTTACTATTTTGAATTTTGGGTTCATTGTGCTCCGGCTAGCTATTATTACGCAGTTGAGCAAATCTCTTAAACAGGGTGTGTAAACGGAAAGGAGTTGTTACTAAAAGATAACACCGATAAAAGAATTTATTTTTACACTTTTATTGCCGTCACATTTTATTGATTTCACATATTTACTCTTGATACACGCCCGACTGAAACTATTGTATTTTCGAATGTAACTATTATCATTTATTTGCGCACATTATTAATTCGCGTATTTCACATCTTTTAACTAACTTTACGACGCGAGAGATTCTGTAGAACTGCGCGACGTTTAACCCTTGGATGATTCTGTTGAACTGCGCAACGTTTGCCTTGTGAATTATTTTGTAGAACTGTGCGACGTATAACCCGCGAATGATTCTGTTGGACTGAACGTTACTCATCATCTCTGGCTTTAGCCTTTTATACTCCCTCACCCCGATATGCCTAAACATTATAACAGAGCTGCTGTTGGTTAATAAAGCGCGTCAACATTAGCATCTATTTTTATATCCAATCAAAATTGCGAACACATATGCCCTGGGGAAAATATTCCCTCCATTTCTACAGAAAAGCGCGCTACTCTGACGTCATTTGTTTGTCTCTCCTAATTGATAAACAACTCACCCCTCGCTCATTGTTACCCGCTCCTATTGTCAGTTTCAGTGAGGCCGTATAAACTTATTTCCTAACAATGCTTATAATTAACAAACATCTCAAATCATTGCCATACAATAATGCTAATTTACACTACAATCACTCTGGCATTTACAGTGTTGTGATATAAAATACTGCCACACTGTTTACCTTTTCACGTATGCAGAGTTTTAGGCGCACAGTTCTAGATTATTCTCATACGAATATACAACTTTGAGCAATAGCTTTACTCGTCACTTACATATAATAATCATGTTTTGTCACCCTCTGGGAACACTATCATGAAAAGTGGGAATATGTGTGTTTAGAGTCAAGATGCCTAAATCAAGTGTTGGACAAGAATGGAGATTGGGCAGATTATTAAAACAGTGTCTAGTAAATCTGTCCTCTAAGAGGTTTAATTTACTTCAGTTTTGCGTTATATTGTCAATGAAATTACCTTTTCTTGGAGAACTTGTGCAAAACAGTGTTTTATTTAATTGTATATTTACATTGGTGATGGAGTAAAGCTCAAAGTTATATATTCATGTGTGAATAATTTTAAACTGTGGAAGTAAAACAGGATGCCACTGCATGCACAAAAAGGTAATCAGATACACCCACCTTCTCCTTGCTATACATACATGGAAGCCAGTGTACAAGTTGGTACATTGGCATCAGATAATAGCTCGTTCCTAACAATGCCAACTATATATTGAGAAACTGGCAACACAAACTAATCCTCCACATGAACAGTATGTCACTGACGTACTTGAGCGGGAAAAGCAATATTCTGATTGGCTCTTTCATGTAATGAAATAATAATGAACTAAATGGATGGCCAGCCACAAATGAACCATCTTTGATTTTCACCAGGAACAAAGCAAAGACATTTGCGTTACTTCTGTTTGAATGTATTTGTGTGTAGTATTGGTATTTTATATTTCAGTGGAATTTATAACAATGAGATAGAAGACATAAGATGCTTTTAATATTTTACTGTTAGTGTTACAACTTTATATTATAATGAATTAATTTTCAGACACATTGAGCCATCCAGACAGAGTGGGATACACCTACGATATAAGTTCACTCCAGCTTTGTTAGTCCTGAATGGATATATGAGTACGTTATTAATTTTGAGCAACATAAAATGATAGTGCTGGATAAAAGAACAAAGTCTTGAGCTTCTTAGCGTTACAGTATTTTATATTGTCCTGATTCACTTTTCAGATATAGTGGCAATTCAGAGTGGAATATATGAGACCCCTTCTTCAGTTCTTAAATCAGCGTTTTTAGAACTCCAGGCGCAAATCGGGAACTTTCATTTTATATACACTGATGGGTCTAAGACTGATGTTGGAGTTGGGTGTGCCTTTGTTTTTGGTCAACGCAGTTTTACCTTTCGTTTACCCGGGCAATGTTCGATTTTTACCGCCGAACTTTTTAGTATTTATCAAGCCATTTTATACATTCAGCGGCATGACTTGCGGCTCTGTGTTGTTTTTACGGACTCTCTGAGTGCCCTTCAGAGTATTGACGCGCTGTACAATTACCACCCCATCGTACAGCGCATACATGACCTGCTCCACTCGCTTGGTGCCTCTGGCATCAGCGTGTCCTTCGTGTGAATTCCAGGTCATGTGGGCATCTCAGGCAACGAGTCTGCCGACGCCGCTGCCAAATCGGCGATTTTATTACCCAGATTTTTTACCTCTGTTGTTCCCTCGTCAGATTTGTGAATGATTTTACGTCACCGCCTCCTCTCGTTTTGGCGCGATGAGTGGACGGCCCTCCGGGAGAACAAGTTCCGGGACGTTAAACCTCTTCCGCTAGTCTGGGGTACTCTTCTCGTTCGTGTCGTCGGGAAGAGGTACTTTTAGCTCGTTTACAAATCAGACATTGCCTTTTTAGTCATAGATATCTGCTCAGTGGTGTCCCCGCACCACTCTGTGAGCAGTGTGATGTGCCCTTAACGGTGCGTCACATTTTAACAGAGTGTCAAGTTTTAGCTCCGTTGCGCGTTCGTGTTGGTCTGCCTGTTGGCCTAGCCATCGTTTTGATAGACGCGCGTGCTGTAGAATGTCTTTTACGTTTTATCAGTGACATTGGTTTTAGCGACGCATTTGATGCGCTGAGCGTCTTTTAGCTTTGTGATTTTATAGTCGTCTTTTTACTGGGTCCTCTACTCCCCGGTGGATATATGACGCTCATATCCCTCGCATTCTACAGTTCTTGACACGTTGTTTTAGCCTTTTATTGGCCATGATTTTAGTGTGGTAGTTCTTTGGTCTGTTTTTTTTTTTTTTTTAGTGTTTTCGACCAAGCGGGTTTGTGTGTGGATTTTTAGGTTTTGGCTTTTAAATTTAATACATTGCACGGGCGCTTATAACCTTAGCTGTTGAGCGCCCTTAAACTCCATCTCATCATCATCAGAGTGGAATATACAATTCATTTTGTTGCTAAAACTCCATAATTGATAGGTGGAGCTCATAGCAGAGTGGGTAAAATAAATTTGTCTTTAATGTAAATTAAATAGGAAGTTGCAGTGCCAATATTTAAACCTGTAAATGTAGATCATGCAAGTGTAATTTAAAAATGGAGGATTGTTGGTGGGCTGTTCTCAACTACAGGTGAACTCAGTTGCTTACTTTTCAGGCTTTTATAGAAGTGGCCATTTTCTGTAACATCCCATCCTCATTTTTAGTAGTTCTGGGAAGGTTGTGGTTAAATACAAAGTTTTTTGGTTTTCCTGAAATGTCACACTTTTACGACCACATTAGAGTTAACTGTTGAGGATAGTATGCCAATAATACAGTAATTCTTCCTAAGCAATGCACAACTGAAATTTTTCTAATACAAAAGTGGAAAAAAAACTTTGAAATCATTTGCATACATTTTATGCTCCACAATAATTCACTTGGTTTTGGGCATTTTCAATTGCCTCTCTAATGCGCTTTTATGAACTAGGCATGGTGTATAAAAATAGAAATTCTGGCACTTTTTTTTTCAAAATTACTGTCCTTGTAATCTTGTAGTACAAGTGCTCAGAAGCATTTGTTTCTAAGAAAAAAATCTGGTGTTTGTTCTGAAGCTTTGAAGTGATTGCAATCTTCAATGTCTGTTTTCTGCCATTTAAAATGTTTAGCAATTTTGATGATACAAAAACCTTCCCCTAGAAGATATATTGTGCAGTAGTACAGAGCATTGCAGAGTATTATAAGAAATGAAGGTATATTTAAAAAGTGTATTGGTTTTTGGGCAAAACCCAATGGTTTGGAAGTAATGGGCACATAAGTTTTTAATTTTTTAACACTAAAACTCTTAATGGTCATTTTGATCATTCTTGGAGTTTAATTAGCTTTAGCTCTGTCATTTTTTTAAAACGAAACCTGGTATTTTATGACTTTTCATAACATTAATCCTACCTTATATAGCGTAATATTTTTCAGTATATCATTAGTTTCGTAGACATTACAAGTTTTACTATCAACCCCTGATACTGTTATTTTGACCATTATGCTTATTTTAATATTTTTAATGTAGAATTCGCATTTTTATGCAATTTTTTATTGTTACAAGAATGAATTTGACAACCATTGTTGAAGTTCTTCTTGACAGCATTGCTGCAAGTTTGAATTTAACAACCATTGTTGAAGTTCTTGACAGCATTGCTGCAAGTTTGAATTTGTCAAACATTGTTGAAGGCCTTCATGCCAGCTGTTCATCATAGTAGTGCGCATGATGTCTCATGGTTTGAAACCGGTGAAATACTAGCTATTTTCCACGACATACCGGATGATGTATTGGAAGGTGATCTTTTTGAATTAAGTGAAAGTGATGATGATTATCATCCTCCAGCAGAGAATTCACAACCATCGGAAGATGCATCATTTAGTGGAGATGAAGTTTTGAATCGTAAGTTTGATTTTGCTTGCTTCGCATATCAGATAAAATGAAAGTGTAGGCCTAAAAAGAATATTTATTTACTTGCTTTTGTAGGCATGCATATTTTTTATTTACTTATTTATATATTGTATTTATTTATAGGAAACCAAGAGCTGTTATCTGCAGCTCCATCCAACTTGACTGCTTCAGTAGGAGTAAGTAAAAATAGAATGCCTGCAGGTACTTCTGCAGCTTCAGGTAACACAATTGCTTCAACACATCCAGTGATAAGAAGGGGAAGAAAAAGATGCCATGAAGAAGATAAACTTCCTGCAGGTATAAGGATTCTTAGTAGGGGTAAGAATACTGAGTGGCAAATTACTGATCCAGGGCAACATGCTGGGAGAATGGGGCCAACAAAATGTTATGAAAGAAAAGGGAGGTCCTAGTGCTTATGCTAAGAGGCATGTGAGAGATGTTCAAATGTAGCAGAGGGTGACAGATTTTTTCAGGCGTAAAAATCTTTAACATGGCTTCCTTCAGAAGGGAAGTAAAGCCAGTGGTCCTGTGTTGTAGATTTATGGCATGTAAAAGAATCTTAAGCCTGATAAAGAGGCCTCCGAGCAAAATTTCTGGTCTTTCACACCCAATATAGAATGGGACGCTAAGGACCACAGCGGTTAAAGAGTGTTCATAAATAAAACTCAATTTAATTTGTGATGTATATATACCTCACACTCAGTAGCGGCAATTAACCTGTTTTATAATAGCAGACACATTGTATCATTAACATTTTGTTGTGACAATTTTGACTATCTTGCTGTTGTCGATCTCTCTGTGTTGCTGAGAATGTGCTATTCATGCTTCTAAGAGTTACTTTCTGTTCGCTAAAGCACTGTCTGCAGTGAACAAAATCACAATTTAAATAAGGGTTATTATCTTTAATGTTGAACTGCTTTGGTAAATTATTTCCAACTCTTCATGGTTGCTATGACAACAGTAACGTAGTCTAGTGCGATTCCATTTTCAAAAACTGTAGTATATACCAAATGCAACTGTGATGAGGACTTGCTGCAGATTTCTCTATAACACATCAACTCCCTTAGTGGATAAAGTTGGCAAAGCAATAAGTAGTTAGGCACATTTTGTATGTTTGGTTTCTTAGCATGTTATAACAAGTGCCATAATTTCAAAATTGGTGTCAGTTTAGTGGTGTAAAGCTATTTACAAGTTCTGCCTTTCTTATGCTGTGAAAATGAAACATGTTTCCATTTAGGGATATAATGTTAATATTACAAGAGACACTGTTTAGAAGGTGAAAGGACAAAGAAAAGAAACCCCTTTTAAACTGTGGAAGGCCAGTGGATTTAATAGAACTAAATTTTAAAAGGGAAGTGGGAGGGAGGGGATCGGAAATCATACAATCTCATTTTAAGAACTCCTGGTTTCAAAATACCCATGGTTAACAGAAGGTGACATTACAAAAGCTCTTCTGTTGGCCATGCATTTTGTTCAGTAATAAATTAGGTGTCTGAAACACACATGGATTTTATCACTTGGAAGTTTCCAAAATGTGATACATGCATTTAGTAAACATATAAAGATTGCAAGGAGCATTTAAAGTGTCAATTGCAATTGAAAGCTTTTGAAAAAAAAGAATCCTTGTAGAATTACAGATGCTCTAAGGCAAATGCAAGACTGTGCATCCTTCGACTTAATGAAGTTGAAATCTTTAAATCCAAAAATCTACAAAGAAGTTGTTAGAGCTGTGCTAAACAGAAGCATTCAAGAACTTCCATTTAAAGTCCATGATAACAATTTTACATCTGTGAAGGCAGTTTCTCTTATATAAAAAGACTGAAAACATTTTCGCAGAGTACTATTTCTTCATTGGCTAACATTTCAATACACCAGGAGTTGTCCAAAATTTCAAAAAAACTGAGAGCCAACCTTTTTATGAGGTAATTATTGATAAATATGCCGGACAGAAGGATAGATATAATTTACAAGAAATAGAATGACTAGATAATTTTAATAAAGTTTTTTAAATTATTATTTGATAATCATCACATGAAGTAGTAGTAGAAGAAATAATAATAATAATAATATAAATATTAAAATAAAGTATAGTAATAACTTTTATTGTGCAATATGACATCACTTCAGCTCTTTTTTTTCTATCACCAGCCACTACTATTTTAACCTCAGTAAGAGATGGGTAAATAAATGTAACCTATGCATGGAATTTTAACAGCCACTTGGGATGCAAGCCAGAAACTGGATTCTCAGAGATTGTGTTGCAGTATGATCACTTGACAATCGCATTTATGAGTCTCAAAGTAAATTCATATCTAAAATACACACTGAAGGATGTGTGCTACTCCACCATATGCAGATTTACTTTACTGGACATTTCTGTACACTTAATGCCAATATCAAGAATATTCATACTTTCCATTTATTCTTCGTTACTGTACATACTAGCTAGAGAAGGTATTGCATTTCATCAACAAATTTCACACTGAAAGTTCATCAGAAATACATGTTTTGAGGCCCTATGAATAAATAAACAGCATTTTTTTAGAAAAAAAGGTCCATATGTATGTATGTCTGTAAACAGCACAACATAAAAATGAAAAGTTGGATAAATACTCCGTATTTAGGTTCAGTACCTTCTAAAGATGTGACAAAGATTTTCAAGAAAATGCCCCAACCCAAACTACCCTTTACATGGAAGATTTTTTAAAATTTTTTAATTTTGTAAACATTTTCTAATGATTTTGATTAAAATACCAAATATTTAACATTTACATGACAAACAAAATGTATATCTTGAATTTTCTGGAAATAGCCTTTGAAGGAATTTTGTATAATCTTGTATAGCTAGTAAACGTTAAGCGATAGACGAAAATGTACCAAGAGGTAGATATAGGTCTACATCAAGAACTGTAGATCTCTTTAAAGCATAAAATATATCTCAAATAAGTTTCTTGTGGCATAAACCATTTCCGAGATATCTGTTATTAATGCTTTAGTTTGTTTAATAGTTTTTCATTCTTTTTATGTCCCATTGATTCTCAGTTGTTTCCTATGATTACATGGAAACAGTATGGAATTTTAAGGCCAGCGTATAGTGTCTAGTTTTGAAACATCTGTCACTATAATGAAATGTGTAATGCAGCTATTTCCATAAGGGTTTATCTCGGTTAAAATAAAGGGTATAAGAAAATAAACTTTCATAAGAATAATTTATATACATAAGCTATGGAGGGTAGAGAAGGTAATGAATGTAATAGTCAGATTATTTTAGATTAGGTACCTGTATTTTGACTGCTTATTATCTAAGTAACTGTGCAACAAATGCCTTTAAATAACAATAATAACACTAAGTAAGCATTTAGATCAATTTGTGAGACTTCGTTTTCTGCAGAAGCTAGAGAGAGACTCTTTTACGTAGCTGAGGAATGTGCACAAACACTTTACACAAGAGATCATAGTTTGATTCTGTTCAGATATACCTAAAACAATAATAGGTTCTCTACAAAACTGGAATTAAAACCTTAGTTCACTGTGGCTTTACAGTTAATTTTATTACCATTTAATCATGCTTATGTTTATTTAGCAGCAAATATTTTTTGTCAGTACACTGTAGTAAACGTGCTACATTCACATGATTTTCTCTATCCTATATCATTTATTAGTGGATATACAAATTAATCTTACCAAAGCTTATTTTTCTAATTACTTCATTTTAATTGAGATAAAGTTCAATAGCTACAATACACATTTTGTTATAGATACAAAGGGAACATCAATAGGCAAATGTTTAACAACTAGAAGCTATATGCTGGCATTAAAATTCCATACTTTTCTATGGAATTATGAAAAACAAACAACTGAATATTGACAAAACATGAAAAGAATGACAAATTATTGAACAATGCAATCCATGAATAATGGATATCTTGAAACTGGCTTATGTCACATAAAAATTTAGAGTTAAAATGTGTGTTTTAAAGAGATATTTTGTGTAGTACATTTTTATCACTTAATATTTATGAGTTATATATGAAATTTCTTCTGAATGAACAGGATTTTACAGGTATTCTCAAAAACTCGAGATATACAGTTTATTTGTCATGTAAATATCTTTAATATATGGTACCTTATTCAACATTTTTAAAGGCATTACTATATACTATAACCTAAAAGTGTATTATTTTCTACCCAAAATAAACTTCAGAAAAAATGGATTTCCTTTACTGCAACTTATATGTAAACAGCAAAGTCTATTGTAGTCCAAGGCATCATCAAGTCTGTATGGACATTGAAATGTAGTTGCTGCTAATCATTACTGATAACTGTTAATACACTGCAACTGCAACAGTTAACCATTAATAAAAAATAACAGTTTGACACACTCCAAGTGCAGACTGTAAGTGTTAAGTCATTCACACAAAACATTCCCTACCTATAGCTCAAGACTGCGGTTTAAGGCATAACAGCAGGAGTTTCAACAGATATACATGAAAATGTTAAAGGTTTATAAATGTTTGCCAATTATGAAGGAAAGTGTTTCAATGAAGTCTTTATTGCATGTCACATTTATGTCCATTTGTACACTTTAACTACATTATGCTACTAAAAGGTGACAAATTGCTGTAATCCTTCTGTGTCTTACTGGAACAAGTTTATGCATTTTCAAAATACACACACATAAAAAAGTACTTCTCTGTTCACAAAATGTCACATTTGTATAGTTTTATGGTACTCATGAATCAATTAATTATGCCTTTTCATATTTGACAAATGATTAAATCTCTTCTCACAAATTTCACACTTGTGACTTCTATGGCCTTTTGCCTTCGTAAATCACATTATGCAATTTGACAACTGAGAAAATCTCTTATCACAAGTTTGCAAGTATGTGCCTTTCTAACCACATGAATAAATTTATATATTTTCAAAATTCATAACAATGTACAGCTCTTCTCACAAATTACACACCTCTGACATGTGGTTCATTTTCAAAATACACACACATAAAAACGTACTTCTCTGTTCACAAAATGTCACATTTGTATGGTTTTATGGTACTCATGAATCAATTAATTATGCCTTTTCACATTTGACAAATGATTAAATCTCTTCTCACAAATTTCACACTTGTGACTTCTATGGCCTTTTGCCTTCGTAAATCACATTATGCAATTTGACAACTGAGAAAATCTCTTATCACAAGTTTGCAAGTATGTGCCTTTCTAACCACATGAATAAATTTATATATTTTCAAAATTCATAACAATGTACAGCTCTTCTCACAAATTACACACCTCTGACATGTGGTTCATTTTCAAAATACACACACATAAAAAAGTACTTCTCTGTTCACAAAATGTCACATTTGTATGGTTTTATGGTACTCATGAATCAATTAATTATGCCTTTTCACATTTGACAAATGATTAAATCTCTTCTCACAAATTTCACACTTGTGACTTCTATGGCCTTTTGCCTTCGTAAATCACATTATGCAATTTGACAACTGAGCAAATCTCTTATCACAAGTATGCAAGTATGTGCCTTTCTAACCGCATGAATAAATTTATATATTTTCAAAATTCATAACAATGTACAGCTCTTCTCACAAATTACACACCTCTGACATGTGGTTTTGTTTGCATTCATGCATCAAATATGCAATTTCAAAGTTGAGAAATGAAAAAAATTCTCTATTCTCAGTTTTGCAAGGCTGTTTGTCCCCATAAACAAAATTTAGGGCTTTTCACACCCAAGAATAAATTTATGTAATTTCAGACTTGACAATGAAGTAAACCTCTTGTCTCTTGTTCACAAAGCCTCTTATCAGGCTTTTCACACTCTTGCCTAAAGTTGTGCCTTTTCAAATTATACAATTGAGTAAAGCTGTTATTAATTTTGAATATGTATGACGTTTTAGCATCATGTATAAAATTATGCCTTTTCAAAGATAAATAGAAAAGCTCTTCTCACTAAGTTTACATATGTGAAGCTTTTTATTCTGGTGTATTATGATTTTTCAAACTGCATAAAATTAGTAGAGCTCTTCTGACAAATTTGAAATTTGTGAGGCATTACACCCTTATGTATTAAATCATACACTTTCAAAGTAGATAACCAAGGAAACCTCTCCTTAAAAATTTCACAATTTCTAAGCTTTTTACCCTCATGTCTCAAGTTAATGCAATTTACATTCATGTATCAAATTATGGGATTTTAAATCTGATAAAAGAGTAAAGCTCTTTTCACAAATTTCACTCTTGTGAACCATTTACCCTCATGTGTCAAGTTATGTGATTTCAAATATGACCGAGTAAACCTCTTGTCATGTATTTCACAACTCCTTCATATATCAAATTATGTGATATAAAATGGAGCAACTAAGCTCTTCTCACAAATACAGCACTAGTGAGGCTTTTTACCCTCATGTATTGAATTGTGCTTTCTATCAGTAAAGACATACTTACAGATTTCACATTTGTAAAGCTATTTACTCTCATGTACAAGATTATGTGATTTCAAATATGACAACCGAGTAAACCGCTTCTCACAAATTTCACACTTGTAAGGCTTTTTACCCTCATGTAATAAATTATGGGATTTAAAATCTGACAATCGCATAAACCTCTTCTCACAAATTTCACACTGGTGTGGCTTTTTGCCATCATGTATCAAATTATGTGATTTCAAATGTGACAACCGAGCAAACCTCTTTTCACATATTTCACACTTGTGAGGCTTCTTACCCTCATGTATCAAATTATGTGATTTCAAATCTGACAATCGAGTAAACTTTTTCTCACAAATTTCACACTTGTGAGGCTTTATACCCTCATGTATCAAATTATGCGATTTCAGATATGACAAATGAGTGAACCTCTTTTCACATAATTCACACTTGTGAGGCTTCTTACCTTCATGTATCAAAATATGCGATTTCAAATGTTGCAATTGAGTAAAGCTCCTCTCACAAATTTCACACTTATGAGGTTTTTTACCCTCATGTATCAAATTATGTGATCTCAAGTGTGACAACTGAGTAAACCTCTTCTCACAAATTTCACACTTATGAGGCTTTTCACCCCCATGTATCAAACTATGCGTTTTCAAATATGACAATCGAGTAAATCTCTTCTCACAAATTTTACACTTGTGAGACCTTTTACCCTCATGTATTAAATTATGTTTTTTCAAATTGCACAGATCAGCAAAGCTCTTCTGGCAAATTTGACACTTGTGTAGCTTTTTACCCTCATGAGTCAAAATATGCAATTTCAAAGCTGACAACTGTATAAAGCTCTTATGACAAATGCACTTGTATGAGCTTTCACCCCTATGAATCAATAAAGCCTTGCTGGAAATTTCTGCTCCATCACATTCACGAGATTGTTCTGATTGAACATCTTTTTCTACAGGTGATATATATGTGACATCACTTTCTTGACCTTCACATCCAAGACAGCCATTTACAAAACTGAAGCTTGTGTTTTTCCCTGAGGCTTCAGAAGGGGGCAATAGTGAATCACCACTGCTATCATCAGAAACTGCTTCTGTGCATAATCTGAAATGTTGCGAGGATTTAGCATTAGATATAATAATCAAAGAACGAAAGAAAGACATATATGAAAAGGAATTTTTGTTTGATAACAACTGTCAACTGTGGATACAAATTCTTTATGTAGAGCAACCTCGTTCATTACAATCAAAATGACATTGTTAATCTGCAATATTATTAAGTAATTATTAAAAGCTTTCAAATCAAAAACATGTTAATGGTAAAATCAGCTGATGTTTGTGGCAATACAAGCAATGTGTTACATGCAGTGTGAATTACTTTATTTTTCGGGTTTGCCTTAACAATAATAATTCAAAGCAATTCCTATGGTGATTAAATTTTACAAGAAAATATTTGCATAATAAAGGTGTTATCAACAAGCTAGTACACGATCAGCAGCTAATGTGGATGGTATGTTTCTCAAAAAATTGTTTCACTTTCAATGGAAGATCAACAAACACATTACTTATTCATCACTAAATGCTTCAAAAAGAGTTAATGCTCTTTAAAAATCCCCATGTCTTACATGAGCTTCTCTGCCCACTCTTCCTACCACAATGCTAATTTTTTCTTTCTACTTTATGCTAATCGAGATAAAATATTTTTATGTATTATGCAGTTGTTTTAGGTACAAGAGAGGCTGAAGCAATAGAAAAATCTTGACAAAATGGATGACTAGAAAATGGCTTTGAAATTCCAACTTTTTCCTGACATCACAAGGAACAAACAAATGGCAATTGAACACTTCAAAACAGCATGAAGTATTCAAATATTAAAAACAATAAAAATAAATATTTCAGAAATCTTTAATGTTACATAAATATAATTATATAAATTCTGTGTTTTAATACCTATATTTGATGTAAATTGTGAGTTTTAATACCATCTACTTTTTTATTCATTTAGATTTTTGTATTTTTCATGGTTTACCAGTGATACAAAAATTTATATAATTCATTCAGAATGAACAGCACTTCACATAACTATTCACAGAAAAAACTCAATTTAGTTATTATGAAGGTATTGGTTCTCCCCACCACTCACCAGTTAATGGGCTCGCAGTAATGTATGGATCAAACATAAATCAGAATTTGCTGCTAGTTAATGAAATGATTTGTATCCTTCAATGGCCAATTGGGGATGTCTGGAGGAATTCCACTTATGATGGCAATGCGCCTCCTCTGCATATCTTTAACTTGAATGTGAACATAAAATATTTTAAGTGTTGTTTGGATGGAGAATATGAACAGAGAATATTAAAATAAGCTATGTAGTTGATTACTTTTTTCTTATGTAAGACATAAAACAATTTCCAAATTGATTTCTGGCAATTATTATTTATTAAACTTAGGTATCTATATTGACTTCAATTAGAGCAAGTCTCTTCTCTAGTCAGTAGGTAAACATGTGTTCAGCAATGCATTATCATAAGGTTTATTACCAAGGAAGACATAAAACCATCCGAAACTTTGAGAAGCGTCCAGGCAAAGTTTGGGAAGGAAACTTTTAAAAACCCAAGTGTATGGATTGGGAAGCTGTAGCAAACAAGCCACCACTGACAACAGGAAACATCCATGCCATTTGTGATCTTACTGAGGCAAATGGGCACATAACAATCTCCAAAGCTGCATCAGTTACCAGTGTTATTGATGAATTTGACTGCCAGGTGAGTTTCTTGACTGCTTACTCAGAACCCGGAGGTCTGTCAACTACCAGGAGGAAGGAGAGAAAGCTTGGGTCCATGACACACTCCCAAGTCTGAACAAGCAGTAGTGGAAGAAAGCTTATGCTGCACAAATCCAGAACAACTGATGATTGTTAACTTACAACTGCTTTTCAGGACTCCAAGGGTATTTTGAAGATGGACTTTTCTCAAGAAAGGAGAGTAATAAACGTTACCTACTACTGCAGGCTTATGGGTTGAGCTAAAACCAGCTTGTCATAACAAACACCTAGAGAAACCAATCCAAAACATAATTTTTCTCTTACATGAGAGCATGTACAGCTATGTTAATGTATGAAATTTACTGGATAACTCATGAACATTCACAGTCCAAGATTGATCCCCCTGAGAATAAATATCATTTACAATTTGTTTGGACCAATTAACTCCATTTGTTCTGACTTCAACTCGATGATGATGCAGAGTTTAAAAACAACTGTCTGTGGGCATTTCTTTCTACAAGGAAGGAGTAAAATGATTGCCATTTCATTTGGGAAGGCATAATTTGAAATAAGGAGACTATGTAGAAAGGTGTATTCTTGCACCTTCTCAATGTTTCAATAAATTATTTAAAATAAAACTTTCAGTTTGTACTTTATCTAGACTCCTATAAGTATCTGTGGACATAAAGATACAACAAGAAAGAGGCATGGAACAAATTTCAATATGTTATTTGTTGGAGTGATTGTTGTATTTCCATTTGTATCATTCAAGAAAACACAAGACATCTGATACAACATAAATAAGAGAGTTATATCAGAAACTTGCCAGCCTATCTAATGTTTTACATGGAGCTTTTGAAACTCAAATGGTGATTCAATTTATTTTAACTACCGCCCCAGTTATTTATGAAATTATTGTTTAATGATCCAAAAGGTTTTTATCATCAATACTACACTCATTATTTAATTTTGAATAGCTCTGGCTATTCCCAATAATGGATGAAAAAAATCCTGATATTCATGCTAATGGATATGAGACATCAGCAGATATTTCCCAAATTTCCAAGGCAGCTTTCCAAATTCTGGAAGTAGCCCATAAGTACCCTTTCGCAGTGGAACAATCATGCTTGGAATAGGTTAGTAATTGCTTAGATAATCACAATAGATGACATTTTAAATCTTTATACCTTCTCTTTTGTCCCATTGTTATGTAATAACACAAAAGTTATATGCTTCTCACAAAGCACAGAAACCTTTAACATATATAATGAAACAGGGGAGAAGCTGCTAAATACAAACATTCTGCACTTGCTGCTACCAAGTAACCACTTCGGAAAGGGCACATAGGCTATGACTATTGAGACAATCTTCTCATTTGTTGATTATAAAATATCAATTACTGATTTTTGTAATGTTAGCTGGTTACAATTTTCTCTCTTTCTACAATTTATACAAATAGTACATGCCCTGCTATGAACTTCAGTACAACATACAAAGGAAATAAAGCAAAAATTTCTTCTATGAGTGTTATTAAAATATCACGATATTGGTATAACAATTTTATCATACATATATAAGTTGTCTCTCGAGTGCTAAATTGTTACTATATATGTGCACTTTATGTGGAATAACCAGGACTACCTTCTCAATGGGATTCTCAAAGACAAGTCCATACCTTCTTCAAAAGTATATTATTTTATAATTCCAACGTGTTTGTATTCTAGCACATTGGCTTTGTAAACTGTTTTTATTAGTTCACTTGTGGCCAAACCATCGATGAAGGTTTTGAGATTGGGGATTCAAGAGAGCAAACCTGTGTGGCATAATCAATCAAGCATTGGAAGAATCTTAGACTGGCTACTCTTCAAGAATATTTGCCATCTGCATTCTGGTAAATTCTGGAACTTTGCATTAATGTGTCTCCCTAGCAATAGGGGACTATAAGTAGATGGCAGAAAACGAATGTGAGTCAGATATGGGATGGTTGCGACTGAACTACAAGCAATTTGCAAGTCTGAACTGTAAAGCAAGACTTGTAGCACATTTTGCATAATAAATAAAGTTTGCTGTGTTATTCAGTGTTTTTGTCAGATATCAATGAGCAATTCTGGATATTACACTGGACATAATTTTCTTCATATATATTCAGTATACACTGCTAATGAAGTTGGTTGCAATGGAAATGCAGCTAAACTTACTTACAAAGAATTATTAGGTTTTGGCATCCAAAAACTTCAATGCTTACATTTAAGAATTACAATAAAGAACTTGGAGGTTTTGATCCTATTTCCTTACACAAATCTGCTTTAAATAGCAATTAAAGAAAGAAATATAACATACTGATTGTACCTTTACACAGGATCCATGCCAGTCTTCTATTTAATTGATACATCATGGCCATATACATATATTGCTTTGAATAAAACATAACATGCTTTTGTTTTTATATGCATTCTCTGGAACTAATTTCTACTCCATGGCATTCTCAATTAAAGGTTTGTAAATCATTTTTAGTCTTTTAGTAACTTAGAACTGAAATTAATAGGTGTTCTATAACCAAGTCCATCAGAAGGAATATGGCTTTTCAATGGTGAATGTCAAAATTGGATGAGGTTGGTTTAGATTACCCACTTACAAGTTTACTGTTTATAATACAAGAATAGATACAGAAGCACCAGGAAAGGAAAATGCAACACAAGAATCAGGTTTTTCTATTGAAACATTAGCAAAGAGTTAGTCTTACCTTGATGATGTTACTGGAGTGAAGTCCCCGTCCTGTAACAGAATAATGCAAATGTACACTTTCACACACATCTATAGAGCATTAGTTAAATATCCTGCATCACACATTATCTTTAAAATACAAAGTTTGAGTTGGTATAAGGTATTAGAGTTATACAGAAACAAAAACTTGATACTACATTATGTAATGGGGTGAAAGAAAACACAGCAATGGAGAAAGTATTTAGAGCTGAATAAATAGTTAGGTTTAAAGAACTGAGAACTGGCAATACGAATGTTTAGTAAAGGTAAATTAGAATCTATTGTTTAGCTAGCTCAGCATTAAGGAAAATGACATGTAATACATTTACATGACTTTCTCTGACAATAACAAATTCACAATTTATTACTATTCATACGTAGAGTTAGATCCCTTTTAAACTGAAAAGTAAGCATAGATGCAAGACTTCACATACAGGTTATTTAATGGAAATATTCACACAGAGTCATGTTGTATGCAGAAAGGAAGACTGCATTTGTTTCTCCAAGCATAGTCAGCTTATGAACAATGTAGATTTTTCACCAACTAGGTACCCTATAATCATGGTGCTCTTCCATTTAGCTGTACCAGACACTGATCTGCTGTTTGCTTCATAAAACATTTTTTTATAGCCAAGAATGAATTTCCTAATGGATATTATTGGTTATGTTATTCAATTTGAAATTTTAGGTACATTCACAAGATTTTCACATGTAATTTATGGATCCAAAAACGTTTGTGAATTTTGTGTTATGCCTATGTCTGCATTGTGGATAGAGTATATTCTTCTATGCATATTGTTATGGTTTTCCAAGAATGATTTCTAATTAAACAAGAAGTCATTTGTAATTTTGAAGACACATATCACATATATACAAGCCTTACTGAATTACATATTTACCTCCAACAACTAACAATGTTAGCCTATTCTAAAAAAAATTAAAGATACACCATAATGGTAACACTGTTGGAGAAATTGTAAAAAACTTAAATTTCGAACTAGTAGTATTTCAAAAAGATGATAAAGGAAACAAGTTAGCAATTTTGGATACAGAAGATTACAGCCAAGGGTTGCAAGATCTTCTAAAATCTTCAGAGTACACCTAAATAAAAAAGCACCCATAAACAAACTCATCCTGAAAACCAATGAAAGCTTAGCAGTTGATGAACACATTCTTTGCAACAAAGATGACAAAAGATGTAAAGTAGATAACCCTACAACACCTAAAATGTAAATGTACAATGCCAAAATCCATAAACCTATGAAACAAATAAGACTAATCATATCATGTATTGGAGCAACAACTTATAACTTGGCAAAATGGCTAACCAAAAAAAAATCTGATGTGTTACACTCACATGACTTTCTCTACTCTTGTACAAACTATTTTTACAAACACTTATTCTCCATCTACTTCATGTAAATCGAGATAAACATTTGCAGACTCTATCTTATTACTAATTTTCTTGTAGATGTAAGGGGAAAATATATTTACAAGGGCAATATAGAAAAACAGTAGCCTTTAAGCACATACATATCTCTTAATAGCTGGTTGCTAGGTGCAGCACCATTCCCTTTGCCACAGATTATAACTCTTTGCATATCCAAGACAAAAAAATGAATAACGAATTCCCATTTTAGAAAAAATAAGTATTGAAAAATTTAAGGGAATAACAAGCAATATCTCGAAAATGGTTCACTCAACAAAAAAAAATGTATATGACATAAATTGTGTATTTTAATGCGATCTACATTTTTTGTGTAGTAAAATTTTGTCTATCTCTTATGGTTTACCAGTTATGCAAAAGTCGTTCACAATGAAGAATACTTTTGGAGACATTCCCAGAAAATTCAAGATATACATTTCATTTGTCATGAAAATATCTTAAACATATGATATTTTAATCAAAATCGTTAAGAGCCATTTTTGAGAAAATTAAAATTTTCGAAAAATGTTCCATGTAAAGGGTACTCTGGGGTGGGGGGGATTTTCTTGAAAACCTTCATGTCGCATCTCTGGAAGATACTGAACCTAAATACCAAGTTTGGTGTTTATCCGACTTCGTTTCTGAGTTATGCTGTTCACAGACACATACACGAACATGTTTCCAAAAATGCCTTTTTTTTTATTCAGGGGATCTCAAAACATGTATTTCCGGTGAAATCTCGGTATCAAATTTTTGGGTGGAATACAATACTTCCTCTACTTACTGTACGTAGTAGAGAAAGTAAAAATAAAAAAATTGTCAAAATTACATTAAGAATTGCAAAAATTAGAACGTGCAACTTAAAAATGATGATACATTAGTTTCATTTGACATATTTACACTATTCCTAAATGTGTCCAAAGATAAGAATTTTAGCAGCATTAAAAAACTGATTAACCTCCATCAACAGGAATGAAACAGAAAATGAAGAGTTCATTAGCTTAACAAAACTGTGCAGTGAAGAAATGATTCTCAGTTTTACAGGAAAATATGGCTCTAGCCATGAGAAACCTAATGCCACCCTTCTTGGCTGATTTATTTACCAGACAAAAGTAGTCAATGCTTTCCACATGTATTAGATACACTGATGGCCATCATGTTCAATTGCAACATATGCTACATATCATCTCTTCCTTTAAACCCTAAACCAGTTTTTATATTACAAAGCTACTTAAATTTAATTGATGCAAATAGCATTGATCAAAATGGACTGACCAACCATTCAAAGCTAAATATCTTGAGTTCAAATCCCAGTGACTGTAGTCAAATGTGCCTGTGGTAAAGGATGGGAAAGCTCTACACCAGTGTGATGACACACACAGATGGTACAGTTACACTTTACTGCAGCTGCATGCATTTTGTTACAAAAAAGCTACAATAATATTTAAATTAATATATCTATGACATTAAATAAGTATACTTCTATTTTATAGTTAATCACCATAATATTATGAAAACAAAAAGAAAGTAAAAAAAAAACTAAAATATTTTACTTTTCTAAAAATAGCAGCTCTAAGTTGGACATCTACACATGACCATACTGCAAGAGAATTTTAGAGGAAAAATTTACAGGTTGATCTAGAATTATTGAACGTACATAAAATTTACTATGAAAATAGAATCTGACAACCAGCTTCCTTAATTAGATAAAAAACTATAAAGAACAATAACAGATTGGCATTTGGAATATACACAAAGAACACTTATACAGACAACAATATCAAAAACAATAGTTATAACCCACATTACACAAAGCTGTATATTCAACAGTTTGACCTACAGGTTGGTGAAGTATCTTCTCACTCAAAAAGAACACAGCTTACAATACCAGGAAATCTTAAGAAACATACCTACAAGAAAAAAGCATTGATGGATAGATTAATCAAAATATTCTAGCAACAAAAATTATGAGAAAACCAACACTAAAATCACAAAAAGAAAATTCTGTGTTCAAATAGGGTCACCTTTCACCCATGGGAACATAGAAAATTTCATGTCTTCAAAGAATGCAACATAACATGAATTCTAAAAATAAATTCAGTATAAAATTTCACATAAAAGCTAACCAAAAAGATAAAATACTCCCCTCATAAAGAATATGGGATTTACAGGAGAAGTTGCAAGGACTGGAAATGTATTCATGTAGGTCAAAAGAAATTAAATATAGAAATAAGACTTAAAGAACACTTTAGGAACAACAAATCCAGAGAAGAGGAAACTCCAGCAATAGCAGCATATTTTTAGACAAAGGGATATGAAATTGTCAACTCAATCCCACTAATTAAGTACAAAAATCTACTTAACGGAAGATTTGGGAAAAGTTAATTTATGGAAAAAGTTACCAAGGTTAATGAACAATGAGATGTCAATGGACCAAAACCTCATCACAAAATTTCTACAACCAGCAACAGAGGGACAAGTACTGAACCATGATCATCAGGGGCAAGCTATCCAAAGTCAGTTGTCAACGAGAAAGGCATTTCTCAAAACTAGTTCTGAGGAAATTACCTAATTCACTTTTAGGCAAGAAGTGCTTTAGCTACAACATGTGAAAACAGTATTCAAATCTTTATTCATGGTAACAAACTATTGAGATGGATACAAAAGAATGGGGGGGGAGCAGGAATTGCTAACTTTCAAGCATATCTATTAGATAACATTTAGGAAACATTTAACTTGGACAGGGAATACTTTGTAAACAGCTAACACTATGAAAAGGTTTACAAATTGTGTATTGGTTAAGCTCTCCATTTTTCCTGTAATTACATTTCTGTCTGTTTTTATATTTTTAGATATAATTACACAAACTCAATCAAATAAAAGACATTTATGAGAAAAAGAAAAGCAGGAATTTTCCATATAAAGAGTAATTTGGTATGACAGGATTTTCTTGAAAATGTACCTATCACAACCTTGTAAGATGCTGAACAAATAGAGAATTTGTTTTTATCCAAGTTTTTGGTTTTTAGTTATTCTGTTCTCCCTCTCTCTTGCTCTCTAAGACACACGCACGCACATACACACAAAATAACAACAGCAATAGTTTTCGCTGCATCGCATGGCATGATTGTTGGTATCATTACCTTTGCTTCTGTTATTTGTCCACATTATTTAGACCAATTAGTTCAGTGTTAGCACTCAAGTGGTGAGGTTTCCAGACCCTCAAAATTTCAAAGCATCAATTAGACCACATGCCTGTGTTAGTGACTGTTCTATAACATTTGACAATGGCAAGTTATAAACATTTACAGCTGTCTTCTGTACATGCAAGTGAACCTAACTTTGAGCAAAGGTTGTCATGGTTCCCTGATTATGAAGACGGTGATGTGGAATATGAGTAATTTGTTAGTGATACAGAACAAACTGCTTTTGAAGAGGAATCATTTGAAATGCATTGTAAAGATAAGACACACTATGGGATACAAAGGTACTATAAGTGGATGACTAAAGAGTTCTATAACAAGAAAACAAGGACTTTGAAACATACTCCCTTCTCAAAAGGCAACAATGTCAGAGCATTTGCTATTTATGGAACTGAAAGGGATATTCTTCATGCAGTGACAAATGTAAGTAGATTTTTAATTCCTCCGGCAGCAGTTCAATTTGCAATCCATTTGATCGAAACAAATGTAAATTAAATGATCCTGCAGCAGCAGTGTCAAGCATTTTCCAGAAGCTTATGCAGCAATGCCAAGTGCTGTACAGCCCAGGAAGTACTTTGTCTAATGCATATATTAACTAACACTTGATGGACTTACTCTCCCTAGAAAAGAACAAAGCTTAACCAGAGTGAGTAGAATAACAAGTGTGACAACTCTTATTCTTACATGAAAAGAATTCATGGGACCACGACCAGATAATCCATCAATCATGCTGGGGGAAACATTTGGCAGTTCAATTATGGAGAGAGCCAAAAGATTCCGAACTGCCTACGCGAAGTTTTTCATGTTTGCAATCTCAGCGCTCATTGCTGTCTGTTGCTATCATAGAAAGGCGCAGATGAAACCATACAACATTTTTAAAACTACTTTTAAAGACTTTACTTACCAACTTTACGAAACGAAATGCTGAAACTGGCCACCGTCATTGTCCATACATTTTTGGCACCTCTTTAGGAAACTATCCATCACTCACCATAGTTCACATTGAGAAATTTCCTGGTGGATATTTTGTTGTAATTCTTCCAGGGTGTGTGGGTTTGTCTTGTACACTTTATGTTTTAAGTTACTCCGGAAGAGTATTTTATGAACAATATTACCGGCTGCGCGGTGGTTTTCCACTTTGTGTGTGGAAATATGATAAAAACATAATGCACTGCTGCTATAAACAAAGTCATGCTGTTGTGGTTTTCTGTGCAGTGTGAAGTGCAGTTTTGAGTTGACAGTGATGTGATGTGGTTCAGTTATTACAAGTTATTTATTATTTTGTCCTGTACTTAGTCACAAAGTATATTATGGCTCAGTATATGTTTTCTACTGCACAGAGTGTATTTATTTGTAATTTGTATGTGTTAACTCGGTCAGCTTGCAAGTGAAGGTATGATTCGCAGAAAGATTTCCAGGTGTAAAAGTTCCAGGCCGTACAACAATCCATGAACTTTACAGTAAATTTCAGGCCACAGAATGTGTCAGGCTAAGAAATCTAAAAGACGGCGTTTGGTTCTTACCGAAGAAACATTAGACGACATCGGTCATCGTTTGGAAAATTCCCCCCAAAAATTCCATGATGGATAGTTTTCTAAAGAGGTGCCAAAAATGTATGTAGAATGACGGTGGCCAGTTTCAGCATTTCCTTTCATAAAGTTGTTAAGTAAACCCTTTAAAAGTAGTTTTAAAAGTGTTGTATGGTTTCATCTGTGAATTTTTATGGTAGCAGCAGACGGCGAGTGCCAAGGACGCGGACAGGAAAAACACCGCGCAGGCGGTTCGGAGCTTTTGGCTCACCCTGTATCACATTATCAGAGTGAGTAGAAGTAACAGTAGTTGAATTTGTTTCCCCTTTAAAACAGTTATTTATAGGGTCTGGTGAAACTGTGTAGATACAGGAATATTGTCACAAGTGATG
The DNA here is from genome assembly GCA_030765065.1 of Deroplatys truncata. Taxonomy (NCBI): domain Eukaryota; kingdom Metazoa; phylum Arthropoda; class Insecta; order Mantodea; family Mantidae; genus Deroplatys; species Deroplatys truncata. The sequence continues at coordinate 122,603,609 of CM060989.1, forward strand.
TATGCATTTTTAAATTTAAACCAGTATCATATCTAAATGTAATCAGGACTGAATTTTGTGAATAAGATGTGTTTGTCTGGGAGTGCCCTTACTACTTACTACTGGTACGTTCAGAGTTGACATGCAGATGTGTTTTGTCCCAGGCTGTAAATCAGGATATGACAAAAAGGCAAATGGTACAAGTCTTTTTACAACGCCTAAGGATAAGGATGAGTTCTCAAAATGGGCTAAAGCGATTCCACGGAAAAACTTATAGCTCTCAGATAAAAGTAGAGTCTGTGATTTGCATTTTAATGAAGAGTTAACTATAAAATCATACCCATTCATAGTGAATCATAAAAAAAGTGGAAATTCCTAGAGTGTGCTGGAAATTAAAACTAGGAGCAGTCCCCCATATATTTCCCAAACTGTGAAAATATTTGTCTGTTCCTATAAAGTCTCACAAATGAACTACAAAGTAACAGAATGTTGAAACATAGAGAAGACAGAAAAACAAGGAAAAAAGCAAGCCATTTAAAGATCCAGTAACATCCAAATCAAAAGTTGAGAAAAATTACTTTATTGATGAATTCTGTTCTTCCCAAACTGATAAGAGTAGATGAATTAGATGTATTAAAAAACAGTATATGCAGAAACAAATGATAAATGTCAATGCATATAAAAGATTATGGAACACTAAACATAAAAGCTATTTAACTCGACCATTCTTAGATGTTTTTTAAATGTTTCTTCAAACTGAGAAGAAAATTAAAGAAAAGTTGTGTTTGGAGCAAGAAATGTAGAGTTTTTTGACAATATCTATAATACTGTGATTCAGTCCATAGATTTAGGTTGTTGTTTGGAACATATATAAGACACAGTTCCAAAACTAATATTTCATTATCTCAAACACTGATTCTTTTTCCAGATGAAAGAAATTCGCAAAGAACGGGAGACTTCAAAAACAGCGAAGTCGACCCAGAAACTATCTAAGCTTCCAAACAACTAATGCTTGGTGAGTACAGAACAATTCTAAAAAATAATGTATTAATGTAATATTTTAGGTTTCCACATACTACTCAATATCTGCCTCATAAACAATGTTTTAATACAGTAATATATGGCTCCTTCATAATGTTTAAGCAGAGCAGTACTCTGTCTAAACTGATGATGAGGACAGCTGTTAACTGGCCAGTGAGACACTACCGTTGCACCCATCCGGTGCATTACATTACAAATGAGTCAGCACAACATTTATTCTATTTGCTCTGGTTTAACTAAAACAACTCAAGTAGTTTTGTAACTGTCCAGGACAATGTGGAATACCAATAGGAAAATCACCGCAGAGAGCTGGTTTGGATCTATCCTGGTTGAAAAACTAAGACAAAAGGGGTTGACACACATAGAGACACTGACCAAAAAATAAAAAATAAATAACTAAAAGAAAATACCCAAAGAATTCTTGCCAAACAAGTACTCAGTATCTGCTTTGGCCGTTAATGGGTTTACCATGGGTCTAACACTTCTGTCAATTGCACCGGGAACAAATGATGCTAAACTTCTGATTACCTTCATGCATCAATGAAACAATTGGAAAACCCAAATTAGTACAGTACTACAATCTAACGAAATGCAGAGTTGACGATTTTGATGAAAACTGCAAGAATTATGGAGTTGGAAGAAGAAAGGGAATGATAATGGCTTCCAGAATCTTTGTACGGTCCATACAGTATGAATAAGTTAAAATTTCCTATTTTCTTCAAAATGATTGACATAGCCAATTTTAAGTCATTCATACTGTATGGACTGCACAAGATTCTCATATATTTGCAAATTTAACTTCATGAAGATGACTGCCTGAGCTTTGGTTATATCACAGTTAGAAAGATGTCTCACCACATATTAGGTACACATGATAAGAATAAACGTATAAAATGGTAAGAGTTGAATATTCAAATGAGTGGCAACTCCTCAGAATAGGCCATCTTGATTTTGACATACACATTATTTATTAATATTTGTTTATATTATGCATTAAATTTGTAGTCTGAAATAGAACATTATTATTAAATGTAATAAATTTTTTGAGTTTACTTGGTCCACAAGTATTTTATAAGACCTCACAGAGAGTACACTTACACACTGCCATCACACGTATCATGCAACTACACATCACAGCCATAAGAGCAAGCAAACAACATTTTCAATCTGCCTATCTCTGTATGCTGTTTGAAAGTATGGCCCTGTAGTAAGCATAGTAATATGGCAATCTAATTCCTTAAGTTGACGCATGCGTACAATGCTTTGGCGAGCAACAATGTCGGCAGGGATATTTTCAATTCGCCTACCCCTCTATGTTGTTTGTTAGTATGGCCCTGCAGTAAGTATAATAATATGGTATTATAATTCCTTAAGTTGACGCATGCGTACAATGCTTTGGCGAGCAACGATGTCGGCAGGGATATTTTCAATTCGCCTACCCCTCTATGTTGTTTGTTAGTATGGCCCTGCAGTAAGTATAATAATATGGTATTATAATTCCTTAAGTTGATGCATGCGTACAATCCTTTGGGCAGCAAGAGAAGGATCTGTCTGCCCTCATGAAAGACTTACAAAATAGCCCATCTCATGAGGACTGCATGCCTTTTTCCTGCATGTTCCTGTGAAACAGACAAGAAAATGTTGAAGATACTGCATTTATAAAAAAAAATGGCTTGATTAAGTGTTTTTCTTTGTTTAAATGCATTGCAGTGTGAGTGAATTCTCTCAGTAATAAAAGAAAGTATCACTGTATAACGATTAAATTTAATAATATGCTGGACATAGTGAATAAACTATTATATATACCATTTTATCAGCTTAACAATGTAGAAAATCAAAAGATTTTAGACAATGGCAGATCTACTCCTTCATTAAGGTTGGCTTTACACCATGTTGGTGGAAAAAATGCAAGTAAATGCAACCCTTTAGAATACAATTCACATTACTGGTTAGAAACAAAATGCAAGCTTCTTGTTGGCCATGCCTGTCAATAAAAGAGGGCACATAGAATAGAGATGGGTACTCTGATATGAAAGATATATCAGCAGCTATTCACAAACATAAAATGTCATAGAGCACACAGGAAATGGAGTGAAACCTTCAATGGCTAGAAAAACATTTAAATCCTTTATCTGAACAATGCAAACTTGCAACACAAGTATACAATAACAAGGTAGAAAAGAATAGAGAGAGATTATAAGACAGCTGATTGATGTTACAGTATTCTTGTGTACATCGGAGCTGTCTTTTCATGGGCATGATGAAAGTGAGTCGTCAATAAATTGCGAGAATTTGAAAGAGAGCCATCTCTTTGATTATTATGATGATCTGCATCAACACTGGGAGGAATTAGGAAAAATTTTCGGTGGACTGTCCAAAATGGTTCAAAATGAGTTAATTGAATGCATACACGAAGAGATGGATGCACCATTTTTTCCCGTACAAAGCAATGATACAACATTGCAAGTTTGTGTTATTGAAACATATATAAATAATTTTGGTATTTTGCAAAAAATGGTTTTAAGGATTTTGTGATTTAAGTGTCCAGAGAAGAGCTTCAGATTTATGTGCTTTGGTTATTAGTCCTTAAGAAATTTAATTAAAAGCACAATGCTATGATGGAGGTAGTATAAAAGCTGGTGAAATTGCAGACACTTCTGAGAAGATATGCTCCCCAAGCGCTCTTTACATACTGCTGCACACACTGACTAAAACTTGTACAAAATGCATAAAATGCTGTACATCCTTTTCAGGCTTACAAACTTTCCGTCTGTACTTTCATAAGTCATCCAAACGTACATCTGTTTTGGATAAAGATGGGAAAAGGGATGCCAACTTCTAGTGTAATGCAGTACAGCTGTAATGCTAGAATTTTGGAAACTGTCGCTATCGAAGAGAGAAAAACTGATTGCTTTTCAGCATATAAAGGAAAGCTCACTCTCTATTTCATCTTTGAATAGTGCGTTGAGTTTACAAAATCAACTGCAGAATTTAAAATTCTTCTTCTTCTTGTACATTTACAAAGAGGACTGAAGTATTATTTGACATACCTTGAAAGAAGATTGCAATACACGAACAAATTAAAAACACAGAAGAAATTAGAAACCAAAGCAAACCTCAAGAATTTTCCATCAAAGTGAAGAGTGCAACAGACACTTCTAAAACAACCAGAGTTCTTCAAATGGAAATCCACAGCTGTATTTTGAAGTTATAGACAATATCTTACTTCAGCTTCATATAACATTTGGAGACATTCAGGTTTTAGGGTTCCTTCACTTAGTAGATTCATCCAAATTCAAGGAGTATAAAACAAAATTTTCCCTCTATGCATCTACCTCCTTAAAAATCCATTATTTTGACATCCCTCAGCTCAAAAATGAATTAGAGTTTGTCTATTAGATACTTGGTGACTCACACTGTTGCAGAGGATGTGAAGAAGTTTCTGGACAGCGACATTCACAGTATCTTACCAGAACCACACAAACTGTTTTGTTTGGCTGCAACAAGCTGTGGCATTGAAAGGAGCTTCTCTTACTTGAAAAATTAAATCTTATTTACAATGGGACAAAGTAGAATTACAATGCAACACCATCTATTGAATGCCATCTTCTGGGTCAACTGGAAAAGCAGAGTTCTGGTATGATGTGAATAAGTGCTATGGCAATAGAAAGGATCAGCGCATTGATTTACTTTATAAATAATGTAAGATAAACTGCTTATTAGAAAAAACTGTCATAATTCCCTGGTTTGTATTTTCCTACCCTGAAGTGCCACTGGTAAATATTAATTTGAGGAGCAAACAGTATAACCTCTCTTATCACTGTTTTTAATAGAATCAGCAGAGCCCCTAGGAAGACTTGTTGGTCATGTCCTCCAGCAAAGAAGACTAAAACAGCTTATCAGTGTTTTCTTTGTAGCAAACCAATTTGTTTGAAATTTTCACTTTCAGTTTGTACTGAATGTGCAGGTCAGAATTACAGTGATGTTCCTTGCCACCATTTTATGTGAAATGGCCTTATTGTTTGCATCTAAAACATGTTTTAGCGTATTATGTAGCCATTTTCATTAATAATGAAAAAAAATGTTTTGAAAATATATTTTTATGTATACATGAAAAATAAGATGATACATTCTGAATTAGTTTCAAATGGTATGATGTATGTACGTCTGAATTATTATTGAATATAACTGTTGCATATAAATATTGCTTTTATACACTAAATAATAATAAAATAATGTTGTAATTCAAATTATGTTTTGAAAAGTTATCAAAGACAATTTTTTAATTATAAAATATACCCATATTTACAGCAGAGTCTCTCTGACTGCATTTCTGTGTTAGTGCTACAAAACTCCATGCCTGTACACAGGTTAATAGCCAGCTGCCTTACCGAACTTTGCACAGGTAGCTTTTTAAACTGGAATGACAAATTTATTAATTTAATTTACTTCCTCCCATTTCTTCTACAAAGATCTAGAAGATTTTAGTGCAGAATCTTCCTCTCCTAACACCTTATAATTGTAATTTCATACAACACTGCCAATTCCCAACGAGGATGAAAAATCCCCCAATATTCATGCAATAAGATGAGAAACATCTGACTTCCATAAGCTTCCACTATACAATCTTGTTAAGTTCTGGAAATACTGCATTGCATAAAAGTAACCTTTGGTGGTGGAACAATCATCAGTCAAAATGGTGAAGTAAGCTTTTAGATAATTACAGTAGGTGAAATTTTAAACCTTTTACTTTCTCTCTGCACCCTTAGTCATTCAACCCCATTAGTGCCACAGGCTGATGTGATCACCTTTAGCAAACCAGCTAGAGAAAACCAAAGGCCTGTCATACCTACCTGCCTTGAAGTGCCATGACATTTTCAGCGAGAAGTAGCTATTATGAAACAATTGTATAAAAGCAGAGGTTTATATAATAATAAAAAACATCTTCGTTGTTTGACAATGATGTCGGAACCATCTCCAGGTTAGATGCGGAAACACTTCCTTTTTTGTGGTGGAGATCCAAGGGGCATTTTTAATATAATGTTACCATTTTCAGAATCACTGTTACTAACTCACATCAACTCATCAGCATTAACCTCACATTCCTCAAAATAATATCACAGTTTCTCGTTGTAGGCAGCAGCTATAAAAATATCATGTGAGAACAATTTGCCATTTTATAAACAATGAGGTGGATTTTGAAAGCTGATTTGCTCTCGCATCTGGCACATTAAGAGCTGGCAGCCACTCTACAATGTAACACTAAGAGGGTTAATAACTTAAAAGCTATATAGTTTTCACATAGCGCAGAAACCCTTAAATATACAACAAAGAAGAAGCGAAGTTTATGAATATGAAGAATCTAAATTAAACTGAGGTTTTTTTATGGACACTCTCACTGCCATAGTCCTTAGAATCCCATTCTGTATGCACTGGGCATGAAAGATTGATAATTCTGCTCAGAGGCCTCCATCAGGCTTGAGGTTCTTTTACGTGCTGCAAATTTATGACACAGGACCACCGGCTTTACTTCCTTTCTGAAGGAAGCCATGCTAAGAATTTTTATGCCCGAAAAAAATCCATTGCCCTCTGCCGGGTTTGAACCCGCGACCTCAGGAACTAGAGGCTAGCATGACAACCATTACACCATGGAGGACAACATAAAGATACTGGGATACATTTTGTGGCATTACAGCAGCTCCATCAAATGTCTGTGCTACCAGATAATCTGCTCTACTCTCAATCTCAACTACTTCAGTGACATGTTTGAAAAGCCCCTCAGCAGTTCTATCTGAAGAAACATCAGAAAAATGCGACAACGTCTCTTGACAGTTTCCATCATCAATATATCTTATAGCTGTTGACAGTTGGCTCTGATTAGAAATATCTGCTGTCTCATCTAGCATGATGATGATGATGATGATGATGAGATGCGGTTTAAGGGCGCTCAACAGCTATGGTCATCAGCGCCCTTACAAAGTATAAAATGTAAACTCCAAAAAATAAAATAGGGGTAAAAAACTGCAGATACAACACTATAAAATAAGCCATCAAAGCCAAAAATGTAAAATCCAGAAATTAAAATATGGGACACAAACCCGCGTAGTCGATACATTAAAAAACATATCAATGTCTAAAAAACAACCACACTAAAAAATTGCAAATCATATAATAAAAGAGTAAACTATGTGTCAGGATTTGTAGAAGCCAAGGGTCCAGAGCATCGTATGACCCCAGGGGAGAACAGCCCCCACCCCATTAAAATGGACAATATAAAATCATAAAACTAAAAGATGCTCCGCGCATTAAATGCGTCGAATAAAACCACTGTCATGGATAAAACATAAAAGACTTGCTACAGTATACGCGTCGTCTGCCAAAATGTCGGCTAAACCAACAGGCAGAGACAGACGAGCGCGCAATTGTGCTAAAACCTGACACTCCGTTAAAATATCACACACTGTTAAGGGTACAGCACAGTGATCACACAGTGGTGCGGGATCACCACTAAGCAAGTGTCTATGACTAAAAATGCAATGTCCGATACGAAGGCGTGTTAAAATTACCTCTTCCCGACGAGAAGCACGGGAAGAGGTAGCCCAGACTAACGGGAGAGGTTTAACCTCCCGCAACTTGTTCCCCTGGAGGGCCGTGCACTCATCGCTCCAAAGCGAGAGGATGCGGCGACGTAAAACAATAAACAAATCTGACGAGGGAACAACAGAGGTAAAACTTCTGGGTGATAAAATCGCCGATTTGGCAGCGGCGTTGGCAGACTTGTTCCCTGAGATGCCAATATGACCTGGAATCCACATGAAGGAGACGCGGATGCCAGAGACACCAAGTGAGTGGACCAGGTCATGTATGCGCTGTACAAGTGGGTGGTAACTGTACAGTGCATTAATACTCTGAAGGGCACTCAGGGAGTCCGCGCAAAAAACGCAGTGCTGTAAGTCATGCCGCTGGATGTATAAAAGTTCATCTAGCATGATTGCTACAAAAGGTGCAGGTCTAATTTTTAATTTTATTTTTTCAGTGACAACAGCACTGATAAGGTCATTTTGGATAAGAGGGAAAGTACCCTAAAAACTGTACTTCTTTTTAAAGTGGTTTGCCAAGATCACAATTAGCCAATAATTTAAGCAACTCTATTTACATACCCCTATTGTTTGAATATTCGCCCTCTTCATGTTCTCTGAAGGGACACCCTGCTTGCCAAGAAAAGATACTGTGTCAATCAACCTCCTAAACTCAATGTATTTTCTGCTGCCTCTTCTTTGTGTAAGGAATCTGAAATTTTTTTTTGCTAATCTAAAGCATGATCAATCCTTTGGGAACCAAAAGTTTGCAAGGCTGAAAATACCCTGAGATAGGCAACAGATTTCTGATGCTTATCGCAAGCAGTAACTACATAATAGAAACTGCTGAAACCAGAACTACTCCATGGATTTTCTTCAGAAGAAAGTAACAAGCAGGGCCAACAATAAAGTTTATTTAGCACACCCGAACCAGTTAATCACAATATTTCTCATAATGCCTTGTATTAAATGATCGTATGTAAACACATGATTTTTCTCTGTGCTCACATTTTAATTCACCCAATACAGGTTTAGGCTTTCCATTTTGCACAATATGTAGCTTCTCCTCATAGATACGTCGTGAAAATGGTTTAATGAGCAAACTTTTCACAATATTTCAGTTTCACATGTAAAATGCAACACCACACATGACAAATACTACTGAAAAGAATCTGTTGTGTTAGTGCAGAGTAGCCAATTCCATCAGTATATGTTGCATGCTTACCGGTATATGCATTTTAACTAAAGAGTGACTTCCTTTACGACAATGAATGGGCTTCTAAAATTATAAAATTCTTATATTTGAAATAGGTAACTTCTGATTTTGTGTCCATAAAGCAAACTGAAATTCCCTATCTTTAGTAATAAAAACCACTAGACTGGCAATACCTAATGTTGGAAGCTGCTACAGCTGTCTTCGAGGCTTGTCGGTTTATTTCTTAAATGACAAAAGGGAAGACTTGAGGAGTCTGTTGTAGTGACTTCACCCTCATATCTCGTTCTGCAAAAATACCCATTATACAGGGTGAGCCAAAAGACTCAAACCGCCTGCGCAGTGTTTTTCCTGGGCGCTCATTGCCGTCTCCCGCTATCATATAAAGGCACGAATGAAACCATACATTTTTAAAAATACTTTTAAAGGCTTTACTTACCAACTTTACGAAACTGGCCACCGTTGTTGTCCATACAAATTAAATTAAATTGAGTTTTATTTATGGACGCTCTTTAACTGCTGTGGTCCTTAGTGTCCCATTCTATATTGGGCGTGAAAGATCGGTAATTTTGCTCAGAGGCCTCTTTATCAGGCTTGAGGTTCTTTTACATGCCGTAAATCTACGACACGGTACCACCGGCTTTACTTTCCTTCCTGTCCATACATTTTTGGCAGCTCTTTAGGAAACTATCCATCATGACCAATGTCATCTAATGTTTCTCCGGGAAGAACTGAATGCCCTCTTTTAGATTTCTTAGCCTGAACACTTCCCGTGGCCTGCTATTTACTGTAAAGTTCATGGATTGTTGTACGGCCTGGAACTTTTACACCGGAAATCTTTCTGCAAATCATACTTTCACTTTGCAAGCTGACTGAGTTAACACATACGAATCATAAATAAATACACACTGTGCGTATAATACAAACTTTGTTTATAGCAGCAGTGCATTATCATGTTTTATCATATTTCCACACACACAGTAGAAAAACACCGCGCAGCCGGTAATATTGTTCATAAAATACCCCTCCGGGGTAACTTAAAACATAAAGTGTACAAGACAAACCCACATACCCTGGAAGAATTAAAACAAAGTATCTGCCAGGAAATTTCTCAACATGAACTACGGCAAGTGATGGATAGTCTCCTAAAGAGGTGCCAAAAATGTATGGACAACAACGGTGGCCAGTTTCAGCATCTCCTTTCGTAAAGCTGGTAAGTAAAGACTTTAAAAGTAGTTTTAAAAATGTGTGGTTTCATCCTCACCTTTCTATGATAGTGGCAGATGGCAACGTGCGCTGAGGATGCAGACAGGAAAACACTGCGCAGACGGTTCAGAGTCTTTTGGCTCACACTGTACCACGTCGATCAACCATGCTACTCCCACCTAAGAAGACATTGTGAACGGAACCGAGTTTTATTGCACGGACCGCATTTTATGCCATAACAATAGGCTAGAATGCAAACAGTCAATAGATAGGGAATCATTTATTTATTATTTTTAAATTTAATAGAAATTCTTTCTTTAAAATTCACAGGGGTTTGCAGCTAGCCCATAGAATATGTCCTTGATTTTGTTTCCTTTTTCATTTGAAAGAAAGTGTAGCTGATCATCAGTTGCTACATGCCACAGTGTTTTTTTGGTAAGATTTCAACAAAACTTCTTTCAAATATCTTATAATTTCAAGAATTATTACCACCATTACTTTCAATGTTTAAAATACACCATCTGACAAACACTGCAGACATTCATAAATTATTTCTTATCCTTATTAATCTGGTATGACATAATTAAAATATTTTATGAAGCAATAATAATACACAAAGTTCAACAAAACTTACCTTAATGTCATCACAAAAAGCTGAAGTTTCTGTTTCCCGCCACCAAGGTTCTTCTTTAATTTCTACTTTGTTTTCCATTTCATGATCGTTGTTGTATTTATTAACCATTATTACAGGATCCTCTGGAAGAAATTCTCCCTCTTTCTGTGAACCAATTTCTGTTTTCGTTTCCATCTCACAGCTGTTGCTGCATGTAACAATTTCAAACTTAATCTCCTTTAAGGGCTGTTTGGTAAAAGATTTTCTCTCCTCCTGTGAACGAAAGTCTGGAAAAGGAGCCTCTGATTTCATTTCTGTTTTGATTGTCACATCACAATCATCATCCAGAAGCTCAGCATCACCATTTGTCTTCATTATTACATTCTTGGTAAAGAACTCTCTCTCATTCTGTGAAGCTACTTCATCTAAGAGAGGATCCTCTTCCTTGATTTCTATTTTGGTATCCATTTCACAACTGTTGCTGCATCTGAAGGTGCTAAGTCTGTGGAGAAACAATCATATCATGAATAGCAGAACTATGGTAAGCAAAGTGTATGGTCATGAGTAGGGCCCGGATTTTTAGGTGGAATAAACCTTCATTTTAGGTTTCTTATATGCTTAAAATAGGATTTTTTAGGGTTTTCTTGATTAAAATAGTTTCTTTTTATGTTTACTTCGTGGATCAAAACAGGTATCAATAATTTTGGTTTTCTGGTACTGAGTTGTAAGATTTACATTTTGGCTTGCAGTAGATAGTTACATAAATTCTCAAATATTCTGGCGTAAACGATTTCCTATTATCACGTAACACATTCTTGTATGAAGAAAAGGTTCTTTCAACGGAACATGAAGCCTTTGGAGCGTAGAACACAGATGCCAGTGCAGCAGGTTCTAGGGGTAGATCTCCTGTATACTTTTCTCCCTGTAATACTAAATTGATATTTTTGTATCTTCAAAAGCAGGATTTTGTTGAAGAATCTTCTGCAACCTTGAAGAACATGCAACTCTAACTTGTCCAGGTATTTCTTTACTGTAAACATTGCCAATGATATCTAGAGCATCTTTCAGTGGCAAAAAGGTACTTTCCAACCGGAGAGTAGCTTCTGGTATAAAACAAAAATGTGTCTTAATGTATGCAAGGGAAACGGCAAGAGTGAGGTACTCGAGTGATTTCTTAGCCTTGGCAATGCAGGAAGCTTCTGTTTCATCCAATTCAATGATGACATTTTTAATGTCTTTTAAGTGCTCTGCATAGTAAATGGCAACGGACAGCCAAGTCCTGACCTTCTATCAGTTTATCCAGGTGCCACCACGTCACATGTGCTGCATTTAACTGTAGTAACTTGAACTATCTACTGGCATAACTTTACAATGAGTTTCAATCCGAAAATAACATTCTTCATTTCGAAAAAGGAAAAACAGCTATTTAGATTTTTTTAGGTGCCAACCCCTCATTTAGGTTTTTTTAGACGTAAGGAAATTTGCATATTCTGCTCCAAGAAGTGTGAAACGAGTATCTATTTTGAAATGTGTTAATTAAATAGCAAGGAAAAATATAGGTTAAAACCTAAAAATCTGGGCCCTAGTCATGAGACTGGAATGTATATGGTTGTGTCTGCTACTGCCCCACCCCCACTCACCTCTCTGCAGTTATTGGCTCAACTCACACGTCTTCTAAAACCATACACCTAATAACTCTATGGTCATGAGGTAGCACTACTATATATAGTTGTGTTTTACCACCCCACTCCCCTCTCTGCAGTCATTGGCTCATCTCACATATCTTCTAACATTATACATCTAATAACTGTCTTATCTAACAATAAATATACAATGTTTATCTACTTCATGTTAATTATGTATATGTTTATAGAAATAGTTTCATTATACATTTATGGGTAGGTACAAAATGAATATTGGAGAAAGAAGGGATAGTCAAATGCTTAAAAATCTTATGTGCTACATTCATGTGACATTCCCCACCCATTATCATTCAGAGCTTCTACAAACTATTCCTATGAAAGCCTATTACTTTCTCTACTACTTACCTATAGTTAGTAAGAGGAAGAACCTCATTCCACCCAAAAATTTGATACACAAGTAAATAAAAGTTTTAAGGGCCCCTGAACCCAATAAATGCATTTTGCATATCTGTTTGTGTGTGCGTGACTCAGAAAGAAAAAGTTGCATAAATACCAAACTTGGTATTCAAGTTCAGCATCTTTCAGGGATGCATACCAAGATTTTTAACATAATTCACCATCCCAAATTACCCTTTACATGGAAACATTTACATCACTTTTGCTTTTCCCAAAAATGGCTAACAATTCTGAATAAAATACCACATTTGCATGACAAATCTATGTATTGAATTTTCTGAGCATAGCCGGTGAAGTTATCTGCATTCTTAACAACTTTTGTATAACTGATAAACTATAACAGACAAACTAAGCACACAAAAAACCTCTATCTTGTTAAAGGCCAGTTTTCATCTAACCACTTTTCTTTCTTTCTCCTTTTTACTTTCTCTACTATGTATAGTAAGTAGGGGAAGTATTGTATTCCACCCAAAAATTCGATACCGAGATTTCACCGGAAATACATGTTTTGAGACCCCCTGAATCCAAATAAAGCATTTTTGGAAACATGTCCATGTGTGTGTCTGTGAACAGCATAACTCAGAAACGAAGTCGGATAAACACTAAACTTGGTATTTAGGTTCAGTATCTTCCAGAGATGCAACAAAGGTTTTCAAGAAAATCCCCCCACCCCAGATTACCCTTTACATGGAACATTTTTCAAAAAGTTTAATTTTCTCAAAAATGGCTCTAACGATTTTGATTAAAATATCATATGTTTAAGATATTTTCATGACAAATAAAATGTATATCTTGAATTTTCTGGGAATGTCTCCAAAAATATTCTTCATTGTGAATGACTTTTGCATAACTGATAAACCATAAGAGATAAACAAAATTTTACTATAAAAAATGTAGATATCGTTAAAATACACAATATATGTCATATACATTTGTTTTGTTGAGTGAATCATTTTCAAGATATTGCTTGTTATTTCCTTAAATTTTTCAATATTTATTTTCTCAAATGGGAATTCGTTATTCATTTTTTTTTTGTCTTGGATATGCAAAGAGTATTAATCTGTGGCAAAGAGAATGGTGCTGCATATAGCAACCAGCTATTAAGAGATATGTCTGTGCTTATATTGCCCTTGCAAATACAAAACAAGGGGAACATAGGACGCCTTAAGCAATAGTCAAATATTTTTAGAACTGGTCGCTATGTGTAAAATGTAATTCTCTTTGCATGTCAAAAGATAGTTTCTGCAAATGTTTATCTCGATTAATATGAAATAGATGGAGCATAAGAGCTTGTAAAAAAAGTTTGTACAAGAGTAGAGAAAGTCATGTGAGTGTAACACATCAGATTTTTGTTGTGGTGATATTAGCCTTTTCTGAGATATTCCATTTTTTAATGGTTGTAATTCTCAAATAGTTATACCTTTTACTTTTTCTACTACTTACCTGCAATAAGTAGAGGAAGCATTACATTTCATTCAAAAATATGACTCTGAGGCTTCACCCAAAATACACATTTTAGGATCCCTGAACCCAAGAAAGTATTTTTAGAAAAAGGTCTGGGTGTGGACAGCATAATTAAAAAATGAAAAGTTGGTTAAATACCAAACTTGGTATTGAAGTTCACCATCTTCCAAAGATACCACATGAAGCTTTTTAAGAAAATTCCCCCCCCCATGAAGTATCCATTACATGGAAAAATGTTACTTACTGGCATTAAGAATTTAAATTAAAATAAAACGTTTAAGATACAATACCTAATCTAATTACTATGCCTACTTACAAGAGAAAGTAAAAAGAAATACCAGCTATCCTGGCTCACCTCAAGGAGGAGGAGGAAGAAGAAGTTTAAGAAGTAAAAAGGTTCAAGGAAACCACAACACCCAAAAGGGGAAAAATAGCCATGAACACAAAACTCGCATATCATCCATACAGAAAATTCCATGAAATATTCAAAAAACTGCAAATTAAAACTGTAACAAAAACAACAATCTAAAAATTAGATGAAACCAAATCATAAAGACACGGAATCTCCCAATAAAAAGGTAGGATTTATACAAAATCCACTGCATGCTCTCTGAAGATCTTCATTAGAAAGAGAAATGTCAGATGAAAAGAAAGTTTCGGGAATATAAAATTCTAAGAGGCAGACAACAGGTTATATTAATAAAAGCGAGCCACAACTTAAAACCAAAAATAATAAGCAATACCTCAGTTTCATATTAATAAACCTGCTGTCTCAAGTTTTGTTTGACCTTTCCCCTTTCAGCCACTCCACCCCTCCTACTAGCAAGCCCTGCTTCTTTAATAGTATTAATAAAACCTGCTATATCATGTTTTGCCCAACCCTTCTCCTTCCAGTAACTCAATCACTTGAACTAGGAGCCCTGCTTCTTTAATAGTATTAATAAAACCCGCTATATCATGTTTTGCCCAACATTTCTCCTTCCAGTAACTCAACCACTTGAACTAGCGAGCCCTGGTTCTTTAATAGTATTAATAAAACCTGCTATATCATGTTTTGCCCAACCTTTCTCCTTCCAGTAACTCAACCACTTGAACTAGCGAGCCCTGCTTTTTAAATAGTATTAATAAAACCTCCTATATCATGTTTTGCCCAACCTCTCTCCTTCCAGTAACTCAACCACTTGAACTAGCGAGCCCTGCTTCTTTAATAGTATTAATAAAACCCGCTATATCATGTTTTGCCCAACCTTTCTCCTTCCAGTAACTCAACCACTTGAACTAGCGAGCCCTGCTTCTTTAATAGTATTAATAAAACCTGCTATATCATGTTTTGCCCAACCCTTCTCCTTCCAGTAACTCAACCACTTGAACTAGCGAGCCCTACTTCTTTAATAGTATTAATAAAACCCGCTATATCATGTTTTGCCCAACCTTTCTCCTTCCAGTAACTCAACCACTTGAATTAGTGAGCCCTGGTTCTTTAATAGTATTAATAAAACCCGCTATATCATGTTTTACCCAAACTTTCTCCTTCCAGTAACTCAACCACATGAACTAGCGAGCCCTGCTTCTTTAATAGTATTAATAAAACCTGCTATATCATGTTTTGCCCAACCTTTCTCCTTCCAGTAACTCAACCACTTGAACTAGCGAGCCCTGCTTCTTAAATAGTATTAATAAAACCTCCTATATCATGTTTTGCCCAACCTTTCTCCTTCCAGTAACTCAACCACTTGAACTAGCGAGCCCTGCTTCTTTAATAGTATTAATAAAACTCGCTATATCATGTTTTGCCCAACCTTTCTCCTTCCAGTAACTCAACCACTTGAACTAGCGAGCCCTGCTTCTTTAATAGTATTAATAAAACCCGCTATATCATGTTTTGCCCAACCTTTCTCCTTCCAGTAACTCAACCACTTGAACTAGCGAGCCCTGCTTCTTTAATAGTATTAATAAAACCCGCTATGTCATGTTTTGCCCAACCTTTCTCCTTCCAGTAACTCAACCACTTGAACTAGCAAGCCCTGCTTCTTTAATGGTATTAATAAAACCTGCTATATCATGTTTTGCCCAACCTTTCTCCTTCCAGTAACTCAACCACTTGAACTAGTGAGCCCTGCTTCTTTAATAGTATTAATAAAACCCGCTATATCATGTTTTGCCCAACCTTTTTCCTTCCAGTAACTCAACCACTTGAACTAGCGAGCCCTGCTTCTTTAATAGTATTAATAAAACCCACTATATCATGTTTTGCCCAACCTTTCTCCTTCCAGTAACTCAACCACTTGAACTAGCAAGCCCTGCTTCTTTAATAGTATTAATAAAACCTGCTATATCATGTTTTGCCCAACCTTTCTCCTTCCAGTAACTCAACCACTTGAACTAGTGAGCCCTGCTTCTTTAATAGTATTAATAAAACCCGCTATATCATGTTTTGCCCAACCTTTTTCCTTCCAGTAACTCAACCACTTGAACTAGCGAGCCCTGCTTCTTTAATAGTATTAATAAAACCCACTATATCATGTTTTGCCCAACCTTTCTCCTTCCAGTAACTCAACCACTTGAACTAGCGAGCCCTGCTTCTTTAATAGTATTAATAAAACACGCTATATCATGTTTTGCCCAACCTTTCTCCTTCCAGTAACTCAACCACTTGAACTAGCAAGCCCTGCTTCTTTAATAGTATTAATAAAACCCACCATATCATGTTTTGCCCAACCTTTCTCCTTCCAGTAACTCAACCGCTTGAACTAGCGAGCCCTGCTTCTTTAATAGTATTAATAAAACCCACCATATCATGTTTTGCCCAACCTTTCTCCTTCCAGTAACTCAACCACTTGAACTAGCGAGCCCTGGTTCCATTAGTAGCAATAATAAAATCTGCTATTCCAAAATTTGCTCAACTTTTTCCTTTCAGCAATTCAAATCCTCCGACTAGGTGAGCCCTGGCTCCATTAATAGTAATATAGTGGCCATTTGAAGAGTTGCTGGACCATTCTCCTTACAGCAAATCAAACCCCCCTACTTGTGAGCCCTGGTGCTGTTAGTGGTATTAATAAAACAAACTTCCAGCTTCAATTTAGCAGCCGTCTGTCCTCCTCAAATCTATCTCCTCCTTCATGCAGGTTTTTCTTTTTCTTCTTCTACTTGCACTGCATAAATTAGACTAATTAGCCTGTCGTGCCTCTAAATTGGTCCGCTCATCTCTTGTTAGGTGTACCCATGTTTTTCCATCCTCTTGCTTTATACCTTAATGCTCCTCTTGTGCATCTTGCTTCTGGCATGCATTGTATGTGTTCCAGTCATTTCCTCCTAAAACTGGAATGCATGTGCATATGTGTACTACTGTCTTATTGTTTCACTTTATTCTATCTTCCTTTGTCACTCCCATTGTTCACCTCAAAATATAATTCCAGTTGCTTGTATTCTGCTTGTACCTCTCTGTACATTATACAAAGATAAGGGAGTGGCCATTGTTTTATAAAATTTAATAGTTGTCTCTTCCCTTGTTTTGCTTTTAAGTATTCTTTTTATTGTGGTTCATATGTAATTAAAAATTTAATTTTATGTTGGATACCTATTCTCCTTGATTTGATATTCAAAAAAGTTAAGTTGTGCTTAAATAATTAGTTTGATCTTACTGGAGTATTGCCTCTGAAAGCCATCAGTTTAGTTTTGAGGTCATACTATAATTTTTCCTGTTTTATAATATTTTAATGAGGTGCTGGGATGTGTTTCTTTTTTCAAATATATTGCATAGCTTCCTTCTGATAACCCTGTTGAATGCTTTTGAATAGTCAACAAACAAGATGTATGTTTCACAGTTATATTCTCTCCTATTTTTTATCACCTGCTTCAACATAAAGATATTCTCCAGTGTGAATTCAAGAAATTCAATTTGCCCTTCTAATAGTAGAATTTCTTTAGTTTTCTTAAATGTTTTGTTAATATTTTGACATACATATTATAAACATTAGATAATAAATGTATACATCTGTAATCGTCTTTTTCTCTTTCCTTTTTAAAAAATCTGATGTGTTACACTCACATGACTTTCTCCACTCTTGTACAAACTATTTATACAAATGCTTATTCTCCATCTACTTCATGTTAATCGAGATAAACATTTGCAGAGTCTATCTTATTGCTAATTTTCTTGTAGATGTAAGGGGAATATATATTTACAAGGGCAATTGGAAATACAGTAGCCTTTAAGCACATACATATCTCTTAATAGCTGGTTGCTAGGTGCAGCACCATTCCCTTTCCCACAGATTAATACTCATTGCATATCCATGACAAAAAAATGAATAACGAATTCCCATTTGAGAAAATAAGTATTGAAAAATTAATTCATTTCTCATGACATTATCTTAAACATATGATATTTTCATCAAAATCGTTATCCATTTTTGAGAAAATTATAATTTTCGAAAAATGTTCCATGTAAAGGGTAGTCTGGGGTGGGGGGATTTTCTTGAAAATCTTCGTGTCGCATCTCTGGAAGATACTGAACGTAAATACCAAGTTTGGTGTTTATCCGACTGTTAGTTTTTGAGTTATGCTGTTCACAGACACACACACACACACACAGACACACACATGGACATGTTTCCAAAAATGCTTTTTTTGGATTCAGGAGGTCTCAAAACATGTATTTCCGGTGAAATCTCGGTATCGAATTTTTGGGTGGAATGCAATACTTCCCCTACTTACTATACGTAGTAGAGAAAGTAAAAATGAATAACGAATTTGAGAAAAAGTATAAGTATTGGAAAATTTAAGGAAATAACAAGCAATATCTCGCAAACGGTTCACTCAACAAAAGAAATGTATATGACATAAATTGTGTATTTTAACGCGATCTACATTTTTCGTGTAGTAAAATTTTGTCTATCTCTTATGGTTTACCAGTTATGCAAAAGTCGTTCACAATGAAGAATACTTTTGGAGACATTCCCAGGATATTCAAGATATACATTTTTTTTGTCATAAATACATCTTAAACATATGATATTTTAATCAAAATCCTTAGAGACATTTTTGAGAAAATTAAAATTTTCGAAAAATCTTCCATGTAAAGGGTAATCTGGGGTGGAGGGATTTTCTTGAAAACCTTCGTGTCACATCTCTGGAAGACACTGAACCTAAATACCAAGTTTGGTGTTTATCCAACTGTTTGTTTCTGAGTTATGCTGTTCACAGACAGACAGAGACACACACACACACACAGACATGTTTCCAAAAATGCTTTTTTTGGTTTCAGGGGGTCTCAAAACATGTATTTCCAGTGAAATCTCTATATCAAATTTTTGGGTGGAATACAATACTTCCCCTACTTACTATACGTAGTAGAGAAAGTAAAAATTGGTATGACAAGTGCTTTCTTCCATTCATTAGGTACTTTAGTCTGGTGCCAGCATTGATTTAAAACGTTTAGTAATATATTTTGGGGTTCAATAGATGCATGTTTGATCAGTTTCATATTTAGATTATCAATCCTGGTGATTTTTTATTTTTACTTTCCTTTTATGCTTCTAAGATGTCCTTAAATTTCATTTTATCAACATCATAATTAAATTTCAATTTTCCACTTTCACTTTCTTGTTCATCTTGCACAGGTTCTTAAAATATTCTGCTCGTTGTTTTTCAGTTGTTAGTTTTATACTTGCCACAGTTTTCCCTGCTCTATTAAGTTCATTTTCCTGTGAGCTGATATTTGTCTTGCATATACATCTGCCTCAATGTCTATCCCAGCTCTCTTAATGACCTTGTTTAAGTATTTTCTTTGCTTCTCTTGATTATTTGTGACATGCAGTATAACCTTCTAATGATTTTGTGGTTATCCACCTTGGGTATGTCTTATCATTATTCCATACATAAAGTCTGTTTTGCATTTTCCTCATTTTTTGTGTTCCTAATTCTTGCTTTGCCATTCTTTCTAGCGCATTTACAAAATATTTCCATTGTATCCCTATATTATGCTTACAGCTCTGCTATATAAGTATTTTCTAAACATTTACTAACACATCTTTTTTATTCATTCATCCTGAAGTATACGACACAGAATGTTTTGCCTCTTTTGCTTTCCGGTGGATTATTTTTAAACCATCTCAATATAAAACTTAGATTTGTGTTTAGCAAGTAGTGACCAGATGAGATATCTGCTCTTTAGCATGCCCTTATATCTTTAAAACTTAATGATACTTTATTGTTTAATAAAAAGTAGTCAATTATGGATCACAGGCCTAGCCTCCCTGTGTATTTATGTATAACTTTATGTGGAAGGAAAGAGTTAAGTGTTTTTATATTATTTAAGCAAACAAAGCCTCTTAGAATTCTATAGTTGTTTAATTGTTGTTCTCCCTATGTGCCTCTATTAATTTTCACACTGGTGCTTTCCCAATATGTGCTTTAAATGCTCCTCTTATAATTATGTAATCATTTTTGTTACAGTTATTTATTACAGCTTGTAATCCTTTGTAAACTAATTTAGCTTCTTTTGTATCTCCTTCATCTGATTCATAGACTCTTTATGATTTTCAGGATGACCCCTTGGGATCTGTAATCTTAAGAATATAATCCTTTAATAGATCCATAGAAAAGAATGAATTTTATTCTTCCAATTATGTGACAATAATAAGGCAACACTTGCTTTAACTTGTTTCTCTAGTGGTACTCCACAATGGATCATTGTATATTCATTTAAATCAAAGCCTCGTTTTTACTACTTGTTGGTTTTGCTGATTATCTCAATTTCAATTCTATTATTTTGTAGTTCATTGTAAAGTTCCTCAGTTTTATTAGATATTCCACATACATTCCATGCTGCCAGATTTACATTCTTTAAAATACCTAATTGTTTGTGCTTTAACCATTTCTTATTTGCCACAATCTGATCCATCTGGCCTTCTTGGAGAATTCCTCAAATTTTAGCTTTTACACATCTGTACGGTTTGTTTACGACTTTTTGTCATGTCTTCTCTAGATAGGCAGAGTACTTAGCAGCAACAAGTTTTAATAATGACAGTACTTTATGAATCACTTTGTTTAAACATAACTCAAGTAATTAACTTCCATCATTGCCATGCATTCATCAGTATTCCCACATTGTTTACTGGAGAGAAGGAACAGTTATGCAAATCAGCATTATGTTGCAACCATGGCCAAGTACATACCAGGTCAGAGCAGTGAAATTAAACAGAGAACTGGCAAAGGCATTAATAGTGGTCCAGAAACTAGTTTTGAATGTGTATAACTTTTTGCTTAGGCGTTATGATACCCTTGTCATTAAATTAACATTGGATACAACTGGTGTCTGTGAATGTTTTGCAACCAAGATGCAGACAGGCTGGTTATAAACCTGGAAGATACCACATCTGATTCCAAGTGGTGTATTGCACTATCACTGAGTACTCTGATTAACACATAAGGTTTTAAATATTAAAGGGTATTTCATGACATCTTTTCCCCCCATTCTTGAATTAGTATATTTAGTGTAAGTATGTATGTATTTCTGTAGTGCTCAGTGCTGGTGCAGTGAAAGATTGCATATGGTTAACCCTATCACTGCTACCGCAATATTGATGTACACATATTTTCTGTGCTGAATTTTTTGCTAGCATTTTAAGGACACCAGGAAGGGATTGCATTTCTGGCATACCTAGGTTATGCGTACAATTCAATCTCAGCTTTTGTTACTAAAATTTGTTTGATTAAAATAAAATTTGGAAGTCTTAGAGAACAAGCATTTCTACATTTAATAGTATATAACATTTGAGATAAATTCAAAAACGTTTATGGAAAAGTGGTATAAGTCACACCATGTTTTCTAACAAAAACGTTTGTACATCATACTTCAGGTACACTTTTCTTCCTTAGGGTTGATTGTACAGTCACCATTTCCTTTTCTGTGGTACTTAACTTATAACTTGAGATCCCAAACTAAATTAAATTTGGATACCGTAAATATCAGAAGGGAAAGAAAATGTTTCATATCTAATGACAAAAATGACCTATATTTTTTACCAGTTACTATTTTTTCTATCCATCTTAAACTTAATATTCCAAGAAAAGGTTAGTTCACTAGCTACATTAGGTAACTATACATGTACAATAAAAATTTCATGACAATAGCTTTGATAGTTTTTGAAGAAAGTGTACCTGAAGTGTTAAAAAATGAAGTTACGAAAATTGAAAGTATAGTTTTTGCTTATTTAATCACTTTTTTAGAACAAGCCAGCTCCATATTCCTCAACACTGTGGTTATTTTGAGCTCCTCTCTTTCTCTTGGGTCTATCCTTGTCACAAATTATTTGAGCTTCTTTATTTTTGCCTCTTGAGAGTCGACGCCTATAATTTTTTAAAGACGGTGTCTTCATATTTTGACCAGTTTTGATACACATTTCTTCCATAACCTTAAGCCTATCCTACATCCTTCATTAACCTCTTCAAGGATACCCAATGAGGTGAGGTGTATTCTTCTTGGAGTAAGAATAAAAATAAAAAAAAAATTGTTACTTTGGGGCGCGAACCTCTATGTAAGGTAACCATATCATCCCACAATGCCTTTAAACACTTGGCCATCTGAACACATGATAGTTGCAGCATTGTCTGACCTCATTAATTAACTGCATAATATTGTATGTGCATTTTTTTTTAAAACTTAAAATGGTAAAATGCATATGTGCATCCAATCAAAGCCCATCAGCATCCAACCATGCCATCACACTGCTTGCTTTATTTGGGCCCTCCCCATCCTTTAACACAGTTTTAATTGAATGCAGAATATGCATTTTACCGGGTTTCGATCCTACAATCCTTGGTTTGATAGGTTAGCTACTCCTATCGTGCCTTAGACCGCATGGCCATAAATCCCGATGTCGAAGTCAAGTTGCAGATGGAAGCACATTGCAGTGTATAGCAGAATGTTCAATGCACGAGCTAAAATTAACCCCATGTCAATCGGCAGGTTCGTTCAGAAATTCTAAGCGAAAGAAATCTTCTAACTCATTGTGCACGAGGTTGTGGAAGGTTGCGCCGTCATATTTAAAGGGCTTACTAATCATGTTATATATATCATACGGGAATGGGGAAAGAATACTAAGCAATATATTGAATTCAAATGGAGGGAGGAACAGAGGATAGAATTTAAACTAACATTAGATTCCAAGCATGGTCAAATATGTCAACAGGGAATGTCTTTTATGATAAGGAACCAGGAAATAGAGAATGTAAACAATATTTTTAATACGTTAATGCAAAGAGCAGGGGAAGGGATGAGAAGGGGGAGGGGCAGGGTAATAAAGGAAATAGGGTGGTATGATGAGGAATGCAAAATAACGAAAAAGGTGGTGAAACAGGCATTAGTAAGATGGAAAAAGAGAGGGTATGAGGAAGATAAGAAGGAATACTTAAAGAGTAGGAATTTATATAATGCACTATTAGAAGTAAAGAAACAAGAATGGAGAAATAAAAAACAAAGTAATCTGATTAAAGTATTAAGGGAGAACAATGCCAGTAGGGTGTGGAGAGTGTTAAAATCCACGTATAATAAATGGTTAGTTAAACCAAATATCACTTCAGCAGAATGGAGTATTTTAAAATGTTATTCGAGGAGGAGGGTTTTATTAAGATGAAGCCAGTGGCGGATTTTGGAGTGGGATAAATAGATATATTAGATAGTGAAGTAAGAGATGAGGAGGTAGTGAAACAAGTGAAGGCAATGAAAAATAATAAGGCAACAGGTATTGATGGAATTCCTCCCGAGTTTATCAAAGAATGGTGTAGTGATGAGACTAGAGTAAAGATGTTTACTGATTTGTTTAATGTAATAAAAACCAAGGGGTATGTACCGAAGCATTGGAGGAAAGCAATAATTCATCCTATATATAAAGGTAAGGGGAGTGTTGATAAGCCCAATAATTACAGGGGAATAGCATTACTTTCAAATGTTGGAAAGATTTTTACAGGGATTTTAGCTAATAGGATACAAAACTGGGTAGAGGAATATAATATCCTCTCGAAGTTTCAAATGGGTTTCCGTAAGAGGTGGAGAACGGTAGATAACCTATTCATAATTAAAACTCTGGTGGATAAATATTTAAAAGAAAAAAGGGGAAAATTATACATGGCATTTGTTGATTTGGAGAAAGCGTATGACCGCATTGATTTAAATTTGTTGTGGCACAAACTCTTGAGGAAGGGAGTAAGCCAGCAGATGGTGAATTTATTTAAAGCTCTATTCAAGGACAACACATTTTGTGTGAAAGTAGGAGTAGGATTGGTGACAAAAGAAGTAAACCAAAGGAAGGGGTTACGACAAGGATGTAAGTTAAGTCCAGTGTTACTTAATCTGTATATTGATGATATCCTCACTGAGATAGGAAGGAATAATAATTGGTTGCCTATGATAAATAAGGTATCAATTCCCTATGATAAAAAAGGTATTATTTTTTATTATTCGCTGATGATTTAGTGATAGGATCAGTTTCAACGATTGGTTTGAAGCAGTCCCTACAGCAAATGAATAAATACTGCGATGAGTGGAATCTGAAAGTAAATCAAGAGAAGACTCAAATTATAGTGTTTAAGAAAGGTGCCAAACTGGACAAGTATGAAAAGTGGAAGAATGGAGAGAAGGAATATAAAGTGGTCAGAGACTGTATATATTTAGGGGTCAAAATGGATGGGGATGGAAAATGGGAGAAACAGAAGAAACTGGTATTGGCAAAGAGGAAAGGGGCAATGGCAGCGATTAGAGGGTGCAAATATAGAATACCAGATATAAATGTTAAATGGCTAGAGAAAATATATAACACAGTAGTTGAAGCAAAAATGTTATATGGAAGTGAAATATGGGGAGTAGAACGAGGCTGGGAAGAGATAGATATGGTACATAGGAGTTTCTGCAGAGAAGTTTTAGGCCTGCCAAATGCTACAGTTAAGGAATTTGCTCTAATTGAAATGCAGAAAGTGGGGGGGAAAGGGTTAATAATGGAGAGAGCTCTTAAATATTGGTACAGAATATTAAATTTACAAGAGAAGAACTTGTTGAGGCAGTGTTTGGAATTCCAAGAAAGGAGCTTAAAGAAAAATGGGTGGAGTTATAGTATACAAACTAATTTGGAAAATAGTGGTCATGGGGAAATCTGGAGAAGGAGGGAAAATAATGTTAAGGGTTTTTGGAAAGAAGCTAGGCAGAGGTTTGAAGATATAGAGATACAAAATTTATTTAGCAACATTGGGAAGAAAAGTTCCTTGGAATCATATATATTAATAAAAAATGTATGGGCTAGAGAACAGTATGTGGATAACTCAAATAAGGAACAAAGAGAAAGTATTGCCTGGGTACGAGCAGGTGTATGGAGATTAATTGGAATGAGAAATGGGTTCCCACAGAACCAGTGTCCAATATGTGGGGAAAGAGAAGATTTAGAACATATCGTTTTTGACTGTAAAGGTACACAGCATTGGAGAAAGGTAGCTATAAATGGGAAATGGTTAAAACGGGACAGGAAAGTAGCTTTAAGCAAGATTTTTAACAAGGATAGTAAAAAGGTAGGAGAATACTTGTCCAAAGTAAAAAAGAAATGGTTATGGACAATAAAAAGAGATGTAAAGTAATTTCATCAAGTGATGTTAAGTTATGTAAATATATTATTATTATTATTGTTATTATTATTATTATTATTATTATTATTATTATTATTATTATTATTATTATTATTATTATTATTATATATTAGTACTATAAGATTATTATTTTGTATCATTACTATTATTTTTTACTACTATTTGTATTATTATCATCATTTTCTATGTTATAATAAGAGTGTAATATGGGTAGAATATGGCAAGATAACAGCCCGGGCTGATGTATAGCCATATTCTAAAGAAGATTGCTAGCACAAATAAATAAATAAATAAATATATATCATTAAAAAGTACAACTCCTTAGCTTTAAATAGTATGGAAAACAAAAAAATCTTCATTTTCGCGGCAATTCACTTCCCAGTGTCCTTAAATGTCATATTT
Source organism: Deroplatys truncata (assembly GCA_030765065.1). Taxonomy (NCBI): domain Eukaryota; kingdom Metazoa; phylum Arthropoda; class Insecta; order Mantodea; family Mantidae; genus Deroplatys; species Deroplatys truncata. Next base: position 122,629,838 of record CM060989.1, read on the forward strand.
CTAAATCACTTCTATATTTACAAGGAAGGTCTGATTACAATCTGTAATGCCTGAATATGAATGTAGAAGTCTTCCTTTAATAGTTTCTTATTCGTAAACTTCAAATAAACTACCAAAGTTTCTTGCAGAAATGTATGACTAAACACAGAAACATTTTCACTGTAAACCCTAACACCGAAGGAGGGTGAGATACCTTTCAAAACAAAGCACAATACACAATGTGACATTACACTGGGAGCACATATATCTGGATTCCCTTCTGTTTCTCTCAGCTGTTTTTGTATTGTAACAGACTATACAATATCTTGTTGGATTCTGTTTCTTTTCTGTGGGGAGGGGTACAAGGGATGGGAAATGCCTCTCTTTCAAATGACGAGAGCAATCAGCTGAAATGGAAGAGTGTCCTGTTTTACTTGATTGTTTCTGACGTTACCAGAAGTATGCCGGGCCGAACATTCGAGCCCCTCCCGAATGGGAGTTGTTCGGATTGGGTTGGACTCGGCGGGGCAGTGGTTCCCGATACCCATGGGTGATTGGGTACGCCTGGCTATGTTAATTCCACCCAGGCGGGGTTGTGAGATGCCTCGAGAATCTCCGGCACCAGCCATGAGGGATAGCTGGTAGACGGTAGCTAGAAACTGTCGGCCCACCGAGGTTGTTCGGTAGTCTCCCCCAGTAGGGTTCGCCCTGCTGGCCTGACGTGCGTAAGTGGCGTATCCACTTCCGTCCCTGCTTGGAAGGGTCGGTGCGGGAGGTGTCCTTGCCCGATTTCGACCAGGCAGGGAGGGGATATATAAAATAGGCACCGTTCCTAATGGAAAGCCCCACGAGTTTACTCCTGGGTTTGCGAGGGTGTGGTCTCTGCATTGGCAGACCCGGTCCCGTATTTAGATGTTCTGGAATGACATGCTTTCTTAGCAGTTCTCGAATTACTTCTAAATGGAAATCTGTGAGAGTAATGTTTGCACCAGTTTTTACAAGATGTAGAAATTTAAAATGGATAAATCTATAACATGAAAAAACAACGTTTTATACCACTTGCAGTGAACAGAAGAAAGCAACATATCAGATTTGTCAACTGCTCCAATGCTTTACTTGTAAACAATGACACACCCGGGCTTCTGAACGGAATTCTCTTGTTTCTCTAACATGTTACTTGGCTTTTTCTGATTGCGGTGGAGGTTTGAAAGCATGCACACTTCGCATATGTCCAACCATCTTAGTGCCATCATATTATCTGTTAATTTGGCTTCAGTTTCACCCTTTTTTAGTTTTTTTCTTTGTGAGTAAAGGCATTCCTTTGTGGTTCCTCCTAACAGTTCCACAAATATTGAAATTTTGTTTGTGAAGACTATCAAACAGTCAGGTACTGGAATACCAGTTATCGAGCCTTAAACAGTGCCCTTTTGCAGATTATTTTTCTATGAGGGTCTACACTACAGGTCGACACACCAAAATCCTGAAAAGGAACTATTTCTGTTCACTTGCCAGTATACGGAGGGTTGCCTCACTTAAGCTCGGACAACTTTGAATCGCCCTCGCACTCTGTCATTGGTCAAACTGCTTATGTTTATTATTGCATCACTCACTGCAGCACCAGTCAGTCAGTCAGTCAGTCAGTCTGAGGCAAAGTTTACTTGTAATGCCTTCAACAGTCGCTGACTTGTGGCAAGGGTACATTGTTGGGCTTTCCGAATGCTGGTTACAGCCTTTCAATGATAGTGGAAAGGTGCAAACAAAAAGGTCTTACCATAAGTAAGTCGTGTGTGGGGCGTATAACACAGCTATAGAAAAATGTATTCCCTTCTGAGGCTCAGTGTGCAAAAACAATCAACACGACCTAAAGCAGTAGTAGCCAAGGTGAGTGCAACAGTGACTCAAGAAAACCCACCAACCCAAAGAAGCATTTCCAGCCACATTAGAATATACAAAGGGACCGTCTATCAGATAATACACAGCAATTTGGGTCTAGAATGGCACCATAAAGCACGTGGACATGCCTTGAAAGAGCAGCACATTAGAGAATGCTTCACCAATGCAAGAAAACTCAATGAACACCACCTGGCAGGTGAAAAGTGGCAATGCATGGTTTCCTTAGATGAAGCATGGGTTTATCTAGGCAAAAAAACAAGCCATTCATTACCATTAAGTGGGCCAAAAGGGGCGCTCCAACTTTATTTGGGAGAACAAGGAAAGGTTTTCCAAGGGATTCATGGTGGTTGCAGATTATTGTTCTTGGGGGAAACTCAGCATTCACAGAGTTGCCAACAATGTAAAAATTAATGCAACCTACTATCAAAGGAATGTTATGGATGCAATTTTTTAAAAAGAGATCCCTTGGTTGTATGGTGAGGATGCCTCAAATGTTTGGATCCGCTTGGATAAAGCATCCAGTCATGCTTCTCGGTCTTTCCAGGATTACTACCACCGGAAAGCTCTGGAAACTGGTGTCAATGTGATGCCACTTAAAAGGATCCCTGTGAAGTCACCAGATACCTCAACAATGCATTTTTGTGGATTTGGTCTCCTAAAATATGGCCTTGCTTCTCGCCATCCCACCACAATTGAAGGACTCTGGAAAGTCTGCCAGGAGGAGTGGACTAATATCCCCCTTCCTGCTCTTAGACACAACCTTCTTCAATGAAAATTGCGCTGCAGAGCCATAGTTAAAGCCTGTGGAAATCACACTGAACACAATAGGTGGTGGCAAAACGGAATCTCGCCATGAAAAAACATAAGCAAAAACGTCCGAGCTTCAGTGGGGCAACCCCCGTATATTATGAAGTCTAAATTGTACCCTGCCAAATCCAGTTCTTTTAGGAAAGATGTATCATCTTGTGATGGACCCGCAATATTGCTAACTATTTCTTGTTGACTTTTAGTTTCACTTTCACTAGAAGAGAAATTAAACTGCTCTTCCGATTTCAAAGTCTTAAAAATATATAAAAGTTCCTGGTCAGAATGTACCTACCTGGCATGGAATGACGCCATCTTAACTCAACTGGCAGTGGCATGCTCTAATTCCCTGCAGCTAACACAACTTTGTGCAGACATTACTATAGAAGCCTGCCGATTTCATACAACACCAGAGACCGCATTAAACGTAGTCTCAGCATACTGCCAAGAGATGGCAGAAGAAGAAGAAGAAGAAGAAGAAGAAGAAGAAGAAGAAGAAGAAGAAGAAGAAGAAGAAGAAGAAGAAGAAGAAGAAGACAGGTTTATTGCTCCACTTTAATGCAAGTGGTTTGGAAGTTATACTCATTAAAAGAATGCAGTGACATGTAATCAATTATATTTCAGCAAGACAGCAGAAAAATGTTGCAATTGAGTTAACTTGAGCTTAGCAGCAAAAGTGTTGAGATAGCATTGGGTGGTAACAATGCGAATTTCCTGAAATCTCGAAAGTAAAACAGCTGAATAGCTGTTGACGGAGAAGGAACATCAAACACAGCATAATACTGTATGCATTACTGTCCTTTCTTGGACAGAAGGATTATAGTGGCTTTAAGAGGAGATATGAATATTTAAAATACATCTAACACAGTCACCCAAATACTTTGAGGCACTTTCTTAAATAGTAAAAAGATTGCATTATGTCAAAAAATCTTGTGTTACACTCACATGACTTTCTCTACTCTTGTACAAACTATTTTTACAAACGCTTATTCCCCATATGCTTCATGTTTATCGAGATGTTAATCTTATGGTAATTTTCTTGTAGATGCAAGGGGAATTGTAGGCTTTAACCTATACTCAAATATTTTAAGAGCTGGTTGCTATGTGGAGTATTCCATTCTCTTTGCATTACCAGGACAAAAAAAATGAATAAGGAATTTCAGAAAAAGTATAAGTATTGGAAAATTTAAGGGAATAACAAGCAATATCTTGAAAATGGTTCACTCAACAAAAAAAATGTATATGACATAAATTGTGTATTTTAACGTGATCTACATTTTTTGTATAGTAAAATTTTGTCCATCTCTTATGGTTTACCAGTTATGCAAAAGTCGTTCATAATGAAGAATACTTTTGGAGACATTCCCAGAAAATTCAAGATATACATTTTATTTAGCATGAAAATGTCTTAAACATATGATATTTTAATCAAAATTGTTAGAGCCATTTTTGAGAAAATTAAAATTTTCAAAAAATGTTCCATGTAAAGGGTAATCTGTGGTGGGGGATTTTCTTGAAAACCTTTGTGTCACATGTCTGGAAGACACTGAACCTAAATACCAAGCGCGCACTCTCTCTCTCTCTCCCTCCCTCTCCCTCTCTCTCTCTCTCACACCATGCACACCCTTTAACTTAAAGTTGGGTAAATCTCAAAAGCACAGGACCACATGGTTTCACTGCAACTCACTATGGCCTGATGGCCTACTCTCCTCTCAAACTCATTTTGTGTCACTTCTCTCTCACAGTACTGCTTGCTCAAATGTTGGTAGTTCTCCATGAATTATAACAGCCACAAAGTCACCACTACTGACCAAACAGCAAGTTAAATGGAAGTAAGTTGAAATCTTGCTGCAAGATTCAGTGTAATGTCAGCAGAGCTGCAAGTGACTATTAATACAATGGGTACAAATAAAACAATAAATGTGGAGCAGTTAACCTATCACTGAAATTCTGCATTTGTTTCAAATTAAATTTTCAACAATGGCAGTAACAATCACAATAATCATGTTGGTTGAAGGTTATACAATATGAAAAACGACAAGTTTTACAGCAATTCAAGATATTAAATTGGTAAAAACAATTAAAAATGTAATGGCCTACATTCACATGAGTTTCTCTAACCACCACTATTTAGTTTTAAAAGCTTACTACACGAAAAATAGATAATCTCTGTATCTCACATTTATATCAAAATTTGCTGTGACAATCATATCCAAGATATTCTTGACTATTGGCTTCAATTTTCCAATTAGCTTTATCATTCTCTTCGTAAGTGCTAAATAACCACTGTTTCTTGTGGCATTATTGTAAGGGTGAAATTTCAAAGCCAGCATACAGCGACTCCCTAATTTATCATTTGCCAAGTGCTTCAGCCCCCTGTATACCATTTTATACAAAACAAAATGTGTAATAAAACATTTCTGCAAATTAGATTAACAACAGTGAATTTCAAATGAATAAGAAAACAATTTCCCAAAAGTAAATTGTGGCTACAAGGCAAAACATGTTACATGATTGTGTGTGCACCTTGGGCACATATGTTGCCAAACCACGAGATGTATTTCAATTACCAGAATGTAATTATTACAATTTTATTTCAAGAAGTAAATTACAAATTAAACTCTTAATCTGTAAAAAGCAAACATTTCAAGTAAAACTGACTAATAAAATAAGTGATTCAATTAGTTTTACTACCCAACTACCAATCTTGGGAATACAGTGTTCTTGACACATGTGAGAAAATCTTAATGCTACAGTGAAGTTTATAATTGACATCTTTAAATGCAAACACTACGAGAGCAGAATTTATATGAAGAGATGAGCTTAAGATACAAAATGAGATAATTCAACATTTCTTTATATGAGTTAGTGACATGATCAAAAAAGAAAAAGCCCAAATCAAAAAATCCACATATATGCTGTGCCTATTCTGATTTGAAGTTCAGATCTTATTATTGTGTACATAAATGATTCTGCTTACACTAATGATTGGGTACTTCCACAACATTTTCATCATGAAGTAACCTCTTTCAATATCTCCACACATTCTTTTCTTTGCTAGAGGTCTATCACACTATACGGCCACATTAACTGTTAGACAAAGGCTATCTCTATACATAAGACCAGGAGGCTAAACAAGATAGCTGTTAATTATGTCATTTTTGGAGGTAGTTTACAACCAGCATCATAAGATTGCACCTTATAGAGGCATGTGACTGTGTATTTGGAATGCTAATGAGCTTGTTGCTGTCTCAAAATGGACCAATAATTTTAGTAATAACCAAATTACGTACTTAGAGAGCAAAAGAATAATAAAGTAGTGTAGTTATGAGTACAAAATCCCAAGGAAATCTTGTACTGGGATGTACATTTAACTATTTAAGAAGTTCTGAAAAGTATACAAGAGAGTTTTCATTCCCAAAGGGTTCACACAGCAGACAGCAGTGAGAAGTGCTATTCAAAGGTTATGAACTAGGTGTTGCTGTTGTGGTGTCTATTCAGTTTTCTGGAGAGCATATAGTGAATAAATTTACTTAATGCAAAAGATGGAAGTGTTCTCGTAGTACCCAGAACACTTCATAAACTTATGGAAGATACTTGACCCTCATGGTTTTTTCTAATCTACCACTCTGTCTTCACAACTAGCTCCCAAAGTTAACTGCATGAAAATAGGAGAATATACTGAATCCAAATTTGATGCTCTTTAAAATCATTTTAATGGGTACACAATAATTGCAAGCAAACGAAGAGAGATTCAACTACTTCAGACTGCCAAAGGTTTAAAACAATGTTCCAACAAAATAAGTAGTGATTCCATAGAATATCCTAAAACTGAATTCTTAGAAGAGCAGGTAGGCTGGTTAATCAAACTGATACTCTTGTATCTTGTTCAATTAACTTTTTCTGCTCAACAGCTTACAGATACGTGATTCATATGCAATGTCTTTATTCTCAAACACTTAGTCCTGATAGTAATTACAAATATGTGCCTTTAAAATAAATACTCAGTGACCATAAAAAATTAGTGAATTTGCTGCTGCATGAAAGTTATGTAAACCTAGAAATTTCTTATATTGGCAGTAACATTCAGGTATTTCAAATACACAACATCCTACAAAAATAGTGCAGACCTCTATATCTTTAACATCCAAGAATAAAGCTGTTTTAGCCCCATATCCAGCAATAACTTATCAACTCAAAAATTGTATGAACGGTTTCTTGCTAGAACTAAAGCTTTGCTTTATTGTGGATTTAAGGTGTTATGTTTGATATCAGATAACAACAAAATTAATCCAAACACTTTTGAGAAAGCAGTACAAATTTTTATGGCAAATTTGAAAACACAGTTTATGAATATAGGAACATTTATGTAAACGAGCAGAATAAAAATACCAAATTTACATTACAGGTAATGCAACTAATTGGTTGTTAAATTTAAATTGAATTTTATTCATGGATGCTCATTAACTATGGTTCTTAGCGTCTCATTCACATTGGGCATGAAAGACCGGTAATTTTGCTCAGAGGCCTCTTTATCAGGCTTCAGGTTCTTTTACATGCCGTAAATCTATGACACGGGACCACCGGCTTTACTTCCCTTCCGAAGGAAGCCATGCTAAGGATTTTTACGCCCGAAAAAATCCATCGCCCTCCGTCGGGTTTGAACCCGTGACCTTGGGAACTAGAGGCTAGCATGGTACCACTAGTCCACGGAAGACAACTAATGGGTTATGCATAATTTAAAAGTGAAAATTGTATGAAAATGATATGCAGTGAATGCAGAATAGATTTTGAGATTCAAAATTTTTAAATTAGTGCTTACTTAAGGGTGACAGATAGGGAGGACTGGAGTGGACATCACAGTTCTCATATGATATAACGGCATGTATTTTCAGTATATTTCAGTCTTTAATTTCTGAAGCATATGAACAAGAATTTTTTAGAGCAGAAAACCAGAGAAACACAATTCAACATTTAGGTAGTGAGATATGTGATATATTGGTGCTGACTTCAACACTAGTGATTGTGAATTGCTGAGTGCTGCTTTGGTGAGAAAAATAGACAACTAATATCTAACGTCCTTTCAAATGACCTACTGCATCCATAAGTTCCACAGTTTGTAATGAGCTGTAGGCAAAATAAAGATGAAAGTTGCAATTTACATTGAGAAGGTAAGAAGATGGTCTGTCACTGTCGTCCTCCATGGTGTAGTGGTTACCATGCTAGCCTTTAGTTCCTGAGGTCGCAGGTTCAAACCCAGCGGAGGGCAATGGATATTTTTCAGGCATAAAAATCCTTAGCATGGCTTCCTTCAGAAAGGAAGTAAAGCCAGTGATCCCATGTCATAGATTTACAGCATGCAAAAGAACCTCAAGCCTGATAGAGAGGCCTCTGAGCAAAATTACTGGTCTTTCATGCCCAATATAGAATAGGATGCTAAGGACCACCACAGCAGTTAAAGAGTGTCCATAAATAAAAACCCAATTTAATTTTATGATCTGTCACAAACTATGGACAGCATGTTTTCCACTTATTTACTTAGCACACATTATTTTAGCGCAAACATTTTAAAAATACTTGTAAAACATTGCATTGTGTGTTTGAATTCCTTGTAACTTGGGCCTCTTATGTGATGTCACGAACTATACACCCAGGCCCTGTAGATAGAGATGGCGTTAGTTAGAGACTGCAAACTAGTGTTACCAATGTTACAAGAAGAAATATAAAAACCATAGATATAAGCCACTGAAACAATAGTAACCAATTTCTCAGAAACATTCAATCCATGAAGGTTAAACTGCATCACAAGGAAAGGAATACAGGAAAATTAAATTGAGTTTTATTTATGGGCAGTACTTAAGGAAAGAAAAACAAAATAGTTAAGATAGACAATACAATAGCAACGTGCACCAGGAAATATTCACCCACACATAAAATCATATATGCAGACATGCTTAAATATGGACATTACGGAGAACAAAGAAGTAAAGTTAAAACTTGTAACCGGAATATTGTAGGTAACAAAAAATTGTATGAAGGACCCAGTTATCCTTAACAAGTAATTCACTGATACAGAAAAATTTAAATCTAGTGAATGTAAATTGGCATAATACCTTGCAGCATTGTTTCCTACCCTCTATCAATCAAAGTGGCCTCTTGACCACAGGATCAATAAGCTATCGACCACATACAAAATTCATAAGCAACCTCTGTGCATAATGAAGAATTTGTTGCATTTGGGGGTCAGTCAACTGGAGCCCAAATTCATAACCGAAGCATTCAGATAAATGCAATGCCAGGCCCATGGGAAATGACACAATATCCATAGGAGATGATGTGGATGGGTCAGCGATATTTGCACCTGACAACTGTAGATTCCATTTTCCCCTTTAAGAGGAGTACAACAAACTGCAAGAAACCAAGGTGTGTCTAGCTGCTGGAGCATAAAGAGCATCTGCATAGGATTTAAGATATTTTGGGGAACCAACCTGGACAGCATTTTCCAGCAGTTCCTTAATTTTATATTCTTTTAGGAGATGCCAACAAAATGGGAACTGGAGTACCACAATAAGATAAATGTCCATGAGAAGGTGCATCTGCATATAAGCTACCTGGCACAGGTTGCCACCCATTCTGGTGTAGTTGAAGTATCTCTGCTCGCAGAAGGTGTAATGGCAAAATACACAATTTTGAGAAAACATGACACTTTGTATTTGAAGATGTCACACCATTCAGTACAGTTCACTGCATTGGTTCATGCGGACTTCTGCAATGAACACAATTAACAGTAGCAGACATATGTGAGGTCAACCAATGTTCACTGCCGCAACACACACAGAGATTTACTGTGGCATACTGCTGAAGTGTGACCATATCGCACACAGTTAACACGAAAAAGTAAGACCAGTAGATAAGGTTCCACTGAAAGTGAACAGTAACATGAACATACCTTCTCTGGAAAGTAGGATACCCTCCATGTAACCACTGTATGAGGGTAGGCAAATAGTGCATGGAAACATCCACCAAAACTTTTCTGTTTAACCGACGGGTCTGACTTACCAGGAAGCACCCTGGTACCTGCAAGCTCCAGTAAGATATCCGACTCTGTGCAGTCTTTGTCCACAAATTGAAGGGTATTAAACTCTTTAAGTGAAGTTCTGCAAGAAACTTAGATTGCAAGACAGTATTTGCCATAACACTTATCCACAAATTATCACTTTACGATTGCCACTGGGTCTAAGGGAAAGGCTCCATTTAAATGAAAAAGTATGTAATAACTTACCGACTGCTATGAATTCAAGAATTTCCGTTCTCTTGCAACAACATAATATTAACTGCATGTGGCCCAAAACCATGTCCTTGGGCCTCGTCGGATCCTTTGGCGGGGGTGGATGATCCTCCTCTTCTTCTTCCTCCTCCTCCTCCTCCTCCCCCTCCATCGAGTTTCCGGTCATAAATTTACGCTTTTCCTACATTACTTTGGTCTTCACTGAAAATGTTAACAAAAGTAACGGTTAAGCGTTTTTGGAAGGAATTGCTGCCAACGTGAATCATTCGCGTTTTAGACGCGCAGATCCCTCGGCTACGTTTTGAGGCTGAGGGTTCTCAGTCGTGTTTTCTGCTATGTTTGGATTTCAAATTTTGGCTTCGAAGACCAACGTAATTCAGCTTATCAACGTTTTCAATGAAGACCAAAGGAATGCTGCGGAGCCTCGAACTCTTCGGGTAGAAAGACGAGAGAACAAACAAAAGAGATATAAGAAAGGAAATAAAGAACTATTACAAGCAGATGAGACGAGGGTCGAGTTTGACGCTTCGTACAACTTTCACAAAAGCACACACACAAAACCAACCGAACACTCCAAAAGTATAAATGAGCTAATTCCTAAACCGCCCTCCACTCAGTGCAGACTACTATCGACCCATCTCTTGTAACTACATACTTTACAAGATTTGTGCCCAATTTTCATCAGAGAAATGAAGTACAGTGCTTTTCTTCGGCAAGATTGCGACTTTTGTACTGGACTGCAAGCGGGCAATTCATATGGCCGTGACGCGTGAATACACAGAAACGCTGGAAACAGAGGTGCATGAAAAATAATAATCAGAAGCACAGGCTCTGAATTTGTGGAAGTAAAATTAAACTGTTTAAGGAAATACATGACCCAAATAAATAAGCAATTAAATACATCACGGCCATTTCTAAAGCAAAGCACAGCACAGAGAACCTTAAGGCAATGGATTAGCTAAATTATGTGTACCGTGGACAAAAAATATTTACTGATGGCCAAGGGGTGTAGACGAAGAGGGGAAGAAATTTCTTCTCCACTAGTCATGCCTGGCTATATCCAACAGCAAGTGCCGGATCGTCTCAAAGGTCACATTTATTTCCTTGTATGCTGGTATAATTCAGCGACCTGACTCTAACAGAAAAGAAGACGAAACCAAATACTTTTCTCTTTACTAGAACTATTCAAGCGAAATAAATTAACATTTTCTTTGCATAATATGTTTAAAAATCAAATATTGCACTCTTTATGCTGGTGCTACACAAGTTTAAGATTCAGTAATTTTCTTGAGAAACAAGGTTCGCATAATGTATATCTTGTTTTTAACGTTTGTTGCTAGTAATAAATAATAATATTAATAATAATAGTTTCATAATTATCACCAATAGAACGTTCTACGCGTGCTCCGAGGGTATTTATAATATAAGTTCATTTTGCTTTTTAATTGTCATAGATATTGATCACAACGTTTAACGCTAAGTGTGTAGTTCCATACAGTTCGCACATTCAGTTCTGATAATATTCAAGTAATGTTTTAAAAATATGGCAGCAAAAGTAATATTAATGCCAAACTGTTGAAGCAGTTTGGGAACAACTAAGTATAACATTACATTTTCTTCAAAATGAGATATATTTTGCGTTTGTTATTGAAAAACGAATAAAGATTGTTTTATTTGAAACATAATTCCTCTTACAAACACAAAAAACACACGCGCGCGCGCGCACACACACACACACACACAAGAGAAAGGATGAAAAACCGTGCCAGTCGTATAGTGGACGTAAAGTAAAAACGCCTATTTAGGTATTGTATGCAAAATGTTAATAGATACGATGAAACAACGTTTAGCGCAAAATATGCAGTTTCTATATAGCTGTTATATATTCGGTTAGGATCATATAAGCTAACTTTTCAAAATAGTGACCTGAAGTGTTAATGCAGATAGGTTGATGTGCTTTTGTTGCGATTGGTTCATTTGAAAGCACTCTATTCTGAAAACTAAATTGCTTTCAAGTTACAAATCTGAGGATACCCCCTCCAAAATGACTTTGTATTACAATTCACGTTCTGAATTCTTAAAATCCTTCTCTGGTCTGGAATGTGTAACGGAGGCGACTCGGCCCCGATCCAGTGAATGAGCATATTGTGCTTGTGCCCCTCGAGGGGGCGCTCCCGGGAGGGAGGAACAAGGTGAGAGACACCGAGCGGCCGGAACCAATGACAAGGTTCCTAAAATTTCCAGATTGAGACTCCCTGACAGTTGGACGGGCAAACCGGGGACCCCACCCCAAACAGAGGGGCCAACGCCCCCAAAGAAGTGGTCCTTATACCCTGGCAACCAGCCGAAGACCGAGAGACGGATAAGGTTTTACAGAGAGCATCTTTTTTCTATTGCCACGCCGCACCGGAATACCATCGCCGACACTTCCAACCCTGAAACAGACCTAACGGGTTTAAGGATGAATGAAATGAGGAATGGAACGATATTCGGGCGCTGAGAGAAATCATATCAGCATTCGCCTGACGACCCGAGAAAACTCGAGAAAAAACCCGTGGATCAGATTGGGCGGTAGCCGGGATGCGAACTAGGGATCTCTCGAATGCGAGTCGCACGCGTTACCATGACGCCACCTGGACGTAAACTGGAAGATCCGTTGTTCAAATCTCGGCTATGACATTGAATTTTTCAATCTGATTCTATCTTTCCAACCTTGTCTTACACACGGCTTGAGTGAAACAGTCTTCTTGTTAATTGAAATGGACTGTCATTAAAAACTTCGTTGTAAGTATAAGAAGAATGCAGTAGCTCAAACGATAGTCAGATTTTTATGTGGTGTCTTTGAAACTCCACGCTCTTTGCATTACCACGAGAATTATGATTAGAAAGAATTATATTTAAGTATAGATTAAATTATTATTTTAAATTGAACAAACTAATGTGTTGAATTCACATAACTTTCTCTTTTCACCATTCTACAAATTCTTTTTTCTAAATCTCATTTCTCTGTCTACTTCTTATAATCCAGATAAACTTGCAATTTCCATTTAGCTCATCTCTGTGGTATGGCGGTCTGCCCCACATTCAAGAGGTCCCGAGTTAGAATATCGGTTAAAGTGAAATACCTGGGTAAAGCTTTTTCCAGGGTTTCCTCTTATCCTGAGAAGATAAATGTTGGATTCTAATTTTTAGGGACCTCGGGCTCATTTCAGCATCATTTTAACTATTTCGTTCATTGAACGTCCGTAATGGTCTACCCGGTTAAGGGACCAAAAGAAAAAGTTCACATTTACACGTTTCGTTGTAGTATACGAAGATAAAGCGATAGTCATATTTTCAAAAAGCATGTCACTCACTGCGTGTTGCTTTGTAATTACATGCTGTTTGTATGACCGCGACAAAAACAAAACGAATAACGATTTCTCAGTTACAAAAATATTAAAACCAATAACAAAAAATATCTGTATAACTGCGTGCTTTAACGGGGTTTGCATTTCTTGTGTAACAAAACTTTGTCCAATCTTTTAGAGTTTACCAATTATACAAAAGTCATTCAGAATGAAGAAGACTTTAGAGGCTCTTCTCAGTCAGTTCAAAATATATATTTCGTTTGTCATGAACATATTTTAAACAGCGAATATTTTAATCAAAATCATTAGAGCCACTTTTAAGAAAATAAATTTCGAAAATTTTTTCATGTCAAGGGTTATTCAGGATGGGGAGATTTTCTTGAAAATCCTTGTCACATCTTTGAAAGATGCTGAACCTAAATATCAAGTTTGGTATTTAACCGACTTTTCGTTTTGGATTTGTTGTTCACAGAGACGCAAGCATATGAAGCTTTTGCCCTAAAGTATGATGGGTTGCATTCACATGACTTTCTCTACTCACTCTTCTTACAAAGCTTATTTTGCATCTACGTTCATGTTAATACCGATAAACATCCATCACTTATTTTCACAATTCGTTGTAGGTATAACCAAAACATATTAAGCTAAAGCGATAGCCAAATCCCTCAAAGCTGATCGCTACGTGATAGCTTTGGATTGGTTGGCTACGGAGGGGACTCGGCACTGATCCACATAGTGGATATTGTGCCTACGCCCCACAAGGGGGCGTCTCTGGGAGGAAGGATAAGGCGAGACAAGACACGGACTCCGCAACCAGGAAAAACGGCACAGGAATGGCAGGGACCATAAGTTTTCAGATAGACTCCCCGTCAGACGGACAGGCAGGCCGGGGACCCCACCCAGCACAGAGGGTGTCCAACACCCCTCAAGGAAGTTAGGATTCTCCCGACAGTCAGCCCTAAGCTGAGGGATGGAGAAAGTCACAAAAACATCCTTTTCCCCTGTCACACTGCACTGAAACACCATCGTCGACACCTCCAACCCTGAAAGATGAAGTGAAATTAGAATGGAGATGAAATGGTGGTTCGGAAATTCGGGGATGTAAGAATCCTTCTCAGCACTCGCCTGGCGACCCGGGACAACCCCCTGAAGAAACCTATGGATCAGGAAGGTTGGCCAGAGGAATCAAACCCACGACCTCCCGAATGCGAGTCACAGACGTGATAGCTTTGAAATTCTGTTCTCTTCGTATGAACACGAGAGAGAAAAAAGAAAGAAGGAAAGAAAGAAAATAGCTATTTGCAGTTGAGAGAAGTATAAAGTATTTGAAAACTCAAACTAATAACAAAGAAAATTTCAGAATAGGTAAAATATAAAAGTTATTTGACATAAAATAAAAATGTTATCTGATATAAATGTTGTGCTTTAACAAGATCTACAGTTATTGTGCGGTAAGATTTTGTCTCTCTCTTACGATTTACTAATTATCAAAAGTCATTGGCAATAAAGACTAATTTACAGACTATTCCTATAAAATAAAATATATGCATTCTATTTATCATGAAAATAGCTTAAACATATGTATTATAATCAAAATCCTTAGTCATTTTTGAAAGAATAAAAAAATTTGAAAACTGTCCAATGTAAGGGGTAGTTTGGAGTGGAGGATTTTCTTTAAAATCTCAGTGTCGCATTCTTGAAAGAAGTTGAACTTAAACACCGAGTTCGGTATTTAACCAACCTTTTGCTTTTGAGTTATGCTATTCGTGGACACACACACACACACACACACACACACACACACACACACACACACACACACACACACTTGGACCATTTTCTAAAAATAAATTCATTGGATTCAGGGGGTCACAAACGTGATTTCTGGTGAAATTAGGACATTGAATTTCCATATGGAACACAATAGTTTCTCTACTTACTGTAGTAGAGAAAATAAAAATGCTTACTTTTGATTCAGGGGTCTCAAAATTTCCCGTTTTTCCGGTTAATCTCTTTATTTAATTTTTGGGTGGAATACAATACTTTCTGTACTTACTGTAACTACGTAGTAGAGAAGGTAATAATGCTTTCTTTGGATTCAGGGGGTCTCAAAGCGTGCATTTCCGGTAAATCCCGTTATTAAATTTTTGGCTAGAATACAATAATTCCTCTACTTACTGTAAGTGCGTTGTAGGGAAAGTAAAAATGCTTTGTTTGGATTCAATGGGGCTCAAAACGTGTATTTCCGGTGAATCTTGTTATTGAATTTTTGGGTGGAATTACAATACTTCCTCAGCTTACTGTAAGTGCGTAGTACCAAAAGTAAAAATACTTTCTTTGGATTCAGTGGGTCTCAAAAGGCGTATTTCTGATGAATCTCGTTTTTTAATTTTTGGGTGGAATACAACACTTTCCCTACTTATTATAGGTAAATAGTAGGGACAGTAAACAGATGAGTGGTGGAATAGATACGCGGCTGTTTGTCGTTACGGCATCTTGCATGCAACCAAATAGGGAAAAGTGTAACTTGGACTGTAACTTTAAATAATTTCTGGCCTAAATCGTTGTCACAATGCACGGAAAAACCATACTTCATAAGGACATTATGAAAATAAAGAACATATGTTAGTTGACAATGGGTAGAGAAAGAAGTAACCATTGAAAACCAAACCATTTTGTTTTAACACTTGCCTGTTATACAATAATATGATGCCTCTAATTCCTAAAATATTAGTTTGTATCTGCTTATGTCGCTGTGTTGTAATGTTATTGCTGTTTTCTTTTCACATTATTACATTCCTACAGCCAAGTATAAGGTAAATGTGTTGGAATGATATTTTGTTTAGCCTGTTACATTTCTTAACCTTCCTTGTAGAGCAGGTAAGAGCTAGGATACCTGGAATAACTTCTCGATAAGCACCCCGCTTGCCCAGCTGCCGGTGCAACGGAAGACATTTGGAGCCGTCTGTACATGAACCAGCAATCAGCATGAACTCGATAATTAACAACAATACTCTACAGCATATTAATTTCAAAGACCTTGAGCATAAGTAACTCCTTCAAATTGGCAGAAAAGCTAAAGATAAAATAGTTCCAAATGAACTACTGTGATTAACTCAAGAGAATGGCTTTGTCCTTGAACTGCAAGCGACTAGAAGCTTCTTGCCTACGATACAAATAGAGTAACACCAGTTTTTTCAGAAATAGTGTCAGCAAGTGCATTTTCACAATGTATAGTTATAATTATATTGTTTTACATGTATGCAGGTTATTGAAAGTATGATTACTGTTTTGTTTGATGCAGTAACATTTATTGTACCGGTAAACAAAGGACGTGTACCTTTGGAGCACGGTGTAAGAACAATACAGCCTAGCTAAGTTTCGCTTCCCTCGGCCACAAGGTCATAGCTAAACTCTTGAGTCAAACACAGTAATGGTGTCAATATTCCCGATCGCATGACTTACTCTACCCATTCTTCAAACTATTTTTACAAAAGCTTAATCTTCTAATTTCTTCATGCTAATCAAGATAAGTGTTTGCAGAAAAGGTTTTATTGCAGGTACAAGGGGATTATGCGAATACAGTAGGCGTAAGCACTAGTCAAATCTTTTAAGAATTGGTTGTGATTACTTTGAAATTTCAATCCCTTTGTATGGCTATGACAAAGAAAGAGGGGAAGAAAAAAGGCATTTTGCAGTTAAAAACTATACAGTGACAACTGAAACGTATAATAAAAAATATCTCGGAAATGGTTGACTCCACAAAAACTTTATTTATAATATAAATTTTTTGATGTAACAAGATCCACATACTTTATGTAGCAAGCTTTTGTCTATTATTTACAGTTGACAAGTTATAAAAACTTCATTCAGAATAAAAGACCACTTCACAAGCTATTCTCAGAAAATTCCGGATATACATTTTGTGATGTTAATATATTAAATATGTGATATTTTAATGAAAATCGTTACCTGTCTTTAGGAAAATTAAAATTAACAATTTTTCTACATAAAGAGTAGTTTGGGATGTGGGGATTTTCTTGGAAATCTGTGTTGCATACTTGGATGATGTTGAACTTGGGTACAAAGTTTTGTATTTAAGCGACTTTTCGTTCCTGAATCTCTCTCTCACATACAGACTTCTTTCTAATTTTTTTAAATTGAGGGGACTCAAAACGTATATTCCGGTAAAATCTGTGTATCAATTTTTTTGGAATGCAATACTTCGTCTAATTACTACAATGGAGAAAGTGAAACTTTATGGGCGTAACTAACTTATGCACTAATGCCATGCTCTTCGTACAAACAACAATTAGGCTTGGCAAATGGTTGTATTTAATATCGTGTTTAAATACATTGCGTTTTCTATGTTACATTAATTCTACAGCACGAGATAGTAATTACTGCTTTACAAGAAATACCAACTACTCCTGCAAACATTTATTTTACTACACTACGTGATCAAAAGTATCCGGACACCTGGCTGAAAATGACGTACAAGTTCGTGGCGCCCTCCATTGGTAATGCTGGAAGTCAATATGGTGTTGGCCCACCCTTAGTCTTGATGACAGCATTCACTCTCGCAGGCACACTTTCAATCAGGTCCTGGAAGGTTTCTTGGGGAATGGCAGCCCATTCTTCACGGAGTGCGGAATTGAGGAGAGGTATCGATGTAGGTCGGTGAGGCCTGGCACGAAGTCGGCGTTTCAAAACATCCCAAAGGTGTTCTATAGAATTCAAGTCAGGACTCTGTGCAGGCCAGTCCATTACAGGGATGTTATTGTCGTATAACCACTCCGCCACAGCCCGTGCAGTATGAACTGGTGCTCGATTGTGTTGAAAGATGCAATCACCATCCGCGAATTGCCCTTCAACAGTGGGAAGCAAGAAGGTGCTTAAAATATCAATGTAGGTTTGCGCTGTGATCATGGCACGCAAAACAAAAAGGGGTGCAAGCCCCCTCCAGGAAAAACACGATCACACCATAACACCACCACCTCCGTTTTTCACTGTTGGCACTACACACGTTGGCAGAAGACGTTCACCGGGCATTCACCATACCCACACTCTGGCACCGGATCGCCACATTG
Organism: Deroplatys truncata; assembly: GCA_030765065.1. Classification (NCBI taxonomy): domain Eukaryota; kingdom Metazoa; phylum Arthropoda; class Insecta; order Mantodea; family Mantidae; genus Deroplatys; species Deroplatys truncata. Next base: position 122,648,242 of record CM060989.1, read on the forward strand.
TGTACCGTGATTCCTCACTCCACACAACGTTTTGCCACTGTTCAATCGTGTAATGTTGACGCTCCTTACACCAAGCGAGGCGTCGTTTGGCATTTTCCTGCGTGATGTGTGGCTTATGAGCAGTCGCTCGACCATGGAATCCAAGGTTTCTTACGTCACGCCTGTCATAGTACTTGGAGTAGATCCTGATGCAGTTTGGAATTTCTGTGTGATAGATGTCTGCCTATTATTCTTTACGACCCTCTTCAAACGTCAGCGGTCTCTGTCAGTCAACAGACGAGGTCGGCCTGTACGCTTTTGTGCTGTACATGTCCCTTCACGTTTCCACTTCACTATCACATCAGAAACAGTAGACCTAGGGATGTTAAGAAGTTTGGAAATCTCGTGTACAGACTTCTGACACAAGTGACACCCAATCACCTGACTACGTTCGAAGTCGGTGAGTTCCACGGAGCGTCACGATGTCTAATGGCTACTGAGGTCACGGATAATGAGTACCAGGCAGTAGGTGGCAGCACAATGCACCTAAGATGAAAAAGGTGTGTTTTTGGGGTGTCCGAATACTTTTGATCACATAGTGTATGTACCTACTTTCTGTTGATCAGATAAACACAGAAATAATTTCATTACGCCTTTTGTGGAATCCACAAAAGGGATACAGGACACAAGCAATAGTCGAATCTTTAAAGGTGGGTCAATATACACTGGTCCACAAATTCCATAAACTCTGCTTGGCATCGTGAAAAGCTACTTAATGGTGACAACACTTTGGAATAACCATGAATATCTCGGAAATGGTTAATGACATTAAAATGCTATTTACAAAAAAATGTATGTATTAAGAGGATGTACATTGTTTTATGCTTTCCTGGTAATACAAATTGTATTCCAAACGAAGGGGACTTTACAAGCTATTCGTACAGACTTCAAGTTAAGGATTTAATTAGCCATGTAAATATCTTAAGCATATTGAAAAACGTTAGTGCTGTTTTTTTTATAAAATCCAAAATAAAGAATAATAAAAAGAGCGCATGTAAAGGACACATTGGATTACAAGAATTTTCTTGTAATTTTCTTCCTCACATTGTTGGAAGATGCTGAACTTAAATATGGCGCTTTTGTAGGTTCCTCACAATTTAGGTCATGACCAATGAAAGCATGCTCATGCCCTTTATGTATAAGTGAAGCATTACGAGTGTTTGTTCAACCCCAACTCCATTTTCTAATTTGTTGGCTGTTTCATCGAATAAGTTTTTAAAGGAGTTTGACTTTTCGCTTTTGGGTTTATGGTGTTCACAGACATTTTTCTAAAACTTTCTGATAGGTCCAGCAGAGCTCAAAGATGTATTTCTGGTAAACCCTAAATCAAATTCTTTGGTCAGATAAATACTTCATATAGCTGTTCTAAGTGGTTGCCAGAGATATAGAAGGTATCTTTAGTTTCCTCTTTTATTTAAGCCTTTGTGGTTGGCATGAGGTTATAACTATGGATAATCTTAGTTACCAACTCAGCATTTGTGGTTGGATATATCTAATGGTTTGCAGTTATAAGCAGTATGCAAGGATCATCTACTGTCTGTTAAAACATGTTCGGGGGGTTCCCAGCCACAAATCTGAGGTGGTACATGTGCGAGTGAGTAATTCCGCCATTTTATACACTTTTTTGTATGACGTGCGAAGATGGAAGTGAAACAAACACTTACAGATCATGATATAATTTCAGTGTTCAATGAATTAATGATGATTTTTCTTACTTCAAGTTATTTGGCTCGGAAGAAGAAAGTTATATACAAGCAGCTCAACAGTAAACTGAGTGTCTGGATTTGCAAGTGTTTGTTACATGCTCTTTGCAATGTTGCTACTTTAATTGACAGTCCATTTCCATCCAGATAAGCTTTCAAATCCTATCACACAAAGAAAACCTACTTAGTGGCCCTGTGAGGTGTAATATCAATGTTAATATGCATATAACTATTCCCAACTCCATTCTAAAATTTGAAGAAAAATAATAAATTACACTGCTTTCAGTAAATTTTTCTAATGATTTATTGTTTATAATTAAGTCTCTAACAAGATTGTTATGATACCTGGAAAGCTATAAACATGGCAACATTCAGGAATAAACTCCAAAAAAGCAGTAATAGTGAGACAAATTATACTGTTATATAATCTTCTGGTATGTTTTGGCCAGAGGTAACATATTACACAGGCCTGTGAAAATTTTGCGGCACGGAATACTTTACATAATAAAGGTCAAATTGGATGCTTTGATTTGGAAAATAATAATAGTTTTTGCGTATCACGTACAGATTTTGAACAACTGTGTTTCAACACAAAATTGAAAGTTCATTACGCTAGTATTATCATTGCATATCCTACTTACCACCATCTATCTCTGTTTATAAGTAAAGTTGAACCTATCTCATAAACATTTATTGCCTAAAATATCAACAGGAACCTATCTTAAAGTCCTCAGTACAGTTTTAAACTTCTTCTCAGCGTCCTCCGTGGTGTAGTGGTTACCGTGCTAGCCTCTAGTTCCCTAGGTCGTGGGGTCAAACCCGGCGGAGGGCGATGGGTTTTTTTTCAGGCGTAAAAATCCTTAGCAGGGCTTCCTTCGGAAGGGAAGTAAAGCCAGTGTCGTAGATTTACGGCACGTGAAAGAACCTCAAGCCTGATAAAGAGGTCTCTGAGCGACATTTTCCCGTACTCCCTAGTATAAAATGCTAATCGATTTATTTTAGCACAAGCATTTACGTATTAAGTGTCCAATATATCTGTATGTACTCCACCATGCTGTAAACACAGTTCCATATGCTTCCACGTTCTTCTTGGCATATTCTTGAGCATGTCCGGTGTTATAGTGCGAAATGTATCCTCAACAGCATTGCGAAGTTCTTTGTTAGTAGTATGACTCCCCATAACGAGTTGTCAGTGTGGTGAAGTCAGGCCTTCTTGGTGGCCATTTCATAGGAGCTGGACGTGATGAACCACGACCTATCCACCGTTCTGTAAAGTGTTTATTTAGGAACTCATTCACTGCAAGAGTGTAGTGATGAGGTGCTCCCTCTTTCTGCAAACATATGCGTTCTGAGCCCATGCAGGACCCTCTAGAAACAATCCAGAGGGTCCTGGCCCATGTCATTACGTGAGGCGGGTTCCTTTCTAACTCAACTGTGTGACGAGGATTCTCTTTGGCCTAAAAGACATTTCTAGCACGTGAGCTGCGATAAATCGCACATTCATCTAAAAGCATAACCTTGACACGATTCATTGCATTTGGAAATTGAGTTAACAAAGCACGGCATGCTAAAACGCGGTCATTTCGGTCTCTGTCCGATAACTCGTATACGAACGTCGGTCGAAAAAGTCTTTTTACTTTCTCTACTACGTATAGTAAGTAGGGGAAGTATTGTATTCCACCCAAAAATTCGATACTGAGATTTCACCGGAAATACATGTTTTGAGACCCCCTGAATCCAAAAAAAGCATTTTTGGAAACATGTCCGTGTGTGTGTCTGTCTGTGAACAGCATAACTCAGAAACGAACAGTCGGATAAACACCAAACTTGGCATTTAGGTTCAGTATCTTCCAAGGATGCGATACGAAGGTTTTCAAGAAAATCCCCCAACCCAGATTACCCATTACATGGAAGATTTTTCGAAAATTTTAATTTTCTCAAAAATGGCTCTAACGAGTTTGATTAAAATATCGTATGTTTAAGAAATTTTTATGACAAATAAAATGTATATCTTGAATTTCCTGGGAATATCTTCAAAAGTATTCTTCATTGTGAACGACTTTTGCATAACTGGTAAACCATAAGAGATAGACAAAATTTTACTACACAAAAAATTTAGATCGCGTTAGAATACACAATTTATGTCATATACATTTTTTGTTGAGTGAACCATTTTCGAGATATTGCTTGTTATTCCCTTAAATTTTTCAATAATTTTCTCAAATGGGAATTCGTTATTCATTTTTTTTTGTCTTAGATATGCAAAGAGTATTAATCTGTGGGAAAGGGAATGGTGCTGCACCTAGCAACCAGCTATTAAGAGATATGTATGTGCTTAAAGGCTACTGTATTTCCAAATTGCCCTTGTAAATATATATTCCTCTACATATACAAGAAAATTAGCAATAAGATAGACTCTGCAAATGTTTATCTCGATTAACATGAAGTAGATGGAGTATAAGCGTTTGTATAAATAGTTTTACAAGAGTAGAGAAAGTCATGTGAGTGTAACACATAAGCTTTTTTTTATGTTCTGGACATGCAAAGAGAATGGAATGCGTCACATAGCAACCAGCGCTTAAAACCTACCATATTCCCCTTGCGTCTACAAGAAAATTAGTAATAAGATCGACATCTCGATTAACATGAAGCATATGGAGAATAAGCGTTTGTAAAAATAGTTTCTACAAGAGTAGAGAAAGTCATGTGAGTGTAACACATCAGATTTTTTCATGTGATCTCGCATTGTTGTCCTCGGTATATCGAGTTCCGAAGCACGTTTACGCATCGACTTAATAGCAGATTGTTCAATCGAAGCAGACAATCCGGACATATTTCTTCTTTATTCCACTCCGCGGTCTGTCTTTAACACCGCCAAAATCAAAAGCACGTTTCCCAATCCAGAAGTGTTGCTTTTCGCAGTGGAACCTTATTAAATCTTTCCTGAAATGCTCCCATAATCTGTCTCGTTGTCTGCCCTGTGCTATTCACTTGTCACTAAGCGCTTCTCAATAGCGTAAGTATGACCGCTGACATCTGTCATGGCTACAAATTAAAATTCGACTGCGAAAACATGTAACCATGAATTCCGAAAATACATAAGAAGTAATATAGCTACATAGCGTAACAACATTTGATACTCACAGGGGTACGGATAACTTCCCGCCCAAGCAGTAGAATAGGACCTAAGGACCTCAGCAGTTAAAGAGCAACCATAAATAAAGCTCAATTTAATTTTGAGGTCTGTTTTAAAGCCGTATTATGTTGTGAATTTTATTTTTGAAAAAAAAAATGGCAAGTTCGAGTGAGGAAGTTAGGAGAGTCTGTGTGGACAGACCTAACAATTTCTGTTAGGCCTATGGGTGTTATGTGATAAATTACGCATTTATCAAGGATTTGTATCTGGTCTATTTTAAAATTAAATTAGGAGATCTAGGCAAGAATTTTGCTCATATTGTAAAATTTGTGTAGGACATCTAAGAGAGTGGTACAAGGGTGTTCCTATGATATGGCGTGAACAACAAAATCATTTTAATGACTGTTATTTTTGTCTATGTAATACATCTGGATTCAATAGGAAAAACAAGGCGGGCATTATACACTACCGTTTGTGAAAATTACAACACCAAGAAGGAAACGCATGAATTCAATGAATTTAATACCACAGGTTAGGTGCATGACAAGTAACAATTGATAAACTTTTCAAATGTATACATGACCTTTGAGTCCTAATATTCAGTATTTGGCGTGACCTCCATGCGTTGCAATTAGAGCTGCTATACGCCGTGACGTTGAATCAAAAAGGTTCTGAATAAGTTCCTGAAGGATTTCGCTCCGCACAGTTTGTATTTGATCCCACATATCCGTGACACTGGTTACTGGAGGACCGCGACGCACCAGGTGCCGACCAACCATATCCCAGACATGTTCGATGGGCGACATGTCAGGCCAACGTGTAGGCCAGGGAAGCAATGGTATCCGTCGTTCTTCGAAGAAGGCTTGTACATTCCTCGCAATGTGTCCGGGTATTGTCCTGTGGAGATGCCTGAAGCAGGGGGAGTATCTCAGGCTCTACAACCACCGTTAGGTACGGTTGCTGTTCAAAGTGTGCTCAATTCGTAGGAGGCGAGATCGGTTGTTGTAACCAATGCCGTCCCAAACCATCACACCTGGTGTTTGTCCGCTATGCCGCTCAACAATGCAGCCCTCCAGGTTGCCTTCACCACGGTACCGCCGGAAACGTATGCAGCCATCACTCTTGGACACGTTGAAGCGGGACTCGTCCGAAAATACTGCATTTTGCCACTCAGAACCTCAGTGACGGTGTTCACGTGACCATTGCAGTCGCAGGAACTTCTGGTCAATGGTAGCCGACGTAATGGCATACATGCATGCAACCAGTCCAACCTGCAGCAGACGGCGACGAACCGTTGATACAGACAAGTTCACACCTGTTGCAGTGCTTCAGCATCGAGCCACCATGTGAATGAAGCTGTACGGTCCGTTATGGCCATGCGGACAAGATTACGGTCATCCCGTGTTGTGGTCCAGTACCCGCTCTTCGCTGCGTACGACCTTCATCTATCCTCTGCTTCCACACACGCATCAATATCTTAGCAGCATGCCCTGTACGAGCCGAAATGTCACGGGATGACAAACCCGCTTCCCAGAGAGCGATCATTCTACCCCGTTCGAACTCTCACATGTCGATACGGCTCCCTTTGACGTCGACGAGGCATATCGGCACTCACTTTATTGTGTCCAACTTGTTTGACAACTCTGCACTGACTACACTGGGCGCAACATTGAACTTGTCGGACGACACGAGAGGGCTCTGCTCGGCCTACGTGTACCGCATCTCTCTGCAAACCTAATCACTTATTGCTTGCACACCCTTTTACACTTCCACCAAGTTTGGAGTTATTCAGGAAACTCTTTCTTGGTGTTGCATTTTCACAAACGGCAGTGTATATCCAAACTTGACATTAACAATTAGGCTGTGGCTCATGGACCCCATGTTCCTGTTCCATCATCACCTACAGTATTACCAGAGAGTAGTACTGATACTTCGAGTGTAGAAGATGACTTAAATTGGTCCCCAGACTTAGAAGATGACATTCCAAATCCATTCAGTCAGTCAGAAATAAACGATTTGATATGTGATTTGGGTCTTAACAAAGAAAAAGGTGAACTTTTAGGTTCAAGACTGAAAGAAAACAGTGTTTTAGGACCTGGAACACTTTCTACTGGTACATACATTGAGAAGAAAAATTCCAGAAATATTTTGTAAGGGAAGGGGAACTAGCATATTGTTGTGATATCCCTTACAAAGCAAAAGATTGGGTTTATTTATTGACTCAAGTAAGAGAAGTCTAAAAGGTGTTTTGCTGCATAATGGCAATATGTTTGCTTCAGTTCCAATGGATCACTCTATATCTCTTCAAAACATACCAAAATTTGTCTAATGTCCTAGAAAAAATTAAATACAATGAACACAGTGGTATGTATTCTGTGATCTTAAAGTGTGCAGTATTTTATTGCTACAACAAGCAGGTACATTAAATTCCCGTGCTTTTTGTGTGAATAGGACTTGAGCGAGAAAGACACTGGGGAGAAAATAATTGGCCAAAAAGGAAAAGATTTAGTGCCAGGGACAAAAAATGTAATAAATCGCCTGCTGATTGACTCAGAAAGGTTTGGTATCCCCTTTACATATCAAATTACGGATAATGAAGCAATTTGTCAAAGCTTTGGACAAACATGGTCCCATGTTTCCAACATCTTATTCAGAAATTTCTAATGTTGACTGAATCAAAAGTGAAAGAAGGCATTTGGCAGCCAAGATTTGCAAACTCATGAAGGATGTTCACTTTAGAAATATCATGATAGACATAAAGCTTCAAGCTTGGCACACACTCAATGAAATTATTCAACAAGTTTTTGGGTAATGTTAAGATGACCAATATGAGCATGTTGTTAAAACCATGCTCAAAAAGTTAACGGCACTCGGATGCAATGTAAATTGAAAATTGTATTTTTGGCATTCATATGCTGAATTTTTTCCTGAAAACTAAAACTTGCGTATACTAAGTGAAGGACAGGGAGGGAGCATATACTGCGCTCGAAAAGTTAAAAGGCACTTGGATGCAATGTGAGTTTAAAATCGTATTTTTGCCATTCATATGCTGAATTTTTTCCTGAAAACTAAAACTTGGGTATACTAAGTGAAGGACAGGTAGGGAAAGATATGAAACAAGGTAGCAGGATTGATGGGACATCTCCATGATGGCCATCTGCTGTTGGTGTTTAGAAACAACCCTCATCAGGACTACAAACACAAGTCAATTCAGCATTTGTTTTCAACAAAGCAGAGAAGAAAATAAAATCATAAGGTATGTTTGAAATTTCTTAGCTCCTGTAAACTGTTGCATATATAGAATTATTTCTTAGTGTGCGTGATTTCATGCATTTTAAATTGTACTTAAAACTAGAAATAAACTCAAATATTACATAATTCCTTTCTGCATGCCAAAAACTAATGGTACATTGTATGAAAAAATGGAAAGCATATTTGAATTTAGCATACCAAAATTAAGTTTAAAGACCTGTTTAACACCATGTTGCAGAAAAAAATTTGATTCATGTCGAACCACCTAAACTGCACTGAACTTCCAGTCAGTTACACTAGTTGCTCTCAGATTTAGGATGTAAACTGGATGAAACTGGCACAACTTTAGGATGACCTACATCATTGGTCACAGAAGTAAGTGTTTCAAAAGTATAAACCTGTGCATCAACTTACCTGTGGTACAGGAAATGCACCCATCTGGCAGCATAAAATATGAGAATTTCTGTATTAGCCTGAGAAAGACAATAAATTACATTGTTCACACACAAGTAAAAATGAGAAAGACAGGCGCATTCACTCACATAATGGATCACTCTGTTTAGTAATTGAATGAATGGATGGTATGCCATAAGTTACATTTTCTCAAAAAACACTATCTTATACAGAGCAGTGAGGTAAGATGAATCTGTGCATCATGACATTACTGCGTAGTTAGAGGATGCACCAGTAGATGATAGTGACATGTAATTCTGGCCGGTGGAAGAACATGGAATGTTACAGAGTGTAGGTGATTACTTCAGCCAGAGTTGAGCATTTAGATAGCTGTTGTCTTATGTTGTGTGACATGAATTGTTTTTCATGTTACTCCCAGAGACCAGCGGAGTTTAAACAACTGGAAAAAAGGTAATAATATGGGGGAGGCAAAAGATAAGAAGTGAAAGCATTTACAAGACATGGACAATCATATGTGAATAGACAGGAAAAAGAGATATCGTGTACCAGGTATTGATTCCAATCAACAAAGGAAAGAAAGCCGATCTAATGGATAAGATCAGTTCATAGAGGAAGAACAGCATTGTGAGTTTTACAGAAATCTATCATCTGCACAAACCTGTTAAGTCTTCTATTCGAGTGTGTGTCCTCTTCCATATACTTGAGTTTTATGGACATTGTTCTTGGAAAACAGTTTTCAGGTTGTGACTAATGTGCAAGCCTAGTCCATAAATTTCTATTTTATATCATAGTGGTATGGTCCTTATTGATACATACCTCCTTCCACATTTGAGAATGAGTGGAATAATCGGTAGCCAATTTCATGCAGCCCGGTCAGTGTCTGTGTTTCTGTACATAACTGCATTTCCTATAACTCATGGAAAGTGACATATCACATTCCTCCAGCCATACTTCAAGTAGTGACATGCTTGCCAAATTATTCTATAAGCCAATTTTTTACTTCTACCAGATGAAACGTGCACTGCAAACAATCCACTACCTAGCAGCATTAACAGTAACCACACACATCAATACAAAGTGTACTAGAAGCAAAGAGTTGAAGATGTGATAGATTTATAACTCATAATTTTGATGTTTTAATTAACTTAAAAAAGATGAGTAAAGCTTAATTAACACTTATTTAAGTACATTGCGTGTTTATAGCCCAACATTTTGGAACAGGTATTTGGAAAATTGTAGGGGAATTTATTTGCTCTTACGTATATCTTATAATTCCTAACACCAGTGGTGACAATAAATTTGAGTTAACCACATCTTTAATTGCAGCTGTTCTGACATGGTACAAGACCAGAACTTGTTGGACAATTACACAAAACATTTCTTAAAGTTGAACACTCAGTTTCAAGACGTGACAGAAGTTTTAGGAGAAATACATAAAATATTCAAAGTTTATAACTTTTGCCCTCTAAATCTCAATGAAGCCCTTCTTGCATATGTTGCAATGGTATGCCAATTTCTTCTCGCTAAATATATAAGTTCTTTAAAATGCAACAAGTCAGTGTAGTCTCCTCATAAATTTCTTACTTGCATGAGCTTCTACCCACATAACTCAAATTATGTATGTCCAAAATAGCAAACCTCTGTTCACAAAATAAGTCACATTTGTATGGTTTTCTGGTGCTGATGAATCAAATAACTATGCCTTTTCACACTTGACAAACGATTAAATCTTTAATATATAGAAGTGGTTGCAAATGTACAATTTCACTAAAATGGGTTAAATACTTCAGAATTAGTTTCGAGGAATCACTTCATTGTCAGCTGATTGCAATGGTTGGCTTTCCTCTGATGGATACAGATGCCTCTTTGTCCATCTAGTGGTGGTTCTACAAGTTTAGTGATCAAATTTTTGTCCATATGGATGTCGAAATTCATTAACCTTGGACGAAATTTCCAAAGAAATATTTTCTCCCAAATGTTTAACTCAGTAGGTTTTTGTGCATGCGTAACTCTTTTTGAAGATGACACATGAATAAAGCTCTTCTCACAAATTACATACCTGTGAGTCTTTTATCCCCATGTATCAAATTATGTAATTTAAATTATTCATATGTGTGAAGACCTCACAAATTTTACACAAGTGAGGATTTTTATCCTGACTCAAATTGTGATATTTCAATTAAGACAACTGAATAAAACTCATGTAAAAAATTTCACATTATGAGGCTTTGTATAATAATGTAGCAAATTATGCCTTTTCTAATGTGGCAACTGTGTGAGCCGCCTTCTCACACATTTCACAACTGTAAGACTTTTTACGCTCATGTATCAAATAATGGCTTTTCAAATATGGCAATTGAGTGAACCTCTTTTCACAAATGTCACACTTGTGAGGCTTTTTACCCTCATGTATCAAATTATGCAAATTCAAAGATGACACACGGTTAAACCTTTTCTCACAAATTACACACTTGTGAGGCTTTATACTTTCATGTATCAAATTATGCCTTTTAAAGGATGATGCATGAGTAAAGCTCTTGTCACAAATTTCACATTTATGAGGCTTTTTACCCACATGTATCAAATTATGCAATTTCAAAGATGACACATGTGTAAAGCTCTTCTCACAAATTACACACTTGTGAGGCTTTATACCCTGATGTATCAAATTATGCAATTTCAAACTGCCCATCTGGGTAAAGCTCTTCTCACAAATTTCACATTTGTAAGGCTTTTTGCCTTCATGTATCAAATTATGATATTTCAAATTTGACAGCGTAGTAAAGCTTTTCTCACAAATTTGACACTTGTGAGACTTTTTACCCTCATGTACCAAATTATGCCTTTTCAGCTGTGACAGCCGAGCAAATCTCTTATCACAAATTTCACACTGGTGACGTCTTTTACCTTCATGTACAGAACTATGCAATTTTAAATCTGACAACCGAATAAAGCTTTTTTCACAAATTTCACACTGGTGAGGCTTTTTACCCTCGTGTTTCAAATTATGATATTTCAAATGTGACAACTGAATAAAGCTCTTCTCACAAATTTCACACTTGTGAGGTCTTTTACCCTCGTGCATCAAATTATGCAATTTCAAATTTGATAACTTAGCAAACCTCTTCTCACAAATTTCACACTTGTGAGGTCTTTCACCCCCATGTATCAAATTATGTGATTTCAAATTTGATAACTTAGCAAAGCTCTTCTCACAAATTTCACACTTGTAAATTTTTTTACACTCATGCAGAAAATTATGCAATTTGAAATCTGACAACTGATTAAAGCTTTTGTTACAAATGTTACATGTGTGTGACCTTTCACCCTTATGCATCAATAGAGCCCCGCTCAAATTTTTTTGCCCATTATTTTTATCAGATTGTTCTGAGTGAACATGTTTTTCTACAGGTAGAGTTTTTGTTACATCACTTTCTTGACTTTCATATTCAGGACAACCCTTTCCAGAATTGAAGCTTCTGTATTTTCCTGAGTCTTCAGTAAAGGACAATGGTGAATCACCCCTGCTATCACCTGGAACTTTTGTGCATAATCTGAAATGTTGGAGGATTTAGCATTAAGTACAATAATGAAGTATGGAAGAGCATTAAACCTGAAAAGAGAATTTTGGTTTTTCAACAATCATCAACATTAGTTAAATTTCTTCATGTAGAGCAATCACATTATTCATTATAATTTAAATAACTATGTTAATGTGCAATATTATTACGTAGTTAATACCACCTTCAAATTAAAAACATGTTAGTGGTAAAACCAGTCTGATGTTTGTGATAGTATAAACACTGTTGTTACATGCAATGAGAATTACATCAATGTTCAGGTTTGCTTTTAACAGCAACTATTTGAAGTAATTCCTGTGTTGATTATACTTTGAAAAAAAAATTTCATAACAAGCCAATACAATGAATGAAACATTTCTCACAGATTCTCAAGTATTAATGAAAGACCTTCAATATACTATATATTCAACACGGAACATTTTAAAGACATTTAATGCCTCTTTAAAAGCTCTGATGTGACAGATGAGTTTTTCTAACCAATTTTATTATAAAAGCTCATTTTTTATGAGGATAAATGTTTACAAAAATGGTGTCATTACATATTTTGTTGTAGGTACAGGAGGCTGAAGCGTTAAGAAAATCTTAAAAACATGAATCGCTAGATGCTGGCCTTAAAGTTCCATAATCCTCTATAACATCACGAGAAGCAAATGAATGGGACTTAACACTTCAAAATAGTATAAAGTATTTGGATAATAAAACCAATATGAATATATATCACTGAAATGATTACTGTTACAAAAATATATTTTATGTAAATTGCGTTCAAATTTGCTAAAAGGCTTGGTCAACGTCCAAAAAACTTTTGCTTCACTTACTTGTCACTATTGTAGAGTATTTTTCATGTTTCAAGGAGAACAACCTCAACATCAGCTGATCGGTCAATTGGCTCTCATATGGTATCTGCCTTCCCCCCCATTATTTGGCACGCTATTGTTCCTGTTGGTGAGTTGTATAGTGTAATCTGATGCCGGTATTTAAAAATTCATGACTGCATTTGAATTCTTGATAATGTAAAGGTTCTCTCACACTATTAATTCCAAATGATTCTTAGCTGGTTTAAAAGCTTTACTTTTATTTGTTTTAATGTATATACTTTATTATTTTTAATTTTGCAAAAATAGAACAATTTAACAAGATCTACATTTTTAATTGGTTTAGGTTTTGTGTATCCCTCATGGTTTACAATAATACAAAATTGTACAAAATCCAATCAGAATGAAGAGGACTACTGCATCTCCTCACCATTTACCAGGCTTCAGTATGGCATGGATGAGGATGAATTAAGGATAAATCAGAATTTTTAGTGGGCAAGCTGGTTTATGGCCTTTTTTGGAGGAATTCCTCTGGTGACAATGCTTATACTCTTCATATAACATCCTCCATGGCCTTATAGTACCATGCTAGCCTACAGTTCCCGAGGACGCAAGTTCAAACCCAGCAAAGGGTGACGGATTTTTCTCAGATGTAAAAATCCTTAGCATAACTTCCTTCAGAAGGGAAGCAAAGCTGGTGATCCCATGTCATAGATTTACAGCACATAAAAGAGCCTCAAACCTGATAAAAGAGGCATCTCAGCAAAATTTTTGGTCTTTCATGCCTAATATAGAATGAGACGCTTAAAACCATAGCAGTTAAAGAGCATCCATAAATAAAATTATTTTTTTTTTCTCTTCATGTGCAAATAACCTCAAGATGAATGTGAACATACAATACTTAAGTGTTCCTTGGACAAAGAATAATACAAATTGTTTTAATGTGATGTTGCTGTATATATAGTTAATTACCTTTTACTTAAAGAAGAAGAAACATACTTGACCAAATGGATTTCTGCCAATTTAAATTAAGTATCTGCATTGTACTCAAACAGTGTCAGTCTCTCTTCTACTCATCAGCACAATGGGTGAGTAGAAGGTAAACATGTCTATTGAGTAATGCACCATCACAAAGTTCACTATCAAGGAAGACGTAAGACCATCCAAAGTTTTAAAAGAAACTGTTATAAAGGCCCAAGTGTATATGTGGCACAAAAAACCTTTACTGAGCTGGGAAGCTGTAGAAAATAAGTCCTCATCAATGATGCCTGCCATGCTGTTTGCTCTTACTGAAGGGTATGGGCACATATTGTGGCATTTGGTTGGTAATACATTTGTTATTTTGTGGTTGGTAATATTTGTTGGGTGACGGTTTAAAACTGGCAACACAGTCGGGTAATGATTTAATAAGAGTGGGGGGTAAATCGGTTCTTCTGAGTAAGCGTCTGACGCTCTCACTCTCCTGTAATGTGACTAGCAAGCAGTGTAGCTGTATTAGGAGATGCTCCGTCAAGCGGAAGGTAATATGTATCTTTCTTTATTCTCAATATAACTTACCATCTAAATTTCTGTCATGTGAATTCTTAATGTACTTAGTTCCTTCTTTCCTTCCACATAATGACCTAGGCATATTTTAGGAATTTTCAGGTGTTTAGGAACTTTGTGTTAGCTCGCCCCCGTCGGAACTCGTGTAGTTTGTGATGTTTTAAAAATCCGGTACCATGCTCTACCCCCGTGATATGTAAGAATATAAGAGGTTACGACAATATTAATCTCTGAAGCTGCTTCAGTTATGCGATTTATTGATGATGTACTTGACTCTGTCAGCTGGGCTACTTGTCAGCTTACTCAGAACCTGGAAGTCTGTAAACACTTACGAGGAGGAAGGAGAGGGTACTTGGGTCCACACAGCTGAGTATGAACAAGGAGAAGCTGCGCTAATGATGCCAAATGATGTTCGTCAGCTCACAAATGCCTTTTGGGACTCCAAGGGCATTTTGATTCTGGACTTTCTTCATAAAAGAAGAACAATAAATGCTGTCCACTACTACAGGCTTATGGTTGAGGTAGAACCAGCTCATCGTAATAACTTCAGCAACCAATCCAAAACATAATTTTTCTCCTACATAAGAGCACACACAGCTATGTTAATGCGAGAGATTCACCGGATAATTCATGAACATTCATAGTCCAGATTAATCCCCCTGAGGATAAATCATCATTTATAATTGGTTTAAACAATTTGAAGTGGCATTTAAGGACAGTGATTTGATGAGAATGCAGCATTGGTGTTATTTGTGCACAACTGGCTGCCAAAATTTCTTTTTTCAGGAAGGGATATAAATTTGTTTTGAAAAGCATACTTTGAAATAAGACAACTATGTAAGAAAGTGATACAGTAATGCTGCAACTTCTTTTATAATAAATAAAAATTCAATTTCTATTTTATCAACCCTCCTTCTAAGTACCTTTAGACTTAATCAATACAAAATTTCAAGATGCTATTTGTTGGAGTGATTAATATATTCCCATTTTTATATAAGTTCAAGAACAGGAGAAACCTGCTACAACATAAATGTTAAGAGTTATATTAGAAATTTGCTAGCCTATCCAGCACTGCAAAGGCAACTTTTTAAACTCGAATGGAAATTAACATAGGTAGGAAAATTATTAGAACCCAACAGATTTCTATGGCAAAAAAGATGTAATTCCTGAGTTTGAAAATAATATACAAATATCTAAAATTAAATCAAAACGTTAGGTTAAACCTATTCGCTATGTGTTATTGTGAAAATTTATTTTCCCTAAAATTGTATTAGTAATTTTTCTTAGTGGAGGATCAGATTTCCAACCCATGAACTCAAAAATACACATAGGAAAAAGATAAACATAACAGAGTAATAATTATGATTTAATTTCCAGATATGCCCTTAGATTTTCACGGATAACACTAAGATGAAGAATGATGGAAAACGTTCACCTAAAATCCATTTCTGGCAAGTTTATTTCATAGAAGAAAACAAATGTTCAATCTCTCCAGTAGTACACCAAAAAAGGTTGACTCTGCAGTTGCATTCTACTTAATCACATAGCCAATAATCTAATTCTGATTGGTGGAAAGATCTTTAAACATTTTATCACACTAAACTTGTCCTCCAACATCTTGGAGACAGCCTCAAGTAATAAATAACCAAAACTTTGCTTTGAGTTTAATAATTTTTGCATTACTATAATTAATTTTATTTATATCTCCCCTTTCTTTATGAAATTATAGTACAAATACCTAGAAGATTTTTTATACTGAATTCTCCACTTGTAACCTAGTTTTATTCAGCTCTGACTATGCCTAACATTGGATGAAAAATCCCATAATATTCATGCAAAAGGATGTGAAATATCAGCAGAACATCTTACATCCTTAACCTTCCCCCCGATAATTTTCCAAGTTCTGGAAATGCTACATAGCCTATCACTACCATTTTCCGGTGGAACAATCATCTGTCAGAATAGAGTAAATGTTTAGATAATCACAGTAGGTGAAATGTTAATTCCTTGTCGCTTCTACTTGATCCCAGTTATTTAATAACATAAAAGTGACACATTTTTCACACAATACAGAAATGTATACAATGCAGCAGAGGTGAAGCTGGTGAATATGAAGATTCTGACTGACGCGTCAAGTTAACCGCTTTGGAAATATCACCTAGTATACACACACTTGCATATAAATTCCTTTTATTATAGCAGTATTGTGACCAAACTAGCACGACAGTCTGCCAGGCTAGTGGTGAACGCTTTTTGTGCAGGAAATTTGAAAAAGAAAACTGTATGGTATCGCCATGCATTTAAAGAGGCTTTGACTGGCTACTCTTTGATAAAGTTCACCATCTACAGTCTGGGGCATTGCATTAATTCGTCTCTATAGCAACAGGGGGCTATAAAAAGAGATGCAGAAAATATGCGAGTCAGTTATTAGATGGCTGGAAGGGAATTATGAGCAGTTTACAAGTCAGAGCTGCAATGCAAGGCTTGTAGCGCATTTTCCACAAAAAATAAACTTTGTAAGGAGTTAATCTGTGTTTTTCTTTATCATGATATACATATTGGTTAGGTTATTTTGGATGTTACACTGGACATAATTTTCTCCCTCAATACCTATATGCACAGTCCAGCTGCGGGTTCCGTTACAAACTTTTGATAGGTACGTACCAGGTATAGGGGTGATGCTGCTGCTAAACTTTACCTTATACTTTGTTGACTTCAACTGCAGCTAAATGCTAGTTAAAGGTTTAGTCATGGATTGGGGGGGGGGATTATGAAAATCATATTGCAGTGATAGCCCTCCAAAGGGCTGGGAAATTGCCACCTGAGACATTTCAGACACTTAAGAAGCTGAAAATCAGCAGGATATTTCTATGTAACACCACCGAGTGCTTTAATGAAACTGGTACAATTGTTGACTGACCAAGATCGGGACATCCATGCTCTGTGAGGACCAGGACAGTGGTGAAAGCAGCATTGTCTTGTATCAGGAGAACTCCAGTGCAGAAGCAAAAATTGATGGTTCATGAGTCGAACATTTCCAGGAGATCTATGTCCAGATTAAGACCTTTGCTGAAGGTCTATTGCCAGGGTATGCACATTTCTTAACTACAAAACTTAAGCAGCAGAGAGATTTGAAATGCAAATGCCTACTTGAGCGTTACACTAATAACAGTCATAAAAAAATGTTGTAGTGAGACGTGAACAACTTGTTCAGAATGACCAGTGGACCTTCCGGCAGGATTCTTACCAGGCCACAAGGCAAGATCCACTCAATCTTGACTTGAGGAAAATATTCCAGATTTTATTGCTACACAAGACTGGGCCTCTAGCAGCACTGACCTCAACCCCTTGGATTACAAGCTATGATCAGTGCCTGAGGGTATTGCTTGTAAGAAAAGGTATTCCAATATTGAGTTTCTCAAGGGATCCCTGAAATCAAAAGTGGCAGATATCCCCATGGAGACAGTGTGTGCATGCTGCTAATGATGTATGGCCCAATAGACTTCGGCCCTGTATCAAGAAAAAGGGAATCATTTTGAAGAATATGTGCATTTAGCACAGAATACATATGGATATGTGCCAGTCAACTAAAAAGGGGCGGCAGGGGGAAACAACAGCCCCCCCCAAAAAAGGCATAATACATTGAAGCCACAATAAAAAAAACTCTGTAATAAAACTTATGGCTAGACTAGGATATACACTACATGATCAAAAGTATCTGGACACCACGCTAAAAATGACGTACAAGTTTGTGGAACCCTCCATTGGTAATGCTGGAAGTCAATATGGTGTTGGCCCACCCTTAGCCTTGATGACAGCGTTCACTCTCGCAGGCATACTTTCAATCGGGTGCTGGAAGATTTCTTGGGGAATGGCAGCCTATTCTTCACGGAGTGTGGAACTGAGGAGAGGTATCGATGCAGGTCGGTGAGGCCTGGCATGAAGTCTGCATTCCAAAACATCCCAAAGGTGTTTTATAGGATTCAAATCATGACTTTGTGCAGGCCAGTCCATTACAGAGAGGTTATTGTCCTGTAACCACTCTGCCACAGCCCATGCGTATGAACAGGTGCTCGATTGTGTTGAAGGATGCAATCGCCATTCCCAAATTGCTCTGTTTTCTGCTCTATTACATTCTCAACATAGCCTTCATAAATCCTTTTTAGTCCTTTAGTAATTTATGAATTTAAATCATAAGGTGTTTTATAGCCCAAACCCATCAGGAACAATACAGCTTCTCAATGGTGAAAGTGCCATAAAAATTGGTTGAGTATCTTTTAAGATTAACTACATACACACCACCTACATACAAATTTTCTGTCTTTATAATATTAGTATAGATAAAGAAGCACCAGTAAAGGAAAATGTAATAACACAAGAATTAAAAGGTTTCTTATTGGAATATTAGCCAAGAATGAAGTCTTACCTTGGTGATTTTACTGGAGTGAAGTCCCCATCCTGTAATGGAATAATACATACAGCTTCAACACAATCATCTATACAGTGATAGTTAAATATCCTACATAACACAATTATCTTTAAAGTACCAGGCTTGAATTATTTTTAAATTGGTATGTTGCGTTAGAAGTTATATAGAAACAAGATTTGACATTACATCATGTAATGAGGTGAAAGAGCCATAGAAAAAGTATTTAGATCTGAATAAATGGTTTGGTTTAAAGCATAGATGACTGCAAATGAAATGTTTAGTAAAGATAAATCAGAATCTATGATTCAGCTAGCCTAGTATTAAGGAGCCTCATGTGATACACCTATATGACTTCCTGCACCAATCACAAATTCACATATGGCAAAATTCATATAAAGGATTAAGAACCATTCAAAATGAAAAGTAAGGACTTTGCATGCATGCATGGTATTTAATGGAAGCATTCTCACTGAATCACATAAGCTGCTAAGTAATGCAAGAGATTGCAAACTCCAAATTTTATGCTTGTGTTGCATGCATAGAGGAAAACTTTGCTTTCTTTCTCCAAGTATTGCCAGCTTATGAACAAAACAAGATTTTATGCTATCTACTGTACAGTGTTGGTGCTCTTCCAATTGGTCATGACATGCCAGAACTGTTGTTTGCTTGGTACAACACTTTTTGTCTTATTTACAAAGAATGGATGACTTTCCATACTACATATGTCATTCAATTTGAAACTTGAGGTATACTTACAAAATTGTCACATGCAATTTATGATCTAGAAACCTGTGACAATTTTGTGTTATGCCTACAGCTGCATTAAGAAAGGGGCCTTGTTCTTGTATCCATGTTATGTTAATGTTTCTATCACAAAAGTTATTTCAAATTAAACAAAAAGTGCTTTAGTTACAACATGTGGAAACAACATTCAAATGCATATTCATGTTAATAAACCCTTGCAATGGAAAATAAAGGAAGGAGAAAAGCAAACATAGAAACTTTAGTGACCATTAGATGACATTTGGAAAACAAAGTTGCACATGGAATATTTTGGAAATGGCTAACATTAGGAACAAAATTTGAACTGTGCTTTTGAATGTCCACTGCATTTTTCGAATAATTATGTTTTGTCTGTTTTTGAGGTACCTTAGGTGTAATTACACAAAGTTCAATAAACTAAAGGGTTTACAGAAAATCCATATATTTATTTGTCAGGCAAGTATCTTAAATATACTGAAAAGATACAATCAGACAGAAAAATTCAATGCCATTGAAATAAAATAGAGCAGTCATTTTGAGAAAATAAAAGATAACAATTTTCCCATACAAAACGTACTATGGGATGGAAGAATTTTCTTGAAGGTCTTGTTGCAACCTTTAAGGATGATGAACTTAAATCCAAGATTTGGTTTATAAATCTTTTTTGGAAACCACAGTAAACTTTAACATTTATATGCACAAATTCAGATTTTTATTGCTCTAGTTTCACTTTCTATGCCAGAACTTACTGGTATATGTTTCAGAGACCATCATCAGCCTAGATTCACTGCCACACTTCCTTCTGTGACTTATGATGGTGTTTTCTAGCTGGACATACTGCACCCCTTTTCATACAGGACATCACAGTTTAATACATTATGTTTATTCTTACATATGAATAATTTTGCTCAAATGGACAAGTTCTGCTGGTTTTCTAAGGGCCTTGAAGAGCTTCAGTTTCTCTTCCAGCTGATGATTTGTGGACTAAAAACGCTCTGCAACTGCTGATCTCTCCATTTGTTTATATTTCACGTTTCTCATGTAAAAAGGAAAACCAACCATGGAAACACCCGTACAAAAAATTATCAGAAACCTCAATAAGATGTATTTTATACATGAGTAGATAAAGGAAACAAGTCAGTGATCATGGACAAATAGGATTAAGAGACAAATATGGAAACCATGTTGCATGGCTATGCGTTTAAACCACTAGAAACAGATCCAACACAAAAACACTTCTATTTACTTTGAAAGAGATAAAAACTGTTATAGGAGAGCAAGAAACGGAAGTTGTGATACCAAGCAGCCCAACTAAACCCATGATATATGGACTACCAAAGATTCACAAAGCCCAATCACCAAAACAATACACACACCAACAAACAATCTGGCAAATTGATTACCCAGAATATTTCAGGAACTCTCCAGCCAAAACATCTGAGCATAAGTAACACCTATGACCTCAATAGGAAAATTAAAGATATAGAAATAGAGGAAAATGATTTACTGTTTCTTTTGACATCCTGTTACTATGCCCAGCATATGAAAAGATAAGCTAGAAGTAGTTTTGATAAAATGGCTACACTACAGATATTGATAATGAAGCAACAGGGCAACACCAGATACTGACCAAACTGTGTATAATCAAAATTAATTCACATTCAGGAACAAAGTGTACTCACTGGTGAATGATTTAGCAATGGGCAACACAATTTTTCCATTTCTGAGTTTGTTGGAATGCATGTAACAGAAGCATTTCTGCACATATATAAACTCTGGTATAAAAGTGTAGATGACATTTTTTCCATAGTACACAAGTAGTTTGTGAAGGATGCAACAAATCTACTGAATTTACAATAGAAACAGAACCCAATAACATTATCCTCTCTCGACATAAAAATCATTAGGAATCAGCTTAAAATAAGCTTTAGCATATATATTAGACACACATACAGATAATTACATTAAAAATGACAGCTAGAATCTCAGGGAACACAAATATGCAATAATAAATAACCTTACATTCAGATTGGTAAACATACAGATGAACACACAAGAGTGCAAAAAAGAACACAACAAGCTTCTGGAAATTGTGCATAAAATGACTTCACTAAAGAGAAAATAGAAAGGAAGATAAGGAAATTAAAAAAGAAACAAATAATAGAAATCATTACACTAAGGAATATAAAAGAATCCAGAAAGTTAAAAAATTCACCTTTCACCAATGGGCCTTCCAGAAATTCAAGAAAATGTTCAAAGAATATCGAGCCTAGCCCCAGTTAACAGGCATTACTTAAAAACCATACTCAAGACCAACTCAAAGGACAAAATTCCAGTGGGAAAAACTTCTGGTATTTATGAACTTGGATGGCAAGATTGCAAGGAACTGCATTTAGGGAAGACAAAGGGGAAAACAGATACAAGGTTGAGGCAGTATTTTAATACCTGAATAATTTCAATTGTAATTTATAATAAGTAAATTCAATAACAGCCCATCTTGAAACAATATGTATGTAATATTTATTTAAATTATATGTAAGTCATTACAAATGCTTATTTTTATTGTAAACATATTTTAATAATGTTATGTGAATACATTACATACTCTAATAATGCAAGAGCTGTGAGAATAATAAGTTTTAAGTTGCTAACAATGAATAATAATGAGGTAAACTTGTGGCAATAATGTGTTTAGAGTTTGAAATGTACTGGTCATGATTAGAGTGATGATGACGTAAATTCTGTAGCAGTTTTAAATTAGCCAATCAACAGCAAAGGAAAGTTTTAAGTTAAATACAGAAATTCTATTGAACTAGAATTAGCCAATCAGAGACTTGCAATACCATAGCTTATGGGTTTTTACCATTGAGGGTTGCTCAGTTGCTGGCGAAACTGGGTAGAGTATAAATGGGAAAATGTGTTCTCTACGGGTGATTAGTAAACACAGATATACGCGCTAAGTGAATGTATAAAAGTTTCTCACAGTTCTTTAAAAAGTGTAGTGGTTTATAAATATGTGCAATATTCTGTGATGTCTACAATTATTGTCATATCGCGCCCTGCATAAGATACATGACTCTAAAGTAAGACTGACGCAGCCGAGGCAAATTCAAACATAAGTAATATTACGTAAGGATCAAAATTCAAACCGACACCCAAAGAGAGTTACAAACTACATAAAGCAACTATTATTACATAAAACAATTCTTCAAGTTTACATAAACATATATTACGTAACAACACACTTCTTCAAGTTTGGCATCCCAAGCGTGGAGCTAAAAAAAATCCTACTTCAAGTTAGGTTCCAAGCGTGTGGCTAACAACAACAGTAAAACTTCAACAGTAGAAGAAACCAACTACTACAAGTTAGCTTTTAATTGCAGGGCAGATAAAGTAATTCACGTAATTTATTACACACCAACAAACAACCTTCTTCAAGGTTTAAAGAACTCATGAGAAATGTGCAATATAAACAAATGGACAAATCAGCAGATGTACTGTTCACCAATGGAAAGAAAGTCCCTGACAGGAATGTGCTACCCTTATCCGTTTGGAAAAAGTGCGACAAGGACAGTGAATGTATGACGGAGAACGCATGCTACGCAAGGAGTAAAACCATTCAACTGAGCTGTCGTGTGTGTCATAAATAAGGGTAACCTAAGCAAGTAGGCAGGGTTCTGACCATGTCTAATCAGCAAATTCCCCTCTACCCTTCATACCCCGGGGACTTTCTTTGCTGTGGAAGACAGTAGAGTATTTTGGTACAGATCATCAGCTGGAAGAGAAACTCAAGCTCTTAAATGACCTTAGAAGACTTGCAGAACTCTCCATTTGGGAAAAATTATTCATATATAAGAATAAGCACAATATATTACACTTTGATATCCTACACGAAACGTATAACATTGACAGTATGTACAGTCAGAAAACGCCACCCACAAGAGGAAGTGCAGAGGTGAATCCAGGCTCATGGAGACAATAGTCTCTCAAACATGTCACAGTAAGTTTTAGTGTAGAAAGTAAAGCTACAGTACTACCTATCTCAATTTGTGCATATAAACGACAAGATTTGGTATTTATTCAAATGTTTGTTTTTGAGTTATGCTGATTCCCTCACTCTGTCTCAGAGGCTGTGTATGCACTGACCTGCATGGCAAACACATACACACAAGGTTTTTTTGGTGAACTCTCAAAATTTAATTTTTGGATGGAATACATTACTTTTTCTTCTTCTAACACATATGTATGTTGTAGAGAATATAAAAATATATATGTATGGAGACAACTGCAGGGAATATACCAATAACCAGATTGTTAGCATGTGCTGGGCTTGTAAACAATTATCTTAAGGGTTGAAAGGCTGTATCTTACAAATTCTAAGCAGATGATCATTAATGATAACAAAAACAATATATTTAATGGGTTTTCAGAAGAACAGTTTTGTCCACAATCCAGTCACATCTGAATATATTCCACAGAACATTCTATTCCATTTGTAGCAAAGAGATTTAGATATATCCAGACTGTAAAAGTGACAATCTTCATTCTTTTCCTAAGTATTCAGATACTTGCACATAATAATATACAAGGAGTATTATAAAAGAAAATTATTTTCATAATTCTTTCACCACTGAATCATGCTGTCTGCAGGACAAATAATATAAGACACTTTCAAACATTTTAGAAATGAGCAATAACGAGTATCTACATACTCATATCTGTTTCACCCTACTTCTCTTACATATTAATATTCAGGGATTTTTTATCCTTTGCTACCACTACAGGCCTTGCAGTCCTAAGGGTTAAAAAGAAAAACATTGAACCTTATAATCGGGTTGTGTTCTTCCACTGACTGAATTTCTTTTTGATTTCATTTAGCACTCATTTTGTTTTATTTTTTTCAAGTTGGAGGAAAGTGTAGCTGATCATCAGATTATTTCTGGTGTGATTTCAACAAAACCTTCAAGTATCTTACAGTTTTCAACAACTATTCCTTTCAACCCTTTAAATACACCATCACTAGAGCCCAGAAGTTCATGCATTTACATTTCGCCCCCCCTTTCTTACAACACAATGCTGGTAAGTTATGTGTATGAATCATCAGCTTATAAGCTTATTAAAAACAATTTGATGTTGCATATAAATGCATATTTTGATAAAAACATCATATTTCTATCATTTTAGTGTTTTTGTGGCATAAAACCATCTTCTTTTTTCCATACAAGATTACAAATATTGCAACTCTGAACTGAGCGCTTGTAAACACGTCGGGGAAGTCCTGAGCTGTTATCTTGAAATAGTGTGAAGCTGCATAAACTATTGCATAGCCTGCATCAGGGTCTCTTCACAATCAGGTCACTATAATTTGTTCCATGTGCAGTCGTAGTATTGCATTTCTCCGAGTATTACTTTCAAGTGTTTGTCAGCGAATATATTAAAATAGCCCTGTGCCAAAAGTAAAACTTCTAGACCTAATAATCTTCAAAATGAATTTGTGAGTGATTTGATTTGTACAGACAGCACAATATTGTTTTGTAGAGCATGCGAAAAAAACCTGGGAAGTGGAAAATGCTCTCAAGTTACTCAACACATAAACTCAGCAAAGCATAAGCAATTATTGGCAAACAAACGCGAAAAAACAAGCCAAAGCAAAAGCAATTGGGGGAACGTTTAAGGAACAAACTAGATCAATTTTCTTCTGATTTATGTGAAGCATTTTTAGCATTTGATATACCGCTTTGGAAACTTACTAATCCTAATTTGAGAAACATTCTTCGTAAATATAGCACACATCATCATGTACCTGACAAAAGTACATTACAAAAAGGTATGTCAGGCATTTGTATGACAATGTTGTATCAACAATGTGAGATAAACTGGAAAATAAGTTTATTTGGGTCTCGATAGATGAAACAACAGATTCTGAGGGTAGATTTGTTGCAAATGTATAGTTGTTGTTCACCAATGGCACTGGGGATTAATTGATCTGCATCATTTTCCCTCTGGCTTCCCAATATAAAGTCTGTAAGTTAACAGTTTTATGACCTTTTAAGGGGAACACCATAGTCTACCTCCACATGGTGTTCCCTGTGTAACGCTAAATGAACTACAACACAGGCATGCTTCCCAAAGCAAATGTAATAGTTGGTACCCTTAACAAGCAAGAACCAATGGTATCATATCTTCTTAATAGGATAAATTTGGAAGTCATAAACAAAGTAACAATAACTCAATCTGCAATCAACTCTTTAGAATTACCATGGCCAAATGTAATTAAATATGTTAGGGTGTTTGTATTCGTCACAGATGGAGCCAACTTCATGATTAAATCAGGATACACACTGAATGGTATTTTACCTAATTTAATACATTTAATGTGCCTTGCACATGCACTCCACCGCATATGTGAACAGATATGTGGAGTATTAACTTAGTGGATCGGTTGTTGCTATAGTATAAAAATCTTTTTTGAAAGCCCCATCGAGAGTTCAATTATTTAAGTCCTTAGCGCCATCAGTTCCACTTCCTCCTGAACCAATATTAACAAGATGGGGAACTGCTGCCCTCTACAGTCAGTAAAAGAGGTTAGCTCCTTAAGCAGTGTAGGCACCTCCAGTGCTCCTTAGATCTGCATCCATACTTAAGCTTCATTCACAATGAAATGTAAGTGCTAACGTAATGCAGCATAAGTGCAGGCGTGAGGGAACACCATTCACAATACGGCCGTAGGCATAACACAAGAAGTTTGCACGGAGTTTCTAGATTCTTAAACTAATTGCGGAAATGTTCCGAGTGCACCGTAAGTTTCAAATTGAATAATATAACCAACAATACCAAATAAGAAAGTTCACTCAATATTTTATAAATAAGTAGGTCACAAAAAAAAAAAAACATAAGTCCAAGAGCCGCCCGTAGTGTTAGTGACATTACGACTGCTCGCTCTATCAAAAAAGCATTTTATACTCTGGCATTAAACTTTACAATAATTTACCAAGCAATATCAAGGCAATTAAAAAAGTAAACCAGCTGAAATCTAGTCTTAAGGCACATCTAATTAACTACTCCTTTTATTGTATTAATGATTACCTTGAACACAAATGTATAACATGTGCAAAAACCTATTATTATTTGTTTATAGCTTGACATGTCCAATAGTCAATGTACATTATACCCAATCACTTTAACGGTAGAATAAAACTGTTTGCTCAAAACATTGATAGTTGTGCAAGTACTATGGAAGCAGGGCCATTATTCCGTATGTGGGTAGTCAGCACTTTCGTTATCAATATGTAACACACACACACTTGCATCATGTTAGCGTTGCTGTCATTGGCATTCTGCTGCCAAAATTGTAACATCATGGGCCCTAAGCTGCAAGGGCTGCAGCTACAGAGCGACAACAGGGTGTAGCCATAGGCACAGAGCAGCTGTAGGATCTGCGCGTCTAAACTCGAATATTCCACTTTAGCTACATTTTCCTTGCTTCGCGACATTCTGTTATATATATATATATATATATAAGAACCCAGGGTACTACACAACTCTGTGTATTAAAAAACCTTGATTCCGTAAGTTTCTTAAAATTTCATACCTCCTTCCCGTGTAAGAAATAATGTCCAGAAACTGCAGCAAGTTACAGCTGCACAAATTATATTAATGCAATTTTCATTATCTCTTTGAGCCTGAGCCAAGAAATCTAGGCACAGATGCCAGGTTCATCCACTAAATTAAAGGGGATTCAGTAAGGAGGCTACCATAACCTCTTGAGAGAAATGAGAGATGGTAACCCACAATTTGTATGGCACGGCCTAATGGAAGAGCGCACGCATGTACATTAGACAGCTAAAGTCTCGCATCGCAATCATCTGCTGTTGAACAGCAGCCAATGCAAAGAGAAAGAAATGCAGAATTCTTCCTCTATGCACGCAACACAAGCATAAAGTTTAGAGTTTGCAAACTCTTGCGTTGCATGACTATGTGAATGCTTCCATTAAATAACATGCACCTATGCTACGTCTGCGCTTACATTTCATTGTGAATGGGCCCTTACAGCCCAAAATTTATTGTCTTTAGTGAATTGGAAGCTAATCTTGTTTTCCTGTCTGCACACATTTCTGGGCTACCTAAAGCTATTACCTCCTTAGAAACAGTAGGCCTAGCCTTAAATGAAGCACTCAAAGTATTTCAAGAAACAACATCTAACTTAAATTCTGTTTCCAGTAGTGTAGAGGAAATATTAAAGAACAAAATGAACAGGTAATATAAAAAAATCTTGGATATGAACACATATGTAAAATTAATGACATTGTAAATGGATACACTACAATTAATTTACATGAATTGCCTTTTACTGTGAACCAGTTAGCATCATTTAAGTATGCGCCAGTATCATCCTGTGATGTAGAGGGGAGTTTCTCAAGATATAAATCCATCTTCAGAGATAACAGGTATTCTTTCAAGTTTGAAAACCTCCATCACATGGCTGTTGTGAACAGCAATTCATCACTTCTTTTGGGCAGTGAATCAGAAGATTCTACTTCTCAACAATACATGGAAGTTCAATTTCATCTCCCTTTGTTTATAGTGAAGAATATTAAACATACGGTCGAATTCATAGTCGTAGCTTATTTCAAGGAAGTCCTTAAGCAACAACTTTCAACACACAGAAGCTACTCTTTCAGTGAATAAGGAAATGCTTATTCATATAAGGAAGCTGCAACCTCCACTTATTAGCAATAAGGGGAGCCGATGCATCTTGCATCAACTCCCTACAACAGAGGTTAACGATAATAGCAATTTCATGGCGTATATGGAATTTCATAACAAAATTGTACTGCATATTAATAAACAAATTTGCATGACTTGCAGAATTCACTTGAAACACATAGGGACGCTGAACTTAAGAAGTGATATCGGTTTACCAGAACGCCTGTTGTAGTAATCTAAGCCTCTGCTAAACAACATATCCTTAACAAATAGAAGTTATGAAGTCATTATGTGAGACAGGCTTACTTGAAAAAATAATGTAAAGAATCTCAGTGCGATGACACAATCCGTGTGTTTTCTATTCAGACGCTTTCCCATTTACGTTGTACAAAGTCCTTAGGTGCCTAGAAAATGAAATTCTGTCGCACTTATTCAGAATCATTTAATAAAATCCTAAAAATAAATTGTGGAAATACTTCTGTAATAAATAAAACTACATCTCTGCAGTGCTTTTCTTGATCAAATTACCTATTTTGCATAATTAGCACCACTGCAATGAATAACTTAACAAGTCACATGTCTTTACAATTAATTTGCAAATATACATTGGGTTATCAAAATCTTGAACAGAGGTTTACCAATTTCGCATTAAAACTGCTGTTAAAGCCAAATATTGTAAGTTATTGAGTTCTTTTGCTTTTCTGATTACTGCTAGATGATGTAGTAATTGCATTTGTGATTTGCTTCCATGCATGCATATACACAGTGCACATATTGTAAATACTTCTAGCTGCTACATTTTATGCTAGAAAGTTAGGTTTTCAGTTTTAAAACAGCCCACAAGTAAATATCACTTGAGGCCAGTACATCACACAGGTCCAATTGCCTGCATTCTATGATGTCTTTGTATCTCAGCACCAACTCTTTTAGTTGATTTTGTTCCTGATCGCTGAAATATTTTCTTTTTGGCATGTCTTTGGCCTAATTAATGTAACTGTATAACTATTACTACAAACCCCTAACTAAATTTACAATCTACTTGATTTTAAATGAAAGTTAATTAGTAAATGTATCATTTAAAACTCACAAACTTCTACCATATGCTCAACAGCTGTTGTGAACAAAACTAAGAATGAAAATGAAAATGGCGGCTGACTATGTGGTGACTTGCATGTTCGTTTACACATTCCTTTGTGCATCCAAGTGGCTGTAAAACAGTTGAACCATGTTGCCACATATGCTTCGGAAATAAGTAAATGTTTAGCACTGAGCATGTAAGCACCGTCTATGCATACCAAATGGTAATAAGCATTTCCTTATCAGAAGGAAATACTTACTGCTTAAGCATCTCCTTTTCACATATAAGCAAAGACATGAATTCGACCCATAAAGTATATTTTAAGTGCATATTTACTGGCATATTTTCAAGTTTTTTAGAGCATATTTGCATGCATATTTCATAGCCTTTTAGGACATGAACTCCTGGGCCCTAACCATCATACACCGTACACATTTGCTATATCTAATCTTTATAAATTTTATATTCCATAATGTATACACTATCAAGTAGTAGTAGTAGTAGTAGTAGTAGTAGTAGTAGTAGCAGTAGTAGTAGTAGTAGTAGTAGTAATAATAATAATAATAATAATGCAAAAGATTTCTATACAACCCACCTTAACATCATCACAAACAGGTGAACTTTCTGTTTCCAACCACCAAGATTCTTCTTCAATTTTTATTTCATTATCCATTTCATGATCACTGTTGTATTTAACTTTCATTACAGGATCCTCTGGAAGAAATTCCATCCCTTTCTGTGAACAAAACTCTGTAAAAGGAGTCTCTGATTTAATTTCTCTTTTGATTGCAATGTCACAATCATCATCCAGAAAGGGAGCATCGCTGTTTGTCTTCATTTCAACATTCTTGATAAAGAACACTCTCTCATTTTGTGAGGCTATGGGATCTGAGAGAGGATCCTCTTCTTTGATTTCTATTTTGGTTTCCATTTCACAACTGTTACTTCATCTGATGGTGCTAAGTCTGTGGAGAAACAAACATATCATAATAGTAGAACAATGGCAAGCAAAGTGTACGGGCATGAGACAGGATTACTGTATACAGTTGAATTGTGTATCTGTTACTGCCCCACCTCCACTCTTGCTCATCTCACATGTCTTCTAACACCATATTCTAAAACTGTGTTACATAACAAAAAATACAGCATTATAATGAACTAACTAATTTTGAAGATTGAGAAGCTAGTAACAGTGATGTATCATAATTTAAAATAAAGAGAGTTGGAGGTCGTTGCACTACATCACTAAAAGGTTCTTACTTTGAACACGTTTCAGCAGAACAGTTTGCTTCCATCATCAGCATGTTTCCAACTGATTTTGCCGGTTATTGTCTGGGGAATGTGTGTGGTTAGTGGTGTTCTTTGGTGCTGGGTTGATGAACCTCTAAAGGCTGCACCCATACTAGTGGCTTTAAAATGAGATATGAATATTTAAAAAAGATGTGACCAACCACCCATGCATCTATTTCAACACACTTTCTTAAATAGTAAAAACATTGCAATATGTCAATAAATTGCTCCATATTTGTAATACTGTCCATTAGTGGATGAAAGGCCAACACAACCATATTAGCGTAATCTGCAAGAATAGCAATGTTAGAGGTGGCAAATGCCGAGTTACTGGTATGACACTCATCATTTGAATCCAGTTCATATGCACACAAACCTCAGCCTGAAATTGGGTAAACCTTGAAACCATGGGACATTATGGTTTCACCAAAGCTCACTACAACCTGGCAGTCTACTCTGCCCTCCTACTTCTTCTTCACCACTTCTATTTCATAATACTATTTGCTTGAATGTTGGTGGCCCTTCAGGATGAACTGAATGATTTACGATAGCCAGAAGGACCCAACTACTGGCCAAACATTAAACTAATCAGTGAAAATAAGCATGGGAGTAAGTTAAAATCTTGAAATATTGCTGCAGGTTAAATTCCATTTACCTCACAACATGTTGTGAGACACGTTATACATGAACAACTCACCTCACAGAATTTGCAAGTCCCTCTGGTGCCAGAATATAACAACACCCATCACTTCCTTTGCTCTGTAATCCTTACAAGAAGGGGAAACTTCAGGAACCACCATGCAATCCTTGAAGGCAGATTCACCATGTACACAGGTATCTACATAGAAAACACAAAATACCTCTTAAAGCCCAATTATATTAACTTTAAAAACAACTCCAAACAATATGGCAGCAAAGCTGCATGTCACTACCAACACAATGAGTGTGAACAAAACAATAATACGGTGTAGGGTAATTATAGGGATAAGCTGACCTTATATGGCAGCTCTTAAATTTTAAAAATGCTTCAATAAATTTATTGCCTTATTTTAATTCCACACTTCTTAAAAAAACTGCGGAAAGTTTTTTTCTTTTTAAGTAAACCACACACACTAGCTAATACTTAATTAACATGGTGTTTCAAAGTTAGTATTGTGTTAGTAGAGTGTGATAGTATCGATTGGATTAATGATGTTCCTTTATTTTGAGGTTTGAAGTTCTTTTATGCTAAATCTGGAGGGGCATATGCAATGGCAGTAGGAAGTACATTCTATGATGTGAGGGCACCTGTGTTGTGCAAGCGTGGAGGATGTAGGGTTGGAGAAATTCAATTTGTTTGCTTGAGGAAGATACGAGAATTCTTAGTTTGTCATGCTGTGTTAAGTAGGCAATGTATCTGTGATATTTGCATGCTATGGTTAACGCTAATTCAAATTCTAATTTATTTCGTTGGCAGAAATATGCCCGTATTAGAAAAACAAAAGAAGAGAAAATGTACATACAATAAATCAGTGGTTTTTGGAGCATTTTTCAGTGGCGTGAAACTATCTGTGGAGAAGGTAAACCGTTTTGTTTTATTTTGGTTAATAAGGGATCCAGTTTGTCACACATTTATGGAAAGGGAATTCCAGTTAGGTGCTAATGCGGTATTAGACTGGTGTTCACTCTGTAGAGAGGTATGGATTGGGTGTTTCATAATAAGACAATTAGACAGTGTTGGTGTTATCGTTGAAATTGATGAAGCTAAAGTAGGGAAAAGGAAACATAATTGTGGTCATGTTTTACGACGACAATGGATTTTTAGTACAACAGAAAGGGAAAATCTACAGAACCTTTTGCTGTTGTGGTGGAGCAGTGTAATTTAAAGACTTTATTAAGTGCTATAAAAGAATCTATTTTGCCAGGGCAACTTTAATGAGTGATTGTTTGCATGCTTACGATTGTTTAGAAAACAAAGCATATGGACACTTTAAAGTGAATCATTCAGTTAACCTTATTGATCCTGATTCTGGAGCACATATGCAGAATATTGAAAGAGCTTGGAGGGAGGTTAGGGTGAAAGTTCCTAGGTATGGAAGGAAAAAGCATTATAGTGGATATTTAACAGAATTCATGTTTAAGAAGGCTTATCCAGACCATCGAGATCACGCGCATTAATTCTTCAAGGCAACTGGAATGTTGTATACTACACTCTATATTTGAGAGGTGAGAAATTGTGGTTTTAGTGGAATATAGCATGTATTTGACCGTTAAAACAAGTAGGTGGTGAGCATAGGCTGTCAGGCCATACTGAGCCATAGTGAACCACAGTAAATTGACAGGATCCTCTGATTTTTTGATTACCCAAGGTTAGTGTGTGTAAAGAAGCTTGATTTTCTGAATACTACATTTTAGCAACTTGCAGGTATGTGCTTTAGTAATTAAAAACAAAAAAAAAAGGCAAAAAAGGTGTGCTTATTAGTGTTTGCAAATCCAGTGGTATGAGTTGTAGGCTTGCTTGCCGTACATTTTTTAAGAAGTGTGGAATTAAAATAAGGCATAAATTGAGGCATTTTTTTTAAAATTTTGGATCAGCTCACCCTTATAATTACCTGGTGCAGTTAGTTTGAAACTAAAATTCTACATTTGTTTAAAAGTGAATTTCCAACAATAGCAGTTTCATTAATAATAACTATGTTGGTTACAGTTTACATTAATGACAAAAAATAAGATTGTGGCAGTTCAACGTTTTAATTTGGGGAAAACAAATAAAAACCTGATGTCTTACATTCACATGGCTCTCTCTAACCATCATTGTATATTTTTAAAGGCTTACTACATAAATAAAGGATATCTTTGAAACTGCCAGTTTATATCAAAATGTGCTGTGGCAATCACAATCTCCAAGGTGTTCTCGACTTTTAGTTTCAATTTTCCAATTGGCTTTACCATACTTTTCAGAAGTGCTATATAACCATCATTTCTGGCGATGTTACTCAAAGTCAACATATAGTGACCCACTTTTTAAATATATGACCATTGCTTCGCCTCCTGAACCAACTTGTATATACAAGGAAATGTGTAATATAACCGTTTCTACAAACTCCATTAACATGTTGAGTTTGGAGTGGATATGAAAACAATTTCCCAATAAGCAAATTGTGGCTAAAAGGCAAAACATGTTACAGGTAACTTGAGCTCAAACGTTGCCAGACTGGGATATATTTTGACTACAGGAATGTAATTATTAGTAATGTATATCAAGAAATAAATTACAAGTTAACATCTTATTTTGTAAAAGGAAACATTTCAAATTAAACTAACTAAAAACAATAATTCGATTAGTTTTAACCAACTACTTCCTGTAATGGTAATACAGTGTTTATTTACATGCGTGCGAAAATGTTAGTGCTACAGATGGTGCAGTGAAGCTTACAGATAAATTGTAAGAAGCTTTGGGTAAATTGTCATACTTTTGCCTGCATTAGGTCGTACGCTTGCTCTAACGTAATGCTGCCAATATATGAATAATGCCACCGAAGCCGGTAAAATACTCAGCCTCAAAGCGTAGCCGAGGGATGTTTTTTATAAGGAGAGGAGTGTAGCAAGTTCTGCGAAGCGACGACAGAGCATAGCCCAGGGATCTGCGCGTCTAAATCTCGAATGATTCACGTTCGCAGAAACAACAGCACATCGCATATTCAGTGCATTTCACTTCTTATTTAGGTTGGCAGTACCCACTTTGCATGGATAAATGGCTACGTTTGTTGGCTTCCTCACACTATTTGCCTATATAAGTAAAACACCTAAAACGGATGGGTAGGTGGGCACCAGATATTGGAGAGACCACATCATGTTCTAAACTCACTCCTAAGGTAATTTATTTCATTATTTTTCACTTCCTTATTCCTAATTTAGGTGGGCAAAAGTATGACAATTTAGCCCCAGTTTTAAATGCAAACACTACGCGAGAAGTATTTTTATGAAGTGATGAGCTTAAGGCAGAAAATGACATAATTCCTTTATAGCAGGAGTTGGTCCAAAAAATTAAAAGCCCAAATTTAGAAAATGGGCGTATATGCTGTGCCTATTCCGATTTGAAATTATCTTAACATCTTGATGCACATAAATGATTCTCCTTACACTAAAGATGTAGTACTTGCTCAATGTTTTCATCAGGAAGTAATGTCTATCATTGCTCTACACTCCACATGACTTGTACACCATTTTCATTTTGCTTAAACAACTGGTGAACAATTATCAAACTATTGGATTACACTAGGACGATAGGCACCAGGTCTGGACACCAATGGTACAAATGGAACCGGCATTTTGGTTCTAAGAAGTGTGCATTCCTGAACACAAATCTAATGTTATATAAGGACGTTTGAGGAAGGAAATTGTGAAATCGGAATATATACACAATGACACTAGCGCAGAAGTGTTAAAATATATCACCGTATATAGCAATGCGAAATGCGTAAATATACAAAACATGCGGAAAGAACCTCTAAACAATCTGTGCACTGACATCCACAGAACAGCAAACTATTAGAAGTGCAACTCTCGTGTTAAACGTTGGAAACACGAGGCCGATCGCAGCGTGAGTAGTGATCTGGGATGGAACTAAACTATGAAAAATCGTGCTCTCGGATGATGACGTCACTCGTAGTTACTACAGCTGTATTTTTCATACCTGCCTAGCTGTCTACTCAGCTGATCATATGTTCCAATATTGTATCGCTACTGACGACGTACAAAGTTAATTACGTGAGCTTCAATAATCGTGATTGCACTTGGAGTTATTCATATTTCTTTTTAAAGGAGTCGATTAAAGCTCACATAAAATAACTTGTCACTGTCATCTGTAGCAATACAATATTAGAACACAATTATGATCAGCTGAACACCTCACAGCTAGGCTAGTATGAAAAACTCAACTGTTTATTCCTGTGTAACTTATTTAAATTATCGAATAGTCGGCACATACATTGCTTTTTATATAATATTGAGGTTAATAGTGGTTGCTGAATGTTTCTATGTCATAATACATAATGGTCACATTTAAATTTTTGAGAGTGAATGAGATCCAGCACCTTGCAATAATTTCTTCTGCATGCTTCATAGTAAAATCTTTTGCACTTAAACTGCCTCCATGGTTTGTTTGAACTTCCAACCAACAGTAGGATGTAGAATTTGACAGGAAAATTGGAAGAATAACACAGGTTTGACACTTGTTATTTTATTCTACTCTAGATAGCGCAATACAATTTGACATGAATAACTTAATTCCATTTCCTACAAAGAAACTTCTGCACACATTATATGCAATAGTGTAGCTATTGTTGTCATTCACTAAATTGCTATTAGCAGTGCAATAAATGTCATTAGCAAGTTTCACCACACCATTTAACACTATTAATGTCACTCTCTGTGCTCTGACTTGAAGCACCATCACTGGACACAAATAGCCACAACTTAACTCCAACTTTCCATTGTGTATATCCTAGAATTAAATAGAACACACATGTTTAAACTACCCTTAAAAGTAGGTTTCTGAAAAGAGAAATTGCTTACATTAAGGAAAAATTTGTGGTTACAAACACCTTGTGATTATATTACACACTATCCACTGTAAACCAGAGTTCTCTCTGATGTAAACAAAGCATATGCTTCCTCTTGTCTTGAAACTAAGCACTACGCTTATGCCAATGTAAATAATTCCTTAAACGTATTGTGTCATGAAACATTGGAGTAGGAAAGGTATATAACTACACATTTTATTGTGATTATCGTAAGAACTCATTGTGAAAGGTTATGGATATATAGTAACTGTTAAGAGATTACAAAATATGACTTTCTTAATTCTACCTGCTATTGCATTAACAATCAAAGAGTATCTTTTTGTTAATTACCAACTGTATGGATGACTGCTATTCTCTTGCCTATATGAGAAATGCAGCAATGAATTCACAGCGGTGCTATCTGAGCACCAAATAAACTCTTTGCATAACACAGGAAATATGATAAGCAAACAGTCATTCATAATACGCTAGCACTCATATGCTCAGCTCAG
Source organism: Deroplatys truncata (assembly GCA_030765065.1). Lineage (NCBI taxonomy): Eukaryota > Metazoa > Arthropoda > Insecta > Mantodea > Mantidae > Deroplatys > Deroplatys truncata. The sequence goes on from CM060989.1 coordinate 122,685,047, forward strand.
GTCAAATCTTCGACTTTATCAGTTAGTGTTTGAGTTGCCATGACAAAGGAAGAAGTGCATAGTGTGAATAAGCTGTTTTAACACAAAACTGGGAAACCGTTAAAAAGTGGCAAAAAAGTTTGGTTGATAAAGTGCTAAATGAGAAGGAAATAACACTTTTTATTGTAAAACGACCACCACTTTGTGTTACTTGAACAAAATAAAATTCAGTATATGCAAAGGATCCATGGATCTTTTCATTGAAGGTTCAATGAATCAGATCTTTTGAAGGATCCTTCGAACTGTTATTTATAGTGAAATTTTAAACACTTTTCATTAAAAAAATTACTAACCTTCTGTGAATTCAGAAAACTAAGCTTCTATATATAAATAAACAAACCTAATGCTAACGTTCCATAAATTCAGAAACCTAAGCTTATATAAAAAAAACCTAACCTCCCATAGTAACTTGGATGCAATGTGCTGTATATGAAAAGCGTTTCAAATACGTAGTGTGTTAAAATGTTCACCTTAAATAACAGATCGAAGGATCATTCAGAAGATCCAATTCATTGAAAAGATTCATGAAACCTTCACTGAAAAGAGCCATGGGTTGTTTGCATATACACAATAGTGGATGAGTATATACAATCAGACAAAAAATTCAATGCCATGCCTGGATTCAAACCAGCAATCTTTAACTTGCCATACCACTGCTCTGCCATCTAAGACTTTCTCTACTCACAGTAAGCTATTTTCATAAGTATTCTACAAATGATTCATCATATATCGTGATCAACTTCATGTTTATCATATGTGTTAACTTAAAAGGCTTCAATACATTTAAAAAATATTAAATGCCAATTACTTCAAAACCTTTGATTTTTGCACAAAAACAACACGATCATTTAAATGCCTATACATTCCTTATAACATCCTGCAACTTAATTACTAATGCACAATGTATCTTTAAGGGAAGGATTTTGTATCATCAAAATTGCTACAAAGTTTAAATGGTAGAAAACAGACACGAAAGATTGAAACCACCTTGGAATTTCAAAGCCTCAGAACACATACTGAAGCTGCTAATTTCACTCAAAACAAACACTTCAGTTATTCTTGGAAACAAATGCTTTTGAGCATCTGTAATAACAGATTACAAGGACATTGTGAAAAAAGCTACCAGAATTTCTATTTTCATACACCATGCCCAGTTCAAAAAAGGACATAGTGGCAGTTAGATAAAAATGCCCAAAAGAGGGTGAATTACTGAAATATATGTGAATGATATCAAATATCTTTCTTCCTTCTGTATTAGAAAATTTCATTTGGGCACTGTCTTAAAAGAATTATAGTATCATTGGCATGATATCCTTGACAGTTAGTGTGTCAGTCCACCAATAATCCTACATTTTTTAGTTATACAAGAGTATCACTCGCATGATCTGCATCTATGTGTTTGAATATTAGCACAGTAACATGCTAATTAATTTGCATTAAAGGTTGATTTTACCTTACCTACTTTTGGCTGTGATCTCCACCCATCAATTATGAAGTGCAAACACGAAAATTAATCGTATATTCCACTGTCTGGACGACTCACAATATCTGAAAAGTAAATCAGGACAATATAAAATTCAGCAACACTAAGAAGCTCTTAAAAACTTAACCTTTCTTTCAGCACTCTCATGCTGGAAACTTAATAACATACCTTCAGATTCTATGTCACCATTCGGGACTCGAACCACAACACTGGAAGGAATGTAAATCGTAGGCGTATCCCCTCTGTCTGGACGGCTCAATGTATCTGAAAATTAATTCGTTATATAAAAAATGTTGCAACATACAGTAACCTATCAGTTTTCTACCTCACTCTACGAATATCACTGAAGTTAATAGAAAATACCAATATTACAACAAATATACATTCAATCAGAAATAGCGTAAATGTATGATTACCGTCTCGGCTTTGTTCCTGATGAAAAAACTTCGGACGAAAACTTCCAGCTATAAAAATCCAACATGGTCCCTTTCTTCGTGCCTGCAATTTAGTTCGTTACGAACGTCGAAACTTGAAACAGCCAATCAGAAAATTCGCCTTTCCCGCAAAAGTACAACTAGTGACACACCGTGTCCATGTGGGGATTTAGTGCTCTCGGTTTCCACTTAGCCAATACCACCATCACCCCTGTGCTGACATCTATTCTTCCGGGCACCCTCCCTTCTGCTTTCGCCTGATTGGTTAATGTTTTAGTGTTTTTTTCTCACCGTGTAGAAAACCAGCAGTAAACGTCATAATCGCCAGGAACACCAATTAAAACATTCAAATAAGGGTGTGGAGGCATAGAAAATTAAAGCTATAATCAAATTCAACTCTCACATTTATACAGATTATTTTCTCCAGTTCTCGTCACGATATAGCTTAGGCTCAAAAGTTCAGGACAGGGCTGCTTGACTTCTCTCTCTCCCTCTCTCGCAAAGACCGAGTCTTCTCTGCGAGTTCAATAAACACACACACCACAACTCGTTTTTCACCTATTCGTAAAGGTTTACCCCTTCGATGTTTTAGCCAAAATCCAGTGGTAAATTATGATTATATAGATATAACATGCACGATAAATGATCACACATTAATTCTTGCATTCAGTACAATGCACCTGTGAATGGTGATGTATGACAAGTCCTGTTCACTGCCAAGTCAGGCGACAACAGCGACGATATACGTATTGGCCCGAAAATAACCAGCATTTTTTGTGAAAATTTTAATGGAAAAAACTCGGGTTGCAGCTTATATTTTCTACCTTAGTTGTTTACACATATTTGCTTAAAATGTATGATTATTTACAACAGTACAGCTAACCGAAACTGGCGGAGCCTTATTGCGCGTTAAAATGGTGTATATTACCAGCAGCTAGGATGACGTAATGTGGGAGAATAATAAAGAAAACGGCGAAAGTGATGAACTGAATACTTCCATGGTGTAGTGGTTACCATGCTAGCCTCTAGTTCCCGAGGTCGCGGGTTCAAACACGGCGGATGGATTTTTTCGGGCGTAAAAATCCTTAGCATGGATGCCTTCGGAAGAGAAGTAAAGCCGGTGGTCCCGTGCCGTAGATTTACGGCACGTAGAAGAACCTCAAGCCTGATAGAGGCCTCTGAGCAAAATTACCGGTCTTTCACGCCCAATATAGAATGTGGCCCTAAGCACCACAGTAATTAAAGAGCGTCCATAAATAAAACTTAATTTTTAATTTTCTTGTGGTGATGACATGACAGTGAATAACGCAAAATACGGCGATGTGTTTGGTGCCAATGTGACGTACCACATGTTACGAACAATGCTTACGCGCATCTAAGTACAAGAAAATAAACGTTTATGATACATTCCATGTCAAGTCGAACATCTATGAAACGCCAAGTCATCAACAAACTCTCCGAAGTTTTTTGTACCCGTTTGATACCTTGAAACAGAAGACACGTGTTTGGTTTTTATCCTTAACTTCAGTATTTCGAATACCAATCAAAGTCAACGTTTTCGAAAAAGTGAGTACTCTCCCATACATAATCGCTTTTATCTCTCCTTCAAATTCTCGTATAAACTCCATATTGGGATTGCTTTACACCTTATGGAATCTGCTTTAAACATATGCTAGAATTAATCTGATTCAAAAGATGAGTTATTTGTCGCATAAATTTGAACCTTTAAAATTATAGTTTGTTTTATATATCCACATAAAAATATTTTGAAATACCCACGTATTCTCCGTTTAGTAATGTATCCACATGCAAAGTTTCAGGAGACCGTTCGTTCAAATAAATTTATAAGAAAATGTTTTCTCAGCGGAACCTTCAATTAACTTAGAGAAGCGGTTTCTGCCTGGAGTATGAGAGCAAAGGGGATGGCGCGGCGACTCGAAGCTGTTAGGAGTTACTCAAGGTTGTTCTACTGAATCACTTCCAGATTTAATATGCAAACAAACACTTCTCGCGGCAAACAAGGTATTTGCTTCTACAGAGGACGAGTGCAAATATTTAGTTTGTGGACAGACACAGTCTGTATCTTTTGTGAGTAGTTGTAAAACATTTAATAAGTAGTACCAGTATCCTACAAAACGGTAAGATTGTACTCAATCTTCAAAATTAGTAAACACATGTTCAAAAGGGGGGAAAAGAATTTGTGACTAGTGACTCGCAAAATGCTTTTAGAACTGAAAATGAAGGATATAGAACTATCCCCACAACTAAGAGCGCGTGCCTCATGTCGTATAAGAAGTTTTCAAATTCCGGATACGAGCGAAAACAAGAGTGATGTTCTGAATCTAGGTGTTGCTGGGCCCAGTACCTATGATATCAGGGTAGGGCAAGTAAACGACGGCAACTCAGAAATTGGCAATTCGCCTTCACATCAGAGTGGCGATGCCAATGAGATCAAGGAAAGCCAAGATGTTTCAAATCTTAATACTATAGTGCGGTCACTTTAAGGTGAGGCCACAAACCAACTATATGCGTCACACGCTGTACTGCAGTGACCTCGGTATTTTTCTGATGCGCAACTGACAGCGCATGACGCGTTCAAAGTTAACTTTCTCAGCTGTGCTTCAGTCGCTGCTTTGTATTCGTGCTGTAAAAAGAGTTGTGCATTGTGCATCTCAAAGGTGAGAGTTTATTCAAGACATTCGTGTAGCGTGTAATTTATTTAAGAGTGTTAATGTGTTGTTATTAGTCCACTGCAATACCTGCTGACAAATTCCCACTTGAACAACGAACTTTTATGTATAACATATACGTAAAAATCGAATCATGTAGACAGTAGTGTAGACATTGCCAGGAGCAATTTCCTGGTGTTCTAGTTCGAGACAGAGAAACTGTTACACGCCTGGTTAATGAATTTAGGACAACGCTATACGCTAAAACTAAGAAGCGAAAATGAGATGTTCTAAAGGAGGAAAAAATACGAAATTGGTGCATCTATTTGTGGGAACCCTAAAAAATAAAGTTTACAGGAATAATTCCCACACGATAAACGAACAACTTAAGGCACATATAAAAGCATAAATTATGAACATTACGCAAGAAGAACTTATGCGTGTGAATGGAACCTTCATCTGTAGATGTAAGAATTGCTTTCACACAGATGGACATCACTTATAACTCATAGCGCATCTTACTATCACTCGTAAGTAACGCGGCAGTTTCAGAAGAAAAATCCCCAGTGTAATAGACAATGTGCGGATCACGTATGAACGCGGTCTGTGGTCCCACCATAAACCGACCGCATTGTAGTTTAATACCAATCTTAGGCGAATCACTCATAAAGAAAATAAAACTGTCTCAAAAAGTATGCATCTCAGGAATTACAACACAAATTAGAAAAAACTTAAGGCGAGGGCATTTCATAATGAAGGTGAATCGATCCCAGAAGAAAAACAGGATTCAGAAATAATTCAGAAGCTGAAAGATTCCGTAGTACAGATGACTGGAACCTAAAATTCAGATTTTGACTATTTTCGAAAGTTTACTTTTATAACGAAATTAAGCACATTTGGCAATAATGTTTCGAACCACATGATAAAGTAGCAAAAACATTAGCTTCAGAGAGAGGTTCCTGAAACCAAATCTGGTAAATCGTTAGAAAAAAAGTATTAGTTTTATGTTTCAGCGTTATGGCGAGATAAAATAATGTTATTTCCATTAAAGAAGGAGGACAGAAAATTAAAACACAGAAGAGATTGATTTTTCGCCATCTAAAATAAACCTTCAGCAGTTCTAAAAATAAATATATTCCGATAACAAAATAGGATTCTCAAAGTTTGCTCAACTGAGACCAAAACAGTGAAGGTATACTTCATCGCACCCAAGGTACTTATTCCGCTTGTGTTTACGCTCATCATGAGAATGTGGAAGTGGAATTAATATTTTCTATCTTACTGCAGACTCGGGTAATGTTCTTTGAATTACAAGCAGTATGTCTCACATAATTTGTAACACCCATCACCAATTTGATATCTAAGGAAATGTATTAACTCCCCAGGGACAGAAAACTTGGTAAATAATATTAGGGGCCTTTTCGAAGAAAAACGCATAGAGCAGGTACAGTAGTTAACCGTACTTTGCACAGATTTAGAAATAATTGAATCATTTGTTGAAGACTTTTTTTGGGAAAACTGTCAGAATTTTAACTCATGTCTTTATGGATCAACAACAGTCTGTGTTTTTGTATGAATGGAAAGATAATTTGAAACCTAGAGAATGCATTGTAATTTGTGAATTTTCGTAAAACTATATCTTAGTCACACAAGATTCCATTCAGGAGGTATATTGGAACAATAACCAAGCAACAGTCCACCCATTTGTAATTTACTTAAAGAAAACAATAGCTTAAAGCATAAAAAATTATATTGCCATATTGGACAGTTTAAGACACGATACAAATGGTGTTCATCTGTAGCAACACCAGTTAACAAACATCTAAAGAAAGAAATAAGAGATTGGAGAAATTAATTTACTTTTGTTATAGCGCTAGCGCTCACTACAAGAACAGAAAAAAAAGTTTGTAAACACTTGTTTTCACGAGGACCATTTAGGACCTAGGGCCGAATGGATTTCCTCGCTACTTCACACGGGAATAACCTTGAGATATAATTAGGGGTACTACTAAACGTCTATCAGCGAAAGCAGTCTCCAGTCGAAACAACATCCCATCATAAAACCTCATAAATTATTTATTTGGGGCAGAATCATATTACAACATTACATTTTAATGCTTTACTGTTAATCAGCACAAACAGGAGAGTGGTATCCTGGAGGAGAGATATAAAAACCAATAACAGACACGTTAAAGCTACATTGTTTCGTACCTTTATCAATATCTGAAGCTGTAGTGAAGCTGCATTCGTTTCAAAGCGAAGGAAACACGTTTTCCGTTTGAACGAACCGTGTTAGATGTGAATAAGCCTATAGATGGCTCCCTGAGAGCATTGTGCCTTGAAACGAGCGTCAATGCTTTCTGCATCGTTCCTCCCATTCATTGTCAGCCACAATGGACCCCAGCTCGACTTGACAGCACGGCGCTCCGAAATTCCATATTGGGCGTGAAATAGCAGTAATTTTGCTCAGAGGCCTCTTTATCAGGCTTGAGGTTCTTTTACGTGCCGTAAATCTACAACACAGGACCACCGGCTTTACTTCCCTTCCAAAGGAAGCCATGCTAAGGATTTTTACGCCCGAAAAAATCCATCGACCTCCGCCGGGTTTGAACCCGCGACCTTGGCGCTCCGAATGTTCAGCAGCCCCGGTTCGAGTTCACTGCTCCACATGACTAGGTAAATAATTGAATTCCAAATAAACCATAAACGACGCCTTCGTGATATTTGACATGCTGTTAAAAACAATAAAAAACACGGAAGAAGAAGAGTAATTTTTTCCAGATTTTTAAACAGTCAATATCATACTTAATTTTAATTATAAAACGAAAAGCCTTTTTTAAAACCACATAAGCTTCGTTTGAAATGGTTTATATAAGGACAAAGTGCATTCTCTGAGCTTTCAAAATTAGATTATTTAAAAAGAATGAACTACATGACGGTAATGTTTGTTAAAATCGTTCGATATGACTTGGAATGATTCTTATATTCATTTCCTTGTATCGATCCAGTTGCGGCTTAATTGCATGCTAAACCTTTTTCCAACTCGAATTTTATGGGTGCGCCTTATTTTCGGGGCAATACAGTAAACACTGTTACGAATCATGAGTCATAATAGATGCACATGCCATCGTCATTCTGAGAAGAAAGTCTTAAGGCGATCCTCCTAGCTATTTGATGGTAAGAATTTATGTGCATTAACTCTGTTATATAATGTAGTTGATTCCTACTGTTTTGAAAATGCAAATTTAACAATCTTCTTCGCGTATATTAAGACAAATTATTTTTAAACAAGGATCTAATTTGTACCGCACAACAATTTATTTCACGGCGACAGCCAATGACAGGCGAGTATTACACGTGAACCGTTAAGAAACACGGATCAAAGTTATATGGAACAGACCTCAGCAAATTCGGAAGAATTTCCACCGCAGAAATCATTTGAGACCATGCGGTAGCCATCTGTCCCCATTGATTAAGATTATTTCATATTAAGTTCACAAAGAGCGTCCCTTTTATTTTCTACATCATTAAATTTTGTTCAAATTTTAGCAAGCACAATAATAATTTTCAGAATGCGAGACAGGTTGAATACCAGAAGCTTAATTTAAATCACGAGCAGCTCAGCAAAGCGAATTTCACAGTTATTAACGCGCTTAAGGTTACCTATCGAATACATTTGCGACCTCAGAAATCGTAAGCAAACCTCTGTTATCACATACTAAAATATTATATAGCGGCCCACGAGACAACATTCTGGGTGTTCAAACAATTTTAGTCAAACAGCTCTGAACATTTGAAATAGTATATGCTGCATGATGGTATGAACAAAGGGATGCAACTTCAGTTGCTCCCAACAACAATAATCCATAACTTGTCTAATGTTGCTTGTATCTAATTAAGTACACTGTGTTGGGGCAAGAACGGGGTGAGGTGTTATCAAATGGTTATGGGGAAACTGGGAGAAGTTTCCGCACTCGTGCACGTTGCCTACTTCTGCTGCAGTTGTTTTATGCACGGACTTCTAATTACAGTACCGATCATACAGTGGCCCGCATTCGGGAGGTCGTGGGTTCGATCGCCGTGTCTGACCTGCCTGACCCATGGGTTTTTTCGGGGGTTTCACCGGATCGCTAGGTGAATGCTGGGAAGATTCATTAAGTCCCCCGAATTTCCTGTCCCTCCATTTCACCTCACTTTTCTTCACTTGGTTTCTTTCAGGGTTGCAGGTGTCGGCGGGAGGTCTCGGCCTGTGGATTACCTTCGTCTCGGACGGTCTCTGGGTCCCCGGACCCCCACAGGGGAGAGACGACCCGGCTGTTTCAGTGCCTATCCGGGGAGTTTAAATCTAGAAATGATAGGGACCCCGCCTTCTGACTGTCGTGCCTCCTGGTTCGACCTTCCTCTGTATCTTGTCACCTCATCCCTCCCGGGGCATAGGCAAAAAAGATTTGCTTAAGTCGAGGTGCTAAGTTCCGCTCCGCTTGGAATCCTAATCCTAACTGCTGTAGTCCTTAGCGTCCCATTCTATATTGGACGTGAAAGAACGGAAACTTCGCTCAGAGGACTCTTTATCAGGCTTGACTTCTGCTGCAGTGACTGGCCGTAGTGTGCTACCATCTAGTGACATTGATGTAACACTATAGTAACAGTGGAAACAAAGTGCGGGAAAATTGTGCAACTGCACAATCCATATGTATTTGGCCCCATAAAGTAACTACGTCATACTAGTTGCGCATGAGCAGAATGTCCTTAAATATCTGCCCCTTAAGGTAATTACACTACTAGCGCCAAGTATACTTAAATATTTGACCCCCATAAAGTAATTACATCACACCATTGGAACACGCGCAGAATATACTTCCATAAGGTAATTACATCACACCATTGGAGCACGCGCAGAATATACTTAAATATTTGGCCCCATAAGGTAATTACACTACTAGCGCCAAATATACTTAAATATTTGACCCCATAAAGTAATTACATCACACCATTGGAACACGGGCAGAATATACTTCCATAAGGTAATTACATCACACCATTGGAACACGTGCAGAATATACTTAAATATTTGGCCCCGTAAGGTGCTTACGTCATAGCAATTGTTCACGCGCAGAATATCCCTAAATATTCGGCCCTATAATGTAGTTACGTCATAGCAGTTGTGCACGCACAGAATATCCTTAAATATTGGGACCCATAAGGTATTTACGTAGCAGTTGTGCACGCACAGAATATCCTTAAAATGTGCACAACTCAATATGTGCTAACGACTGTTTTGCCACGTCATATCGAGTTTAGAGGAGTAGTGCTTTATGTTTAAACGCCGTAGACTTCAGATTTCAACATTACGTTTAATAGCAGTAAAAGGAAAAAAAAATAACCAATAAGTTTGCAAGATGGAAAACGTTAGGATGTTCAGGTGCTCTTATGATGCACCCGCCCCGGATTATGCTAACAAACTAGTACAATATATTACAGTTCAGTAGTTACTTAGTATAATCTAGGGTAAACTGAGCTGTTCGCTAGATTGATTTAATGAAATAAAGGGGATAATTTTGCTGCGCTGTATTTTTAAATATGTCTACATACGCGTAAGGAACCTATACTCAAATCGATAAATACCTAAAATATTTTACTGTGTCATGTATGTGCTATTAGCAGCCCACGTTCTAAAAATTATTTTCTGTTTTCAACTGTAAGTACCTACCATAAAAGGATGAGAATATCTTGCAACATGTAGGGAAAATTACATATTACTGTGAGAATGAATTGGACAACCCTGACGCACATGCATTACAGGTTCTCTCTCGCGAGTTCGGGATCGATTTGTGCGCTCGGAATTTGCAGCCACAGAAACCTCGCGTCTGTTTGTAGCTTCCCCCTGCCACAGATATCTTTGACAGTTTCGTTTCTGTGTGTTTCTCTAAAGAATCAGACATGAATCGTGTTAATATGCTGGAGTTCCCATTTTCAAGAACTTGCTTTTCCTTTGGGTGTAATAAGTTCGGAAGATATGGAAATTAGTCAGCATGTTATTAATTTGTTAGAAACAGATCCTACAGGTGTTGGTATTACTTAGGAAACATCTCTTAGATGCAGAAGAAGAAGACGCTGTCAGTGGTGACAGTTTATCTTCATTCTCCGCGTGTGAAACTTACCCTCCAGCTCAAGTGTACAACGGAACCAGGTTTTAGCCCCCTGTTGGAATCTAGCGACTAACAATAAAAACCGGTCTCCAACGAAGTCAACTTGTGCTAGTTTTGTTTGTAGTCCACAGAAACAAAAGAGAAAAAGAATATTAGCAACGAATATAAGAGAAGCGTTGTGTCTTTTTGGTTAAATGATTGTGGAAAGCAGCGTATTTCATTATCCACTGTTCGCAGCAGATTTCGTTTGGTGACGTCACTGAGGCAAGCGGAAACCACGCTGTTAAAAGCCATTGAACACAGGAAATATAAGTATGATAAATTATTTGCTCGGTTTGTAGGAGCAAGAAGGGCAAAGAAAGGCGTAACCGACGAAGATTTGAAGCTCTGGGTCTTAGAAATATCAAGGGGCATTCACAAAGGAAGAAAAAGACAGAATGGCCGATCTTTTCTTAAAACAGTTAGGGAGGAAAACGTCAAATTTCCCCCCTTGTTGATTATAACGCAGTTATAACAGAGTGGTTTTGAGGGTGAAATGAGAGTAAAAATCTAATGTGTTGCACTCACATGACTTTCTCTACTCTTGTACAAACTATTTTTACAAACGCTTATTCTCCATATGCTTCCTGTTATTCGTATTGCTAATTTTCTTGTAGATGCAAGGGGAATATGGCAGGTTTTAAGCGACAGTCAAATCTTTTAAGCGCTCTTTGCATGTCCAGGACAAAAAAATCTGAGGCGTTACACTCACATGACTTTTTCTACTCTTGTACAAACTATTTTTAAAAAAGGTTATTCTCCATATACTTCATGTTAATTGAGATGTTATCCTATTGCCAATTTTCTTGTAGATGCAAGGGGAATATGGCAGGTTTTAAGCGACAGTCAAATATTTTAAGAGCTGATTGCTATGTGGAGTATTCCATTCTCTTAGCATTACCAGGACAAAAAATGAGTATCGAATTTGAGAAAAAGTAAAGTATTGGAAAATTTAAGGGAATAACAAACAATATCTCGAAAATGGTTCAGTCAACAAAAAAAATGTATATGACATAAATTGTGTATTTTAACGCGATCTACAATTTTTGTGTAGTATAATTTTGTCTATCTCTTATGGTTTACGAGTTATGCAAAAGTCGTTCACAATGAAGAATACTTTTGGAGACATTTTCAGGAAATTGAGATATACATTTCATTTGTTGAAAATATCTTAAACATATGATATTTTAATCAAAATCGTTAGAGCCGTTTTTGAGAAACTTAAAATTTTAAAAATGTTCCATGTAGAGGGTAGTCTATGGTGGGGGGATTTTCTTGAAAACCTTCGTGTCGCATCTCTGGAAGATACTGAAAACCTAAATACCAAGTTTGGTGTTTATCCGACTGTTCGTTTATGAATTATGCTGTTCACAGGCACACACACGGACATGTTTCCAAAAATCCTTTTCTTTTTGGATTCAGGGGGTCTCAAAACATATATTTCCGGTAAAATCTCGGTATCGAAATTTTGGGTGGAATACAATACTTCCCCTACTTACTATACATAGTAGAGAAAGTAAAAAGGACTTCATCTTTTGTTAGGGAGAAACTTGTACAATCTATTAGTGCAGTAATCCATTCATACACCAGTATACCCACTATTAGTAAGGATGGGTCTATTTCCCCCAAACTATTTGTTGTAATGTAGGAGAATACATGCTCTTTCGGGTTCAAAGTTTCAGGGAGATGTTTAAGGCGAAATATTTAATTATGATAGCAACGAAATCGGGGGTAAAAGAGTTGAGATCCTTGTTTTTTCCCTGTTCTGAAAATAACTGTCTCTACTGTTTGATTCGTGGAGAGTTATGACACTACACGTCTTCAAGATATTTTTCCCGAATAAAACTATTGAATTCCTGCAGATTCTTCACTTCAATTCAAAATGTTTTTCTTCCGGCAATGGAAATCGTCAACGTCTTTTAAAAGCTGCAATTTTGACAGCTAAAGAGAACATTCACTTCGATGATTTTCAACGGGATATTTTTACTTTCTCTACTACGTATAGTAAGTAGGGGAAGTATTGCATTCCACCCAAAAATTCAATACCGAGATTTCAGCGGAAATACATGTTTTGAGACCTCCTGAATCCAAAAAAAAGCATTTTTGGAAACATGTCCGTGTGTGTGTCTGTGTGTGTGTGCGTGTGTGTGTGTGTGTGTGTGTCTGTGAACAGCATAACTCAAAAACTAACAGTCGGATAAACACCAAACTTGGTATTTAGGCTCAGTATCTTCCAGAGATGCGACACGAAGGTTTTCAAGAAAATCCCCCCACCCCAGACTACCCTTTACATGGAAAATTTTTCGAAAATTTTAATTTTCTCAAAAATGGCTCTAACGATTTTGATGAAAATATCATATGTTTAAGATAATGTCATGAGAAATGAAATGTTTATCTCGAATTTTCTGGGAATGTCTCCAAAAGTATTCTTCATTGTGAACGCCTTTTGCATAACTGTTAAACCATAAGAGATAGACAAAATTTTACTACACACAAAATGTAGATCGCGTTAAAATACACAACTTATGTCATATACATTTCTTTTGTTGAGTGAACCGTTTTCGAGATAACTTGTTATTTCCTTAAATTTTCCAATACTTATACTTTTTACTTTCTCTACTACGTTTAGTAAGTAGGGGAAGTATTGTATTCCACCCAAAAATTCGATACCGAAATTTCACCGGAAATATATGTTTTGAGACCCCCTGAATCCAAAAAAAGCATTTTTGGAAACATGTCCGTGTGTGTGTCTGTGTGTCTGTGTGTCTGTGTGTGTGTGTGTCTGTATGTGAACAGCATAACTCAGAAACGAACAGTCAGATAAACACCAAACTTGGTATTTAGGTTCAGTATCTTCCAAGGATGCAACACGAAGGTTTTCAAGAAAATCCCCCCACCCCAGACTACCCTTTACATGGAACATTTTTCGAAAAGTTCAATTTTCTCAAAAATGGCTCTAACGATTTTGATTGAAGTATCATATGTTTAGGATATTTTCATGACAAATGAAATGTATATCTCGAATTTTCTGGGAATGTCTCCAAAAGTGTTCTTCATTGTGAACGACTTTTGCATAACTGGTAAACCATAAGAGATAGACAAAATGTTACTACACAAAAAATGTAGATCGCGTTAAAATACACAATTTATGTCATATACATTTTTGTTGTTGAGTGAACCATTTTCGAGATATTGCTAGTTATTGCCTTAAATTTTCCAATACTTATACTTTTTCTCAAATTCGTTATTCATTTTTATGTCCTGGACAGGCAAAGAGAATGGAATTCGCCACATAGCAACCAGCGTTAAAATATTTGACTATCGCTTAAAAGCTACCATGTTTCCCTTGAATCTACAAGAAAATTACCAATAAGATTGACATCTCGATTAACATGAAGCATATGGAGAATAGGCGTTTGTAAAAATAGATTGTACAAGAGTAGAGAAAGTCATGTGAGTGTAACACATCAGATTTTTTTTAAACTACAGTCATTTGTTCATTACCGAATCTCTTTCCCGCCGCTCCGGAACATGATTAAATATTCGTGGTTCGCAAGCAAATATTCAATAGTGACCCCTTGAGTTCATTTTACCTGTTACATTGCGTCTACAAACAAGAGTAAGAATATGTGAAAAAGCAAGTGAAGATGCTGTAATTATTTGCTGTTCATGGTGCCAAAAAACTTCAATCGCATCAGCACCAGCGACTTTTACACCTGCAAGACACTAACAGGAGCAGTCGATCGTTTACGCACCGGACTGCATCTAAAGGATGTCCAACTCCTTCTTTTCCATCGCTTCGACACTAGCTTAGATCTCGGGTGCTTGCAGTTGAAAACAGCAGTTAATTTTTGGAACATGGGCTTCTTATAGCACAGAGATGATGCAGTAACGTGTTTGACGCACTTTCCGATATGACCATCAGGTAGGTTTCAATAAGGAAATAAAAGCAGCAATTATAAACTTTTAAAGTTATGTTAATAAATGTCCTCAAGCATCAAATTATACAAGAAATTAATATAAAGGCAGATTATATGCATAATTTTCATGTTGCACTTAAAAAAAGTCAGTGATGTTATGGTTAGAAAGCATCCTGCATCACAAGTTGGAAATTTGAGCCAAATCATCGACTCTCCAAGAATGTGTCGTTTTGGGTCTGAAAATTTCGCTTGGTTTCTTTATGGGTGCGTCAGATTTAAATACAAACAATCAAGTTGCAAGTAGTCAAATGCTCAAACTTCATCTCCGTTTTACTTTTTTCCCGTACTGTAGTTAGCATTGTAACTGTTCAGAATTAATCGTTAACAGTTTCCCAAAAACAAATACTGTAGAAAGGTGGGAAGCAGAAGTATGTGAAAATAAAATATCATATATTTTTCAAAAGCAAATTATGAGGAAACTTTCACACAGCGAAACTATTAATAACCTCGATTTTAAATTGAGTTTAACAACACTTCACTTGCTGCACTTACCTAGTATTAAAGCAGCCAAAACAAGTGACTGTGAGAAAATCTCAAGAGAAAATAATTTATAAACAACCAAACTATTCAGCTTACCAAACAATTTTACAATCACTTAACCTAAAAGGAATATATATAAGCAGAAAAGCAATGAATTGATTACTATATTAAATACATCCAAGCACAATACGGCTGTGAATTCGCCGATGAGAAAATACATGACCGAGCTAATCCTTGCAGCTAAAACCATCAAGGTAATTTCTAAAGCATAGATAGACAGCCCAAAGATACATTTGGATTTATGAGCTACCTAAAATACCTAATTGTAACACAGGAGTGTGTAATTTGAAGGATTTGCCACAAAATAAAGATTTGGAGGAAGTGCAGCGCGCCTGAAAAGTGCTCAAATATGAAAAAGGGCACAATTTTTTTTTTCCGGCGTCGCACCCAAACAACTGCAACGCGCATGCCAGGTTTTTCAAATTCGCAAATGCGGCAGATTGAGTCGCAAAAAGTAAGGAATGTATACCATATTGGAATCATTAGAGCTAATTTTAATACAGGAGGGTGTAATTTGTTAATTTTCTACAAAATAATAACTTGGAAAAGTGCAACGCGCCTAAAAAAAGTGTTCAAATATGAAACAGGGATACCCTAGCAGAATCGTCGGCATCAACGCAATTACAAGCATGTATACTTTTCCGTCCGTTTAAGAAAAACCCTCCAGCAACTGCAATGCGCCTCAAAAAAGTTTCAAAGTCCAGGCGCGTTGCAACCGAACTGCTACGCGCGTGCAAGGTTTTTCAAAGTCGCAATTTCGGAACATGAGTTGCAAAAATGTAAGAAATGCATACCTTAATGGGTTCATTAAAGTTAATTGTAAAATAAGAGAATGTAAAGCATGAGTTTTGCATAAAATAAAAATCTGATGTGTTACACTCACATGACTTTCTCTACTATTGTACAAACTATTTTTACAAACGCTTATTCTCCATATGCTTCATGTTAATGGAGATATCGAGATGTCAATCTTATTGATAATTTTCTTGTAGATGCAAGGGGAATATGGTAGGTTTTAAGCGATAGTGAAATATTTTAACGCTGGTTGCTATGTGGCGCATTTCATTCTCTTTGCATGTCCAGAACATAAAAAAATCTGATGTGTTACACTCACATGACTTTCTCTACTCTTGTACAATCTATTTTTACAAACGCCTATTCTCCATATGCTTTATGTTAATCGAGATATCGAGATGTCAATCTTATTGGTAATTTTCTTGTAGATGCAAGGGGAATATGGTAGCTTTTAAGCGATGGTCAAATATTTTAACGCTAGTTGCTATGCGGCGCATTCCATTCTCCTTGCAAGTCCAGGACATAAAAAAATGAATAAGGAATTTGAGAAAAAGTATAAGTATTGGAAAATTTAAGGGAATAACAAGCAATATCTCGAAAACGGTTCACTCAACAAAAGAAATGTAAATGACATAAGTTGTGTATTTTAACGAGATCTACATTTTCTGTGTAGTAAAACTTTGTCTATCTCTTATGGTTTACCAGTTATGCAAAAGTCGTTCACAATAAAGAACACTTTTGGAGACATTCCCAGAAAATTCGAGATATACATTTCACTTGTCATGAAAATATCCTAAACATATGATACTTTAATCAAAATCGTTAGAGCCATTTTTGAGAAAATTAAACTTTTCGAAAAATGTTCCATGTAAAGGGTAGTCTGGGGTGGGGGGATTTTCTTGAAAACCTTCGTGTCGCATCTCTGGAAGATACTGAACCTAAATACCAAAATTGCTGTTTATCCGACTGTTCGTTTCTGAGTTATGCTGTTCAAAGACACACACACATGAAACACACACAGACACACACACACACACACAGACACACACAGGACATGTTTCCAAAAATGCTTTTTTTGGATTCAGGAGGTCTCACAACATGTATTTCCGGTGAAATCTCGGTATCGAATTTTTGGGTGGAATGCAATACTTCCCCTACTTACTATACGTAGTAGAGAAAGTAAAAATCTGATGTGTTACACTCACATGACTTTCTCTACTCTTGTACAATCTAATTTTACAAACGCCTATTCTCCATATGATTCATGTCAATCGAGATATCGAGATGTCAATCTTATTGGTAATTTTCTTGTAGATGCAAGGGGAATATGGTAGGTTTTAAGCGATAGTGAAATATTTTAACGCTGGTTGCTATGTGGCGCATTCCATTCTCTTTGCATGTCAGGACATAAAAAAATCTGATGTGTTACACTCACATGACTTTCTCTACTCTTGTACAATCTTTTTTTACAAACGCCTATTCTCCATATGCTTCATATTAATCGAGATATCGAGATGTCAATCTTATTTGTAATTTTCTTGTAGATGCAAGGGGAATATGGTAGCGTTTAAGCGATAGTCAAGTATTTTATCGCTGGTTGCTATGTGGCGCATTCCATTCTCTTTGCATGTCCAGGACATAAAAAAAAATGAATAACGAATTTGAGAAAAAGTATAAGTATTGGAAAATTTAAGGAAATAACAAGCAATATCTCGAAAACGGTTCACTCAACAAAAGAAATGTATATGACATAAGTTGTGTATTTTAACGCGATCTACATTTTTTGTGTCGTAAAATTCTGTCTATCTCTTACGGCTTACCAGTTATACAAAAGCCGTTCACAATGAAGAATACTTTTGGAGATATTTCCCAAAAATTTCGAGATATACATTTCAATTTCTTATGACATTATCTTAAACATATGATATTTTCATCAAAATCGTTTAAGCCATTTTTGAGAAAATTAAAATTTTCGAAAAATATTCCATGTAAAGGGTAGTCTGGGGTGGGGGGATTTTCTTGAAAACCTTCGTGTCGCATCTCTGGAAAATACTGAACCTAAATACCAAGTTTGGTGTTTATCCGACTGTTCGTTTTTGAGTTATGCTGTTCACAGACACACAGACACACACACACACACACACACACAGACACACACACGGACATGTTTCCAAAAATGCTTTTTTTGGATTCAGGAGGTCTCAAAACATGTATTTCCGGTAAAATCTCGGTATCGAATTTTTGGGTGGAATGCAATACTTCTCCTACTTACTATACGTAGTAGAGAAAGTAAAAATGAATAACGTATTTGAGAAAAATCTGATGTGTTACACTCACATGACTTTCTCCACTCTTGTACAATCTACTTTTACAAACGCCCATTCTCCATATGCTTCATGTTAATCGAGATATCGAGATGTCAATCTTATTGGTAATTTTCTTGTAGATGCAAGGGAAATATGGTAGCTATTAAGCGATAGTCAAATATTTTAACGCCGGTTGATATGTGGCGCATTCCATTCTCTTTGCATGTCCAGGACATAAAAAAAATCTGATGTGTTACACTCACATGACTTTCTCTACTCTTGTACAATCTAATTTTACAAACGCTTATTCTCCATATGCCTCATGTTAATCGGGATATCGAGGTGTCAATCTTATTGGTAATTTTCTTGTAGATGCAAGGGGAATATGGTAAGTTTTAAGCGATAGTCAAATATTTTAACGCTGGTTGCTATATGGCGCATTTCGTTCTCTTTGCATGTCCAGGACATAAAAAATGAATAACGAATTTGAGAAAAAGTATAAGTATTGGAAAATTTAAGGGAATAACAAGCAATATCTCGCAAATGGTTCACTCAACAAAAGAAATGTATATGACATAAATTGTGTATTCTAACGCGATCTACATTTTTCGTGTAGTAAAACTTTGTCTATCTCTTATGGTTTACCAGTTATGAAAAAGTCGTTCATAATGAAGAATACTTTTGGAGACATTCCCAGAAAATTCGAGATATACATTTTATTTGTCATGAGAATATCTTAAACATATGATATTTTAATCAATATCGTTAGAGCCGTTTTTGAGAAAATTAAAATTTTCGAAAAATGTTCCATGTAAAGGGAAGTCTGGGGTAGGGGGATTTTCTTGAAAATCTGCGCGTCGCATCTCTGAAAGATACTGAACCTAAATACCAAGTTTGGTGTTTATCCGACTCTTCGTTTTTGAGTTATGCTGTTCACAGACACACACACACACAGACACACAGATACAAAACAGACAGACACACAGACAGACACACACACGGACATGTTTCCAAAAATGCTTTTTTGGGATTCAGTGAGTCTCAAAACATGTATTTCCGGTGAAATCTCGGTATCGAAATTTTGGGTGGAATACAATACTTTCCCTACTTACTATACGTAGTAGAGAAAGTAAAAATCTGATGTGTTACACTCACATGACTTTCTCTACTCTTGTACAATCAATTTTTACAAACGCCTATTCTCCATATGCTTTATGTTAATCGAGATATCGAGGTGTCAATCTTATTGCTAATTTTCTTGTAGATGCAAGGGAATATGGTAGCTTTTAAGCCATGGTCAAATATTTTAACGCTGGTTGCTTTGCGGCGCATTCCATTCTATTTGCAAGTCCAGGACATAAAAATAAATAACGAATTTGAGAAAAAGTATAAGTATTGGAAAATTTAAGGGAATAACAAGCAATATCTCGCAAATGGTTCACTCCACAAAAGAAATGTATATGACATAAATTGTGTATTTTAACGCGATCTACATTTTTCGTGTAGTACAATTTTGTCTATCTGTTATGGTTTACCAGTTATGAAAAAGTCGTTCACAATGAAGAATACTTTTGGAGACATTCCCAGAAAATTCGAGATATACATTTCATTTCTCATGACATTATCTTAAACATATGATATTTTAATCAAAATCGTTACAGCCATTTTTGAGAAAATTAGAATTTTCGTAAAATGTTCCATGTAAAGGTTAGTCTGGGGTGGGGGGATTTTCTTGAAAATCTTCGTGTCGCATCTCTGGAAAATACTGAACCTAAATACCAAGTTTGGTGTTTATCCGACTGTTCGTTTTTGAGTTATGCTGTTCATAGTCACACACACACACACAGACACACACAGACACACACACAGACACACACACGGACATGTTTCCAAAAATGCTTTTTTTGGATTCAGGAGGTCTCAAAACATGTATTTCCGGTGAAATCTCGGTATCGAATTTTTGGGTGGAATGCAATACTTCCCCTACTTACTATCCGTAGTAGAGAAAGTAAAAATGAATAACGTATTTGAGAAAAATCTGATGTGTTACACTCACATGACTTTCTCTACTCTTGTATAATCTAATTTTACAAACGCCTACTCTCCATATGCTTCATGTTAATCGAGATATCGAGATGTCAATCTTATTGGTAATTTTCTTGTAGATGCAAGGGGAATATGGTAAGTTTTAAGCGATAGTCAAATATTTTAACGCTGGTTGCTATGTGGCGCATTCCGTTCTCTTTGCATGTCCAGGACATAAAAATAAATAACGAATTTGAGAAAAAGTATAAGTATTGGAAAATTTAAGGAAATAACAAGCAATATCTCGAAAACGGTTCACTCAACAAAAGAAATGTATATGACATAAGTTGTGTATTTTAACGCGATCTACATTTTTTGTCTAGTAAAATTCTGTCTATCTCTTACGGTTTACCAGTTATACAAAAGTCGTTCACAATGAAGAATACTTTCGGAGACATTCCCAAAAAATTCGAGATATACATTTCATTTCTTATGACATTATCTTAAACATATGGTATTTTCATCAAAATCGTTAGAGCCATTTTTGAGAAAATTAAAATTTTCGAAAAATCTTCCATGTAAAGGCTAGTCTGGGGTGGGGGGATTTTCTTGAAAACCTTCGAGTCGCATCTCTGGAAGATACTGAACCTAAATACCAAGTTTGGAATTTATCCGACTGTTCGTTTTTGAGTTATGCTGTTCACAGACACACAGACACACACACACACAGACACACACACACACAGACACACACACGGACATGTTTCCAAAAATGCTTTTTTTGGATTCAGGTGGTCTCAAAACATGTAGTTCCGGTGAAATCTCAGTATCGAATTTTTGGGTGGAATGCAATACTTACCCTACATACTATACGTAGTAGAGAAAGTAAAAATGAATAACGAATTTGAGAAAAAAGATAAGTATTGGAAAATTGAAGGAAATAACAAGCAATATCTCGAAAACGGTTCACTCAACAAAACAAATGTATATAAGTTGTGTATTTTAACGCGATCTACATTTTTTGTGTAGTAAAATTTTGTCTATCTCTTATGGTTTACCAGTTATGCAAAAGTCGTTCATAATGAAGAATACTTTTGGAGACATTCCCAGAAATTTCGAGATATACATTTCATTTCTCATGACATTATCTTAAACATATGATATTTTCATCAAAATCGTTAGAGCCATTTTTGAGAAAATTAAAATTTTCGTAAAATGTTCCATGTAAAGGGTAGTCTGCGGTGGGCGGATTTTCTCGGAAATCTTCGTGTCGCATCTCTGGAAGATACTGAACGTAAATACCAAGTTTGGTGTTTATCCGACTGTTAGTTTTTGAGTTATGCTGTTCACAGACACACACACACACACGGACACACACACGGACATGTTTCCAAAAATGCTTTTTTGGGATTCAGGAGGTGTCAAAACATGTATTTACGGTGAGATCTCGGTATCGAATTTTTGGGTGGAATGCAATACTTCCCCTACTTACTATACGTAGTAGAGAAAGTAAAAATGAATAACGTATTTGAGAAAAATCTGATGTGTTACACTCACATGACTTTCTCTACTCTTGTACAATCTAATTTTACAAACGCTTATTCTCCATATACTTCATGTTAATCGAGATATCGAGATGTGAATCTTATTGATAATTTTCTTGTAGATGCAAGGGAAATATGGTAGCTATTAAGCGATAGTCAAATATTTTAACGCTGGTTGCTATGTGGCGCATTCCATTCTCTTTGCATGTCCAGGACATACAAAAATGAATAACGAATTTGAGAAAAAGTATTGGAAAATTTAAGGAAATAACAAGCAATATCTCGAAAACGGTTCACTCAACAAAAGAAATGTATATGACATAAGTTGTGTATTTTAACACGATCTACATTTTTTGTGTAGTAAAATTTTGTCTATCTCTTATGGTTTACCAGTTATGCAAAAGTCGTTCATTATGAAGAATACTTTCGGAGACATTCCCAGAAAATTCGAGATATACATTTTATTTGTCATGACAATATCTTAAACATATGATGTTTTAATCAAAATCGTTAGAGCCGTTTTTGAGAAAATTAAAATTTTCGAATACTGTTCCATGTAAAGGGTAGTCTGGGGTGGGGGGATTTTCTTGAAAACCTTCGTATCGAATCTCTGGAAGATACTGAACCTAAATACCAAGTTTGGTGTTTATCCGACTGTTCGTTTTTGAGTTATGCTGTTCACAGACACACAGACACACACACACACACACACACACACACACAGACACACACACGGACATGTTTCCAAAAATACTTTTTTTGGATTCAGGAGGTCTCAAAACATGTATTTCCGGTGAAATCTCGGTATCGAATTTTTGGGTGCAAGGCAATACTTCCCCTACTTAACTATACGTAGTAGAGAAAGTAAAAATGAATATGTATTTGAGAAAAATCTGATGTGTTACTCTCACATGACTTTCTCTACTCTTGTACAATCTAATTTAACAAACGCCTATTCTCCATATGCTTCATGTTAATCGAGATATCAAGATGTCAATCTTATTGGTAATTTTCTTGTAGATGCAAGGGAAATATGGTAGCTATTAAGCGATAGTCCAATATTTTAACGCCGGTTGCTATGTGGCGCATTCCATTCTCTTTGCATGTCCAGGACATAAAAAAATCTGATGTGTTACACTCACATGACTTTCTCTACTCTTGTACAATCTAATTTTACAAACGCTTATTCTCCATATACTTCATGTTAATCGAGATATCGAGATGTGAATCTTATTGGTAATTTTCTTGTAGATGCAAGGGAAATATGATAGCTTTTAAGCGATAGTCAAATATTTTAACGCTGGTTGCTATGTGGCGCATTCCATTCTCTTTGCATGTCCAGGACATACAAAAATGAATAACGAATTTGAGAAAAAGTATTGGAAAATTTAAGGAAATAACAAGCAATATCTCGAAAACGGTTCACTCAACAAAAGAAATGTATATGACATAAGTTGTGTATTTTAACGCGATCTACATTTTTTGTGTAGTAAAATTTTGTCTATCTCTTATAGTTTACCAGTTATGCAAAAGTCGCTCATAATGAAGAATACTTTTGGAGACATTCCCAGAAAATTCGAGATATACATTTTATTTGTCATAACAATATCTTAAACATATGATGTTTTAATCAAAATCGTTAGAGCCGTTTTTGAGAAAATTAAAATTTTCGAAAACTGTTCCATGTAAAGGGTAGTCTGGGGTGGGGGGATTTTCTTGAAAACCTTCGTATCGAATCTCTGGAAGATACTGAACCTAAATACCAAGTTTGGTGTTTATCCGAGTGTTCGTTTTTGAGTTATGCTGTTCACAGACACACAGACACACACACACACACACACACACACACACACAGACACACACACGGACATGTTTCCAAAAATGCTTTTTTTGGATTCAGGAGGTCTCAAAACATGTATTTCCGGTGAAATCTCGGTATCGAATTTTTGGGTGCAAGGCAATACTTCCCCTACTTACTATACGTAGTAGAGAGAGTAAAAATGAATAACGTATTTGAGAAAAATCTGATGTGTTACTCTCACATGACTTTCTCTACTCTTGTACAATCTAATTTAACAAACGCCTATTCTCCATATGCTTCATGTTAATCGAGATATCAAGATGTCAATCTTATTGGTAATTTTCTTGTAGATGCAAGGGAAATATGGTAGCTATTAAGCGATAGTCCAATATTTTAACGCCGGTTGCTATGTGGCGCATTCCATTCTCTTTGCATGTCCAGAACATAAAAAATCTGATGTGTTACACTCACATGACTTTCTCTACTCTTGTACAATCTAATTTTACAAACGCTTATTCTCCATATGCTTCATGTTAATCGAGATATCGAGATGTCAATCTTATTGCTAATTTTCTTGTAGATGCAAGGGGAATATGGTAAGTTTTAAGCGATACTCAAATATTTTAACGCTGGTTGCTATGTGGCGCATTTCTTTTCTTTGCATGTCCAGGACATAAAAAAAATGAATAACGAATTTGAGGAAAAGTATAAGTATTGGAAAATTTAAGGAAATAACAAGCAATATCTCGAAAACGGTTCACTCAACAAAAGAAATGTATATGACATAAGTTGTGTATTTTAACGCGATCTACATTTTTTGTGTAGTAAAGTTCTGTCTATCCCTTACGGTTTACCAGTTATACAAAAGTCGTTCAAAATGAAGAATACTGTTGGAGACATTCCCAAAAATTCGAGATATACATTTCATTTCTTAACACATTATCTTAAACATATGATATTTTAATCAAAATCGTTAGAGCCATTTTTGAGAAAATTAAAATTTGCGAAAAATCTTCCATGTAAAGGGTCTTCTGTGGTGGGGGGATTTTTTCTTGAAAACCTTCGTGTCGCATCCTTGGAAGATACTGAACCCAAATACCAAGTTTGGTGTTTATCCGACTGTTAGTTTCTGAGTTATGCTGTTCACAGAAACACACACAGACACCTAGACACACAGACACACAGACACACAGACAGACAGACACACAGACACACACACGGACATGTTTCCAAAAATGATTCAGGGGGTCTCAAAACATGTATTTCCGGTGAAATCTCGATATCGAAATTTTGGGTGTAATACAACACTTCTCTTACTATACGTAGTAGAGAAAGTAAAAATGAATAACGAATTTGAGAAAAAGTATAAGTATTGGAAAATTTAAGGAAATAACAAGCAATATCTCGAAAACGGTTCACTCAACAAAAGAAATGTATATAACACAAGTTGTGTATTTTAACGCGATCTACATTGTTTGTGTCGTAAAATTCTGTCTATCTCTTACGGATTACCAGTTATACAAAAGTCGTTCACAATGAAGAATACTTTTGGAGACATTCCCAAAAAATTCGAGATATACATTTCATTTCTTATGACATTATCTTAAACTTATGATATTTTCATCGAAATCGTTAGAGCCATTTTTGAGAAAATTAAAATTTTCGAAAGATCTTCCATGTAAAGGCTAGTCTGGGGTGGGGGGATTTTCTTGAAAACCTTCGTGTCGCATCTCTGGAAGATACGAAACCTAAATACCAAGTTTGGAGTTTATCCGACTGTTCAATTTTGAGTTATGCTGTTCACAGACACACAGACATACACACACACAGACACACACACACACACACACACACACACACACAGACACACACGGACATGTTTCCAAAAATGCCTTTTTTAGTTTCAGGAGGTCTCAAAATATGTATTTTCGGCGAAATCTCGGTATTGAATTTTTGGGTGGAATGCAATACTTCCCCTACTTACTATACGTAGTAGAGAAAGTAAAAATGAATTACGAATTTAAGAAAAAGTATAAGCATTGGAAAATTTAAGGAAATAACAAGCAATATCTCGAAAACGGTTCACTCAACAAAAGAAATGTATATGACATAAGTTGTGTATTTTAACGCGATCTACATTTTTTGTGTAGTAAAATTCTGTCTATCCCTTACGGTTTACCAGTTATACAAAAGTCCTTCACAATGAAGAATTCTATTGCAGACATTCCCAAAAATTCGAGATATACATTTCATTTCTTAACACATTATCTTAAACATATGATATTTTCATCAAAATCGTTAGAGCCATTTTTGAGAAAATTAAAGTTTTCGGAAAATGTTCCATGTAAAGGGTAGTCTGGGGTGGGGGGATTTTCTTGAAAATCTTCGTGTCGCATCTCTGGAAGATACTGAACGTAAATACCAAGTTTGGTGTTTATCCGACTGTTAGTTTTTGAGTTATGCTGTTCACAGACACACACACACACACACGGACACACACACGGACATGTTTCCAAAAATGCTTTTTTGGGATTCAGGAGGTGTCAAAACATGTATTTACGGTGAGATCTCGGTATCGAATTTTTGGGTGGAATGCAATACTTCCCCTACTTACTATACGTTGTAGAGAAAGTAAAAATGAATAACGTATTTGAGAAAAATCTGATGTGTTACACTCACATGACTTTCTCTACTCTTCTACAATCTAATTTTACAAACGCCTATTCTCCATATGCTTCATGTTAATCGAGATATCGAGATGTGAATCTTATTGATAATTTTCTTGTAGATGCAAGGGAAATATGGTAGCTATTAAGCGATAGTCAAATATTTTAACGCTGGTTGCTATGTGGCGCATTCCATTCTCTTTGCATGTCCAGGACATACAAAAATGAATAACGAATTTGAGAAAAAGTATTGGAAAATTTAAGGAAATAACAAGCAATATCTCGAAAACGGTTCACTCAACAAAAGAAATGTATATGACATAAGTTGTGTATTTTAACACGATCTACATTTTTTGTGTAGTAAAATTTTGTCTATCTCTTATGGTTTACCAGTTATGCAAAAGTCGTTCATAATGAAGAATACTTTCGGAGACATTCCCAGAAAATTCGAGATATACATTTTATTTGTCATGACAATATCTTAAACATATGATGTTTTAATCAAAATCGTTAGAGCCGTTTTTGCGAAAATTAAAATTTTCGAAAACTGCTCCATGTAAAGGGTAGTCTGGGGTGGGGGGATTTTCTTGAAAACCTTCGTATCGAATCTCTGGAAGATACTGAACCAAAATACCAAGTTTGGTGTTTATCCGACTGTTCGTTTTTGAGTTATGCTGTTCACAGACACACAGACACACACACACACACACACACACACAGACACACACACGGACATGTTTCCAAAAATGCTTTTTTTGGATTCAGGAGGTCTCAAAACATGTATTTCCGGTGAAATCTCGGTATCGAATTTTTGGGTGCAAGGCAATACTTCCCCTACTTACTATACGTAGTAGAGAGAGTAAAAATGAATAACGTATTTGAGAAAAATCTGATGTGTTACTCTCACATGACTTTCTCTACTCTTGTACAATCTAATTTAACAAACGCCTATTCTCCATATGCTTCATGTTAATCGAGATATCAAGATGTCAATCTTATTGGTAATTTTCTTGTAGATGCAAGGGAAATATGGTAGCTATTAAGCGATAGTCCAATATTTTAACGCCGGTTGCTATGTGGCGCATTCCATTCTCTTTGCATGTCCAGAACATAAAAAATCTGATGTGTTACACTCACATGACTTTCTCTACTCTTGTACAATCTAATTTTACAAACGCTTATTCTCCATATGCTTCATGTTAATCGAGATATCGAGATGTCAATCTTATTGCTAATTTTCTTGTAGATGCAAGGGGAATATGGTAAGTTTTAAGCGATACTCAAATATTTTAACGCTGGTTGCTATGTGGCGCATTTCTTTTCTTTGCATGTCCAGGACATAAAAAAAATGAATAACGAATTTGAGAAAAAGTATAAGTATTGGAAAATTTAAGGAAATAACAAGCAATATCTCGAAAACGGTTCACTCAACAAAAGAAATGTATATGACATAAGTTGTGTATTTTAACGCGATCTACATTTTTTGTGTCGTAAAGTTCTGTCTATCCCTTACGGTTTACCAGTTATACAAAAGTCGTTCAAAATGAAGAATACTGTTGGAGACATTCCCAAAAATTCGAGATATACATTTCATTTCTTAACACATTATCTTAAACATATGATATTTTAATCAAAATCGTTAGAGCCATTTTTGAGAAAATTAAAATTTGCGAAAAATCTTCCATGTAAAGGGTCTTCTGTGGTGGGGGGATTTTTTCTTGAAAACCTTCGTGTCGCATCCTTGGAAGATACTGAACCCAAATACCAAGTTTGGTGTTTATCCGACTGTTAGTTTCTGAGTTATGCTGTTCACAGAAACACACACAGACACCTAGACACACAGACACACAGACACACAGACAGACAGACACACAGACACACACACGGACATGTTTCCAAAAATGATTCAGGGGGTCTCAAAACATGTATTTCCGGTGAAATCTCGATATCGAAATTTTGGGTGTAATACAACACTTCTCTTACTATACGTAGTAGAGAAAGTAAAAATGAATAACGAATTTGAGAAAAAGTATAAGTATTGGAAAATTTAAGGAAATAACAAGCAATATCTCGAAAACGGTTCACTCAACAAAAGAAATGTATATAACATAAGTTGTGTATTTTAACGCGATCTACATTGTTTGTGTCGTAAAATTCTGTCTATCTCTTACGGATTACCAGTTATACAAAAGTCGTTCACAATGAAGAATACTTTTGGAGACATTCCCAAAAAATTCGAGATATACATTTCATTTCTTATGACATTATCTTAAACTTATGATATTTTCATCGAAATCGTTAGAGCCATTTTTGAGAAAATTAAAATTTTCGAAAGATCTTCCATGTAAAGGCTAGTCTGGGGTGGGGGGATTTTCTTGAAAACCTTCGTGTCGCATCTCTGGAAGATACGAAACCTAAATACCAAGTTTGGAGTTTATCCGACTGTTCAATTTTGAGTTATGCTGTTCACAGACACACAGACATACACACACACAGACACACACACACACACACACACACACACACACACAGACACACACGGACATGTTTCCAAAAATGCCTTTTTTAGTTTCAGGAGGTCTCAAAATATGTATTTTCGGCGAAATCTCGGTATTGAATTTTTGGGTGGAATGCAATACTTCCCCTACTTACTATACGTAGTAGAGAAAGTAAAAATGAATTACGAATTTAAGAAAAAGTATAAGCATTGGAAAATTTAAGGAAATAACAAGCAATATCTCGAAAACGGTTCACTCAACAAAAGAAATGTATATGACATAAGTTGTGTATTTTAACGCGATCTACATTTTTTGTGTAGTAAAATTCTGTCTATCCCTTACGGTTTACCAGTTATACAAAAGTCCTTCACAATGAAGAATTCTATTGCAGACATTCCCAAAAATTCTAGATATACATTTCATTTCTTAACACATTATCTTAAACATATGATATTTTCATCAAAATCGTTAGAGCCATTTTTGAGAAAATTAAAGTTTTCGGAAAATGTTCCATGTAAAGGGTAGTCTGGGGTGGGGGGATTTTCTTGAAAATCTTCGTGTCGCATCTCTGGAAGATACTGAACCCAAATACCAAGTTTGGTGTTTATCCGACTGTTCGTTTTTGAGTTATGCTGTTCACAGACACACAGACACACACACACACACACACAGACACACACACACACACAGACACACACACGGACATGTTTCCAAAAATGCTTTTTTTGGATTCAGGAGGTCTCAAAACATGTATTTCCGGTAAAATCTCGGTGTCGAATTTTTGGGTGGAATGCAATACTTCCCCTACTTACTATACGTAGTAGAGAAAGTAAAAATGAATAACGTATTTGAGAAAAATCTGATGTGTTACACTCACATGACTTTCTGTACTCTTGTACAATCTAATTTTACAAACGCCTATTCTCCATATGCTTCATGTTAATCGAGATATCGAGATGTCAATCTTATTGGTAATTTTCTTGTAGATGCAAGGGAAATATGGTAGCTATTAAGCGATAGTCAAATATTTTTACGCCGGTTGCTATGTGGCGCATTCCATTCTCTTTGCATGTCCAGGACATAAAAAAATTCTGATGTGTTACACTCACATGACTTTCTCTACCCTTGTACAATCTAATTTTACAAACGCCTATTCTCCATATGCTTCATGTTAATCGAGATATCGAGATGTCAATTTTATTGGTAATTTTCTTGTAGATGCAAGGGGAATATGGTAGCTTTTAAGCGATGGTCAAATATTTTAACGCTGGTTGCTATGTGGCGCATTTCATTCTCTTTGCATGTCCAGGACATAAAAAAAATGAATAACGAATTTGAGAAAAAGTATAAGTATTGGAAAATTTAAGGAAATAACAAGCAATATCATGAAAACGGTTCACTCCACAAAAGAAATGTATATGACATAAGTTGTGTATTTTAACGCGATCTACATTTTTTGTGTAATAAAATTCTATCTATCTCTTACGGTTTACCAGTTATACAAAAGTCGTTCACAATGAAGAATACTTTTGGAGACATTCCCAAAACTTCGAGATATACATCTCATATTTTAACACATTATCTTAAACATATGATATTTTCATCAAAATCGTTAGAGCCATTTTTGAGAAAATTAAAATTTTCGATAAATCTTCCATGTAAAGGGTAGTCTGGGGTGGGGGGATTTTCTTAAAAATCTTCGTGTCGCATCTCTGGAAGATACTGAACCTAAATACCAAGTTTGGTGTTTATCCGACTGTTCGTTTTTGAGTTATGCTGTTCACAGGCACACAGAAACACACACACACACAGACACACACACACACACAGACACACACACGGACATGTTTCCAAAAATGCTTTTTTTAGTTTCAGGAGGTCTCAAAATATGTATTTTCGGCGAAATCTCGGTATCGAATTTTTGGGTGGAATGCAATACTTCCCCTACTTACTATACGTAGTAGAGAAAGTAAAAATGAATTACGAATTTAAGAAAAAGTATAAGCATTGGAAAATTTAAGGAAATAACAAGCAATATCTCGAAAACGGTTCACTCAACAAAAGAAATGTATATGACATAAGTTGTGTATTTTAACGCGATCTACATTTTTTGTGTAGTAAAATTCTGTCTATCCCTTACGGTTTACCAGTTATACAAAAGTCGTTCACAATGAAGAATACTATTGCAGACATTCCCAAAAATTCGAGATATACATTTCATTTCTTAACACATTATCTTAAACATATGATATTTTCATCAAAATCGTTAGAGCCATTTTTGAGAAAATTAAAGTTTTCAACAAATGTTCCATGTAAAGGGTAGTCTGGGGTGGGGGGATTTTCTTGAAAATCTTCGTGTCGCATCTCTGGAAGATACTGAACCTAAATACCAAGTTTGGTGTTTATCCGACTGTTGGTTTTTGAGTTATGCTGTTCACAGACACACAGACACACACACACAAACACACACACAGACACACACACACACACACACACAGACACACACACGGATATGTTTCCAAAAATGCTTTTTTTGGATTCAGGAGGTCTCAAAACATGTATTTCCGGTGAAATCTCGGTTTCGAATTTTTGGGTGGAATGCAATACTTCCCCTACTTACTATACGTAGTAGACAAAGTAAAAATCTGATGTGTTACACTCACATGACTTTCTCTACTCTTGTACAATCTATTTTTACAAACGCATATTCTCCATATGCTTTATGTTAATCGAGATGTCAATCTTATTGCTAATTTTCTTGTAGATGCAAGGGGAATATGGTAGCTTTTAAGCGATGGTCAAATATTTTAACGCCGGTTGCTATGTGGCGCTTTCCATTCTCTTTGCATGTCCAGGACATAAAAAAAATCTGATGTGTTACACTCACATGACTTTCTCTACTCTTGTACAATCTAATTTTACAAACGCTTATTCTCCATATGCTTCATGTTAATCGAGATATCGAGATGTCAATCTTATTGGTAATTTTCTTGTAGATGCAAGGGGAATATGGTAAGTTTTAAGCGATAGTCAAATATTTTAACGCTGGTTGCTATGTGGCGCATTCCGTTCTCTTTGCATGTCCAGGACATAAAAAAATGAATAACGAATTTGAGATAAAGTATAAGTATTGGAAAATTTAAGGGAATAACAAGCAATATCTCGAAAACGGTCCACTCAACAAAAGAAATGTATATGACATAAATTGTGTATTTTAACGCGATCTACATTTTTCGGGTAGTAAAATTTTGTCTATCTCTTATGGTTTACCAGTTATGAAAAAGTCGTTCATAATGAAGAATACTTTTGGAGACATTCCCAGAAAATTCAAGATATACATTTTATTTGTCATGACAATATCTTAAACATATGATATTTTAATCAAAATCGTTATAGCCGTTTTTGAGAAAATTAAAATGATCGAAGAATGTTCCATGTAAAGAGTAGTCTGGGGTGGGGGGATTTTCTTGAAAACCTTCGTGTCGCATCTCTGAAAGATACTGAACCTAAATGCCAAGTTTGGTGTTTATCCGACTCTTCGTTTTTGAGTTATGCTGTTCACAGACACACAGACACACACACACACACACAGACACACAGACAGACACACATACGGACATGTTTCCAAAAAAAATTTTTTTGGATTCAGTGAGTCTCAAAACATGTATTTCCGATGAAATCTCGGTATCGAAATTTTGGGTGGAATACAATTCTTCCCCTACTTACTATACGTAGTAGACAAAGTAAAAATCTGATGTGTTACACTCACATGACTTTCTCTACTCTTGTACAATCTATTTTTACAAACGCATATTCTCCATATGCTTTATGTTAATCGAGATGTCAATCTTATTGCTAATTTTCTTGTAGATGCAAGGGGAATATGGTAGCTTTTAAGCGATGGTCAAATATTTTAACGCTGGTTGCTATGCGGTGCATTCCATTCTATTTGCAAGTCCAGGACATAAAAATAAATAACGAATTTGAGAAAAAGTATAAGTATTGGAAAATTTAAGGGAATAACAAGCAATATCTCGAAAACGGTACACTCAACAAAACAAATGTATATGTCATAAGTTGTTTATTTTAACGCGATCTACATTTTTTGTGTAGTAAAATTTTGTCTATCTCTTATGGTTTACCAGTTATGGAAAAGTCGTTCACAATAAAGAATACTTTTGGAGACATTCCCAGGAAATTCAAGATATACATTTTATTTGTCATAAAAATATCTTAAACATATGATATTTTAATCAAAATCGTTAGAGCCAGTTTTGAGAAAATTAAAATTTGCGAAAAATCTTCCATGTAAAGGGTCTTCTGTGGTGGGGGGATTTTTTCTTGAAAACCTTCGTGTCGCATCCTTGGAAGATACTGAACCCAAATACCAAGTTTGGTGTTTATCCGACTGTTCGTTTCTGAGTTATGCTGTTCACAGACACACACACAGAAACCTAGACACACAGACACACAGACACACAGACAGACAGACACACAGACACACACACGGACATGTTTCCAAAAATGATTTTTTTGGATTCAGGGGGTCTCAAAGCATGTATTTCCGGTGAAATCTCGATATCGAAATTTTGGGTGTAATACAATACTTCTCTTACTTACTATACGTAGTAGAGAAAGTAAAAATGAATAACGAATTTGAGAAAAAGTATAAGTATTGGAAAATTTAAGGAAATAACAAGCAATATCTCGAAAACGGTTCACTCAACAAAAGAAATGTATATGACATAAGTTGTGTATTTTAACGCGATCTACATTTTTTGTCTAGTAAAATTCTGTCTATCTCTTACGGTTTACCAGTTATACAAAAGTCGTTCACAATGAAGAATACTTTCGGAGACATTCCCAAAAAATTCGAGATATACATTTCATTTCTTATGACATTATCTTAAACATATGATATTTTCATCAAAATCGTTAGAGCCATTTTTGAGAAAATTAAAATTTTCGAAAAATCTTCCATGTAAAGGCTAGTCTGGGGTGGGGGGATTTTCTTGAAAACCTTCGTGTCGCATCTTTGGAAGATACGGAACCTAAATACCAAGTTTGGTGTTTATCCGACTGTTCGTTTTTGAGTTATGCTGTTCACAGACACACAGACACACACACACACACACACAGACACACACACACACACAGACACACACACACGGACATGTTTCCAAAAATGCTTTTTTTGGATTCAGGAGGTCTCAAAACATGTATTTCCGGTGAAATCTCGGTATCGAATATTTGGGTGGAATGCAATACTTCCCCTACTTACTATACGTAGTAGAGAAAGTAAAAAAAATCTGATGTGTTACACTCACATGACTTTCTCTACTCTTGTGCAATCTATTTTTACAAACGCCTATTCTCCATATGCTTCATATTAATCGAGATATCGAGATGTCAATCTTATTTGTAATTTTCTTGTAGATGCAAGGGGAATATGGTAGCTTTTAAGCGATAGTCAAATATTTTATCGCTGGTTGCTATGTGGCGCATTCCATTCTCTTTGCATGTCCAGGACATAAAAAAATGAATAACGAATGTGAGAAAAAGTATAAGTATTGTAAAATTTAAGGAAATAACAAGCAATATCTCGAAAACGGTTCACTCAACAAAAGAAATGTATATGACATAAGTTGTGTATTTTTACGCGATCTACATTTTTTGTGTAGTAATATTTTGTCCATCTCTTATGGTTTACCAGTTATGCAAAGGTCGTTCAAATGAAGAATACTTTTGGAGACATTCCCAGAAAATTCGAGATATACATTTCATTTCTCATGACATTATCTTAAACATATGATATTTTCATCAAAATCGTTAGAGCCATTTTTGATAAAATTAAAATTTTCGAGAAATCTTCCATGTAAAGGGTAGTCTGTGGTAGGGGGATTTTCTTGAAAACCTTCGTGTCGCATCTCTGGAAGATACTAAACCTAAATACCAAGTTTGGTGCTTATCCGACTGTTCGTTTTTGAGTTATGCTGTTCACAGACACACACACAGACACACACACACAGACACACACACACATACAGACACACACACACAGACACACACACACAGTCACACACACGGACATGTTTCCAAAAAGCTTTTTTTGGATTCAGGAGGTCTCAAAACATGTATTTCCGGTGAAATCTCGGTATCGAATTTTTGGGTGGAATGCAATACTTCCCCTACTTACTATACGTAGTAGAGAAAGTAAAAATGAATAACGTATTTGAGAAAAATCTGATGTGTTACACTCACATGACTTTCTCTACTCTTGTACAATCTAATTTTACAAACGCCTAATCTCCATATGCTTCATGTTAATCGAGATATCGAGATGTCAATCTTATTGGTAATTTTCTTGTAGATGCAAGGGAAATATGGTAGCTATTAAGCGATAGTCAAATATTTTAACGCCGGTTGCTATGTGGCGCTTTCCATTCTCTTTGCATGTCCAGGACATAAAAAAAATCTGATGTGTTACACTCACATGACTTTCTCTACTCTTGTACAATCTAATTTTACAAACGCTTATTCTCCATATGCTTCATGTTAATCGAGATATCGAGATGTCAATCTTATTGGTAATTTTCTTGTAGATGCAAGGGGAATATGGTAAGTTTTAAGCGATAGTCAAATATTTTGACGCTGGTTGCTATGTGGCGCATTCCGTTCTCTTTGCATGTCCAGGACATAAAAAAATGAATAACGAATTTGAGATAAAGTATAAGTATTGGAAAATTTAAGGGAATAACAAGCAATATCTCGAAAACGGTTCACTCAACAAAAGAAATGTATATGACATAAATTGTGTACTTTAACGCGATCTACATTTTTCGGGTAGTAAAATTTTGTCTATCTCTTATGGTTTACCAGTTATGAAAAAGTCGTTCATAATGAAGAATACTTTTGGAGACATTCCCAGAAAATTCAAGATATACATTTTATTTGTCATGACAATATCTTAAACATATGATATTTTAATCAAAATCGTTATAGCCGTTTTTGAGAAAATTAAAATGTTCGAAGAATGTTCCATGTAAAGAGTAGTCTGGGGTGGGGGGATTTTCTTGAAAACCTTCGTGTCGCATCTCTGAAAGATACTGAACCTAAATGCCAAGTTTGGTGTTTATCCGACTCTTCGTTTTTGAGTTATGCTGTTCACAGACACACAGACACACACACACACACAGACACAGACACACAGACAGACACACATACGGACATGTTTCCAAAAAATTTTTTTTTGGATTCAGTGAGTCTCAAAACATGTATTTCCGATGAAATCTCGGTATCGAAATTTTGGGTGGAATACAATTCTTCCCCTACTTACTATACGTAGTAGACAAAGTAAAAATCTGATGTGTTACACTCACATGACTTTCTCTACTCTTGTACAATCTATTTTTACAAACGCATATTCTCCATATGCTTTATGTTAATCGAGATATCGAGATGTCAATCTTATTGCTAATTTTCTTGTAGATGCAAGGGGAATATGGTAGCTTTTAAGCGATGGTCAAATATTTTAACGCTGGTTGCTATGCGGTGCATTCCATTCTATTTGCAAGTCCAGGACATAAAAATAAATAACGAATTTGAGAAAAAGTATAAGTATTGGAAAATTTAAGGGAATAACAAGCAATATCTCGAAAACGGTACACTCAACAAAACAAATGTATATGTCATAAGTTGTTTATTTTAACGCGATCTACATTTTTTGTGTAGTAAAATTTTGTCTATCTCTTACGGTTTACCAGTTATGGAAAAGTCGTTCACACTAAAGAATACTTTTGGAGACATTCCCAGGAAATTCAAGATATACATTTTATTTGTCATAAAAATATCTTAAACATATGATATTTTAATCAAAATCGTTAGAGCCAGTTTTGAGAAAATTAAAATTTGCGAAAAATCTTCCATGTAAAGGCTAGTCTGGGGTGGGGGGATTTTCTTGAAAACCTTCGTGTCGCATCTTTGGAAGATACGGAACCTAAATACCAAGTTTGGTGTTTATCCGACTGTTCGTTTTTGAGTTATGCTGTTCACAGACACACAGACACACACACACACACACACACAGACACACACACACACAGACACACACACGGACATGTTTCCAAAAATGCTTTTTTTGGATTCAGGAGGTCTCAAAACATGTATTTCCGGTGAAATCTCGGTGTCGAATTTTTGGGTGGAATGCAATACTTCCCCTACTTACTATACGTAGTAGAGAAAGTAAAAATGAATAACGTATTTGAGAAAAATCTGATGTGTTACACTCACATGACTTTCTCTACTCTTCTACAATCTAATTTTACAAACGCCTATTCTCCATATGCTTCATGTTAATCGAGATATCGAGATGTCAATCTTATTGGTAATTTTCTTGTAGATGCAAGGGAAATATGGTAGCTATTAAGCGATAGTCAAATATTTTTACGCCGGTTGCTATGTGGCGCATTCCATTCTCTTTGCATGTCCAGGACATAAAAAAATTCTGATGTGTTACACTCACATGACTTTCTCTACCCTTGTACAATCTAATTTTACAAACGCCTATTCTCCATATGCTTCATGTTAATCGAGATATCGAGATGTCAATTTTATTGGTAATTTTCTTGTAGATGCAAGGGGAATATGGTAGCTTTTAAGCGATGGTCAAATATTTTAACGCTGGTTGCTATGTGGCGCATTTCATTCTCTTTGCATGTCCAGGACATAAAAAAAATGAATAACGAATTTGAGAAAAAGTATAAGTATTGGAAAATTTAAGGAAATAACAAGCAATATCATGAAAACGGTTCACTCCACAAAAGAAATGTATATGACATAAGTTGTGTATTTTAACGCGATCTACATTTTTTGTGTAATAAAATTCTATCTATCTCTTACGGTTTACCAGTTATACAAAAGTCGTTCACAATGAAGAATACTTTTGGAGACATTCCCAAAAATTCGAGATATACATCTCATATTTTAACACATTATCTTAAACATATGATATTTTCATCAAAATCGTTAGAGCCATTTTTGAGAAAATTAAAATTTTCGATAAATCTTCCATGTAAAGGGTAGTCTGGGGTGGGGGGATTTTCTTAAAAATCTTCGTGTCGCATCTCTGGAAGATACTGAACCTAAATACCAAGTTTGGTGTTTATCCGACTGTTCGTTTTTGAGTTATGCTGTTCACAGGCACACAGAAACACACACACACACAGACACACACACACACACACACACAGACACACACACGGACATGTTTCCAAAAATGCTTTTTTTAGATTCAGGAGGTCTCAAAATATGTATTTTCGGCGAAATCTCGGTATCGAATTTTTGGGTGGAATGCAATACTTCCCCTACTTACTATACGTAGTAGAGAAAGTAAAAATGAATTACGAATTTAAGAAAAAGTATAAGCATTGGAAAATTTAAGGAAATAACAAGCAATATCTCGAAAACGGTTCACTCAACAAAAGAAATGTATATGACATAAGTTGTGTATTTTAACGCGATCTACATCTTTTGTGTAGTAAAATTCTGTCTATCCCTTACGGTTTACCAGTTATACAAAAGTCGTTCACATTGAAGAATACTATTGCAGACATTCCCAAAAATTCGAGATATACATTTCATTTCTTAACACATTATCTTAAACATATGATATTTTCATCAAAATCGTTAGAGCCATTTTTGAGAAAATTAAAGTTTTCGACAAATGTTCCATGTAAAGGGTAGTCTGGGGTGGGGGGATTTTCTTGAAAATCTTCGTGTCGCATCGCTGGAAGATACTGAACCTAAATACCAAGTTTGGTGTTTATCCGACTGTTGGTTTTTGAGTTATGCTGTTCACAGACACACAGACACACACACACACACAAACACACACACAGACACACACACACACACAGACACACACACGGACATGTTTCCAAAAATGCTTTTTTTGGATTCAGGAGGTCTCAAAACATGTATTTCCGGTGAAATCTCGGTGTCGAATTTTTGGGTGGAATGCAATACTTCCCCTACTTACTATACGTAGTAGAGAAAGTAAAAATGAATAACGTATTTGAGAAAAATCTGATGTGTTACACTCACATGACTTTCTGTACTCTTGTACAATCTAATTTTACAAACGCCTATTCTCCATATGCTTCATGTTAATCGAGATATCGAGATGTCAATCTTATTGGTAATTTTCTTGTAGATGCAAGGGAAATATGGTAGCTATTAAGCGATAGTCAAATATTTTTACGCCGGTTGCTATGTGGCGCATTCCATTCTCTTTGCATGTCCAGGACATAAAAAAATTCTGATGTGTTACACTCACATGACTTTCTCTACCCTTGTACAATCTAATTTTACAAACGCCTATTCTCCATATGCTTCATGTTAATCGAGATATCGAGATGTCAATTTTATTGGTAATTTTCTTGTAGATGCAAGGGGAATATGGTAGCTTTTAAGCGATGGTCAAATATTTTAACGCTGGTTGCTATGTGGCGCATTTCATTCTCTTTGCATGTCCAGGACATAAAAAAAATGAATAACGAATTTGAGAAAAAGTATAAGTATTGGAAAATTTAAGGAAATAACAAGCAATATCATGAAAACGGTTCACTCCACAAAAGAAATGTATATGACATAAGTTGTGTATTTTAACGCAATCTACATTTTTTGTGTAATAAAATTCTATCTATCTCT
This sequence comes from Deroplatys truncata, assembly GCA_030765065.1. Taxonomy (NCBI): domain Eukaryota; kingdom Metazoa; phylum Arthropoda; class Insecta; order Mantodea; family Mantidae; genus Deroplatys; species Deroplatys truncata. The sequence goes on from CM060989.1 coordinate 122,724,722, forward strand.
TACGGTTTACCAGTTATACAAAAGTCGTTCACAATGAAGAATACTTTTGGAGACATTCCCAAAAATTCGAGATATACATCTCATATTTTAACACATTATCTTAAACATATGATATTTTCATCAAAATCGTTATAGCCATTTTTGAGAAAATTAAAATTCTCGATAAATCTTCCATGTAAAGGGTAGTCTGGGGTGGGGGGATTTTCTTAAAAATCTTCGTGTCGCATCTCTGGAAGATACTGAACCTAAATACCAAGTTTGGTGTTTATTTGACTGTTCGTTTTTGAGTTATGCTGTTCACAGGCACACAGACACACACACACACACACACACACAGACACACACACACACACACACAGACACACACACACTCACACAGACACACACACGGACATGTTTCCAAAAATGCTTTTTTTGGATTCAGGAGGTCTCAAAACATGTATTTCCGGTGAAATCTCGGTTTCGAATTTTTGGGTGGAATGCAATACTTCCCCTGCTTACTATACGTAGTAGAGAAAGTAAAAATGAATAACGTATTTGAGAAAAATCTGATGTGTTACACTCACATGACTTTCTCTACTCTTGTACAATCTAATTTTACAAACGCCTAATCTCCATATGCTTCATGTTAATCGAGATATCGAGATGTCAATCTTATTGGTAATTTTCTTGTAGATGCAAGGGAAATATGGTAGCTATTAAGCGATAGTCAAATATTTTAACGCCGGTTGCTATGTGGCGCTTTCCATTCTCTTTGCATGTCCAGGACATAAAAAAAATCTGATGTGTTACACTCACATGACTTTCTCTACTCTTGTACAATCTAATTTTACAAACGCTTATTCTCCATATGCTTCATGTTAATCGAGATATCGAGATGTCAATCTTATTGGTAATTTTCTTGTAGATGCAAGGGGAATATGGTAAGTTTTAAGCGATAGTCAAATATTTTAACGCTGGTTGCTATGTGGCGCATTCCGTTCTCTTTGCATGTCCAGGACATAAAAAAATGAATAACGAATTTGAGATAAAGTATAGGTATTGGAAAATTTAAGGGAATAACAAGCAATATCTCGAAAACGGTTCACTCAACAAAAGAAATGTATATGACATAAATTGTGTATTTTAACGCGATCTACATTTTTCGGGTAGTAAAATTTTGTCTATCTCTTATGGTTTACCAGTTATGAAAAAGTCGTTCATAATGAAGAATACTTTTGGAGACATTCCCAGAAAATTCAAGATATACATTTTATTTGTCATGACAATATCTTAAACATATGATATTTTAATCAAAATCGTTATAGCCGTTTTTGAGAAAATTAAAATGATCGAAGAATGTTCCATGTAAAGAGTAGTCTGGGGTGGGGGGATTTTCTTGAAAACCTTCGTGTCGCATCTCTGAAAGATACTGAACCTAAATGCCAAGTTTGGTGTTTATCCGACTCTTCGTTTTTGAGTTATGCTGTTCACAGACACACAGACACACACACACACAGACACAGACACACAGACAGACACACATACGGACATGTTTCCAAAAAAAATTTTTTTGGATTCAGTGAGTCTCAAAACATGTATTTCCGATGAAATCTCGGTATCGAAATTTTGGGTGGAATACAATTCTTCCCCTACTTACTATACGTAGTAGACAAAGTAAAAATCTGATGTGTTACACTCACATGACTTTCTCTACTCTTGTACAATCTATTTTTACAAACGCATATTCTCCATATGCTTTATGTTAATCGAGATGTCAATCTTATTGCTAATTTTCTTGTAGATGCAAGGGGAATATGGTAGCTTTTAAGCGATGGTCAAATATTTTAACGCTGGTTGCTATGCGGTGCATTCCATTCTATTTGCAAGTCCAGTACATAAAAATAAATAACGAATTTGAGAAAAAGTGTAAGTATATGGTAAATTTAAGGGAATAACAAGCAATATCTCGAAAACGGTACACTCAACAAAACAAATGTATATGTCATAAGTTGTTTATTTTAACGCGATCTACATTTTTTGTGTAGAAAAATTTGGTCTATCTCTTATGGTTTACCAGTTATGGAAAAGTCGTTCACAATAAAGAATACTTTTGGAGACATTCCCAGGAAATTCAAGATATACATTTTATTTGTCATAAAAATATCTTAAACATATGATATTTTAATCAAAATCGTTAGAGCCAGTTTTGAGAAAATTAAAATTTGCGAAAAATCTTCCATGTAAAGGGTCTTCTGTGGTGGGGGGATTTTTTCTTGAAAACCTTCGTGTCGCATCCTTGGAAGATACTGAACCCAAATACCAAGTTTGGTGTTTATCCGACTGTTCGTTTCTGAGTTATGCTGTTCACAGACACACACACAGACACCTAGACACACAGACACACAGACACACAGACAGACAGACACACAGACACACACACGGACATGTTTCCAAAAATGATTTTTTTGGATTCAGGGGGTCTCAAAGCATGTATTTCCGGTGAAATCTCGATATCGAAATTTTGGGTGTAATACAATACTTCTCTTACTTACTATACGTAGTAGAGAAAGTAAAAGTGAATAACGAATTTGAGAAAAAGTATAAGTATTGGAAAATTTAAGGAAATAACAAGCAATATCTCGAAAACGGTTCACTCAACAAAAGAAATGTATATGACATAAGTTGTGTATTTTAACGCGATCTACATTTTTTGTCTAGTAAAATTCTGTCTATCTCTTACGGTTTACCAGTTATACAAAAGTCGTTCACAATGAAGAATACTTTCGGAGACATTCCCAAAAAATTCGAGATATACATTTCATTTCTTATGACATTATCTTAAACATATGATATTTTCATCAAAATCGTTAGAGCCATTTTTGAGAAAATTAAAATTTTCGAAAAATCTTCCATGTAAAGGCTAGTCTGGGGTGGGGGGATTTTCTTGAAAACCTTCGTGTCGCATCTTTGGAAGATACGGAACCTAAATACCAAGTTTGGTGTTTATCCGACTGTTCGTTTTTGAGTTATGCTGTTCACAGACACACAGACACACACACACACACAGACACACACACACACACAGACATACACACACGGACATGTTTCCAAAAATGCTTTTTTTGGATTCAGGAGGTCTCAAAACATGTATTTCCGGTGAAATCTCGGTATCGAATATTTGGGTGGAATGCAATACTTCCCCTACTTACTATACGTAGTAGAGAAAGTAAAAAAAATCTGATGTGTTACACTCACATGACTTTCTCTACTCTTGTGCAATCTATTTTTACAAACGCCTATTCTCCATATGCTTCATATTAATCGAGATATCGAGATGTCAATCTTATTTGTAATTTTCTTGTAGATGCAAGGGGAATATGGTAGCTTTTAAGCGATAGTCAAATATTTTATCGCTGGTTGCTATGTGGCGCATTCCATTCTCTTTGCATGTCCAGGACATAAAAAAATGAATAACGAATGTGAGAAAAAGTATAAGTATTGTAAAATTTAAGGAAATAACAAGCAATATCTCGAAAACGGTTCACTCAACAAAAGAAATGTATATGACATAAGTTGTGTATTTTTACGCGATCTACATTTTTTGTGTAGTAATATTTTGTCCATCTCTTATGGTTTACCAGTTATGCAAAGGTCGTTCAAATGAAGAATACTTTTGGAGACATTCCCAGAAAATTCGAGATATACATTTCATTTCTCATGACATTATCTTAAACATATGATATTTTCATCAAAATCGTTAGAGCCATTTTTGAGAAAATTAAAATTTTCGAAAAATCTTCCATGTAAAGGGTAGTCTGGGGTAGGGGGATTTTCTTGAAAACCTTCGTGTCGCATCTCTGGAAGATACTGAACCTAAATACCAAGTTTGGTGCTTATCCGACTGTTCGTTTTTGAGTTATGCTGTTCACAGACACACACACAGACACACACACACAGACACACACACACATACAGACACACACACACACACACAGACACACACACACACAGTCACACACACGGACATGTTTCCAAAAATGCTTTTTTTGGATTCAGGAGGTCTCAAAACATGTATTTCCGGTGAAATCTCGGTATCGAATTTTTGGGTGGAATGCAATACTTCCCCTACTTACTATACGTAGTAGAGAAAGTAAAAAATGTATATGATATAAGTTGTGTATTTTAACGCGATCTACATTTTTTGTGTAGTAAAATTTTGTCTATCTCTTATGGTTTACCAGTTATGCAAAAGTCGTTCATAATGAAGAATACATTTGGAGACATTCCCAGAAATTTCGAGATATACATTTCATTTATCATGACATTATCTTAAACATATGATATTTTCATCAAAATCGTTTGAGCCATTTTTGAGAAAATTAAAATTGTCGAAAAATGTTCCATGTAAAGGGTAGTCTGGGGTGGGGGGATTTTCTTGAAAATCTTCGTGTCGCATCTCTGGAAGATACTGAACATAAATACCAAGTTTGGTGTTTATCCGACTGTTAGTTTCTGAGTTATGCTGTTCACAGACACACACACAGACACACACACACACACACGGACATGTTTCCAAAAATGCTTTTTTTGGATTCAGGAGGTCTCAAAACATGTATTTCCGGTGAAATCTCGGTATCGAATTTTTGGGTGGAATGCAATACTTCCCCTACTTATTATACGTAGTAGAGAAAGTAATGAATAACGAATTTGAGAAAAAGTATAAGTATTGGAAAGTTTAAGGAAAAAACAAGCAATATCTCGAAAACGGTTCACTCAGCAAAAGAAATGTATATGACATAAGTAGTGTATTTTAACGCGATCTACATTTTTTGTGTAGTAAAATTTTGTCTATCTCTTATGGTTTACCAGTTATGCAAAAGTCGTTCACAATGAAGAATACTTTTGGAGACATTCCCAGAAAATTCGATATATACATTTCGTTTCTCATGACATTATCTTAAACATATGATACATTCATCAAAATCGTTAGAGCCGTTTTTGAGAAAATTAAAATTTTCGCAAAATCTACCATGTAAAGGGTAGTCTGGGGTGGGGGGATTTTCTTGTAAACCTTCGTGTCGCATCGCTGGAAGATACTGAACCTAAATATGAAGTTTGGTGCTTATCCGACTGTTCGTTTTTGAGTTATGCGGTTCACAGGCACACGGACACACACACACACACACAGACACACACACACACACAGACACACACACGGACATGTTTCCAAAAATGCTTTTTTGGGATTCAGGGTGTCTCAAAACATGTATTTCCGGTGAAATCTCGGTATCGAATTTTTGGGTGGAATGTAATACTTCCCCTACTTACTATACGTAGTAGAGAAAGTAAAAAATGGCCCAAATCCGAAAAAGAGATACTGTAGAAGAATAGAAGGCATCAGCGGAATAAGAAGGTTATATATTTGTCCGTCTTTTTAAGGGGGAGGGGCGGGAAGAGGGGGAGAGAGAGAGAAAAAACTTTCCAGCAACTGCAACGCGCCTGCAAGATTTCTCAAAATCGCAATAACAGCAGAGCCATTCGCACAATGTGAAACATTTATACCTTCCTGGATTGATACGATTTCATAGAAATATAGGAGGGAATAATTTGGGAGAAAGAAAAAATGGGAGAGAGTAAAACGGGTCTGATGGAAGCGCTCTACATTCTTTCCAAGTCCAGGTGCATTGCACCTGAGGAACTACTACGCTTGTCGATAATTCATAAAAGCCCCAACTGTTCGTAAAGGGCGTTGGTAAAAATTGGGAAGTATATAGCTTTTTCGAATCACATGCGTGGATACTAGTGTAAAGCAAATCGAAATAATCCTAGAAGGTGCAACGCGCCTCCGAAATTGTTTTTCTTTGTCCAAACCTTTCGGGGCATTGGCACGCGTCTCGAAAATCATTCTAGGTGCAATAGCGTGGTGTCAACAGTAATACGTATCGATCATTAGGTCTTTTGAGTTGGGGCTTATACGCAGTAAGGGGCACCGATCCCGCGACTTTTTGTGACGAAGCCATAGGTAACAGCGACCGCGGTTACGAGGGGCTCAAACGTCATTTAAGTGCTACGGGCCTCGAAAGCCATTGTAAGTGCCATAATTTGGTGACAAGTGTAAGTCATCCCGAAAATTAATCGAAGTGTAACGCTGCTCGAGAATTTTTACAATTCCCAATCGTTACTAAAAGCGTTTCTCAAAGTGGGAAGCGTATACATTGTGGAATAACATGCGTTAATGCTAATATAGAAACGTATCATTTTGGAAATTTAGAAAACATAGGTGGTTTTATGAGCGACGAATTCATTTAGCGGAAGCTTATAATCAACGAATAGTGATATAAGGCCTTGAAGAGCATAGGATTCGTAATTCGAAACGGTATGCACTTCAAAAATGAAATATGTTCGATTCCCTGCCTTTTAAAGAGCTTTGCAGTATCGAAACTGGTGTATTGCTGTCTAATTCGATCACTGTACTATCAATCGCATATAGTACAAGTTGCGAACGTACAGAATACGTTGTCGAAAATGCCTCATTTTAGGCACTTCTAGTAGTATGCTAATCGCAAATAATATACTGAGCTGCTAAGAGAACGTTAAAGAAAATCGTGGTATACTACAAGAGGTATTCAAGTATAAAATAGTTAACCTAACAATGAATTTCTACCAGAAATAAGGTTAGAAGGTCAAATCTTGGGTCACTTCCTTATTTTGTTAAGGTCCATGTTGACAGTGTTAAAATTGCCCATACACATGTTCCTTTTTCTCAATAACTATTAGGTGTAGGAAGTCAAACTTTTCGCCATATATTCTTGGAGCCCTTTGCAAACCTTCATTGGGAAGATTTTTAAACTTGTTTCGGGTATAGATGGAATGTTTTCATTAACGTTTCCTTTATATTTACAAAACTAATGCCATAATTAAGATACTCGTGTGCTAAAAGATCCACGTACATATAGGGAGAGAAAGAGAGAGAGATGGGGCTTAAGGGCGTTCAACAGCTAAGGTTATTAGCGCCCTTAAATTGTATAAAATATAAAATTTAAAAGCCTAAAAACTAAAAACCACACACAAACCCGCTTGGTCAAAAACACTAAAAAAACACAACCGACCAAATTCTAAAAACTACCACACTAAAATCATGGTCAATAAAAGAATAAAACAACGTGTCAAGCACTGTAGAACGCAAGGGACACGAGCGCCATACGTCCGTTGTGGAGAAGACCCCCAGTAAAACTGACAATATAAGATCTCAAAGCTAAAAGACGCTCAGTGCATCAAATGCGCCGATAAAACCAATGTCACTTATAAAACGTAAAAGACATTCTACAGCATGTGCGTCGTCTGCCAAAACGTTGGCTATGCGCAGTGGAGCTAAAACTTGACAATCTGTTAAAATGTGACGCACCGTTAAGGGCGCAGCACACTGACACAGTGGAGCGGGGTTACCGCTGAGCAGAAATCTATGACTAAAAAGGCAATGTCCAATTCGTAAACGGGTTAAAAGTACCTCTTCTCGACGTGTAGAACGAGTAGAGGTACCCCAGATTAACGGGAGAGGTTTAACCTCCCGCAACTTGTTCTCCTGGAGGGCCGTCACTCATCGCGCCAAAGCGAGAGGACACCGCGACGTAAAATAACATACAAATCTGACGAGGGAACAACAGAGGTAAAACATCTGGGTGATAAAATTGCCGATTTGGCAGCGGCGTCAGCACACTCGTTTCCAGAGATGCCCACATGACCTGGAATCCATATAAAAGAGGTGCTGATGCCAGAGGCACCAAGCGAGTGGAGCAGGTCATGTATGCGCTGTACGAGGGGGTGGTAATTGTACAGAGCGTTAATACTCTGAAGGGCACTCAGAGAGTCGGTACAAATAACACAGTGCCGTAGGTAGTGTCCCTGAATGTATAAAACAGATTGATAAATACTAAAAAGTTCGGCGGAAAAAATCGAACATTGCCAAGGTAAACGAAAGGTAAAACTGTATTCACCAAAAACAAAAGCACACACTACTCCAACATCAGTCTTAGACCCATTAGTATATACAAAATTACAGTTTCCAAATTCCGCCCGTAGCTCTAAAAACGCTGATCTAAGGACTGAAGAAGGGGTCGCATTCTTTGGCATCGACGTTAACCCAAGGTGACAGTGGGCCTCAGCGCACAACCATGGGGAAAAATGCGTTTCCCCCCTCGGAAGGGCCGGCGCTAGCGTAACGTCCAAAAGCCGAAGAAGTTGTCGAAATCGAACACCTGGAGGGAGCAATGCAGAGCAGCTAACTAAATATTGCCGATCAAGCGAATCCTCGTAAAACAACGCGAAGGACGGGTAGTCAGGCAAGCTTGAGAGTCGACAGGCAAAGCTGCACAAAAGCATCTCACGCCTGAAAGACAGCGGAGGCTCTGCAGCTTCAGCATATAAACTAGGTACAGGGCTGGTTGGAAAGGCCCCTGTAGCGACTCTTATGCCACGATGGTGAATGGCATTCAACAGTCGTAACACAGATGGACGTGCCGACGAATAGACTATGCACCCGTAATCAAGCTTGTATCGAACCAAGGAGCGATAAAGATGCAGAAGGACGGTCCGATCAGCTCCCCAGGATGTACCACTTAAAACACATAAAAGAATAAGAGAACGGTCACACTTTGCGTTTAAAAAGGAAATGTGAGAAGTCTAGCTCAGCTTTCGTACAAAATCAACCCCAAAAATTTCACTTCGTCTGCAAATGGAAGGACCTCCGACCCAAGATGGAGAGAGGGCGGAGGGAAAGACTTCCGGCGCCAGAAATTGATGCAGACGGATTTCTCGGCGGAGAACCTAAGGCCGTTGGCGTTACTCCAGGTGTAGACGGTCGATACAGCTCTGGAGACGGCGTTCGAGCAGACAGGTCCGCCGTGAACTACAATAAATGGCAAAATCGTCAACATAAAGGGACGATGAAATGCCAGGTGGGATACAATCAACAATGGGGTTGATAGCTATCGCAAAAAGTGTGACACTAAGTACAGAGCCCTTCGGTACTCCGTTCTCTTGAATAAAACGACTAGATAAAACCGAGTCCACACGTACACGAAAGACGCGGTCCGTCATAAACTGCCGAAGAAATATGGGGAGATGACCGTGGAGATTCCATGCATGTAGTGTACGTAAAATGCCACCCCTCCAACAAGTGTCATAAGCTTTCTAGGTCAAAAAACACAGCCACGGTTTGACACTTTCTCAGAAATCCGTTCATAATATGCGTCGACAGAGACACCAGATGGTTGACGGTAGTGCGATGGCGACGAAATCCGCACTGGGCGTTCGCTAGACGTTTTTCTAAGACTCTAGCCACCATGTCAACCGCCCGTTGATCATGCGCTTCATCACCTTGCAAATGGAACTGGCGAGGGAGATAGGGCGGTAGCTGGAAGGTAGTTGGCGATCCTTCCCAGGCTTAAGGATAGGGACAATGGTGGCTTCGCGCCAAACGGAAGGAAAAAGCCGCCTTGCCAAATACGGTTATAGACCGGTAAGAGAAAGAGTTTACTGTCGGCTGAAAGGTTCTTTAGCATCAGGACATGAATGCCGTCCGGCCCAGGAGCGGAGTGCCTAGAGCAATGGAGAGTGTGCTCCAGCTCCCATATTGTGAAAGGTGCATTATAACACTCGGTATTAGCAGACCGAAAATTATAGCTCTCTGAATCCAGCCGGTCTTTGAGAGTGCGACAGCCGGCGGAATAATGGGCAGAATTGGAAACCGCCTCAAAGGCAGCACCCAGAGTGTTAGCAATGGCAGCCGGATCCACTATGGTAGCATTGGAAACCTGAAGGCCTGTCACAGTACAATGCGACACTTTACCGGAGAAGCGACGAAGTTTATCCCAAACAACAGAGGAAGGCGTGAAGCGATTAAAAGATTTGACAGAAGGAGTCCAAGAAGCCTTCTTGCTATCCTGAATAATGCGACGAGCCCTGGCGCGCGATGGTTCAAAAGTAACCAAATTATCAAGTGTAGGGTGTCGCCGAAACACCCTAAGCGCAGTTCTACGAGGACGAACGGCGTTCCGACAATTCTCGTTCCACCACGGAACAGGAATGTGCTGGGGGTGAAAGGATGGTCGGGGAATCGTGCGTTCGGCGGCAGAGAGAATCGTAGACGAAATGTGCTGCACCATTTGGTTAACGTCAGAGAAGGGCTGGTCCTGAAAACACACGAGGCTGGAATACAATCTCCAATCGGCTTTTCCGAATATCCAGCCAGGAACTCTGGAATGCTGGAAGTGGTGAGACAAAAGAGAAACGATGCAGGGGCAATGGTCGCTGGAGTAGGTGTCAGCGACGACGTTCCATTGCAAACGACTAGCAAGTTGGATGGAGCAAACTGCAAGGTCTAGATGAGAGAATGAACCAGAAGAATCAGAAATAAAAGTACGTTCACCTGTATTGAGGATGGAGAGGTTGAACTGACAAAAAATGTCGGAAAGATAAGTTCCCGTTGCACAAGCCCTTGGCGAACCACATAGGGGGTGATAGACATTAAAATCTCCCAATTTAAGAAATGGTGTTGGGAGAGCGGACAGGAGATCGCGAACGTCCGCGTGAGCGAGGGGAGACGACGGAGGTGTATAGATGGAGCAAACAGAAAAGAAAAAGCCGGATAATTGATGCCTAACGGTAACAGCTTGCAAGTCGGACGTAAGAGTGAGAGTTTGAAAATGAACGTCGTTACGCACTAATAACATGACACCTCCATGAACAGGAGTACCCTACTCCGGCTCAAGATCGTAGCGAACCGGAGTATACCCTCGGAGATCAAAAGGGTCGTGAGGGAGATGCTTAGGCTCTTGCAAACACACGAACATAGGTGAATGGGAACGCAATAAAAGCTTCAGCTCCGCCCTATGCGATCGTACACCAGGTAAATTCCAGGTCAGGATAGCCATGAATAAACGGGATAAACTTCCTACTTAGAAGGGCGGCTCAAAATGATTTTTTGCTTAACCTTCGGGCTCGGGCTTTTTGTATGGAGTTGGTCAACTCCACGAAGGGAGGGCCCACGCGCTCAGTGGCAGAAACCGATTCAAGCGCCGAGAATCGGTTCTGGGTGGCAATGGGTGAAGGTGGCCGATGAGCGCGGCTTGTCCCAGGAGCATCCTGGGACTGCGATCTTCGAGGAGAAGGTGAACTGTTCTTACCGCGTGCACGCGGAGGGTCTTTCAAAAAATCATATTTACGAAATTTCTGCTTCGATTTTTTCTCAGTTCCTTGTGACTTCATAACCTTTGGACCAGGTTTAGAGGGCTTGATAACTGTAGTTGATACGGGCGGCCGGATGGTAGTGGCGGTCAATGCAGTTATGGTCCAGGTTTGAGTCTCCGCATCCTTCCGGTGTACTGGCGAGGCAAGAACTGAACTGAATTTTCCCGAACGCAGGAGCGAAGGTTGGCGCGCGTTGTAACGCCTCCGGGCTTCGGCGGAGAGTTTCTGCTTTACCCGGACCGCCTTCTCGTCCAAGTACCGCGGATAGTTGGCAAATGAAGCAGAATGAGACTCTTTGCAATTAACGCAGACGGGGCTGTGGAACAGGTACCTTCGTGTGAAGGCTGGCTACATGTTGCACAGATGGTAACGACACTCTTACAAGAGACTTGCGTATGCCCAAAACGTTGGCATTTGAAACGCAGAGTTCTAGGAATATAGGGCCTCGCCGCAATGCGCTCGTACCCTGCTGAAAGACTCGTGGGCAGATCGACGTCATCGAAAGTGATAAACAGGGTACGAGTTGGTACCAAAATCGCGTTTAGCCTGCACTCGATGAACAGCTGTCACCTTTTGATCAGAAAGATAGCCGACAAGTTCTTCGTGTGACATACCATCGAGGCTATGAGTGGTAACGATACCTCGACAGGAATTCAAGGTGCGGTGCTTCTCAGTACGGATAGGATAGCCGTAGAGAAGCGTGGCGCGCAACAAGGACTTACTCTGCTGTTTGGATTTGGTTTGAACCAACAATGAACCAATCCGAAGACGAGTGCAGGAATCAACAGGACCAGCAATTGAGTCAATGCCCTTCTGTATTATAAAAGCGTTCATCTTCTCGAAATATCGTCCTTCCTCAGTTCGGGTAATCACTAAGTAACAACCAGATGGCGATGGTGCTACTTCCGTTACAATAACTTTTCGGCGCTTGTTGTTTATAATGGAGAAAGGGTGCTCCATAGCGAAAGAAATCCTCCACCATTGCAACCGTCTCCGACCTCGGGATCTGACTTCCCGGGCGTTACCCCAGCTTGGGTGAGTGACCTATCTGTAGCTTTCTCACTCCAGGGTCATACCTCCCAGAACATAGACAGAGGGACCCAATCGCCGTCAGAAGTCAGCAACTCATGCAATGGCCCCCCGCGGGACTGCAGTTGAACAGCGGATACGAACACATACCCTACATGACGACCCCGGGTGGTGGGGATGACGCCATTACCCAATCACCCAGCTGCGCACCCAGTACGCGGGTATCCGTCAGGCTGTGTCCACGGAGGATTAAAATAAAATGGTAAAAAAAACTAAAAGTGTGTGGGCGATTCGCACGCGAGGTAGGCCGGCGAAGAAGGAAAACAGATGCGTAAATGAATGGACGTTGGGCGAAATGTGCATAAATAGAAGAGAAGAAACGTTGGCGAGAGGCGTCATGGAATTAAATGCACAGTACGCACGAGAGCGTACCTTGAGTCCCCCGGTCACGAGAACGAACCCACCTCGACCGGACGGGGATGAAAATGGCGATGAGTGACTCGGGAACCCCCGGGTACGCCAAAACCCGTACTCACATAAGGTGAGCCCCTGGGGAGATACATGTAAGAAACACGTGGTAGACATTTCAATCTTCTACGTATTATAGAGGCCGATAAAAAGCAGCATACGTGAGAAAAAGTGTGGTTTTAGGGAAATTGCTATGGTAAAACCTTTATAATTGTACCCTATTCCATCCCTACAGCATAAGTTGGATCATCTAGCTCCTCCTGTTGCTGATACAGATCTTGAAGTTTCCTTTTTGCTCTGCTGGTTGATTGCCTGGCCTTTGCTTCTATATCCTCTATAATTTTCTCTCGTCTGTTGATCCCTATTTGGTCGAGATTTTTATCGCAGAGATACCTGGAATTAAAGCCTAGTTTTATTTCCAGCACCTTCATTGCTTGACACTTAACAGTGCCTCCTCTATTGGACGACAATGGTGCTGCCTCATAAAACCCAAAATGCAGTGTGTTCATCGCAATGAATACACTTTTTGGAAGACGAGTCGAAATTACAGAAAGTAACGATTAGTTGGGATTTTTGTGTTTCGTCATGAAGACGCTTAGTCGGAAGTTGTGTAACAGCTAAATCTTTAAATATTTGTTTGGTCTCAATCACGTACAGTGATAACTAACTTGCATTCCTGAGTTTTCAAATACGTGTTCGTTAACTTCTTCATTTTGTGCAACTTGCAGGAGTTGGCCCTCTCAGATGATTGGTGGACATGCAGCTATTACACAACGCTGGTTGCAGTATTGGAGGATGGGAAAAGGGAAGAAATAAAAAGGTGAGAGCAAGGTAGACTTAAGTGAAACGTTTACTCTTTAGTTTCCTGAAATTCACGCAAGCAAGCTTCAGTTTTGAAACACCACTGTTTGTTAATGTTGTGCAATTTGCAGGAAGTGTTCCTTTTAGAATAGCGCTGGGCGTGCAAGCCATTCTGCAACACAGCCCAGAGATAACAAGTTTTCGGCGCAGTTTTGGGAAGGGTATAAAAAGCTAGGCTTAAGTGACACTCTACTTTGCTGAAATTCAGCTATGTCCGCAGGTTACCGGTAGGCACATCTGAAGTTGCTGGACGCTGCTTTGAAGCTGAGAAAGCAAATCTATGGCTGCACGAAAAGATGTCAGTCCATTTGGAAAGTGCACCGCGCCTCGAGAAAGAAGTACAAGTGCTATCATGCGAGTGACAGTAGCTTATAATAGTGTTTTGTAGTTTTAGTGTGGGGTAGTTGGCTGGCCGCTGTCGCCCAAACTTTTGTTTAATCTTTGTTTCTTGGGAGCAAAAGCAACGCGCCTGCCATACTTGAAAAACTCTAACATTTATCACCGAAGGTCTCGTCTAGCCCACGAGACGAATCCTCCAAGCCAAGGGATGTGTCTCAACAGATCTCAGCGTGGCAACTGTTCTACCGAGTAAAACACCCGGCCCGGTATCTAAGTCGTCTACAGACGATTCTGAGTTCTGACTTCGAACGATACACCCATTATCGACCGTTTGGGGCGGAATTACGATTAGCCAGGTCAGAGTCCTGCCACCGGCTTGGTACCCCGATCAGCAAACAGGGGCTTTCTTCCACCCGCCGCGCAGAACGTGACAGGCTTAAGACGCAATCACATTGTTTGCAGTCTTTCGACCAACAGGACTCCCGAGAGATATCGTTACCTCGACGAAAAGGGATACGGCCTCAGAGGTGTTCAGGCATAATCCCACAGATGGTAGCTTCGCACCACCAGCCCTTCGACTGAGTGCGTGAACCAAATGTCTGAATCTGAGCAGCGTTACTGTCGCAACGACCGAGACATCAGTAGGGTAAAACTAACCTGTCTCACGACGGTCTAAGCCCAGTTCACGTTCCCTATTGGCGGATGAACAGTCTAACGCTTGGCAAATTCTACTTCGCAACGATAGGAAGAGCCGACATCGAAGGATCAAAACGCGACGTCGCTATGAACGCTTGGCTGCCACAAGCCAGTTATCCCTGTGGTAACTTTTCTGACACCTCTTGCTGGAAACTCTTGAAGCCAAAAGGATCAATAGGCAGTACTTTCACAGTACCTATGCGTACGGAACATCGGGACCAAGCCAGCTTTTGCCCTTTTGCTCCAAGCGAGGTTTCTGTCCTCGCTGAGCTGGCCTTAGGACACCTGCGTTATTCTTTGACAGATGTACCGCCCCAGTCAAACTCCCCGCCTGGCAGTGTCCTCAGATCGAATCGCGCGGCAAAACGGTTACAACCGCGAACGCCCATCCTGACCGACGCGGGCCAGCCACCACCGTAACCCTAGCGCTTGGCATGAGAACACCGTGACGTGCCACGAGTGGCACTCGGCGCACGCGCTCCACCCAAGTAAACAAACAATGAAAGTAGTGGTATTTCACTGTCGACACCCAGGGGATACTCCCCACTACACCTCTCATGTCTCCTTACAGTGCCAGACTAGAGTCAAGCTCAACAGGGTCTTCTTTCCCCGCTGATTCTTCGAAGCCTGTTCCTTTGGCAGTGGTTTCGCTAGATAGTAGATAGGGACCAATAAATAAACAAATCTGAATATACTATTTTGGCACCTTGTTCACTAATCTGGAACATATATCCAAATTTCTTTTATTAATCTATCATATTTGTCCACTGTTTACAATTACAATTTTTTACCAGAAAACTTAATACTAATTACAAAACAAAAGTTATAATTAAAATTAAGGTTAAAAATATAAGAAAGATAAAGAAAATATACTATTTCTACATCTAATTATTTTTGGTAACCAAAAATCTATAAAGCTTCTTTCCAGTTCCAATCACTATATCCGCTCTACTGGTATCCAGTAGAGTACTGGTAGCTCACTACTTTTATACTATTCACAGTTTACTAAATTTACATTCCTATTTAATACTCAAAATTTCAATCTTATGAATATTTTATACATGCGCGGGTGCACTCACGCATGCACGCGCACACACACACACACATATATATATATATATATATATATATATATATATATATATATATATATATATATATATATATATATTCCAAATAAGATAGATCATACACAACACTTCTTATTTCTATACATTTCTACATCAACATGTTATTGAACAACAATCGCTTCTATTATAACACAATTTATATATATATATATATATATATATATATATATATATATATATATATATATATAAAATAATGTATATATTTAATCATAACTAAAGTATTTTATACTCTTCATTTACTCTCTTATTAACCTCCTTTTATTATCCTTTTAAATTACAAAACATTTAATAAGTTTTTTAATATACTCATATCATTTTATGAGCACATTTGATTTTTTTCTCTTATCTATACCCTAATTCCTATTACATTCCATTACTATCTTCTTTCTATCTTTCCCAACACTTCACTATATACTTACACAACACTTTACTGCACTAAATTGCCTTTTGTTTAATTTGTGTAAATAAAAGTAAAAGCCCATTGCACTACACTTATATCACACTGCGCCATTTTATTCTTCTCATTAACACCTCCATTATTATCCAGCAACTCCGCCTCCATGGTTACATGTTACCAATTTGCTCACTGATGTCCTTCCACGGCGTTGCCTGCATCATCCAGCTCCTCCAAAATGGCCGGTGGTTGCAAAGTTATAATTTCATCACCATCATCATCTCTCTCCATTTCCCACCTTCTTTCTTCTACTCTTCTACTGTAATCTCTATAATTCTTTCCTCGTAATCTCGTTGGCCAAAATCTCCTTCTTTCTGCACATGTTTGTCGTCCTATAGACACATAATAATGTCTCCTTCTATTTAAACATCCAAATATTCATTTCTAATATTTTGCTCCATATCAAATATTTCCTCTGCTTGTACTTGACTTAAAATAGGTTCCTTTTCTTCCATTATATTGTCATATCTTTTTCTAATACATTCTGATCTTCTTGGATCAGTTACATCAACCTCTAATACCGAAACGTTTTCTTCTTCCACTATATTCTCCTAAGATATTTTACTTATTTTATTTGCTAAGCATTGAAAATGCTTAACTAAATCTTCATTTCTTAATATATAATTTACGGTTTGTCCTCTTATTGGTTCTCTATCTTCCTCAAATTGTTTAAATTTTTTACACTCAAAAGCAACATGCTCAGGAGTGTCAATTTTGTTACACTGTACACAGATATCCATATTACATTTATTTATTTTCCTCCACTATGTTTTAAGTGGTCCATGTCGTGTAATGAAATGTATTAATCCTTTTGTAATCTCTAAATACCTCAAAGTAATTCTTTCTTCTATATTTGGAAAAAACTCAAACTTTCCTCCCTTCCTGTATAAAATTCCATTCATCCTGCCACTGTTGAATTAAAGCTTCTTTAATATTGTATATATTAAAGCAATTCTCTCCTGTAATTTTTAAACACCATATCTAATCGTCCTTTCTTTAACCAACATTATGCACCTTTTAACTTTACTATTAAATCAATTGGCCATATCAATGTGGCAACCAATAACACCATTGTTGGTGTAGTATTTAATGCACCAGTATATCTAAGCAAAATGTTTATGTGAGTTCTTCTTAGCAATCTTTTTATTACGACATCGTTCATTTTTAACGCCCAAACTGCTGCTGCTGCATATGAGATTATAGAAGCAAAAATAACATTATGAAAAATTTCAGTGGTCTTTAAATTTAATTTAAAATTATTCTGCATAATTCTAGCCAATTTCATCATGACATTTTCTGCTTTCCGTCTAACACTCTCAGTATGTTTAAAATTTAATTTTTCATCAATTGTGATGCCTAAATATTTCATTGCTTTAATTCCTCGTATGATTGCATTATCATGTTTTATTATTAGATCTCTCTTTAACGATCCTTTTAAAATAATATAGTTGGATTTACTTGAAGAAATCTGCATCTTCGATTTTTTGTACCAATTGTATAATATAGCCATCAATAGATCTGATTTTCTTTTTAATTCATTTCTATTTTCCCCATCAATTATAAGAATTATAGCATTAGCATATGCTATAACATTTAATGTGTTATTAACACTCAAAACCTCTCAATCAAAGTTTCAATTATAATATCCCAAAATTGCGATGGTAACTTTTGTTATATTTATTTATTTGTTGAGCCCCACGTTGGGAGACAATTTGCGATGGTAAATTTATAATGTTATTTGTGTATGTGTTTACTCAACGTGGTGAAGCCATTTTGTGACGTGATTCTTTGTTAGGCTTGTAGCTCCATCTGGTGTTAGCAATTTGCGGCAGTATTAGTTTTTGTTTGAAAGAATGCTACTTTTATTTTATTTAATTTTGTTTCACTGTCCTCCGGCTAGCTATGATCTTTTTGGGTCGAGCACTTCTCTTTATACAGGTTGTG
The DNA here is from genome assembly GCA_030765065.1 of Deroplatys truncata. NCBI lineage: Eukaryota > Metazoa > Arthropoda > Insecta > Mantodea > Mantidae > Deroplatys > Deroplatys truncata. Next base: position 122,742,875 of record CM060989.1, read on the forward strand.
TAAACGGAAAGGAATCTTTTATCCAAAGATAACACTGATGAAGGAATTTGTTTTACACTTTTATTGTCGAACACAGTCACTATCACATTTACACATTGATCTAGACACTCGCCAAACTGAAACTGTATAACAACTTCTTACTGATCACTTTTAATTCACGTACTTCAACCTTTTGTATAATTAACTTTACCATACTTGAGATTTTTCATAACTCTTATACGCGTAACTTGCGAATCGATAGCCGACGCGTAATATTTCTGCTGGACTGAAGGACTGAAGGCGAAGTGTATCATACAAATATTTTCGACGAACTGACGGACTGAAGCCGTGTAGTGTACAAAGAATTTTGATGAACTGGCGGACTGGAGGCGACGTGTACTTTACAAATATTTTCGATGAACTGACGGGAATGCGACGTGTAGTGTACAAAGAATTTTGATGAACTGATGAACCGAAGGCGACGTGTAATGTATAAAGATTTTTGATGAACTGACGGGGTCTTTACCTCTAACCTACCTTTTATACTCCTTCATCCAGATATGCCTAAAGATTATAACTGAGCTGCAATTGGCTAATAAAACGCGCCAACATTAGCGTCTATTTTTATATCCAATGAAAATTATGAATACATATGCTCTAGGGAAATGTTCCAGAAGATTCTAAAGGAAAACGCGCCAACATTACGTAACTTCCTCGTCTCCAATAATGATAAACAGATCACCCCCTCGCTGCATTATTGCACGCTATTATTGTCAGTTTCAGTAAGGCAGTATAAACGTACTTCCCAACAATAATTACAATCAACAAACATCTCAAATAAATGTCACATAATAATGCATATTCATACTATAATCACTCTTTACATTTAAATAATTTGTGATACAAATTACTGCATCATATACCCCACTAGAAACATAATTATAAATATTTACAACTTGTTTGGAAATTTTATAATTGGGTTTTTAGTCTCCTAAATCTTGGAACACACGCTATCACTTTCACTTAACACTTCACACGTATTTAACACATGACATATGTTTTTCCTTTATCTTGCCACTACTTACTGGCTCTGGTTTAATGTGTTTAGACATTAATCTGACATTACAATTTTTATATATAGTAAATACTGTACCCTGGATTGTTTAGTTACTGTTACAAAATTATTTACTTTCTTCTATTGTTGACAAAAAGTTGTGCATTTAAGAATTTTTGTAATTACTATACATATTTACTAAAATATTCACCCTCTACACAAATATATATCTTTTAAATCTAGACACTGTTTCACATTTTTCTGTTTGCTACATAAATATTTGTTTTAATTATTTTTACCCCATTTTTGTTGTTTTGTACATTATATTCACGATACTTTTGGAATTATATCCATGTACATTTACTTTAGTATAACATTAAGTTTTAATTTCAAATGCTGTTACAGTTACTTAAAAAAATGCTATTTTCCCTTTTAAATATTTAATTATTTTTTATTCTGAATTTATTTCTGTTTTCTCATGACATATATATTTAGTTAACCCTCTTGCGTTCCAATACATTGCTCTGCATTTCATCTTTAACTATCCAGCATCTACTTTACATCTCATTGCTATTTACCCTCCTGGATCAAATTGTCTGTGGCTAATCATTACTCGTAGCTGTATTCTAACCTTCCAAAATTTGTTCATGAATAACCTCTTGTATTCATATGAAATTTCGTCCCATGATAACATTTGAAAACAATCTAAAGCTTCCTGAATAACACATCTTTTAACAACTGTCATTTTCAATTCTTCTACTATCTCTTTACTTTGAAAGTACTCTGACAAATCTGTAATAAACTGTACTGGACTGGAGTTTTCATTCTGAACATCTTGGTACTTGTTAATTTCAGAAGTTAGCTTTTGATTATTTATAGACACAATTTTAACTTCTTCGGACAATTTATTTCTTTGCGTTTCTGATTCTTTCTGAATTTCAGATATCTCCCCTCTGAAATTAACTTGCGCCTGATTTAAATCTGCATTTGTAACATCATTCATCTCTCTTACCTCACTTGAAATGCTACTCATTCGGCTACCTAACTCTGTACATTTTAAATCAACATGCTCTATTTTATTATTAACCTCATTTTTTTGGTTAGATATTTCCCTGCTCATGTCTAGCATTTTCTTTGAAACTTCCCCTATCTCATTTGCTATCATTTCCTGATTTTCATTTCTCATTCTCATCATACTACTATCTAGCTCCATGAATTTCTTTTCAATTTCTTCCCTGTTTTGTTCTAAGCTCTTACCAATATCTTCCCTCAATTCCCTATTATTCTTTTGCATATCTTCCCTTAATTGATCTGTAATACTCTTACTAATATCTTCCCTCAATTCTTTCTTATTCTTTTCCATATCTTCCCTGTTTTGATCTATTTTCTTTTCTAATTTCTCATTATTCTTACAAATTTCTTCCCTTAATTCTCTATTATTCTGACTTAGGTCTTCTAATTTCTCATTAGTCTTACCAATATCTTCCCTCATACTCTTAACAATATCTTTCAGCATTTCCATCATCATACTAGCATCAAAATTAACATTTCCTGCTATTCTATTCTCACTTTCTGCACTAACATTTCCTCTCTCAAATCCTACATTGTTTGAGCTATTTTCTGTAACGTGTATTGAATTACAGCTAACTGTTACACTATCCCCTTCCATCACTGTTTCTTCAATATTATTAGTAGCCATTGTTTTCTTTATCCTACCGCTCCTAAGGTACATTTAAATTTTTACACTTATTTTTAGAATAAAAATCACACTTTTCTAACCTTTCTGATGCTATCTGCTGATGTTGCTTTGATGTCCAGCTTTCTGCCCCTCTCTCCTAGATTATATGTTGCTTCTGCGTTGTATTACGATGAATCTACGTCGTTTTGGTGTTCTGTAGTTGAATTCCCCTGTTGCCTTTTAATCTCGGAATTACGATGTCCAATCATCCGCGTAGTCTGTCGTCCCTTTTGTTGTTTCTGGAATCTGCGTCTTGTAGTTCAGTTCACTACTCCATTCGCTCCACGTCCTGATTCCTTTGCTCCTTCCTGGTTATCCCACTTCTTCCTGGTTAATTCTGCTCCTTCCTGGTTATTCTGCCCCACGTTGGGCGCCAATTTGCGATGGTAACTTTTGTTATATTTATTTATTTGTTGAGCCCCACGTTGGGAGACAATTTGCGATGGTAAATTTATAATGTTATTTGTGTATGTGTTTACTCAACGTGGTGAAGCCATTTTGTGACGTGATTCTTTGTTAGGCTTGTAGCTCCATCTGGTGTTAGCAATTTGCGGCAGTATTAGTTTTTGTTTGAAAGAATGCTACTTTTATTTTATTTAATTTTGTTTCACTGTCCTCCGGCTAGCTATGATCTTTTTGGGTCGAGCACTTCTCTTTATACAGGTTGTGTAAACGGAAAGGAATCTTTTATCCAAAGATAACACTGATGAAGGAATTTGTTTTACACTTTTATTGTCGAACACAGTCACTATCACATTTACACATTGATCTAGACACTCGCCAAACTGAAACTGTATAACAACTTCTTACTGATCACTTTTAATTCACGTACTTCAACCTTTTGTATAATTAACTTTACCATACTTGAGATTTTTCATAACTCTTATACGCGTAACTTGCGAATCGATAGCCGACGCGTAATATTTCTGCTGGACTGAAGGACTGAAGGCGAAGTGTATCATACAAATATTTTCGACGAACTGACGGACTGAAGCCGTGTAGTGTACAAAGAATTTTGATGAACTGGCGGACTGGAGGCGACGTGTACTTTACAAATATTTTCGATGAACTGACGGGAATGCGACGTGTAGTGTACAAAGAATTTTGATGAACTGATGCACCGAAGGCGACGTGTAATGTATAAAGATTTTTGATGAACTGACGGGATCTTTACCTCTAACCTACCTTTTATACTCCTTCATCCAGATATGCCTAAAGATTATAACTGAGCTGCAATTGGCTAATAAAACGCTCCAACATTAGCGTCTATTTTTATATCCAATGAAAATTATGAATACATATGCTCTAGGGAAATGTTCCAGAAGATTCTAAAGCAAAACGCGCCAACATTACGTAACTTCCTCGTCTCCAATAATGATAAACAGCTCACCCCCTCGCTGCATTATTGCACGCTATTATTGTCAGTTTCAGTAAGGCAGTATAAACGTACTTCCCAACAATAATTACAATCAACAAACATCTCAAATCAATGTCACATAATAATGCATATTCATACTATAATCACTCTTTACATTTAAATAATTTGTGATACAAATTACTGCATCAAAATATAGGCCCCAGTACAGAACCTTGGGGGCTGCCTTTGGTGATCTTCACAACAGTAAATTAACACCTTTAAAAATTGCCTTCCTATTTTTACAATAACCCTTTAAAATGTTATATAGAATTTGTGGGTAATTTTTATCTCTAAGCCTTTTAAATAAAGCTGGCCACCAAAGATTATCAAAAGCCCCTGAAATATCAACAGAGATTGCAATAACATATGGGTTTTTACTTTTTTCTTTCATATTAATTACCTCTATCATCGCGTCTTCTGTCGAACAACCTTTCCTAAATCCAAATTGTTTCTCACTCTTTCCTATTAACTCTATAAATTCACATAATCTTTTAAAAATCAACTGTTCAAAGATTTTTCCCATTGTGTTTAACAGACAGATGTGACGATGTGATTTAGCCTTTTTCACATCTTTATCTTGCTCTTTCTTTAATATAGTCACGTTTACTTCTTTCCATTTTGTTGGAAATTTACCTTTCCATAAACACTCATTAAATAGCAAATGTAAAAAGGGAATTAATTTCTCTTTTAAATTATATAAAACCTCATTTGTTATTACATGTGGTCCAGCAGCTTTTTCAGGTTTTAAATTTTCAAAAATTATTTTTATTTCAGAAACATCTATAGGATTTATAATCCTATCGTTCCTGTAGGGTATTTCAAAATTGATCCTGTTAAGTATATGTTTTTCATTATCATCTTCTTTAATGTCATCTGGTAATAACGGATTTAACAAGTGGGTAACAGAATCTTTCGAACTATTAGTCATTTCACCATTGTCTTTTTCCAGAGTAGACAAAATCTCGGGTTTTCTCAATTTGTCCATTATGATTTTATATGGTAAGCCCCATATATCTTTTTGAATTCTGTCCTCTACAAAATCTTGCCAATGCTTCCTTCTAGTTTCTTCCAGCAAGCTTTTAAATTTTATTTTAGCTTCTCTATAGCTTTGTAAATTAAATTCCCTTTGAATAATAGACCCCTGGTAAATCCTTCTTAATTTCCTAACTATGAGACTTTGTGTGCTCAATTTTACATTCCATGCATTTTTATAAAATGTTCTCGGTTTCATTTTTGGAACTGTATCCTTAATTATTTTCTTTATTACTTTTGTTAAATTATTAACATCTTCATCGATCAATATTCCATAATAAAATTCCGTGTTTTAAAATTCTTCCCGCATCCAGTACCAATTTGCCTGTTTTCCACTTCAACCTGACTGGTATTTATGCCATCAATATTATAATCAAAGTAAATCAAATTATGATCACTTATAGTTAACCCTTCACCTACCTTCCAGTTATTTATTTTAGAAAATGTTTTATCAGAACATAGCATAATATCACTATTTTCATATGCTCCAGCTCTATTCATGAAGGTAGGTGGATTACTATTTTGATTTAAAATATTTAAACTTAATTCTGCAATTATTTCTTCCAATTTTTTGGCTTTTTCATCTGTTTGTTTACTGTGCCACCACGATGATTTGGTGTTTGCATCGCAACAATGCATTGTTTCAATGGTTAGACATTTATATTGAATACCTTTTAATTTGTCCAAAAAAGGTTCAATGGTAAACTATGTTGATTGTAATAGCCAGTACAAATTTTCCTGTTTGATAACTTACTTCTATGCACGTGACATTAGGAGTAAAAAAATTTAGAAATATTTGTGATTTGTAACGTGGGATTTATTATTAGAATAGCAGCCATTGAGTTTTGTTTTTCAACTATTTGTCTAGCTATTAGGGGCATATATGCCACTTTTCCATATACCATGTAGAGTTCCTGAATACAAATGATATCTAATTTCAAATCTTCTATCACCTTCCTAAGTTCGCACATTACGAGCTTACTGCTATACGTACTATTTTCCATGAGTAATTTCCGTAGGTTTGGAGATACTTCTGCCACATGGTGAACTGTAGCTTTATTCCTTGGCCCGAGCGTACAAGTCCTCTTTTATTTCTTCCTCAGTAGTCCCTGCAAAAAGGTCATACATAATTACTAAGGGATTATGCTTCTTTGGTGGTTCAATTTTTAGATTTTTTCTTTCAGTTATTCATTTTTCATAATCTTTTCCAAGTCCTCTTTTGTATCTGTTTCCATAATTAAACTCTTTCCTGCTGTTCTTAGACTACGTACTCTTATCCTATTCTGAACAGGATTGAAGTTTTGAGCTACCAGTTTCTGCACTTCTTTAACGTGTTTGTTGTCTGTTGACGAGATAAAAACAGTATATTTCTTGAGGGAATATCGTTAATCCATTCATGCGCGTCACTAATTAAATGACGAGGCATTTGGTTATAATCTAGCTGCTAGTGCCCTCATTTCGGGTTATATGGTGCCTGTCACCATCTATAGCAATTATTAGATAAAACTTAAAGGGAATTATGATAAATAAACGGTAATAATAATTATTAATGGTTATTTTGTATGTTGATAGTTATGAAGTGTTAGTAGTAGTATTTTAGATGTTTTTGTTATAATATAATAATACAATATGTCTAAGTTAAGACGATATAAATTTTTAGATCTTACAATAATATATTTAGTAAATGTCTTCATTAGGTTAGATGTGGTAAATGATTATTCATGGGCAGTTTCAATAAATGTACTACGTATATTTAGGCTACTTTTTAAGATATTGATGGCCACATCTTCCACTTCCCTATAAGTGAAGCCTATGCCCTTGAGAAAGTGGTGAAATTCTGCAGCAACTGTACCTCTGGATCCAAAGACCAGAAGCTGAATCTTGATTTCATTAAGCTCCAGATGGATGTTCCTTTAATGGGTTATCCACTTTCACAAGGAAGGCTCTATCTTCATATCTAATGGTGACATCTAAAATAGTAGCCTTATTACCAGATCGGGTTTCAGGACGATTCCATTATCATGTTATATCTTTAGTTTCACTGGATATACTTTTTTTACTAAGTCATCATGTCTTCTTATTCGTGCGTGTTTGGTGGAAACGCATAGACCCAAAATATGTCCGGCCGTTTCCACCGCCCCCTTGCAATGCCTACACATTACGTCAATGTCATGTTTATATCGGTTTCCAGTAATTCTACAAGCTTGAGTATTGGTTTTTAATTTACTTGCTTGCGTCATCTTCGATGAAGGAACAATCCATGGCTTCAATAGCCATGCATTGCCAACGCAATCTCTATAAAAGCTATTAACACCTTTAACTTGGGTGGGACAATTTGCCCATTCTTCCCAATTTGCTTCTTTTAATTGGCATTTGCACTTGTTGTTATCATTAGTAGTACCAGGTACCAATCAAGAATTAGGGTTACAGCTACTAGCGAGTTTACTCTCATCCATCACCACTTGCGTTAAGGCATTGTTGTCATTAAGGAGGATCTTTCCAGCTTTTAAAAATGAAAGGGGAACCTGGTATGATAGTCTCGGAATACCAAGTCCACCATCTCTCCTGCTATATATATGAATCCATTAGCTATAGATTTAGGCAAGTGGTAGATCTGTTTTATATATTGTCTAATATTATATCAATTTGCTTTAGAATACTATCGGATGGAAGTTCCATGTTCATAATATATAAAAATTTAGATGATATACTGTAATAGCAGTTCAATTTTTGTCAGGGTTTTAAAAGGAGAGTAGCACATCATTTCGCGGCTCCTATAAAATGGTCTTTAACATTTGTTTTACAATTTTACCACCCCAAGGGTTAATGTCCCGACCTAAATAATGCTGTATTTCGTCCGGTTAGATAGTTGGTACAGATATCCCCTATAGTAAGAGAGGGTTTAGCTAAGGCCCAAGTTTTCCTTCCTGTAACGATTTTAAAACATGATAATTTGATGGGGGAGGCCCTTAGTCCCAATAAGTTAAGCTGGTTGTTTAGTTCGTCGAGCATGTATTGAACATCTGATTTTCTTTCCCTCCTACTATTACAAGGTCATTGGGGAATACCAAGATGCTTAGAATTTTATCGTTAAATTTCATTCCTTTCTTAATGTTTATAATATACTTAATGACTGGATTTATGGCCAAATTAAAAAGAAGCGGAGATAGGGGGTCATCTTGTTTTAACCCCCTTTTAATAATGCTTTGATGGCCATTCTGTAATAAGGTTGTAGCGTCATTTTGTATTTAATTTATTAATTCAATCAAGTGCGGGTGAAATCCTTGGGCCCTTAAAGCAGCTATAATCGCCCTGTTGTCTATGTATCAAATGCTTTTTCGATATCAACTGTAGCTAACGTCAGCCCAGTTGATTCTTTACCTTTGTTTATCGCCCCAAGAGATCATGTTCTTAAATGTTCCATTACCGGGACAAAGCTGCTTTGTTCTGAGGCGATCCTTACCTTAGTTCTCATTCGGCGGCAGAGCAAGCCAGATAAGGTCTTTCCAAGGAGTGAACCTATAGATATGGGGCAGCACCCTTTAGCCACTCCGTTCTTACCCACTCCCCTGGGGTTAAAACTGGTTTTACTATTCTTCCAGGCTTTGGGATATATCCCTGTTAAAAGAATAAGATTGAATAATTTCACTAATAAAGAGGGCATATTCAGTGTCAATAGATGACGTCTTTCAATTTCGTCTATCCCACAGCTGTAGATCTCTGTATCGTGCGAAGCCGGGTTTCCACCTCTGCTGGGCAGATAAGAGGCAAGCATTACTTAATAGACCAAAATTCATATTGTGGTTGTAAATTATCTCCTTCAATATTAGTATTGTCACCCCATAACTCGGAATATTCTTTACTAAGTTGTTCTATTGGGACTTCTGTTCTAACTTCTTCTCCTACACTAATATAATTTACAACTAGATTCGTCAATCTACTAGGACATTTATAGAACATATTTTGTTGCCTTGCATATATATATATATATATATATATATATATATATATATATATATAGCGTTCATTAGAAGGTCTTGGTGTTTTTCTTAAAACAATGTTGTCTGTTTCTATGTTCGAACCCCATCTTTATTTCATTCCTTGTTTTAAAACGTTTATCAATCTCTCCTCAAGTGAATCAATAGCTGGTCTAGCTTGTTCCAAATTAGTATGTATCAAGGCAAGACTATCCAGTTCTGAGTTAACCTCCTCTAAAATTGGAGCAGGATGTATAAGCTTAATGTGGGTAATGTAATCTTTAGTTTCATTCTTGCATGATTCTATATCTTCTTGGATGTATGTGTCACCAGTTACCCATTCAGGGAATCTCCCGTTATGAGAGTCTCTCTGTGATTTATTGTGATTACCGCCCAAAAGTTCTAAAAGAAGCTGGTGTATGCTGATGAGTTTCATTGAAACATTGTATCTGTTCTACATTGGGTTGTTCCGGAATTGTGATTAGCTGTTCAGGGACCATATTTTGCGACATTTGATTAGAAATGTCATCTTGTGCAACAGAATTGTATGAGCAGTTTAAATTAATGTCATTCATAATTAAGTTTTTTGGGATTTAAATCAAGGACATGTCCCTCTTCTTCCCTTGGTTTGGCGTTTTTATCCAGGTAATCAATTTCCGATATAATCAATAAATCATGTTACAATATTTGCGTCAGGAGTATTTTTTATAACTAAATCATGCATTTCACAAGAATTAAAACAGAAGTTAATCAGCTGGTTGTAATTCTCCCTTGTTTCTTGTAACTCTATTTCCGAAGGAGCCTCCTGTTTGTTCTCGGAAATTACTTCGTTAGAAGTTGAAGTAGTGTTTTGTTAGGGATGTATCGTTAATATAGTTCATCACTTCAGTATTTTCCATCCCGTCCGCATGATCCTCTTGATCAATATTTTGCTGAACAGCTACATTAAAATCATATATTGTCAGTTCTAATTGATCTGAACGAACCTCATCCTCTCTCTCTCTTTCAATGAAATTATATTGTTCTCAGTAGAGGCCTCTCCTTCATCAATCGGAAGTGGATCATAGCAGATTAATATTTGAGAAATGGAACATAGATCATCTTCAACCTCTATTTCGACTTCCAGGTCTCTAACAGACTCCTCAGCCTTCAACAATTGCTCTTCGATTAATTTCCTTCTATTATACTTGATCTGACCTATTGTTTTGTGGAGCAAATGAGCCTGAAATTTTTTTATTAATGGCCGTTTGGCCTTCGTATCGGATTAGTAATTCTACCAATAAACTACTGTCTTCATCCGTCCAGTTACCTTTGTTGATAACTTTCGGTGTCATGGCCTCCAATATCTGTTATTTCTGATGTTCTTATGTCACTTGGCCTCATATTGACTAAGACCCCTTAGTGTTTTAAACGAGCTCTTGGAATTTTCACATTTAAACTCATATTGACAATTATCGATAGGGTCAGGACGCTTAGGTATGTGGCAGACAGCAGGATGTAGTAGTTCAAAGGTCTTATTACAAAAGATGCATCTATAGGAAAAATCTTTCTTGTGATGGATAACAGTTAAACGCTTAATATATTCACCCATGAGTGCAAACAACAGGCCACAGTCCGTACAAATAGTGGCCCTGTATGGAATATCAAACTAGTAACTACTAATTTAGTATTAGCCATATTTTTATGCATATTAACTGCCACTATAAAATATGAAATAGTGATATAAAGAAAATATAATTGGACATATTATTCAAAAAGAAGAATTAAAGCCCTCAATATTGATTAAAATGCAATAATATAAAACAATCCAGTATGTAGATAATCAGAAATTGATCAAGTTATCATTAAAATGTAAATGATAAAACATATCAATAAATCACTAAAAGTCAATAATGACAATAATAATTAACTGACTGGCCATCAACAATTAAAATCAAAATGAATATATAAACCCACAACAATAAAATGCATTTAACATATTAATCATATATAATAAATGCGTTAATAATTTAACAGGTCTAGCGTAATAAAACTGTTCAAGAGCTACCTAGCTTAAAACAGTAAAACTTCTTATTACTTTCTCTACTACGTATAGTAAGTAGGGGAAGTATTGTATTCCACCCAAAAATTCGATACCGAGATTCACCGGAAATATATGTTTTGAGATCCCCTGAAATCAAAAAGAGCATTTTTGGAAACATGTCCGTGTGTGTGTCTGTCTGTGTGTGTGTGTGTGTGTGTGTGTGTGTCTGTCTGTCTATCTGTGAACAGCATAACTCAGAAACGAACAGTCGGATAAACACCAAACTTGGTATTTAGATTCAGTATCTTCCAAGGATGCGACACGAAGGTTTTCAAGAAAATCCCCCGCCCAGATTACCCTCTACATGGAAGATTTTTCGAAAATTTTAATTTTCTCAAAAATGGCTCTAACGATTTTGATTAAAATTTCGGCAAAATTGTCATATCTCTGCCCACCTATATTAGGTATAAGGAAGTGAATAAATTACCTTAGGAGTGAGTTTAGAACATGATGTAGTCTCTTCTATATCTGGTGCCCACCTGAGCGTGCGTCATGATGGCAGGTTGAGGGCAACCCGATGGTGTGTTAGGCGTGTACCTGCCCTAATTAGGGCTTAACCACGTAGTGACGGGATATGAGGGTTATAGGATGGCGGTTGTTGTTTAGGTAGGGGAGAGAAAGGAGGTAACAAAGTTTGTTCCTCAACGGTAGCCGGTCATGGTGCAACGGTCCTTGTGCACCGCTGGTGATATTAATTTAGTAATTTAAAAATGTAGGGATTGTAATATTGAAGTCCAAGCTACTCTTGAATGGACTGTATTGGAATTCAGCCTTAGCTGCTGTTGGAGATACTCCGTTGTTACCGGATATGCCCGCATGCCATGCGGGGAAGCCGGTGACGCCTCAAGTGGCGTGTTCTGGGGTTATAATCCCCAAGAGACCGAACGAGGGCGCTCTGCTGGTATGGCAACTGGTCGTAAAATTTTGCGACCCGGCGCCTAATTTCATCCTCCACGTAAGGTAGAGATGACGCTTCGTGAAGCAGTCTCACGGGAAAGGAGCGGTTTACAGAATAGATAGCCCAAAGGTCCCTATTCTGCACCCGTTGCAGGAGCAGCAGACTGGAATCTGCGGCCATGCCCCAGATCTCGCAGGCGTAAAGCAGGAAGGGGATTATGATCGCTCGAAAAAGGTGTAACTTAAGAGGGACAGGCATCTCCGACTTTAGCATCGGGTACAATTAAGCCGCAGCCCCATGCCCCCGACGCCCCTGATGTGTCCTCCAAAAGTTAGTCCTTATCTAACTTAACTCCCAGGTAGGTGATGGCATTTGTCCATTCTATCCTCCTTCTGAGGTAGCTGAATGTGGGGAGAATTGCGGGAAAGCGGCGCTAGGTGAAGAGAATGGCATGGTTTTTTGCCGGATTAATGGATAATAGCCAACGCCTGCACCACTATTGGAGGAAGCGGAGGTGTCTCTGAATAGGGTAGAAGGCTCTGCGTGGGTTTTTACTTGTACAATACAGGAGCACGTCATCAGCGTACTGCGCCATATTGACGTGCTGCTCTGTGAGTAGGTCGGCCACATAGACACTAAAGAGTGTGGGGGATAACACATAACCTTCGGGGACTCCGCCTCGTATTGGCCTTAGTGTATGTTGTGTCCCGCAACTGAAACTACAAAAGTGCGATGTTTTAAATATGTGTGTAACAGATGTATTATGTGTGTAGGGAGCTCCATTTGGATGAGTTTCATGAGGAGACCCGCATGCCAGGTCGTCGAGGCCTTCTCGACATTCAGTGAAACCGCGGCGGTGTAAGCCCTGTCCTGGAAGCCCAGGGCAGCTGCCTCCACCACGCGCAGTAATTGCTGGAAGTCGAGTGCCCAGGACGAAAGCCGAACTGGTGTGGTGGGATGGCTCGAATGTCCCCCAAAGTGGCAGAAAAGCGGGTAAGAATGGTCCTCTCGAAAACTTTCGAAAGGACAGAGAGGAGACTAATGGATCTGTAGTTGGCAGGATGTACCGTATCTTTTCCCGGCTTCAATATGCAGATCACCCGAGCCTCTCTCCACTCGCGTGGAAAGTGACGCAGGGCGAAGTACATATTGAAGACCCTGGTAAGAAAGAGCACGGCCCGGAAGGGAAGGCGTCGTAGCATGGCGGGTGTAAGCCCGTCAGGCCCCGGTGACCTTTTGGGGTTGAGACGCCGGAGTGCGCCTTGGATCTCTGAAGGTCTTACGACGGGATATTGATCCGCATCGTCGGGGGGACGTCGAAGAAATCGGCGTACCTCCCTCCGAGTACGTTCGGAAAAGGCATCGTCCTTGGGATCATCTCGAGGCCTCATGGTCCTCTCAAGGTAGTCGGCAAGCACATTTGCTTTGGCTTGGGGGTGGTAGGCCAGCGCTTGGGTGCCTTGGAGAGGGGAGGAATATTGATCTCCACGGTTACGGAGGCGCTTGGCAATCCTCCACACGTCGCCATCCTCGAGGTTCATACGGTTCATCGTCTCCTACCACACTCGCACCCTGTGCTCGCGTAGTCGGCGACGGACCTCACGGCGCAGGCGCCTATGAAGCACTCGATTATGTGGCGTGCGGTGACGCTGGTAGAGTCTGCGTGCCGCCCAGGAGCGACGGATTAGCAGGTAGAGTTCGAGAGGAAGGACGTCAGGGTGCAAGGGAGCTGGGGTGTGGGCGGTGAGGTTGTGGACCATTCGTACCACGATGGACATGTAGGAGGAGACAGCCACCTCCAGGGTTGGGACATCTATGTTTTTGGGTTGGGTGGGAGGGAGTCGTTGAGACAAACCTTGACGCATTCCCAATCCACTTCCCGGTGTTGAACCGGAACGCCATGGCTGGCAACTTTGGTGTTAACCTCGGCTAACACGGGTCTGAGTATAGTGCGTTGATTGATGTGAGTGAGATATGAAGGGGGAAGTGCTTGATAATCGAGAAGTCGATAACGGTAGCCCGTCCTCGACCTCGTGGATGATGTGTAGGTTGCTAGGGACCCTCTGCTCTGAGTTGAGGGTCCGCATCTATCATGCGTATAATTTCATTGCCTCGTCTACAAGACGGGGGGTCGCAATGCCAACGCATGTGTTTGGCATTGAAGTCCCCAGCCATGATAACGTTAGGATGTAGGGCGAGGATGGAAAGGTAATCGTTAAGTACGAACAGCCTTCGTGGAGGGTGGTAAACAGACACCATCATGACTTCTGTACCGCCGAGATCAATACAGGCGGCCGAGGCCTCCAGGGTTTGAAGTGGCGGGAGAGGGATTGGACGATGGGCAACACCGTTCCTCACGAGAACCGCGGTCCAAACGGTCAGTCCTGAGGCAGCTGAAGCCCGGTAGGCGAAAACGGCTGTTGGATTTGAGATGTGTTTCCCCGACTAGAATGAGGTCCAAGACATATGAGCCAGCAAAGTGCTGAAGCTCATTCCTCTGATCGGCCATGCAACACGCGTTCCAAAACGCGAATCGAAACGAGGTGCATAACCTAGTTTGATTCGCCATTTCGGGCCGTCCGGATGACAGTGGTCATGAGTGTGAGCCCCTCCATGGCAATAACCATCTTTGTGGCTTGGTCGGATGTAGATAGGAACCTGATCAACAGGTCACAGAGGCGCTGGCCGTGGTTCTGCAGCAGCTGCTGCAACCACCCCAGCACGTCAGAGAGCTGTGGTGCAGGAGGGGTAGGGGCTCTTCTCGGGAGAGTGGGAGGCTTGGGCAAGGGCGCCGATCCACTGGTCCTCTTGTCGGCCCTCGACCGACGTGGAGGCGTGGAAGTACCACGCTCACACAGGGCCTCAGAGTCCGAGTCCGGTTCACGAGCTGGACGACGTCTCCTTGTCCTAGGACGGGGTGGTTTGGGGGTGACTGGAGCAGGTGTTTGCATAGTTGTGGTGTTAGTTCGTGTGGGGGCCCGCGACCCCGCAGGTCCACCCGAGGTACCCTGTAGTGCCCCTGCATAAGAGCGTCGGGAAGAAAGCTGGTCTTGACGCCGTGGCGAAGCCGGAGTTGGCGGCTGCTGTTGTTTAGCTGTAGGGTTGCCTCCCCTACCTTGGGGGCTGCTGGTGCAGGTGGTCTTCTGGAGGCTATCACAGCCTTCCTTGTAGGGCACCCGCCGTAACACGCCACATGCTCCCCTTGCAGCTAGCACAGGTGGTAACCTCGGCGACAGTACAGGGACAGACCTCTCGTGGATGGGAGCCTCCACACCTTAAGCAACGCAGGTTGCGGAAGCAGAAGTGACTGGAGTGGTTAAACCCCAGGCACCGGTAACATTGTGGGGGCCCGCCAGAGCCCTTGGATGGTTCGATATGTACCCAAAGGTAGCAGATGGTAGTGACACCATCTATCTTTGCCTCCGGGTCTCCTGACCGCTCCATGACTACTGGAAATAGTGGGAGGGGTGGGGCCTTGGCCATTAGGAGCTAGTCTGGTGAGCTGCTTCACCTGTTTAGGTATTTTACTTATATAGGCAAATCGCGTGAGGAACACGACAAACGTAGCCATTTTTTCGATAAATCACATGCAAAGTGGGTACTGCCAACCTAAATAAAAAGTGAAAAGCACTAAGCATGCGATGTGCTGTTGTTTCTGCGAACGTGAATCATTCGAGTTTTAGACGCGCAGATCCCTCGGCTACGCCCTGTCGTCGCTTCGCACGGCCGCAACCTGCTACACTCCTCTCCTTCTGAAAAACATCCCTCGGCTACGCTTTGAGGCTGAGGGCCCTCAATCTCTCGGCTACGCCTTGAGGTTGAGTATCTTACCGGCTTTGGTGGCATTATTCAAATGTTGGCAGCATTACGTTAGAGCAAGCGTAAGACCACTTCAGTCGTAATGCGGGCAGAGATAAGGCCATTTACATATGTTTAACATATTCTCGTGACAAATGAAATGTATATCTCGAATTTTCTGGGAATGTCTCCAAAAGTATTCTTCATTGTGAACGACTTTTGCATAACTGGTAAATCATAAGAGATAGACAAAATTTTACTACACAAAAATGTAGATCGCATTAAAATACACAATTTATGTCATATACATTTTTTTGTTGACTGAACCATTTTCGAGATATTGCCTGTTATTCCCTTAAATTTTCAATACTTATACTTTTTCTCAAATTCCTTATTCATAATTTTTTATGTCCTAGACATGTAAAGAGAATGGAATGCGCCACATAGCAACCAGCGCTTAAAACATTTGACTATAGCTTAAAGCCTAGCATATTCCCCTTGCACATACAAGAAAATTAGCAATAAGATTAACATCTCAATTAACATGAAGCATATGGAGAATAAGCGTTTGTAAAAACAGTTTCTACAAGAGTAGAGAAAGTCATGTGAGTGTAACACATCAGATTTTTTATTAAGTTCTCAAAATGTTCTGATTCACAATAACATAAAAGGCAGCTTCGAGAGGTCATGAGTCTATACTTAAGTTCACTTTTCAAAAGAATGTTTCATATTTATTGGAACCATATTTAACACAAAACAATTTACTTTCACATTGTTCATGATCCAAACATTTAACATGCAACAAAACAATATTTTACGAAACAGCTATAAGCTTCAGTCTGAAATTCCAAGCGTTGCATTCCGTTGTTTATATTTGTTTGTTTTATAGCAAATGGAATTATAATTTATCCATGTGATTATAATGGTTGTACATTGCAAGTGGTGTGGACTGCAAGACATTAAATTACAAACACTTGTTTATGCGACAGGAGCTATTTGTTAACATATAGTGTGGCATACCGTTTAATATCGTTTGGTTTATGATTAATGGTAATACAAAGCTTCTGTTCATGGAGTAGATGAAACCATTCCGGAGCAAAACCCTGGAAGTTCTTCTACCAGTATTCCAAAGTAAAACAGTGGAAACACTTTCACCAACACTACGGAGTGGAAAGTAGAAGTACTTCAATGGAACTAACTCCACCAAAGGCCGAAACTACTTCCTCAGAATGTATCTTGAATTCTTCGTTGAAAATATTCAGACTGCGGAGCGGAAGTAACTCCGGTAGAGGAACACCCTGACCCAACACTAGGCATAGTAAACTGGTGGACAAGTATCAAATTATTTATTACCATGAAGAAATGTATTCCTCCCTGATATTCCCATATTAATAACACTGATATTTCATGCGGCATTTTTAAACTATCCAGTTCGCCCTATGACTAGGGTATCGCGCTTCGGGGATCGATTAATGTGAAATTCATAGGGGTTTA
This sequence comes from Deroplatys truncata, assembly GCA_030765065.1. Taxonomy (NCBI): domain Eukaryota; kingdom Metazoa; phylum Arthropoda; class Insecta; order Mantodea; family Mantidae; genus Deroplatys; species Deroplatys truncata. The sequence goes on from CM060989.1 coordinate 122,760,345, forward strand.
CATGGAAGAAAACATTAGTTTCATCTCTCGTTACCAGCATATTCTATCTACCCTTAATTCTCTTAAATCCTTATTCCAAGCGAAGGCACAGCGGCACTGGGGCACAGACCCTCGAATTCTACTCCGCTTGTTTGGCCCGCTCTCTCGTTTGTTTCTCTCGTTTGGAATATTGGCTTTTGTTAGCACCGCCGCCGATTAAAGGTATTCGGGTCCGTGTCAGGTCTCTCTTTTATCAGCTTTATAATATTATTCATACTCCCGAACATCCAGCTCAGCGTCTCCATAGACTTTATTCTCCTTATTACAATACCGAGAATCATTAGCTGGTGCTGGGCGATTGACAGATCGCTGAGTTGCGGACCCTTTCACGTGACCCCCTTTTACCGAAACTCATTCGATTATACCAACTCCTCCGGAACGCTCAACCGGACTTTGACGGACTCTCCTTACCTCTGATCAGATGTCTGGCATATCTCCTGCGTCTCGAACTATTTACCAGACGCCGACCAGACCGGTATACGTACCTGTTAGACATTACGGTTTACCCGGTGCATGACATTGTGACCGTTGTCACTCACTTTTCTCTAACATCGGGTTTGCGTGCATGGCTGGACTTTTATTTCCCCTATAATTTCGTTATTGCCCTCAGATTCACTCCAGATTATTTTTACGGACGACTCGAAGACTGATCACGGGGCCGGTTCGGATACCTATATATGGTCTACGCAGGAAACTCACGCCTGGCGCTTATTTGGCACGATTTCTATTTGTGCGGCGTAAACTGTCGCTCTTTATGACACTGAAGTTCGTTCAACAGCAAACAACTTCGCGCGTATACATTTCTTTCGTTTCTTAGCCTTTTGTTGGGCCTTGGTCGTCCTTATCGATATATCGAACGCCAAATACATCAACTCTCGTGTACTGTTTCCTTTCATCTTATTTCGATACCCATTTATGTCGTGTTATCGGGAAGAGACATCGTTGAAGCCGACGCTAAGATCTTTTAACACCTCCGTGCGGACGTCATAAGCAGTACTACTACTCGGCATACTGCCCACGCTGTTGTTGTTGGTGGACTCCTGTTAAACTTTATTTCTCATAAACCTCTCCTCCCTAAACTTGCTTATTCGTATTACTTTCGCACCTTATTAAATGTGACTCCGATCCCGGTGTATTTACATCGGACCTGCGTCGCGAATCCAACACGTGTATATGTCGCCACGTAGGGAATTTCAACCACCGTTTCCTTGCTTGCCCTTTACATTCTGCAGAAACTGCTGTCTTTCTGTCTCAGTTGTATCAGATTTACCCTACAGGCCCTTTTGAGTTTCTGGTACCTTTTCCCATTCCGATTTGTAAGAATTATTTCCATTTATAACAAACACACGGATGAAGCTATAAAACGATCTTTTGTATTTACTCCATTCACGTCGCCCTAGTAGCGTGTTTTATCTTCGACGCTGTAACTAATTGTTGTGGATAGCAGTAGTATCTCAAATTATGCGCCCAAGACAAAACGAGACAAGACCAGCCTGCGTACG